>NC_069456.1:4851469-4971736 GCF_026875155.1 Cherax quadricarinatus
GGCTGAGAGGAAGCAGTGTTCCGGAGTGTGTACCTCGACCGAGACAGAACCAAGGACGAAAGGAAGACAATAAAGAGGAGTTAAAAAAACAAAAGGGAAAAAAATGGGGGAAATAAAAAAAGGAGAGCAGAAAAACCCCAAAGTCAAAGGGAAGGGAAAAGGGGGCACCCCCAGAAACACCTCAAAGGGGACTCCAGCCACGACCCCCCCAAGGCAAGAACAACCCAAAAACCAAACCCTCACACCCCGATCCCTTTTTTCCACCCCCCCGCCCCACAGTTACAGATTAAAACAGAAGTTGAAGGTTTGGTACACAAATGCAGAGGGATTAACGAAAAAAAACATGAGGAATGGAAGAAAGAATAATGAGAAGTCCCCAACATAAGCATTACAGAAAAAAAACTCATGGAGACAATAACAATGCAATTTTCCCACCGGGATCCCAGATCAGGGGAAAGATAGAAGGGGCGGGGGGGGAGGTGGGGTTGCTTGCTCGTAAAAAAACAGATGGAAATTCGAGAAAGGGAAAGGGAATAGATGAGAGGGGAGAAAGAGACTACATAGCAGGTACATTTCAGTCGGGGGAACCCAAAAAGGGCATTGCAGTGATGTATAATCCCCACAAAAAATGCAGGAGGCCAAAGAGGGAAATAGAAGAGAGCAACAGAGAAATGGTGGAAACTTGCTAAAGGTGGCAAGAAGACTCATCAGCAGGCAAAGTTGTGGTTATGGGGGATTTCAAAAAACAGGGAGATTGATGGGGAAAACCTGGACCACGGGGGTCCCGAACATGGGGAGCCAGGTGTTGGACGTGGGTGGGAAACCTCACACCAAATTTTAAAGGACCTACCCCGGGTTTAGGGGGAGGTGAACCCGCAAAATTTGGCCTTTGTTCACCCTGGGCAGCTCAACATTGAAAAACACAATATGGGGTCCCCCAGGAGCTAGCGACCACGGGTTTGTGTTTTTAATAATATAGAGCTGGGAAGTGGGGAAAAAATAAAGGAGTAGAAGGGAAAAGCCGACTATAAAAAAGGGGACACATAGGGGGTTTAAAAAACTTCCCGCGGGAGGTCCATGGGACAGGAATGGCAGGAAAGCCAGTAAAATAAATGTGGAATATGTAGCAAAAAAAATGCAAGGAGGCAGTGGAAAAGGGTTTATTCCCAAGGCAACAGTAACAAAAGGGAGACCAGAAAAAGCCCCTGGTTACCCACGGTGTAAGGAGGCAAAAAAAAAGTGCAAAGAGAATGGAAAAAAATACAGAAGGCAGAGAACAATGAAAATAGGGGGATCAGTCGCAGAGCCAGGTGGTACCAAGGTAAGGAGGGGGCCCAGGACGTATGAAAATGACATAGCATCGAAATAAGACTGCCCGAAATGTTGTATAGCCACATCAGGAGGAAGACAACAGTCAAAGACCGGGGAAACAGATTTTAAGGACAGAAGGTGGAGAAAATCACAAGAAATGATAGGGGGTATGTGAGGAGCTGAAAGGAGATTTAAGGAAGTTTTAAGTAGGGGACAGGAAAGGGCTGTGGGGGAAAAAACCCCAGAAGGGAACATCAAGAGGGAATATACCAAAAGTGTTGGGGGAATACGAAAAAACTGAGGGGAGGGGAAAAAGCTCTAATGCCTTGACACCCAAGGCGATGGGACGGACAACATCCCCCATGGGGCCTTAGAAAGGAGCAGAGATGCTTTTGGGGCCTCAAACCACAATCTTCAACACACCCCTTGAACTGGGAAAAATACCTGAAAATGGAAGACAGCTAATGTAGTCCCCATATTTTAAGAAAGGGAAAAAAGAAACAGGCACTAAATCAGCCGTGTCTCTGACATGTTTGTGTGCAAAGTATGGAGAAATTATCGGGAGGAGAGTGGTCGAACACCTGGAAAGGAACAAGTTTTTAAATGAAAACCCGCAGGGGTTATGGGAAAGGAAATTTGTATCACAAACCCCCGGAGTTTTTTGACAAAAAAATTTAACAGAAATAAGACACGAGAGAAGGGTTGGGTAGATTGCGTTTCCCAAATGCAGGAAAGGGCCCTTTTACACAGTTCCAACAAGAAATTTGTGCAGAAGCTGGAGGATCAGGCACATAAAAGGAAGGGGGCGCAATGGGTAAGGAAAACCTGAAAGGGGGGCAGCAACGAGTAAGGTACGTGAAGGGTATCACGGGGGCGCCCGTTACGGCGGGGGGCCCAAGGGGGCAGTTCTAGGGCCAGGCTATTTTGATATAGGAAGACATGATGGAAGGAATGACTCGAAGTGTCCCCGTTCGAGATGACGTGAAATTGTGAAAGAATTAAATCGGGCGAGGTGAGGAGGACGCAAAGGACCCGGGGAGGCTGGCTTTTGGGCCCGTAACTGGCTTTTCGAAATTTAATCCAGCCCAAATGCAAAGTCTGAAGATTGGGGAGGGGCAAAGAAACCGCGACGAGTATAGGCTAGGGGGACAAAGACTAAACCCCCCCTCAGGGAGAAAGACCTTGGGGTGAACCTAACCCGGAACACCCGGAGGACCAACCCAAAAAACCGCTAGCATCGGGCGCCCGGCAAACCTGAGAATAGCGTTCCATACCTTTAAAAAGGAAAGTTTTAAAACACTGTACACTGTGTATGTTTGGGCCCATCTGGAGTATAAAAACCCGTCTGGAACCCCCACCTGGTCAAGCACGTCAAAAAGTTAGAGAAAGTACAAAAGGTTTGCAAAAAAGGCTGTCCCCGGTCAAGGGGAAAGTCGAGAGGAAAGGTTAGGGAAATCGGACTGACGACACTGGGGGAAGAAGGGCAGGGAAACATGAAACGACCAAGAACGGGGGGGAAAAGACAAAAGGGGCGAGATAGGATGTTCCCGGAGGGGACACAGGAAAAAGGGGGGCACAACTGGGAAACTGAAGACTCAACGGGCACAGGGGCGTTAGGAAAGTATTTCTTCAGTCTAGAGTTGTCACAAGGGGAAATTCCCCTAGCAAGGGAAGTAGTGGAGGCGGGAAAACCATACATAGTTTTAAGAAGAGGTATGACAAAGCTCAGGAAGCAGAGAAGAGAGGATCCAGTAGCGATCAGTGAAGAGGCGGGGCCAGGAGCTGAGTCTCGACCCCTGCAACACAATTAGGTGAGCAATTAGGTGAGCACACACACACAACACACACACACACACCAGGAGCTTGGACTCGACCCCTGCAACCTCAACTAGGTGAGTACACACACTACACACACATCACACACACACACACACACACAACACACACACACACAAACACACCACACACACACAACACACACAAAAGGGCGGAACCAGCAGAGGTCAATCAGAGCAGGACAGAGCAGCAAGGGCAAGCACACACACAGAACCATCCCCAGAACCCACAGAAGCCCATGCACTCAGCCCGAGGCCCAGACTCGTGGAACTCGGTGTTCATTAAGAATTGCAAGAAACCCCTCTCACGGGCCCTAAGTGTGCTATGGAGAAGGAGCTTAGACACAGGCGAGATTCCACAGTCACTAAAAAACAACAGATATAGCCCCACTCCATAAAGGTGGCAGCAAAGCAGTAGCTAAGAACTATAGACCAATAGCTTTAACGTCCCACATCATAAAAATCTTTGAAAGAGTTCTAAGAAGCAGGATAGCAAACCACCTGGACTACCAAAAATTGCACAACCCGGGGCAACATGGTTTTAGAGCAGGTCGCTCCTGCCTTTCGCAACTGCTTGACCACTATGATATGGTCCTAGATGCACTGGAAAACAAACAGAATGCGGATGTAGTATACACAGACTTAGCAAAAGCCTTTGATAAGTGCGACCCTGGTGTAATAGCACACAAAATGCGTGCTAAAGGGATAACTGGCAAAGTAGGCAGATGGATCTTCAACTTTCTAACCAATCGCACACAAAGAGTAGTGGTAAACAGAGTTAAATCAGATGCTGCCATAGTGAAGAGCACAGTACTCGCACCTATCCTGTTCCTTATTCTCATATCAGACATAGACAGAGATGTAAACCACAGCACTGTATCATCTTTTGCAGACGATACTAGGATCTGCACGAGAGTGTCATCCACTGAGGACACGGCAAATCTCCAAGAAGATATAAACCAAGTTTTCCAATGGGCAACAGAGAACAATATGATGTTCAATGAAGACAAATTCCAACTACTCGTTATGGAAAACTGGAGGAAATAATAACTAGAACTGAGTATACTACAAACTCCAATCACACAATAGAGCGGAAAAGTAATGTGAAGGACCTGGGGGTGGTAATGTCCGAAGACCTCACCTTCAAGACCCCAACAATGGCCACTATCAAAATCGCTAGGAAAATGATAGGATGGATAATGAGAACATTCAAGACAAGAGATGCAAAGCCAATGATATCCTTTTTAAATCAATTATTCTTCCTAGGCTGGAATACTGCTGTATATTAACATCCCCATTCAAGGCAGGTGAAATTGCAGAACTAGAGAATGTACAGAGAACCTTTACTGCACGTATAAGTTCCATCAAACACCTTAACTACTGGGAGCGCCTGGAAGCACTTGACTTTTTACTCACTAGAGCCAGGCGAGAGAGATATATCATAATCTACACCTGGAAGATTCTGGGGGACTGGTCCTTAATATGCACACGGCAATCACTCCATACCGAAAGCAAAAGACTTGGCAGGCGATGCCCCCATACCCCCAGTGAAAGTAGGGGCGTCAGGTACACTAAGGGAAATGCAAAAAGTGTCCGGGGCCCCAAAGACTGTTCAACAGCCTCCCACCAGCAAAAAGGGGGCATTACGGGAAAAACCCATGGACAGATCCCAAAAGGGGTCCGGGTCAGCGGGTGGGTTCGTACGTTTTATTGCATGCGGCCAGCGTAACAGTCGTTGATAGGCCTGACCCCCGGGGGGCCTGGTCGTGGCCCGGGCCCCCCCGGGGGAGGCTTGACCCCCGGGAAAATTCCCCCCAGGTAGATCCGGGTAGGTAGACCTAAACCCACCCCAACAAAAACTCAATCCTACTCACAGTTCCACCCAACACCCCTATAGAATCCCGCGTACATACCGGGTTCCCCCACCCTCACAGGCCCCCCAAACCACAGTGGGGGGAGATAAAACCCGAAGGTATGGTACACAAACGTTTATGGAATAAAAAATAAGTGGGAGGAGTGGCACGGAGTAAAAGAGGATCAGGGAACCATAGCTCTCACAAAAACCCAAGTTATGGGTATGATAACAGATGCCATCTTTCCCAAAGGGATACCCGATCCTGAGGGAAAACGAGGGAAAAGGGGGTGGGGGAGTGGCACTTCTGATCAAAAACCGTTTGGGAATTTTGAGAGC
Source organism: Cherax quadricarinatus (assembly GCF_026875155.1). NCBI lineage: Eukaryota > Metazoa > Arthropoda > Malacostraca > Decapoda > Parastacidae > Cherax > Cherax quadricarinatus. The sequence continues at coordinate 4,856,807 of NC_069456.1, forward strand.
TGGGGAGGGAAGCAGAGAAGCAAGCGATTACTAGCGGGAACGTTCACCCCGGAGGTCCCAAAAAAATGGTAATTCAGTGAGTATAACCCCCAACGAACGAGGAGGCCCAAAGGCAAGGTATGATGAGAGCAATAGAGCTATGGTTTACCCTGGTGCAGTGGCCCGAAGACTCATGCAGAGGGGAAAGCTTTTGATTGGGGACTTTAACCCAAAAAAATCAATTGAGAGAACTTGGAAACCGCCGGGGGCCCAAACATGGAGGGTAAGAGATGGAGGTGGTCTGGAAAAAATTCATGTCCAACAGTAAGGGACCCCTACAGGAGAGAGGAGAGGGGTTTCCAGCAAGATGGACCAGTATTCACCTTTAGTGTGCAGATATTGAGGAATCACTAGAAATCCCCTTGGGGCCGCGATCATGTGGTTTTAAGCTTTAATACACGTAGGTACAAGGGAGGGGAAGCGGAAGGCCAGGACGAAAGAAACCAAACTTTAAGAAAGGGTATACAGGGAATGATGAACTTCCTGAATGGGGTTCATGGGACAGAGAATGGGAGGGAAAACCCCGCTTGAGTATGGAATATTAACAACAAGTGAAGGAGGTGAGGAGAGGTTTGTACCCAAGGGTAACAGGAATAATGAAAAACCAGGTGAGCCCATGGTTTACCCCAAAGGTGCAAAGGGCAAAAACCAGTTGCTGGGAATGGAAAAAGATAGAAAGGGAAAGGGCCCCCGGAGAATAAAGGGGAGCATCGTAGAGCCAGAAATGAAAAGCACAGATAAGAAAGGGGGGCCCCCGACAATTGAAACGACATAGCAGGAAAGCCAAATCTGACCCCAAAATGTTTTACGCCAATCAAGAGGAAAACAAAGTAAGGACCCGGTAATCAGGCTAAGGAAGGACGGGGGAGAGACAAAAAGAAATGACCCTGAATTGTGAGGAACTCAACAAAAGTTCAAAGAAATGTTCAAAAAGGGGACAAAGGGGCTCCCGAAAGATGGAGAGGGGGGGTCAGCACCAAAATGCTGGACACAGACAAAAACGAGGAAAAGTGAAGAGGCTTTTGATGGCTAGTACCTCAAAGAAATGGGGGCCCGATAACATTCTCCATGGGCCCGGAGAGGGAGCAGAGGCCCTATGTGTCCCCCAACAACAATATTCAAAACATCTACGAAAAAAGGGAGATTTCCCAGGATGGAAGACAGCAAATGTAGTCCCAATCTTTAAAAAAGGAGACAGACATGAAGCACTAAACTACAGACCAGTGTCACTGACATGTTTTAGTATGCAAAGTCTGGAGAAGATTATCAGGAGAAGAGTGGTGGAACACCTAGAAAGGAATGATCTCATCAACAGCAGCCAACAAAGGTTTCAGGGATGGGAAATCCTGTGTCACAAACCTACTGGAGTTCTATGACATGGGGACAGCAGTAAGACAAGAGAGAGAGGGTTGGGTAGATTGCATTTTCTTTGGGCGCAAGGGGCTTTTGACACAGTTCCACACAAGAGATTAGTGCAAAAACTGGAGGACCAAGCAGGATTTAAAAGGGAAAGCAAATACAGTGGATCAGGGAATACTTGTCAGGAAACCAGCAGCTAGTCATAGTTACGTGGCGAAGTGTCAGAGTGGGCGCCCGTGACCACCGGGGTCCCACAGGGGTCCAGTCCTAGGATCAGTGCTGTTTTTGGTATTTGTGAACGACTGACGGAGGAATAGACTCCGAAGTGTCCCTGTTTGCAGATGACGTGAAGTTGATGAGAAGAATTCATTCGTCGAAGACCAGGAAAAACTAAAAAGGTATTGGGACAGGCTGCAGCCCTGGTCCAGAAATTTGGTCCTGGGTTAACCCACCAAGTGAAAGTTTTAAAGTTGGGGAAAAGGGCAAAGAAGACCGCAGGGGGTACAGTTAGGGGGGGCCAGAGCTCAAACCTCACTAAAGGAAAAAGATTTTGGGGTGATTTATAACACCAGGCAATCTCCTGAAGCCACAAAACCAAATAACTGTCCCAGCATTGGGGCCCTAGAAACCTCAGAAACGCTTTCCCGACTCTTAAAAAGGGAAATCGTTAGGCCCCCTGTACACGTGTACGTTAGGCCCTTTTGGAGTATGCGGCACCATTTGGAACCCCCCTGCCAAGCCGTAAAGAAACTAGAGAAAGTGAAAAGGTTTTTCCCAAAAGATAGCCCCAGAGCTAAGGGTATGCCTACGGGAGAGGTTTTAAGGGGAAAATAAACCTGACGACATGGGGGAAAGGGGAGAGATAGGGGGGACATGAAAACAAATAAAAAATACTGAGAGGAATTGACAAGGTGGGCAAGCAGGATTTTCCGAGATGGGAAACAGCACAAGGGGACACAGTTGGAATAAATAGGAAGGGGAACAGATGAATAAGGGATGTTAGGAAGTTTTCTTCAGCCAATAGTGTCAGGAAGTGGTTTGTTTGGGAAGCGATGTAGTGGGGGCGAACCCAACATGCTTTAAGCAGGGGAAATGTAAAGCTCCGGTTCAGGGAGGTGAACTAGTAGCGACCAGTAAAGAGGGGGGCCAGGGCTAGGATCACCCTGCAACCTAAAAGGTGAGTACAACTGGGGTACAACACACACACACACAACGGAAGGTTCGTAATAGTGCCCCCAGGATTTGCGTTCAGTGGGTCCTAAGATATTATTAGGGGTTTCCGTACGTGAGTGATCAGTGAACATACCTCAAGAGTGTAATAGCTTTAAGGTCGATAATGGATAGGATCAAGAATTTTTCCTTTTTTAAATTTGAATAAAAATTTGAGTGGGGGGGTAGCAGTCAGCTGTCAGGTGTGGCTGCAGTGTTACACAAAAAATCCAAACATTTAAGGGGGGTTAACGGTTGTTCTGAAATATTAACAAATACATATGTTAGTTGGTTATAAAGCGTGTAGTGATAAGGTATAAAAGAGGTGTTAAAGTAAATCTAAAAGTAAGAAAAAATTTGTAACCCCCAGCTGTTGGTGTTGTGAAGTAGCAAAATTCATCAGATTTTTATGACCATAATGCTGTACTAAAGAAAAAAAGGGAATCCCCAAGTCTTAAAAAAAAAAAATAAAAACTTGAATCCCTGAAAAATTTTCTAAAGGGATTTAAAAAAAATTGAAGGAGTTGTAGCGCCGCCAGCAGGGAACCCCCCATTGTTGTGCAGAGCACACTTGCTATTTGGGGTTAAAATTTTGGTTAGTTTTAAAAGTCTCAGTGTCTCGCCCTGCTGGTTGTTGTATACCATCTCTCTTCCTTTTCGTCCCAGGGGATAGTTAGTGGTTAGTAAATTTTTAAAAATTTCGCCGGGTAAACTCCAGAAAGTGTGTACCCTAGTGCCCCCCCCCTTTTTTTGAGGGCAAGCTATAAAAAGTACGAAATACAAACACAGTTGCCCCCGTAATTATGTATAAAAAACTTAGATTTTAAAAAGGGAAAATTGAGTGAGAAAAAATAACCCATAATCTTCAAAAGTAAAGTGCCTGTGTGGGAGTCGGGGCCCGGGGGGAGGGGTCCCGGTGAACCAAAAAACAATAAAAATTTGTTTTAAACATCCCCCCCCCCCCTCTTTTTCAAAGAACGAAAAGTAGTAAACAACACACAAAAACAAAAGTGTACGCAATTAATTTATAGTTATATTAGTGAAAATTAATAAGGAATTGATTTGAAAATTTTTTTATAATCTTCAAAAGAGTAGCTTTAGCCTAGTGTGCGAACGCAACCCCCCTCACCCAACATACCCCACACCCCACACCCCCACACCCCCACACACCCCCCACACACACCCACACACCCCCACACACACCCACACCCAACCCAACACACCCACCCCCCCAACACCACCAACCCCCCAAACCCCACACCCCACACACCCACACACCCCACCCCCCGCACCACCACACACCCAACACCCACCCAAAACCCCACCCCCCCACCCACAACCCACCCACACACCCACCCACCACCCCCCACAACCCCCACACCCCCCCACACACCCCCACAACACCCACACAACCACACACACACACACCCAACCCCCCCCAACCCCCACACATACCCACAACCCAACACACCCAACACACCCACCCACACCCCCACCCCACACCCCCACACACCCCCCCCCAACACCCCCCCACACCCCCCCCCCCCCCAAACCCCCCCCACCCACAACCCCCACACACCACACACACACCCCCCACACACACCACCCACACCAACCCACACCCCAACCCCCCCACCCCCAAAACCCACGCACCCCCACCCACCCACCCACCCACACACCCACCCACACACCCACCCACCACCCACCCACAACCCCCCCCACACACCCACCCACCCCCCCCCACACACATGCAACAAAAACAAACACACACACAACACACCCACACAAAAACCACCACCCACACACACCACACATATTGCCAGACTCACACTAACCCCCCCCCCTCCCCCACCGACATCTCACTCCTTACCTGCCCCTCCCCTCCTCTTTCCCCCTCCCCCTCCCCCCCCCTTCCTCCCCCACTCACCCCTTACCCACTTGCTTCACTCTCTTTCCCACCCCCCTCCCACTACCCCCATATACCACATTTCCCTCCTTCCCTCCCCCCCCACACCTGAATATAAAAATACTACCTAACAACAGAATTACATGGTTTCCCATCTGAGGCAATCAGGATAAAACCAAAAATGGGTTGTAGGAGCAACAAAAAAACCCCAAGGGAAGGAGGAGGAAACTGCAAAGGAGATTGGGCAGAGAGCTCAAAAAAGGGAACAAGAATGGGAAAAAAGAAAAGGAAACTTAGCATGAGAATAAAAGAGAGGATAGAAGGGAAAAGCGGGAAAGTGGGGGGTGAAAGTCAAAGCAGCAGAGGCCAGGAACAGAGTTTAGAAGAGAAACTGGAAAATCTGAAACGCCTAAAGAATAAAGAACATTTTGGGATTGAAAAAGAGACCCTACCTCGCCACAAATAAGGGGGACTTGGGAAAGAAGGGCAAAATGCAGTGAAATCTTCAGTGGAGACTGTAGAAATGAAAGAGTAAGCTATATGTGGAGGCCCTAAAAGCCCCAAAAACAGAGCCCAGGGAAACCCGGAAGGGGAAAAGACGGGCCCACTGACCCCATGTACATAGTAGTAAAAATGAAAAAAGGAAAGTGCAATGGGGAAAATCAAATTGAAATGAGGGGATACACAGGGATATGCGGGGGAGAAGAAAGGGGGAGGTCGTCTTTGTGTAGGGGCTACGGGAAAGTTGAAGGGGAAAATATGAAGAAGAAAAAAGGGGAAAAAAAAGCAATTAAAAGCTATGAAAGTAATCGGAGAAGACGACAGACCCAGTGGAAAATTTTCGGAGAATAGGGGGGTTTTGAAAAAAAAAAAGAACCCGGCCAGTAAAAGTGACCTTCAAGGCAGAATCGCTCGGAAAGGTACTGAGGAAAAAAGATGGGTTTAAAGGGAATGCCCGGGATACAGGAAGGTGTTCTCGACCCCGAAGAACACAAGACAAAGGCGGAAAATGGGAGTGGTACAAAGGCGAAAGGGGGAAAAAGGGGGGGAGAGACAGACGGAGATCCCCGGGCACAGGGAAAAAGTTTAAATAAAACCTCCCTCCAGCTTCCCTTTGAAACCCCCCAACCAGGTCAACCCCATGCCCCCAAACCTCTAAAACCAAAAAACCCCTGCCTATCCCAAAGCCCCCCCCCTACTACATTACAAACTCCCCCCCACACAACACCCATAGTTCCTTATCAGGTCTCCCACTTCCCAACCCCAATATACTCCCAGCCAAAAATCTTAGAAAAGAAGTTTAAGGTATGGTATACAAATGCAGATGGAATAACAAATAAGTATGGGAGTGGCCGAAAGAATCAAGGGGGGAAAATCCCCCCAAAATAATAGCATCACAGAAAAAAAACCCCCAGAATAATAACAGATTCAATCTTTCCCCCCGGAATCAAAACCTAGGAAAGACGAGGGAGGAGGGGGGAGGAGGGGTTGCATGTCATTAAAAGCCAGTGGGGTTTTTGAGACAAGGAAAAGGGAAGGAGGACGGGTGAAAGGGACTACTTAGTAGGAACAATCCGTCTGAGGGACATAAGGTGATAATTTTTGTAAAGTACAACCCCCACGAAATGCAGGAGACCAAGAGAAGAATACGATGAGGGCAACAGAGCCATGGTCGAAACTAGCCCAGGTGGCCAGGAGAGCACCGTGGGGGGACAAAAATTTTTAGTTATGGGTGATTTCAATCACAAGGAGATTGATGGGAAAACCTGGGGCCCAGGGGGTTTTTCCCAAACATGGAGGCAAAAGATGGATTGTACTGGAAAAACCCCATGCATCAACTTTAGAGACACTCCAGAGGAGAGGAGAAGATGAACCAGCAAGATGGACCTTGTATTCACCTTGAGTGTTCGACATCGGGATATTTGCATGAAAGGCCCTGGGAGCTAGTGACATGTGGTTCTGTGTTCGTACTAGTTAAGCTCCAAATGGAGAGAGAGCAGGAATAGGGGGGAAAAAAAAAAATAAAAAAAAAAAAAAAAATTTTTTTTTTAAAAACCCCCCCCCCCCCCCCCCCCAAAACCCCCCCCCCAAAAAAAAATAGGCAGAAAAAATTCCCTTTTCAAAAAATTGGGAGGGAAGGAAAAAAAAAAATAGGTTACAAGGGAAAAAGGTTAGGGGAAAAACAGAAGATCCGGAAAAGGTTGGGAGGGAAAAATGGGTAAGAGATTAAAAAAGGTCAAAACAAAAACAAAAATAAAATTTTACCCGGGGCGTGAAAATTCCGTGGGGGGTGGTTTGTAAATTTGATAAAATCAAGACTGACCCCAAGCTGTTGTACAGCCCTCAGGAGGAAAAAAAAAGCAAGGACCAGGGGAATCAGCGAGGGAAGGGTGATGGGGAATTACAAGCAACGACCCCAGGGTTTTCAGGAGCTCAACACGGTTTAAAAAAGTATTACAGTGGAAACCAGTAGGACTCCAGGAAATCAGAAAAGGGGGGGACACCCAAGTGTGGATGGGTACTTTAACCAAAGGGGGAAGTGAAGAAGGCTATGCGAAATTGACACCCCAAAAGGGGGGTGGGCCCAGACAACACTCTCCAGGGTCCTTTAAAAAGGGGGCGAGATATTTTGGGGTGCCATTAAAAAGTCTCAACAATCATTTTAAACGGGCAACTCCCGAGTAGGGGAAAATGGCAAATGTTTTGTCCCAATTTTTAAAAAGGGAGCAGACAGAGGCACTAAATACGACCCGTATCCTAGTGTTAGTATGCAAGGTATGGGAAGATCATCAGGAGGAGAGTGGTGGAGCACCCTTTGGGAAAAAAACAAATGTTTTAATTGACAACCGCATGGTTTGGGGAAAGGGAAAATCCTGTGTCACAAACCTACTAGAGTTTTTTGAAAGGTGAAGAAGTAAGGGCAAGAGTAGAGGGGTGGATCGATGCATTTTTTTGGATGCAAAAAGGCCCTTTGAACAGTTCCTCACAAGAGGTTACTGAAAAGCTAGAAGATCAGGGGCCAATAACAGGAAAGGCACGCAATGGATAGAGAAAACCTGACAGGGAGGCAACAACGAGTCTGGTGTGACGAGGGTGTCAGAGTGGGGCTTGTGACAAGCGGGGTTCCCAGGGGTCAGTCCCAGGATGTGTGTTTTTGGTATATGTGAACGACATAACGGAAGGGTAGACTCAGAGTGTCCTTGTTTGCAGATGATGTGAAATTAATGGAAAATTTTAAATCGGATGGGTCAAGCAGGACTACAGAGACCTGGACAGGTACAAGCCTGGTCCAGCAATGGTCCTTGGTTTAACCCTGCCAAAGCAAAGTCATGAAGATTGGGGAAGGGGAAAAAAGACCGCAAACACAATTGTTTTGATGGCCAAAGCTGCAAAAATACTCAAGGAAAAAGATCTGGGGGTGAGTATAACACGGCATATTCCCGAGGCGACATAAATCAGTAATGCTGCAGCATACGGGGCCCGGCAAACTAGGATAGCGTTCCGAACCTCAGTTTTTGGGGTCGTTCAAGACATGTATACCATTTCGTTTAGGCCCCTATGGAGTATGAGCACCCGTTTGGAATCCCCACCAGTAAGCACGTCAAGAAGTTAAAAAAGAAAGTGCAAAGGTTTGCAAAAGATAGTCCGGTAGGGGATTGTTAGAAGAAAGGTTGAGGGGGAAACGGCCCCCGACGAACTGGAGGCCAGGAGGGTCGGGGAGACATGAAGACATTTAAAATGCGCGGGAAAAGACAAGGTGGACAAAGCAGGTTTTTCCAGAGATGGGCACGACACAAGAGGTACAATTTAAAATTGAAGTAGATGAATCAAGGGATGTTAGGAAGTATTTTTTCGCATGAGTAGTCAAGTGTGGAATAGTCTAGAAAGTGAAGTAGTGGAGGCGGGAACCATACATAGTTTTAAGGCGAGGTATGATAAAGCTCATGGAGCAGGGAGAGAGAGGACCTAGTAGCAATCAGTGAAGAGGCGGGGCCAGGAGCTGTGAATCGACCCCTGCAACCACAAATAGGTGAGTACAAATAGGTAAGTACACACACACTCTTCCTTGACACCCTGTCTTCATGGCTCCCTGCCCATCATGCTCTAGCACTCCCTCTCGCCTACCTCAGACACTTGCAACTCCACATTAAGAATTACAAGGAACCACTATCTCCTCATTTATCCAATGGAGGAGGAGCCTGGATAAAAGAATAATCTCTATCACTAAAACCCACTAACATATCCCCACTACACAAAAGAGGTGGCAGTAAAACAATTGCATAAAAGCAACGAACAGCGTTAGCATCACACAACATAAAAATCCTTGAAAGGATCATAATAAGGCTGTAAATCACAGGGAAAGTATAAGTTTTGCATGACCCAGAACAGTACTGGTTTAGAGCAGGTCGCCCCGTTGTTTTGCTGTTGCTGGACCATTACATGGTATTGGAAACACTGGTAGACAAGTGAAGTACAGACGTAGTGTACAGTGGCAAGTGCAACCATGGCGTAATAATGTACAAATTGCGTACGTAAGGGAAGTGCAGATGCAGTGTACAGTAACAAGCGTAAGCATAGCGTAATAGCGTACAAAATGGGTACGGAAGAATTGATTGAACGTGTCGTCAGATTGATGTTTAGGTTCCTAACAATTACAATACGGAGAGTAATAGTGAACAGAGTGAAATCAGTAACTGCTAGGTGAACAACAGTGTTCCTCAAGACACAGTACTCTCCCAGTTCTCTTGCTGTATTCCTCAAGGCACAGTACTCAGTACTCTCCCAGTTCTCTTGCTGTGTTCCTCAAGACACAGTACTCTCCCAGTTCTGTTGCTGTGTTCCTCAAGGCGCAGTACTCTCCCAGTTCTCTTGCTGTGTTCCTCAAGACACAGTACTCTCCCAGTTCTGTTGCTGTGTTCCTCAAGGCGCAGTACTCTCCCAGTTCTCTTGCTGTGTTCCTCAAGACACAGTACTCTCCCAGTTCTCTTGATGTGTTCCTCAAGACACAATACTCTCCCAGTTCTCTTGCTGTGTTCCTCAAGGCACAGCACTCTCCCAGTTCTCTTGCTGTGTTCCTCAAGGCACAGTACTCTCCCAGTTCTCTTTCTGTGTTCCTCAAGGCACAGCACTCTCGCAGTTCTGTTGCTGTGTTCCTCAAGGCACAGCAGTCTCCCATTTCTCTTGATGTGTTCCTCAAGACACAATACTCTCCCAGTTCTCTTGCTGTGTTCCTCAAGACACAATACTCTCCCAGTTCTCTTGCTGTGTTCCTCAAGGCACAGTACTCTCCCAGTTCTCTTTCTGTGTTCCTCAAGGCACAGCACTCTCGCAGTTCTGTTGCTGTGTTCCTCAAGGCACAGCAGTCTCCCATTTCTCTTGCTGTGTTCCTCAAGGCACAGTACTTTCCCAGTTTTCTTGCTGTGTTCCTCAAGACACAATACTCTCCCAGTTCTCTTGCTATGTTCCTTAAGGCACAGTACTCTCCCAGTTCTCTTGCTATGTTCCTCAAGACATAGTACTCTCCCAGTTCTCTTGCTGTGTTCCTCAAGGCACAGTACTTTCCCAGTTCTCTTGCTTTGTTCCTCAAGACATAGTACTCTCCCAGTTCTCTTGCTGTGTTCCTCAAGGCACAGTACTCTCCCGGTTCTCTTGCTGTGTTCCTCAAGACACAGTACTCTCCTAGTTCTCTTGCTGTGTTCCTCAAGGCACAGTACTCTCCCGGTTCTCTTGGTATGTTCCTCAAGGCACAGTACTTTCCCAGTTCTCTTGCTGTGTTCCTCAAGGCACAGTACTTTCCCAGTTCTCTTGCTGTGTTCCTCAAGGCACAGTACTCGACCCGCTCCTCACATTCTGATACCGAACAAAGCCGTAAGTCGGAGCACCGTATCATCCTCCGCACATAATATAAGAATTTATATAAAAATGGCGTCTTTCTAGGAGACTGAAGCTTCAGGCTGATATAATTTAAGTCTTCCAGTGAGCCACTGATAGCAATATAATATTCACTAAGGACAAATTTCAGTTTTAATAGCATTATAATAACATAATAACATCAATGTTTCTACAAGTACATGTACAGTGACATACTATTATATAGAAAGCCGCTTGTTATGCGGAGCATTTCGGCAAATTAGGTCAGTTTTATCCCAGGATGCGACCCATACCAGTCGACTAACACCCAGGTACCCATTTTTTTTATTAATGAGTGAACATAGACAACCAGTGTAAGGAAACATTCCCAGTGTTTCAACCTTCGCCGGGAATTGAACCCGGACCCCTCATGGTGTGAAGCGAGAGCTTTTGCCACCAGGCCACGGGGCTTTAGTATAAGACAATTTTGAATCATATAACAGCGAAATTTCAGTGTGAGAGACTTAGGAGTTACAATGTCAGAGGCTTTCATATTTGAGGATCACAGCGTTACTGTCAACTACAGGGAAAATTACAGGATGAATAGTTAGAACATTCAAAACAAGAGATGCCGAGCTAATAATGATTTTTTTCAAGTCTGTTGTTATCTTAGCTGGAATTTTGCTGTATACCAACGATCCCTTCAAGACGGAATATGGCAGAACTGGAAAACGTACGAAGAACCTTCACTGTTTGTGTAAATTAAGTTTTGCATGTTAATTGCTGGGAACGCTTTAGGTACCTCGAACTGTATTCCTTGAAATATAGTCGAGAAATATACATCATAATCTATACCTGAAATAATCTTAAGGGATTGGTACCAAACGTGCACATTGAAATTACTACATATGGAAGCAAGAAACTCTGAAGACGATTCAAAATACCATCAACAAAAAGCAAGGGTGCGATGAGTACACTGAGTGTACAGGGACCAAGACTCTTCAGCATGCTCTCTTCGTGAGTAAGGGGGATTACCAACATATCCCTGGCTATCTTCAAGAGAAAATTTAAGTTCCTCAAGTTAGTGCCTCGTCAGCCAGGTTGTGATTGGCTGTCAGCCTGGTCGATTAGGTCAACAACAGGGAGGTTTGGTCTGGGACCGGGCCGCGGGGGCGGTGACCCCCCGAAGTGAACTCCGGGTAGATTCCCCCCCCCCCTTCCCATCCTTTCTAGGACACGTCCACCCCTTCCCCGATCCCAGAATTAGACAACACTCCCCCGTCTACCAGCCTTTTCTTCACCCTCCCACTCCCACCCCCACGTCCTCAACCATCAACGCACCTCCAGCAGGCATCTCCCTCAGGTACCTCCAGCAGGCATCTCCCTCAGGCACCTCTAGCAGACACCTCTAGCAGGCACCTTCAGCAGGCACCTCCAGTAGGCACCTTCAGCAGGCACCTCCAGTAGGCACCTTCAGCAGGCACCTGCAGTAGACACCTTCATCAGGCACCTCTATCAGGCACCTCCAGCATGCACCTCTAGCAGGCACCTTCAACAGGCACCTTCAGATGGCACCTTTAGCAGGCTCCTCCGACAGCCATTCACCAACACCCCTCCAACAGCCATTCTCCTACACCCTGACCTCCATTACACCCCTCCAGAACCACTCACCTACACCTTCACCTCTTCACCCCTCCAACAAGCGCCCCACCTTCACCCTCAGTGTCCCTCACTAACAGACCTCAATTACCTCCCTCCTCCTCCTCACCACCTCCATAAATCTCCCCACAATATCCCCACCTATCCACCTCTGCTACGCCTCTGAAATTCCTGTGTGGATTATGCTGACACAAGAGTGAAGCGGACCATTGGGTTGGGGTGTTGCTCCCCCTTCCACATGTACGAGGCACGTATTGACCAAGCAAACTATTTTGGTTGGCACGGAGCTCCTCGTCCCTCCAGGAAGACGCCAACACTGCACAAATTATGACTGCAAGGTTTTGTGTCATGAGTGAATGTTTGGCTGTCCACTGGTGGCGCGTCAACACGCACGGGTACACACACAGGGGAGACAACAATATACAGGGACAGGCTGCTTGAGAGGCGGGAAACATGTTCTCAGGGGGACAGTTGGAACTTCAAGGATAGACGAATTACAAAGATGTCAAGAAATATTTCTTCTGATACCGACAAGTTGTGGAAAAATACATTTATCTACAATTCAGGACTCTAGATAAGTGTCTTTTCGCGCATTGTTTCTTCAGTCTCAGGATGGCAGAAGTGGTGGAGACAGACTCCATACATAGGGCTCAGAAGGCTAAGAGATAGTAAGAGGCGGAGCCAGGAGCTCAGGATCGATCCCTGCAACCACATATAGGTGAGTACATAGTGAATAAGTGGGACCGAAGACACAGAGGACTATGATAATGGAGAAGGTGAAAGGGAATAATGTCAGGGACACAAGAGAGGGTGGAAAAACAAAAAGCTGGATCTAGTAATCACCATCTGTGTAATCTAGGCAGGCGAGATAGATTATGAGAGGCCTCTAGGCGCTAGCCTGCATGCCATACTAGGTTAGGAATGCCATCTGAGAGTGAATATTGAGGGGAAAAAATTAGTAGGTGGGAGAGAGGAGAAATCAGGTTACAGAAGAGAAAACTCTTATGGGATGAGACCATTCCTGAGTGAATAATATATAGAAGGAAAGACAACGAGTGAGGTGAAGTACCAAATCAGAAAGTGCCGAGAGGGAGAGAACTTGAGAGGTAGAGGAGAACTTAGGAGGAGGTAGAGAACTTGGGAGGAGGTAGAGAACTTGGGCGGTAGAGAACTTGGGAGGTAGAGAACTTGGGAGGTAGAGAACTTGGGAGGTAGAGAACTTGGGACGTATAGAACTTTGGAGGTAGAGAACGTTATACCCAGAAGAGGCAAGGGCAAGAACCTGTAGTTAACTAAAAAAGAATAGGAACGTGATTTAAATTTGAAAAGTAAAGGAGAGAAGAAAGCAGAGAAAGAGGAAAAGAGCAAAAAACAGAACAAGGAAGGTTGAGAAGCAGAGGATAAACATCAATTTGAAAATGACCCAGCAGCACAAACAAAATCTGAATCAAGACTGCTACACAGTCACATCAGAAGGAAGACCGGAACAGAATAGACGGAGCAGAACACGCAAGAAACTAAGAAACCTGTGAGGGACTGAACTACTGATTTGAAACGTTCTCTGTGAAAACATAGACTGAACACATCCATTCCAGGCTGAGGGACTGATTACCTGAAACCCCTTCTCATCGTCCACTTTTCATCTTTCTACCAGACTGAGAAAGTCACTTGTTGGTGAAACGTTTCCTCAATAAAGATGGCCAAAGTTTTAAAAAAGTGTCTGATTCTTCAGCAGTAACAGTAGTCCCACTGTTCGAGAGAAAGGTGACAAACGGGAAGCATTAAACAACAGACCAGTATTACTGATATGCATACTATGCAAGGTAATGGAGGAAATTATTAAAAGACTGAAGAAAATAGAGAGAAATAGTTTTATAAACAACAGCAAGAATGAATTAGAGTGGGCTCAAAGAAGCAACTCTTGTCTCACAAATATGTTGAAGATGTATAATAAAGAAGCAGAAGCGAAGCAAGAGAGATAGAGGGTGGTGGATTGCATATTCCTGGACCACAAGAATGCATTTGACCCAGTACCTTGCAAGAGAGGTAGGTATAACAGGGAGTGCATTAAATTGAATCAAAGACTACCTTATGACAAGGAGAGAGTATTATTGACCGAGAAGGGAACTCAGAATGGGCAGATGTAACAAGTGGAGTTCCCTAAGGATCAGCATTGGAATAGGTACTGTTTCTGGTACATATTAATGATATACCAGAAAAGAGACAAATGTACCCCTTTTTGCAGATGCAAAATTAACGAAGAGAACAAAAACTGACGAGCAAAAAGAAAGGTTACAGATGGACCCGTAAAAAACTGCAGGTTGGTCAGACAAGTGGCAACTGGAACTTATGACCAACAAATAAAAGTTTATGAAAATCTATAAAGGAGGCAAGTCCGGAAACTTATTTTTATTTAAGTGGTTACATCTGCAGTGTGCTGCTACCTTATTGTATACGATAATTACACAGTGGGACCAAAAACTAGTTAGGATACTGAGTAAAAACTCGGAGGGGAATGGAGGAAGAAAGGGATTGCAAACTTAACTCAAGGAGAAAGATCGAGGAGTAAGCATAGTGTCAAGAACAGTTCCTGGGGTACAAGTCAAATAAATAACTTTTGCAACTAATGGTCGTTCGATGAAGATTGGATTTCAGAACTTTTAACGGCCATTCACGACCCTTTCTACAACGTAAGCCCATCTTAAGAGTCTGCAGCACCGCTGCAGACTCTGATAAACCATGCGAAGAAACTGAAAAATATGCAGATATGCAACGAGACTAGTGCCATTCTTTGAAGAGAGACTGTAGAAACTGAACCTGAATATTTTGACGGATATAAGAACCAAGGGAGACGTGATAACGACATACAAAATACTCAGAAGGCTTAGTAAAAAAGACAAAGACTGTTCGAGAGGCGAGAAACGGGTACACTAGATCACAATTGCAAATTTAAGGCAACATCACAGGATGCAAGGAAGTATTTCTTTAGCCTCAAAGTGATCAGGAAGTTGAATGACCCGAAAGAAGAAATGGAGGCAGGTTCCGTTCATGGTTTTAAGAATAGGTATGACAAGGCCCACGAAGCCAGGAGTAAACCAAGTGGCAAGGGACTGAGGTAGTAGCACAGACTCGACCCATGAAACTACGAATAGGTGTATATAAATAGGTGTGTGTGTGTGTGTGACAAAAAAACATATAAGACAAGAGAGAGAGAGAGAGAGAGAGAGAGAGAGAGAGAGAGAGAGAGAGAGAGGAGAGAGGGAGAGAGAGAGAAGAGAGAGAGGAGAGAGAGAGAGAGAGAGAGAGAAGAGAGAGAGAGAGAGAGAGAGAGAGAGAGAGAGAGAGAGAGAGAGAGAGAGAGAGAGAGAGGACTGTAAAAAGGCTTTTGACACAGTTCCACACAAGAGATTAGTGCAAAAGCTGGAGGACCAGGCAGGTTTAACAAGGAAGCCACTGCAATGGATCAGAGAATACCTGACAGGGAGGCAACAGCGAGTCATGATACGTGACGAGGTGCCGGAGTGGGCGTTTGTGACGAGCGGGATTCCACAACAGGGGTCAGTTCTAAGACAGGTGCTGTTTCTAGTATGTGTGAATGACATGACAGAAGGAATAGACTCAGAAGTGTCTCTGTTTTCAGACCATGTAAAATTAATGAGGAAAATTCAATCGGAGGAGGACCAGGCAGGACTACAAAGAGACCTGGACAGGCTGCAAGACTGGTCCAGTAACTGGCTCCTGGAGTTCAACCCTGCCAAGTGCAAAGTCATGAAGAACGGGGAAGAGCAAAAAAGACCGCAGACAGAATACAGCCTAGGTGGCCAAAGACTACAAACCTCACTCAAGGAAAAGATCTTGGGGTGAGTATAATACCGAACATATCTCCCGATGAGTACATCAACCAAATAACTGCTGCAGCATATGGGCGACTAGCAAACCTAAGAATAGCTTCCCGACATCTCTGTAAGGAGTTGTTCAGGACTCTGTATCGTGTACGTCAGGCCTGCATTAGAGTATGCAGCACCAGTTCAGAACCCACACCTGGGCAGGCACGTCAGGAAATTAGATAAAGTGCAAAAGTTTGCAACAAGACTATTCCCGGAGCTAAGGGGTATGTCCTACGAGGAGAGGTTAAGGGAAATTTACCTTACGACACTGGAGAACAGTAGAGACAGGGAGGACATGATAACATAAAAAATACTGAGAGGAATCGACATGGTGAACAGAGATAAGATGTTCCAGAGATAGGACATAGCGACAAGGGTCACAATTGGAAACTGAAGACTCAGATAAGTCACAGAGATGCTAGGAAGCATTTCTTCAGTCACAGATTTGTTAAGAAGTGGTATAGTCTGGAAAGTGAGGTGGTGGAGGCAGGATCCATACATTGCTTTAAGAAGAGTTATGATAAAGCTCACAGAGCAGAGAGTGAGTGACCCAGTAGCGACCAATGAAGAAGCGGGGCCAGAAGCTTAGAATCGACTCCTGCAACCACAATTAGGTGAGAAAAATTAGGTGAGTACACACACACACACACACACACACACACACACACACTAGATCCATTCTTTGAACTCCAAAAGTGTAATTACGTTAACTAACCCTTATCCAATACCGTCATCCTTTCCCCCTCCACAACCCCACATCTACAACCCCCTATCCACAACCCCCACATCCATAACCCCTACATCCACAACCCCACAACCACAACTCCACATCCACAACCCCCTATCCACAGCCCCCACATCCACAACCCCACATCCACAACCCAAATTCACAACTCCCTATCCACAACCCCCATCCATAACCCCACATCCACAACCCCTATCCACAACTCCCACATCCACAGCCCCCAATCCACAACCCCAGATCAACAAACCAGATCCACAACCCCTATCCACAACCCCATCCACAACCTCACATCCCAACCAAACATCACAACCCCACATCCCCGGCCCCACATCCACAACCCCACATCCACAACCCACACCCACAACCCCCACATCACAACCCCACGTCCACAACTCCACATCCACAACCCCACATTCACAACCCCTATCCACAACCCAACATCCACAGCCCCCCCATACACAACCCCCCCATCCACAACCCCCCATCCAAATCCCACCCTCCCCAACTTCACTTTCCACAACGCCACATCAACAACCTCCACATCCAACCCCCACCCACACCCCACATCCACAACCCCCACATCCACAACCCCACATTCACAACTCCTTTCCACAACCCCCCTCAACAACCCCCCTCCAAACCCCCACATCCACAACCTCACATTCACAACCCTATACACAACCCCCCTCTACAGCCCCACTCCAAAACCTCAGATCCCACAACCCACATCCAAACCCCTATTCCAACCTCCATCCAAAAGCCCCCAAACCCAAACACACAACCACAACCCCCACCACAACCCACACCGCAACCCCCCCATCCACAACCTCACGTCCAAATCCATATCCACAACCCACATCCACAACCCTATCCACAACCTCCCATCCACAAACCTGCATCCACAACCCCACAATCCCCAAACCCCACACCTTAACCCCATCCAACCTCACGCCACAACCCATCCACAACCCTATCCACACAACCCCCTATCCCCACAACCCCCACATCCACAAACCCCACATCACAAACCCCACATTTACAACCCACACCCCCAACCCCCACATCCACAAACCCCCCCATCCCAACCCCCACATCTACAATCCCCAGCAGCCACAGCCACCACATCCACAACCCCCCTCCACAACCCCCACATCACAACCCCCAAAATCCACAACCCCACATCCACAACCCACATTCACAACCTCACATCCACAACCCCACATCCACAACCCCCACATCCACAACCCCCACATCCACAATCCCCATCCACAACCCCACATTCACAACCCCCCATTTCACAACCTCACATCCACAACCCCCATCCACAACCCCCACATCACAACCGGCAATCCACAACCCCACAACCCACATTCACAAAACCCCCTATCCACAACCCTCACATTTCCCCAACCCCACATCCCCAGCCCACATCCACAACCAAACATTCACAACCCCTATCCACAACCCCCCATACAAACCCAACATTACAACTCCCCCTCCACAACCCCTATCCACAACCCCCTATCCGCAACCTCTCATCCCCAACCCCACATCTACAACCCCACATTCACAACCCCTTATCCAAACCCTTTATTCAAACCCCCCACATCCCCAACACCACATCCACAACCCCATCCACAACGCCACATCCACAACCCCCACATCCCCAACCCCACATTCACAACCCCTTTATTCACAACCCCCACATCCAAACACCACATCCACAACCCCATCCACAACCCCACATCCACAACCCCCACATCCACAACCCCACATTCACAACCCCTTATCCACAACCCTTTTTTCACAACCCCACATCCACAACACCACATCCACAAACCCCCCATCCACAACCCACATCCACAACCCCCACTCCACAACCCCACATTCACAACCCCACATCCACGACCCCCATCCAACCCCCACATCCACAACCCTACATCCACAACCCCCACATCCACAACCCCACATTCACAACCCCACATCCACGACCCCCCATCCACAACCTCCAAAATCCACAACCCTACATCCGCAACCCCTACATCCACAACCCTTTCATCCACAACCCGTACATTTCCCCAACCCCACTAAACAACCCCAAACCACAACCCCACAAACCACAACCCCACATTCACAACCCCCACATCCACAACCCTCCTCAAACCCCCACATCCCCCCAAACCCACATCCACAACCCCCAATCCCAAACCCCACATCACAACCCCCAGATCACAAACCCCCCCAAACCCAACCCCCACACCACAACCTAATCCCAACCCCCCCCATCCCAACCCTCATCCACAACCCCTAATACAAACCCCACATCCAAACCCCCCACATTTACAACCCCACATCCAAACCCCCTCATCACAACCCCAAAAATCCCCTTTCTCTCATATTACAAATTCTTAAATCATATATACCACAAGAGAAAACACCAACCCAAACAACTATGGGAGATTTAGGCAGTATTTTGCTCGAGGTTGGAAAAAAACCACTGAGAGCGAAAAAGCGCTCTCTGATCTCTTTTTTACCATATTTAACGGATTTTTTTTTCCTTTCTGCAACAAATTTACAATTTTAGGTGATTTAAAAATGCATTAAACTACACGAGGAACCCCAAGAATAAACCCCCGTGGGTAACAGGGGTTTTTCCCAGGATGGTGGTTTCCTTGGGTTTTTTCCCAGGGTGGTGGGGTTTCACTAGGGTTTTTCCTGACCAGAGGTGTTCCATGGGGTTTTTCCTAGGGCCGGGGGTGTTCCCCAAGGTTTTATGCAGGACCGGTGGGTTCCCGTGGGGTTTTCTAGGACCGGTGGTGTTACACTAGGGTTTATCCTTGGACAGGTGGTGCTCCACTGGGGTTTATCCTAGACTGGTGGTGTTCCATTGGGGTTTATCCTAGGACCGGTGGCGTTCCATTAGGGTTTATCCTAGGATCGGTGGTGTTCCACTGGAGTTTATCCAAAGACTGGTGGTGTTCCACTGGGGTTTATCCTAGGACTGGTGGTGTTCCACTGGGTTTATCCTAAGACTGGTGGTGTTCCACTGGGTTTATCTTAGGACTGGTGGTGTTCTACTGGGGTTCATCCTAGGACTGGTGGTGTTCCACTGGGTTTATCCTAAGACTGGTGGTGTTCCACTGGGGTTTATCCTAGGACTGGTGGTGTTCCACTGGGTTTATCCTAAGACTGGTGGTGTTCCACTGGGATTATCCTTAGACTGGTGGTGTTCCACTGGGTTTATCTTAGGACTGGTGGTGTTCCACTGGGGTTTATCCTAGGACTGGTAGTGTTCCACTGGGGCTTATCCTAAGACTGGTGGTGTTCCACTGGGCTTATCCTAAGACTGGTGGTGTTCCACTGGGTTTATCTTAGGACTGGTGGTGTTCCACTGGGGTTTATCCTAGGACTGGTGGTGTTCCACTGGGCTTATCCTAAGACTGGTGGTGTTCCCCTGGGTTTATCCTAAGACTGGTGGTGTTCCACTGGGTTTATCTTAGGACTGGTGGTGTTCTACTGGGGTTCATCCAAGATATCACAGACATGTCTTATGACATGTCTTATCACCTATCCACTCCCAAATATTTGAATACATTCGCCTCCTCCCTTCCTCCAGTCTTATATATCAAAGTTTTTCACTATTCACCTTCCTTCTTCATAGATTAACTTTTATTTTCCTGTACATACTCACCAGAATTCATCCACCAGCCTTTGCACTGTCACTTCAGTATCTCCCCCAAAGAACTGTGTCATGGGCAAGAAGCAACTGTGACAATTCCCACTTCGTATCTGATTGAATATAGATTAATCCTACACCTCTCTTCAGCACCCCCAGCATTCACTTATTTTACAACCCCATATATAAATATGTTAAACAACCATGGTGATATAACATCCCTGTCTAAGGTCTACCTTTACTGGAAATTCATCACCCTCTCTGCTACCTGCCCTAACTTTAGCCTCACTCTATTAGTAACCTGTTTACCAACCTCACATCATCTGCAACATCCTCACATCATTGCTCGTCTACCCACTCTCATGTCTTTTCTAAATCCATAGCCGCGACAAACAGTTTGTCATCCTTATCCAAATGTTATTCTCTTAAATATTTCAATGTAAATACTTCGCCTACATGTTCCAGATCCTTCCTAAATCTTCTTGTCACCTCTGTAATCTTTGTCTTACTCCTTTCAATAAATGTAATCTATATCCAGTATACTCAACAGGTTTGTTCCCCCCATAAATCCTACTCTTGTTCCCTTGTTTCCTTACATAAATGAACTATGCATGATATCTGCCAATACTTAGGTACTTTCTCTTTTTTAAATTTATATATCAAACACACTAACCACTCCAACACTATATTTCCACTTGCTTCCACCATTTCATACGTAATTCTAACTCTCCCAGTTGGTTTACCCCTTTTCATTCTCCAGTTGCCTTGTACACTTCCCTGCATCCACCTCCTTCCTTCTACCATATATTATTCCTTTATAATCAAGGCATGGCATCATCACCTTCCTTTCAACATCATTTAAGGGTGTTCAGTAGCTCGGATGGTAGCGCACTCAGTTCAAATACAAAGTGTTCGTGGTTCGATCCCCGGCACGGGTGGAAACGTTGGGCATGTTTCTTTATACCTGCTGCCCCTGCTCACTTAGCAGTATGTACTTGGGTGTTAGTCGACTTGTGTGGGTGGCATCCTGGGGCGGGGGTGGTAGTATGCCTTACATAGGGCTGGGCTTTGACATGAGCTGAGGTAGAATAACAGCTCTTGGCCTGTAAAACTGATTTGTGTAAAAAAAAAGATTAAAATATACTCATCACTGCCTCGTACTTCCCATTTGTCATCTAGTGTTTCCCTTTTTTCGTTTTTAACTACAAAGTCAATTGGTTCCCCAGGCTTTTTCAGTTGGCTACTCTCCAAAAAACTTATTCTCAGCAAAACTGCCTAATAGACTCGCCCATTCTCCCATTAGTTCTCCTTCATCACTCTTACTACACATTTTACTTTCTCTCTCTACATATTCTGTCTTCCGTGTATAACTATACACGGAAGAAAAAAACTCCCATATGCCAATTCTTTATTACGTCAAGGTACCACCAATAATTGCTCTCCCCACCCACACTCTTACAGCCTCAGAATCTCAGACGTAATAAAGTTGGTAGAATTACCGGCAATATGTAAAGTAAAAGGACACAAGTGCAACTAATGTGACATTTTATTGTGGCAACGTTTCGCTCTCCAGGAGCTTGATAAAGCTCCTGGAGAGCAATAAAATGTCACATTAGTTGCACTTGTGTCCTTTTACTTTACAATCTCAGACGTCTTCCACTTCCTCACTACCTATACTTCCCCTAGCTTACGTTCCTACTATTGTTGCTGAAATGTCTGACTGTGATGAATAAGACATATTGTGCAGCACTCGGCTACTTTTACTAACACCGTGACTGGGACAATACACAGATAACCCGCACATAGGAGAAAGAAGCTTACGACGACGTTTCGGTCCGACTTGGACCATAAACTAGTCACATTGCCCAAGTCTGGTTATTTGTGTATCTTTATTGCATAATAAAGATACACAAGTGTTGCACATGTGACTTATTTATTAACTTGTCGATATTGTGTATCATCAATATGTCGTCTCAGTGCTTTATTCACTTTCACTTCTCTTTTACCAGCAGTAACAGCCTGGTTTATCAGGCCCTGCTCCACCATGAGGCCTGGTCACATACCGGGGCGCGGGGGCGCTGACCCCGAAATCTCTCCAGATATCTCCAGGTATTACCTGCTGACACCATTCTCCTTGTACTTCACCTGCCTTTTACGTACGGTAGCTATCACCAAGTAATGATCTGACGCACCAGTAGCTGGATAAAAACACACATCTAGAAGCATCATTTACTAATACAGAGTCTAGAAAACTGTTCTCATTGCGTCACCTATCGTACCATGTATACTTATCCTTTTTCTTATAACAAGTATTACACTTTTTATCACAATTCATTTACAAGACTTCCAAACTTACCTACTACGCTCTCTGCAACACTCCCTCCCTCAGCTCCATTAAGGTCACCCACAATCATTATTCTCTCACTTGGTTAAAACCCCCTAACATATGCTCAACACCTCCCAGAATATCTCTCTGCCATACTCCTCTAACTCGCAGACACAAGTCTTGCTGTCATGGCTGGGCTGGGCTGGAAGAGCACGGCAGTGGTAAAATAAAGTGGAAATATGTGTTAGAGATGAAAATGTAGGAAGTTGTGGTGGCAGCAGTGCATGATGTACATGATGTGTCAGCAAACAGTGTCAGCAGTGTGCCAGCAGACTCGTGGGGTGTCGGTATACAACACTTGTTGTATCAATGAACATGTGCCAGCAGATAACACATGAGGCGTCAGCAGTCCACACTTGGGATGTCAGCAGGCCACACATGGGGTGTCAGCAGACTCCCAACGGTGACACTGTGTGACCTTGAGTCAAATACACAACAGCTATTAAGATGTCCTTATTGAGTCAGTAAGATAATTAAAGTTATCAAAGTTCATGACAGTAATTTTCACTGAAAAATTAAAAGCAAGTAATGGAAATGGGAGAGGATGGCAGTAGTCACGGAAAAAGGGGTCTTAATTTAGGGCGAGTAAAACGATGAAGGGGTGGAGAGAGAGGGGGGGAAGGGGGAGGACAGAGGCGACAGAAGGAGAGAGAGAGAGAGAAGATAGAATTAAACAGAGTGAGAGATGGCAAGAGAGAAGAAAATCTGAGGGAAGGTTACGTGTTGTGGTATATGGAATGAGAAGTCACTCAAGACGAATAAGAAAAAAACAATGGGTATTATTAACAGTGAGAGGAGCCCAGAATATAGCAAGACAGCCAAGCAATGTGTTGCATTTATTCTTGGATCCCGGACCTTCATTAGAACCCATAAATCTGAGATATCTTTCTACTTTTATCTTCTTGATTTATCCACCCGGATAATATACGATAGTACAAGATAGTAGGTAGTGCCTTTCAGCAGAGAGCCTCGGTACGGACTATCAAGTCCGTACCGTACCCATGCACTCTGCTGTAGATGAACAGCGGCAGGTGGTGTTAGAAGACGATAATCCTTGTGTACGAATGGTATATAATACCGACAAGATGAGAGTAAGACACATGTGCAACATCTGGGTATCTTTATTGTAGACGTTTCGCCATCCAGTGGCTTTATCAATACAAATTCCAGGACATAACTTGAAGACAGTAGAACTATGTACAGAAGATGAGGTAATCAGTCCCTCAACCTAGGAGTAGGTGCGAACAGCACCATAGTCGTGGAGATTCTCCACGACTATGGTGCTGTTCGCACCTACTCCTAGGTTGAGGGACTGATTACCTCATCTTCTGTACATAGTTCTACTGTCTTCAAGTTATGTCCTGGAATTTGTATTGATAAAGCCACTGGATGGCGAAACGTCTACAATAAAGATACCCAGATGTTGCACATGTGTCTTACTCTCACGATAATCCTTATGTGGAAGTGGATAGTCCTCCTCAGCAGACTAGCAAGTCTTCTGCTATCTATCCCATGTACTCTCGCGTACTTCCCTGTACTCTCGTGTACTCCGATGTAGATGAATTGGAGCAGCAGGTGCTAGGAGACAATTGTCATATGTCTCGCCCCGCCCAGGATGCCACCACCAAGTCGACTAACTCCCCTTAAGTACCTATCTATCGCTAGATACACTGGCGCACCAGGTGTCGAGAGACTGAACCCAGGTCCCTTCAGACACCAAGTCAAGAAACCACGGACGCCATGTCAAGGGGATGAGATACATTCCCCCCTCCCCATCCCCCCTCCCAGTCCCGCGACCAACCCCCTCCCGCTTCCCCCGCCCAGCCCAGCGACCAACTCCCCTCCCCCCCCCCCCGTCATACCACAATTGAAACACTGCCTACTGCCATGTTTACCTGGTTTTACATTACACCCCATTTCCCATCTCATCCAAAAAGCGAGACTTTACACTCCCTCTGCCCCACCCCCCGCCTCGCCCCACGACACCCACTCAC
Organism: Cherax quadricarinatus; assembly: GCF_026875155.1. NCBI lineage: Eukaryota > Metazoa > Arthropoda > Malacostraca > Decapoda > Parastacidae > Cherax > Cherax quadricarinatus. The sequence goes on from NC_069456.1 coordinate 4,881,517, forward strand.
CTTCCCCCGCCCCCCATCAGCTGCCCCACGACACCCCACTCACTCACCTTCCCACACACCTTCAGTCGTCAGCCACACAGATGATGATGACACTCAGGAGTGCTTGAAGGGAACTCTTCAACTGCAGTTGAAGAAACATCACCACGAACTCGAAAGTTGCGTGCGCGTGCGTGCATGCGTACACGCTTAATTGTACTCACCTAATTATCCTTACAGTGATCAGATCACAGCTCCTGGTCCCTCCCTTTTAACTCCCACTGACAGATTTTACTGATTTCTACTTATCAGGACCCAATCATATCTGCTAAGCTGTGTGTATTATTTACCTCCACTTCCTGTGGTGCAGTCCACTAAACACCCTAAGACTGAAGAAGCACTTCCTAACATCTCCGTACATCCGAATCTAGATTCGGATGTACGGAGTTGTAAACAGGGCAAAATCTTAGTAGTATCAGTTACCAGCAGTATCAGTTACAAGTAGTATCAGTTGCCAGTATTGTCAGTAGTAATGACTCATACCAACCATTACTGATTCACTGCCTCCTGCGTAAATCACTGACTGCTATTCACTGACCGTTACTGCTGACCTAGTATGGTTTGTATGCCGCTTGCCCTCCAGGCACTCGAAAGGGCAGTTCTAGTCGAGACGTAAGAGAGGAGACAGGTCAGGCCTGGTGTTCCCATATATTCCATCCAATATATGTACTAGAATTTCAAACATGAGTGTTTATTACCCAATCCATGTTTCGAACCCCCCATCATACTAGGCCAGTATTAACGGTTAGTGAATAACAGTAACTGATTCACGCAGGAGGCAGTGTATGAGTAACGGCTGGTATGAGTCATTACTACTGACAGTACTGGTATCTGATACTACTGGTAACTGATACTACTGATACTGATACTACTGATAATTGATACTACTGATACTTACTATGGTAACTGATTCTGACTGATACTACTGATAATTGATACTACTGAGAAAAATGTTGTCTGAGTGAAAAATTGCTCTCCAGTATATCTCCTATATCGTTCCACAGTCTACACATTATGTCGTCGTGTTGATAAAGTCACTGGATGGCGAAACGTCTACAAATAAAGATACCCAGATGTTGCACGTGTCTAATTCTTCATGTCTGTCTTTATCAGCCTTATTAATTCCCCAGTCCTTTTTCTTCTCTTCTCTACACATGTTGCAACATGAACGTGAATGGTACTGTATACAATTCACGTACAATGACAAACATTCTGCTGCAAGAACCAAGTACCTGGGTATGGCAGAGTGAAGTTAGAAGTACACGTGAGTCGGGGGGGGGGGATACCAGGATTTTCAGTGTCGGGATTAGGAAGGATGGATTAACTGGATGTGGAGAACGAGACGAATTCCGTACCAGAAAACACACAAAAACAAAAAAAACAAGACACCGTAGGCCTACTGGTCCGTGCTAGGTAGGTCTAGCCCCACACCCACCCACACACAGTCATGCTCCAGCTACACACACCGTTCCTGTAAATATTAAAGGCTCCTCTACCTGGAGGGTATACCTGGAGGGTGTACCTGGAAGGTGTATCTGGAAGGTGTACTTGGAGGGTATGCCTGGAAGGTACACCTAGATGGCATATCTGGAGGGTATACCTGGAGGGTATACCTGAAGGGTATCCCTGGGGGTATACTTGGAGGGTATCCTTGGAGTATACCTGGAGGGTATACCTAGAGGGTATCCCTGGAGTATACCTGGAGGGTATACCTAGAGGGTATCCCTGGAGTATACCTGGAGGGTATACCTCGAGGGTGTTTCGGGGATCAACGTCCCCGCTGCCCTTGAGGCCAGAAACTAAATAAATCAATTTAGGATAAAATAAACTAGGTCTGCTGAAGTTATAATGACTGTGCGTCTGAAAGACTGTGCGTCAGAAAGACCGTGCGTCAGAAAGACTGTGCGTCAGAAAGACTGTGCGTCAGAAAGACTGTGCGTCAGAAAGACTGTGAGTCAGAAAGCAAATTCCGCTCAGAGTATTTTATAACAAATCGAGAAATCAAGGCAAATCATCAGGACAAAGCGACTCCGAGTCAATTACGGCAAATCTAATCAAATTCATCAAAGATTAATCCGAATGCTATTATCCAGTCATGATCAGGATGTATCTTAATCCTCAATCAATTATAATTCTCTCTCCCTCCCTCTCCATCCATCCATCCCTCTCTCTCTCTTTCTCTCTCTCTCTCTCTCTCTCTCTCTCTCTCTCTCTCTCTCTCTCTCTCTCTCTCTCTCTCTCTCTCTCTCTCTCTCTCTCTCTCTCTCTCACTCTCGCTGTCTCATTAAGCAACAAAATAATCAATAAATGTGTGTGTGTGTTGTGTGTGTGTGTGTGTGTGTGTGTGTGTGTGTGTGTGTGGTGTGTGTGTGTGTGTGTGTGTGTGTGTGTGTGTGTGTGTGTGTGTGTGTGTGTGTGTGTGTGCGTGTGTGTGCGTGCTCCTGGCCCCGCCTCTTCACTGATTGCTACTAGGTAAGTACGTAATCTGGAGTTTACCTGGAGAGTACTGTTTCTACACATCTTTGAATCTCTGTATTACATATGATTCTAACGCTAATGAACAGAACAAACAAACTCAATGAACAAAATCCAAATTTTCATGGAACAAAAATGCATTCTGGGTTTAACAGACCGACAAACATGGTAAAATAGACCCTTAAACATGTTATTCAAACACAAATACGCGCTAAACAGAACTATAAACGCGTTAAAACCCACCCATACACTCCCCAAACATACTTAAACATGCTAAAGAGATCAACAGAGAAGCTAAACATACCAACAGAGGAGTCAAACTTGCCAACAGAGAAGCTAAACATACCAACAGATGAGCTAAACAGCAACAGTGGAGCTAAACAGACCAACAGAGGAGATAAACAGACTCATAAAAGAGCTGAACAGGCCAACAGAGCTAAACAGGCCAACAGAGCTAAACAGATCAACATAGTTAAATAGACCCACAGAGCGAAACAGACCAACATAGCTAACTAGACCAACAGAGGAGCTAAACAGACCAACAGGGGAGTTAAACAGACTCACAGAGGAGCTAAACAGACTCACAGAGGAGCTAAACAGACTCACAGAGGAGCTTAATAGACCCATAGAGGAGCTAAACAGACCAAAAGAGGGGCTAAACTGACCCAAAGAGGGGCTGAACAGACAGAGGAGGTAAACAGATTCAGAGAGGAGCTAAACAGACTCGCAGAGGAGCTGAACAGACATACACAGGAGCTAAACAGTCACAAAGGAGTTAAACACATACTCAGACACGCTAAACAAGCTCAGACATAAGGTAAACAGAACCAAAGACGTGTTAAACTTACCCACAGAGGCTAAACAAGCCAGGAGATAAGCTAAACAAAACCAGACAGAGAGAGGCTCTGTAAGTCGGCTCAGCTTCAACAGGTACAAGGGGGTAATGGGATCAGCTGTCTGCATGATCGTCTCACACACGGGGGAGGCAACACTTCACCCTCATTAATGGGCCACTCATTAAACATCTAATACGTTATATGAAGGTAACTGATATGGACGCAAATACTGAAGACAAGACACAAACATAGCTCAGTTATTATAACTATAAACACTGAAGACAGGACACCGGTTACATTGTTCTATTGTTGTAACTACAAACACTGAAGACAGGACACCACTAGCATAGCTTTGCTGTTGCATCTACAAACACTGATGACAAGATATCACTAGCATAGCTTTGCTATTGTAACTACAAACACTGAAGACAAGATACCACTAGCATACCTTTGCTATTGTAACTACAAACACTGGAGAGAGGACACCACTAGCATAGCTTTGCTATTGTAACTACAAACACTGAAGACAAGATACCACTAGCATAGCTTTGCTATTGTAACTACAAACACTGAAGACAGGACACCACTAACATAGCTTTGCTATTGTAACCACAAACACTGAAGACAAGATACCACTAGCATACCTTTGCTATTGTAACTACAAACACTGGAGAGAGGACACCACTAGCATAGCTTTGCTATTGTCACTATAAACACTGAAGACAAGATACCACTAGCATAGCTTTGCTATTGTAACTACAAACACTGAAGACAGGACACCACTAACATAGCTTTGCTATTGTAACCACAAACACTGAAGACAAGACACCACTATTGTAACTACAAACACTGAAGAAGGATACCACTAGCATAGCTCTGCTATTGTAACCACAAACACTGAAGACAAGACACAACTAGCAATGCCCTGTTATTGTAACTACAAACACTGAAGACAAGACGCCACTAGCATAGCTTTGTTATTGTAACTACAAACACTGAAGACAAGACGCCACTAGCATAGCTTTGTTATTGTAACTACAAACACTGAAGACAAGACGCCACTAGCATAGCTTTGTTATTGTAACTACAAACACTGAAGACAAGACGCCACTAGCATAGCTTTGCTATTGTAACTACAAACACTGACGACAAGACACCACTATCATAGCTTTGCTAGTGTAACTACAAACATTGAAGACAAGGCACCACTAGCATAGCTTTGCTATTGTAACTGCAAACGCTGAAGACAAGACACTACTAGCATAGCTTTGCTAGTATAACTACATACACTGAAGACAGAACACCACTAGCATAAATTTGCTATTGTAACTACAAACACTGAAGATAAGACACCACTAGTATAGCTTTGCTAGTGTAACTACAAACATTGAAGACAAGACACCACTAGCATAGCTCTGCTATTGTAACTACAAACACTGAAGACAAGACACCACTAGCATAGCCCTGTTATTGTAGCTACAAACACTGAAGACAGGACACGACTAGCATATCTCTGCTATTGGAACTACAAACACTGAAGACAAGACGCCACTAGCATAGCTTTGCTAGTGTAACTACAAACATTGAAAACAAGACACCACTAGCATAGCCTTGCTAGTGTAACTACAAACACTGAAGACAAGACACCACTAGCATAGCTTTGCTATTGTAACTAGAAACATTGAAAACAAGACACCACTAGCATAGCTTTGCTATTGTAACTACAAACACTGAAGACAAGACACCACTAGCATAGATTTGCTATTGTAACTAAAAACACTGAAGACAAGACTCCACTAGCATAACTTTGCTATTGTAATTACAAACATTGAAGACAAGACACCACTAGCATAGCTTTGTTTCTGTAGCTGCTCATCAGGGGTCACAAAGAGGTAATCACACACACAAAAAGAGAAAAATCCATGGTAAGTGCTAAACTCATGTGGGTCATTAAGGGCAGGACGTAGTAGAGGCTCGATCCTCCGTCTGTCAGTCACATGAGGGTTCTCAATGGATTTCGAAGAAATTAATGAGAAACTGTAGAAATAGCCTAACATAATGGTAGGGATTTTATTTTTTAACTCACCGGCCATCTCCCACCGAGGCAGGACGATCCAAGAAAGAGGAAACACATTCACCAATATTCAGGCGATCACTCTCTTGCCAGAAGTGTACTTCCATCACAGCTCAGATGGACCTTTGCACTGCAATCCTTCCTTCAGTGTCGACACTCAATACATATTGTTTTTATCAACAAAACTAAACGCTAAACCCACCAGAGTCATACAGCGCCGCACTACTGTAGATATATCCTAGCTTAACAATAGGGACGCTCTAGGCTAATTGTGGGAATATCCCAGTTTACCGGGATATTCGTACAATTATCACAAAATGTGGTTGTAATAATTATTATGTACAATACGTTAAGTATCTCGGTTTAATAAAGCACATATATGTACTGTACTTAAAGTTCATATAGACACATTACAGTCCATCTTGTACGCCGGAATTTTTGGATTATGGAAAAAGCGCTAAATCCGTTTGAGTAAAACCGAGCTGGTCTTTTTTTTCTTCTTTGCAACTGGGGAAGAATCTTCGCCATCTTGCAGACGGAGAATCTATATTCGCCATTTATGTTAAAGAAAATTCTGTGTTTTCCGTCGACAGACAGAAGTCACCCAAACAAGGTCCTGTCAGTCCCCAACCACGTCAAGGTGACGCAGCCTCGGGAGAGCACGTCACCTGAAGTCACCTGAAGTCACCTGAAGATCACCTGAAGTCATTATGAAGTATATTATCAGGCCTTAAGTTTACCCATAAACAAACTTACATTTTTAGAAAATAACACAAAAAAGGACCAAATTTGCAATTTATTTTCTGAAAAAAAAAAAAAACGTGATTCAGTATTGAAAACAAGAGCATCAGTACGCGGATGTGAGGATTTATTTTCCAAATAGACGCTTTTAGCAGAGGCACCATGAAATAGCCTGAGATTTTAAACTCAGAATAAAAATAGATTTAAGGTGGGAAAAAATGTTGGTTGCAACAGTGTAGGCAGAGACCTCTGTTGGCAGGGTGGCCAAGCTGCGCCTCCCTCCCTTGCTTTCTTCTAAGACGTTGCTGCCATCTGACGGCCGCCGCACGAACCGCCCTCACCAATCAATACATATTTGTTCAAACTTGCAAGTCTATTGACTCTAGGGATTTGAAGCCATAATCCCTCTCTTACTCTTCTTACTCTTCCACTCCGTCCGCCTCTTCTTCTCTCTCTTTCCCCTCCCTCTATTCATTTCGCCTCTCCTTCCCCTCTCTCTCTCTCGCCCTTCTCTCCCCCTTCCCCTCTCCAGCCTCCCTCTGCACTAATCACTCTCCCGCGGGATCTGCCGCAGGGGAGTTTTACATCCTGAATTAGATGACTCTATTAAATGGGGATTTTCACTCGTGCATTAAAAGATGGTTTTGTAAGATCACTGCTTCATTGAAACTTTAAAAGAGCATCCAAAGATAAGCAGTTGCCTCGACCCCTAGAGGGGTTCATAATGACACACACACACACACACACACACACACACACACACACACACACACACACACACACACACACACACACACACCACACACACACACACACACACAACCAGGAGCTATGACTCGACCACTGCAACCATGTATAGGTGAGAGAGTAGACGTACACACGCACGCGCACACACACGCACACAGCACGCACACACACACACACACACACACACACAACACACACACACACACACACACACACACACACACACACACGCACAGCACACACCACACACACATACACAAACATACACACACACACACACACACACACACACACACACACACACACACACACACACACACGCGCACGCACACACACACACACACACACACACACACACACACACACACACACGCACACAACCAGGAGCTATGACTCTACCCCTGCAACCATATATAGGTGAGAGAGTAGACACACACACACACAATCAATAATGTAGGCCTCTAACCAGTTTTCATAAGAAAAAAATCATAAATGACAATCACAAAAATCAAATGAGAGAAAAAAAAAGAATCCAGATATCATGGGTCTAACAGAAACTTGTAGGAAAATTTACTACATGAGGTGGTAGCTTAACTAAATTAAATAGAGAATGACCAGAAACATTATTATTATCATGGGGGGAGGGATGGAAGGCATTAAGGCTTAATTCAGGGAACTGAAGCACATATTCAATTCCCTCGATCAAGAGCCCCTCACCAGCATCAAGGAACCTCCCTTGAGGGGACGACCAGAAACAGAAAAAATACGTAATATTAATACAAGTTAAAATAACCTGTGAGGCTACTGAAATTAGAATGTCTGGTATCAGCCACAGAGGTGAACTAGGAAGTGGCAAAATTTAAACTTGACTCTTTATTCGTCTCTTAACCCATTTTTTTTCTGTATGACCCATGTAGGTTTAGCGTTTTCTTTGATCATAATAATAATCCTTTTTTTTTTTTTGACAGATTTATCATTCTTATGGGTCCCTGAGACAAACTGTGTAGAATATCACTGTGGCCCAGAAACCAACCAACTTGTCGCAGGAAACATCTGTTAGACGTAGAAGCTTGTGTTATCATTTTTTGGTATTTGTACCCATATTCAACTTGCATTTCCACTGGGTGTTCACCTTTGAGCATTTTGCAAAAAATCTCTGAAATTCAAGATGGTCATCGCAGAAATGGGTATATATCATCTGTAACTTTAAAAGGTGTAAGCTTATGCTGGTACAACATTGCAATGAACACTGGCCAGTGAGAGAGGAAGTCCCACTGATGACTCTCATTCTTCCTCGTCTGTCTTCTGTGGGATTTGCTCTCTCGTCTGAACCTACATTTCCCATCCTAGTAATTCACGTTTGGCTTTTGAAAAATTTATCAAAAAATTTGCAATGTCCTCAAAAATAAACTGATAAGGTGAATAATGGAGTATTATTATTTATAATTTATTTTTATAATGTAATTCTCCAGGATAGAGAGATAAATGACATGATATATAAACTCTTATAAGAGTTTATATATATATAATATATATATATATATATATATATAATATATATATATATATATATATATATATATATAATATATATATATATATATATATATATGTCGTGCCGAATAGGTAAAACTGGTCATTTAGCAAGAACTCATTTAAAATTAAGTCCTTTCTAAAATTTTCTCTTATACGTTTAAAGATATATTTTTTCATTAATGTTAATGTAAAAAAATTTAATTTTGCATCAAAAGAATCTTAGAAAACTTACCTAACCTTATTATAACAAGATCAATTTATTTTAGCCTAACCCAACTAAATATAGTTTAGATTTGTTTACAGTAATTTAATACTAAACAAACACAATGAAATATATTTTTTTCGTTAGGTTCAGAATGATTTTGGCGAAATTATTGTATACACAAATTTTCACTTGTCCTATATGGCAAGATGAACGTTGCTATTTAAACCAAGATCGCAAGTTCTGCCTATTCGGCACGACATATATATATGCATACATACATACATACATACATACATATATATTATATATATATATATATATATATATATATATATATAATATATATATATATATATATATATATATATAAATATATATATAATTATATAGTTATTACATTTTACAATTATGGTATTTTATTAAAAATCTATAAATTATATTACAGTTACATGTTTTGTAAACATGTTCAGAACATGTTTATAAAACATATTTGACTTAATTTGGTAGAGTTTAGGAATTATTCCAAACACAGAGTTCAGACAATAATGGAAAACAGAGTGAGAGAGATGTGTCTCACATCACACTGCTTGGCAAAAAAAAAAAAAAGACCATTGATCCCCACTGCGTTGTGTTTCGTCATGAAAGTTGTGTCTCATCCTTCACATCTACTAATCATCTACATCGTCTGAGAGACGAGGTTCAAGTTGAAGGTCTTGTAGCGAGCCTTCAGCACTAACAGTCGTTCTCAGTTGATAGTATTTGACTTCAAGGAGGTGCATTTTCTGTGGTGACTGCTGTTTACTTCCAGATCCTCAGCATCCATTGAAGTGGTGCAGAGCGAAACAGCTCAGGACTGCTAATGCGGCACACGAGGAATCCTTAAAAGATCTTCTTAATGAGCAAGATTCGTGTGATTCACTAGATATCTGTATCGAATCTTTTCGTCTGCGCAGCAGGTTTCCCCAGTTGTCTACTGTCTCCTGGATTCTAATTTATCCCTGTATTCGACTGATGAACCCGTAGTGCAGGCGAAACGTGTCATCAGTAAAGACATCTGGTGTTGCACCTGAGTCCGACTCATTAGTTTGTCGGTACTTTATACCATTTGTAAAATACTTGTCTAAACTATTGTCTTCTTGACACATGGAAGAAAGTATTGACACTTGCACTCAAGCTGGCGAGGTTAGACTAGAAGGTGCAACATCGGATTTTCCTGCAACAGATTCACAAAAAGATTTACGACGTTCTGCAAGCTGCCGATTAAGCAACACTGACTTTCTAAATATCAGCGTATTGTTATTGATCCTGTTGTACTTAATGTGATAGATAACATTTACAGAAATTATCAGATGTGGGCAACAGTGGACTGGCACGAGATGCACGGTAGTAATGGTGGTTCTATGTCACGTAAATGTCTGTTATGGGAAATGAGTTGAGGAAAGATTAAAAAGGCACAATACCGTGACTTGAATACATAAATAACCCGCACATAGGAGATTGAAACTTATGACGTTTGGGTCCGACTTGTACCATTAACTAGTCACTGGTTAATGGTCCAAGTCGGAACGAAACTCTGTCATAAGTTTCGTTCTAGGTGGATAAATTAGACACGTGCAACTTGTGCTAGTTGAGTACTCTTGTGTGCTTTTTTGGTGCTGTGTTTAGATGGTTGTACACGTCTCGTAATTGTGCATTTAACACTATCAAAGTTATAGAAACTAATGTTTCTGACGATGTATATTTATTATTACTGAAACAAGGTTAAGTCTGCAGTCCACTCACTGAGAAAGCCAACCATGACCTGGACAGTTCAGTCACAGCAGGACGGTATTAAACGCGAGGAACACTCTTCACATCAGTATTTACGTTGATATCCGACAGTGAAATCACATGGAAACCACTGGTCCTGCCTCCGTGTATCCCACAACATATTGCACACACAAGCCAGACCAGATTAGGGATTGCAATGCAGTGGCATCATACGTTCGGATCATAAGAGCTCGACTCTTTAATTTATTTGATAAAGAGACACAGACGCGAATGGACTCTTTATTTATATAATGTTCCGCTTGTGCAGTAGGAATTTTCAGGTCTGTTAGATGAATCCTGGTGGTGGTGCAGCTGACAGCGCTGCCACCACGAACACTCGTGTTAACAAAAGCAAATATAAATGAGGCATGGCAAGATTAACACCTGACTATATCCTTCATCCAGGTATGACCTAATTTGAATACTCCTGCTGTGTAGGAGAAATGTTTAATGGCTTTTATTTGATGTTTGCGTGTCTGTATCGACTACAACTTGGTATCTCCATACCAGGTATTACAAATAGTCTCATTAATATATGATCAAAGTTCCGAGATTCGTAACATCTGCATCTAGGCCTATAACCGCCCGCTATGAAATGTACTGAGACTCTTGTAAGCTGATAACGTTGAGTATAAGCTTGCGATAATGAAATTAAAACAAAACCCTTGCAACTAAGTGAATTAGTGTCAGTGGTGCTAGACCATCACACAATCTTAAGAAGAATATACCTGGAGAGGGTATACCTGGAGAGGATATACCTGGAGAGGATATACCTGGAGAGGGCATACCTGGAGAGGGTATACCTGGAGAGGGATATACCTGGAGAGGATATACCTGGAGAGGGTATACCTGGAGAGGGTATACCTGGAGAGGGTATACCTGGAGAAGGTATCGGGGGTCAACGCCCTCGGCTCAGTCTGTGACCAGATCCCCTTTTGCTTGTGGATCATACTGAGCTACTCAGGGATATCTGCCAAATGAAGAGCGTTCCAACCTCCCTCTCATTAGATTCGGAACGTCTGTTTTGAATTGCTGATGTATCCTCATCAGTGTCTCGATTTGTGACAAAAATGAGGATTGCTCTGACAGTCTGGTTACTATTGACAAAATATGCACAGTCCATCGACTGTGTCATCATCAGGACACAGTTCACTGCTTATTCATTCTATGTTATGTCTTTAACTGCCAGGTGTGTCTGCTGCCACAGCTTATTACACAGTGTCATACATATAGCAAAGATAAAGCCTTGGAAAGTTTAAAGAAAGTCGAGATCCCAGAACTGGGAACCTAACTAGAGGAAGCAGGTGCTCAAGATAAGATTTGTTCGGATTTTTTAACCCGAAGGGTTAGCCACTCAGGATAACCCAAGAAAGGCAGTGCAGCATCGAGGACTGTCTGTCTTATTTCCATTGTGGTCCTTTAATCTTGTCCCCAAGATGCGAGGAACAATAGTCTACTAACACCCAGGTACCTACTTACTGCTAAGTGAACAGGGACAGCATCTGTAAGGAAACATGCCAAACGTTCCTACCCATGACAGGGGCTGAACCACTGAGTGTGTGAGGTGAGTATGTTACCAAACTGACATATCTGATGCTGAGACAGCCTTTTTTTTCAGTGCTCTTTATGGTCCCCAGTCAGTTACCCGGATGAATCAACTAGGTTTCCACATCTTTTCCAAGAAGACAAAAGCAACATAATCAATCAAAACCATTCAGCTGACCAATAAAAACCTGGCTTTCCATCTTCAACTTTTCTCGTTTACAGGTCACGTTGAGTTCGGCTGCAGATAAGCAACACCCACTGTTACGACTTTGATGTTGTAACTTAAATAAAATGTTCCTGGCTCCTAAAGGCTGCTCATACTGCTGTCTAGGGGCATTTAAACTACACTGAAACACACAGCAACTCTTGGGCCAGCATGTAGTCATATATTAAACAATATTAATTGTTATTAGGAAGGAAGGAGAAAAACTCACCTATATAAGAATATATCTATATTAATAATAAGTAACTTATATACAACTTATAACTACTACAAAAAACCACCACACTACAGTTCACATTAGCTCACTAGCACACTGCTACTAACGAGTTACACAGAATAGATCATCAGAGAGGCTCCATGACATACACACCCCGTCTTCACTTGTGTCTGGTAGACTAATTACCAGCAGGCAAAACACCATACAGTACTCTCGCATAAACAGGCCTCTGCATACTAGGGCCTTACAAATAAACATGAGAGCACTTAAACACAAGCACCTATAGTATACACTAAAAAACTTACCAAAATTACCATATATATAAATTAGTATAACTTGTTGCTATATAAATTTGTGATATGTTTATTTATACATTTTAAAAATCATTTGGAAGCATCAACCCCGTTGAGGTTACACTTGGAGGAATGAGTCAAGTTCCTTGGATTAAAAGCCCATCACCGGCATCAAGAATCCTCCTCGAGATACCTGCAAGTACTAGCCTGCTACTCGCAGTCACTTCACTTCTATAAAGACAGTCAAATGGACGACTGATGAAGGTACCTTAAATAGTAAAAATCTTAAAGTTATATCTACCACGTTCAGTGGCTGCCAGTTTTCTGTACGTCACCCAAATTTTCATCGCCTCTATCTTTTATTTATTATTACAACCCAGGAACGAAAAGGCCTGTTATCCTGGGCGTAAAAGGAGCAAAATAAACACAGCTGAATGACTGATTTATATTATCCTTCACCAAGTATGAAGCAGTATGTACACTAAATACACTATGTACAGCAATAGGTATTAGTGCATGCTGTGGTAATCAAGCAGAGCTAATGCTACTAGAGAGCAGACCGCGCTTCAACCAGCTTCGAATGGAAATGACAAGGGTGGAAACGTAAGTGGTAACCACGTCACTCCACTATTGTCAGGCCCACCTTCTCATTGGCTGAACCTAGATACTGATCTGGCGATAGGGCTCCATCGTCCGACCCTTAGCACCCGGTTCGCTGGTTGAGGTAGCCTTTTAATGAGGGTGTGTAAATGCTCCTAATAAAGGTTACATACTCTTTGCATGCCACACTCCCACCCGAAGAGGGCTCAGGAGTAGGCTTCCACCTCCCATAGATAGAAAGTGCCACCATGGCACTGTATAATGGGACCACCTTTCCTCTCAACCATCCAACTCTTAGACAGAGCTCAGTTTTATTCGCAACATAAAGCCAAATGCTAAACTTAGAGTGAAACAGCAGACAGTAGGGTTATCGTAGGTCCAAGATACCTGTGGACGGTAGCAGAATATCTCCTCACTAAAAAACCCCACACCAATAAATCACATAGTATATACAAAAAAAGGGAAAAAAAGAGCCTTTTCTACCTAAGGTCCCTAACACATCCTAACTTAAAATATTTTATGACCGGGACAATGTGTCAGCCAGCGTATTTTCTTTGCCGGCTATATGAACAATTTTAAGAGGGTAGGGCTGTAGCCTGAGACTCCATCTCTTGAGTCTCGTATTGTGGTTCTTCATTGCTTGGAGATACACCAGAGGGTTGTGGTCACTATAAACTGTGACCACCTGCGAAGTCTGGCCAACGTAATCATCAAAGTGCTCCACAGCTAGTACCAGAGCGAGGGCTTCTTTTTCAATTGTAGAGTAGGACCTCTGGTGCTGCAGGTACTTGACCGAAAAGAGCGCCACAGGCTGCAACCCACCGTCCCTGGTTTGCAAAAGTACTGCCCCAACCCCAGACTCACAAGCATCAACTTGTAACAAATTTTTTTTGGAAAAGTCTGGAGACAAAAGAATGGGTGCAGGTTTAATGGAAAGTCCAGGTTTCCCTACTTGCTGACATTCTAAGCAGCAGCAGATATGATTCTTCATATCCTGCCTTAATTTTGGCCAATAAAATTCTTTCAATATCCTATATAAGGTTTTAGTAATTCCTAAGTGACCTCCTAATGAAGTGTTATGAGCTATATTTAATATTTGAGGTCTAAACTTTATTTGAACCACTAACCTGTCTGACTGTTGCCTACCCTCTATCTCCTTACCAGTCTCAGTGCAGATTAAGTAGTCGTTTATAATTTTATACCTGACTGGGTGATCTGAAGAGAATTTACCCATGGCTGCCTGAAAAGCGAAATTTAATGAAGAGTCTTTTCACTGTTCCTCTCGAAAGGACAGTCCCTCGGGCATGGAAGCAGCAACATCTGGCAATCGTGCAACTCTAGAATAGGAAGGCTTGATCTGGGTCTGTTCACTAAATTTACGAGGCCCTGGCCAGTTTTCCTCGTAAAATAAATTGGCTATTCCGAGATCAGAGTCGTCCAAGGATAGGTCAGCATTCTCATCAGAGATCCCTTGGGATTTTGCCCGAGTTATGGCCAACATCAGAAAAGAATTAATCATTACTGGTTCTGGACATGTACTAGAAGTGTTAATGTTATTGCCCAGTAATAACCCTGCATCTTTCATAGGAAATTCATCAGTTACACCTACAGTCAAATATCCAATGTAATACCTGCACTTGATATATATTTTATGAAAGGGGACAGAAAAAATTGCTCCTCCGAAAGCTTCTAACAGAACAGAGGATTGTAATAAAGTGTGTTCAGAAAGGGGAAGTACTCCCTCTCTTAAAGTACAATATATTCCAATCATCTCCTAAGGATTCGACTTCAGTTTCTATGAATTTTGCTGAAGGGATTATTTGACTCGTGCAATTTAATAAAGGTCTCAATTTCCTACCTTCTTTCAAGGTCATGTTACTAGACATCAAAAATTTCCCTAATGGATGGGTTTATTTATAGTTTTGGGCAAATGGGCTGATTATTAAATTAAGCAATGACAGCTTACCTCAGCTCCCTGATGACGTTGTGATGGTGCCTCTCTTGTACTATTGTCGAATACACCAAGTTTGAGTGGTTTTCGCTCACCAGATTGAGCATAAGTTTGAGACGGGGCTCACCAGGTAACTTAGTTGACTGACGAGCGTTCTCCTTCTGCTGCATTATCCTCCAATTCCCCTCAAGGAAGGTTCCTTGATGTTGGCGAGGGCGTCTTGATTTAGAGAAGTTGGTCTGTGCTCCATTCACCGAATTAAGTGAATGCCTTCCACATGATTCCGCTCCCCCCAGGGCTGTTAAATCCTCCGGGTTTAGCGCTTCCCCCTTGATTATAATAATAATAATAATTCATCCTCCAATCAGGAACTTTTCGTTGACGGTCTCTACTCATGCCAGGCTGTTGAAAAGAGATGGGACTGCTCAGACAAGGAGTGGTTGGTTTCAAAAGTATCAGCCAACCTGGCTGCCTCCAATGTAGTGGTTAAGACATGGTCCTGCAGAAAGACTCGAACCTCTGGTCCCACAGACTCCAACAGGTTATCCACCAAGATGAGTTGTACTAACTCGTCGAAGTTTGCGACACCACTTGCTTTGTACCAACTGGTAAAAGCTTTGGTCTGCTGTTGAACAAAGTCCACTAAGGACTGACCAAGCTGTCGTCTACCTAACTTGAAGTCCTTTCTATACTTGGCAGGGATACATTGATAAGCAACAAGAACCATGGTCTTCACCACCTGATAATTACTGAAATCAGTATCATTTAACACTGATGTAAATTCCTGTGCCTTACCAAACACCGCTGTATGCACCAAAACGCCCAATGCTGTTCAGGCCACCTCAAGGCTCGAGCCTGGTTTTCGAAAGTTTCGAAAAAATGTTCAGGCTCGGCCTCAATGAAACGAGGAACCAGCTGTACTGCTTTATGTAAATGAAAGTCATTTACAACTTGAGAAAACTTCCTCCTTTCTTTTTCCCTATCAAATTCTTCCTTGGAATATGCACGTTGCTCCCAAGTCTGCTCAAGATTGATTTTCGCCAACTCAAGTGCCAATGAAACCGATTCACCTTCAGACAACCCTGTCGCATGAGACTGACGGTTTTGCTCAGGTGGTGTATCGTTTTCTTCCTGCGAGAACCTAGGGATTTTATTCCTGGCTCCCATAGGGGGAGGAGTCTGATATGCCATCTCCTTGCCTCGAAGTTTGATACTTATAAGAGTACGAAGCTGCACAGCTGCGAGAGTGCATTTGTAATCAATGCCTGTGGCATGCAAAGAGTACATAGCCTTTATTCGGCGCATGTACACACCCTCATTTACAGGCTATCTCCCCCAACCAGCGAGCCAGGTGACTGAGGATTGACGATGGGGTCCCGTCGTTCAACAAGTACCCAGGTTCCAGCCAATGATAAGATGGTTTTGGCAATCGCAGAGGTTATGTGAGTACCACTCTCCTGTCTGCCCTTGTCATTCCCATTCTAGAGCTGGTTGAAGCACGGTCTGCTCTCTAGCAGCTTCTATTCTGCCTTGCTTACCGTGGAGTGCACTAATGCCTATTGCTGTACATAGTGTATATAGTGTACATACTTCTGTTCTAAATTGGTGAAGGATAATATAAGTCAAATGTTTTCCGCTGTGTTTATTTTGCTCCCTTTACACCCAGGATAACAGGCCATTTGGACTCTTTGGTTGTAATATGGGGGCCTGTCCGGGAGCTGGAGCTGAATTTAGAGAAAGGGTTGAGTCTAGGGTAAAGCTGGAAGCAGGAACATTGTGTAGCTTGCTGTCTGGCATTGCATTAGCTTTGCCAACGCTTTACAAATTTTGCGTGTCAGTTGCTTTGCTATGGTCAGCCTTGCTATTGTGTGATCATTCAACAGCTCGCTACTAGCTTGTTCGGTGTGCTCGCTTCGCTATGGTCAATCTTGTGGAACATAGTGTAGCTTGCTGTCTGGCATTGCATTAGCTTTGCCAACGCTTTACAAATTTTGCGTGTCAGTTGCTTTGCTATGGTCAGCCTTGCTATTGTGTGATCGTTCAACAGCTCGCTACTAGCCTGTTCGGTGTGAATATTTTGCAGTCAGCTTTGCAATCGTACTGTGCATAGCTAAGCGTGTTCTGCAAATAACGTGTTACGTTGGGGTATTCTGCAATCGTACTGTGCATAGCAAATAACTTATACACTGGGGTATGCCACCTAGACGAGTCAGACGTCTGGTGTCGGCATATATTTTGTTTAACCTACCTAAATTGTCTCTACAGCATTGTTGGCAAATTGCTCATTCGATTGGCATTGATTACGAACGCTCTCTCACAGCTGCACAACTGCGTTCACTGATCACTGACAAACTTCGAGAAGAAGAGATGGCACATCACACTCCTCCCTCTATGGGAGCTAGGGAAAAAACTCCTATGTTCTCGCAGGAGGAAGATGAGACACCTACGGAGCAAAATGGTCAGTATAGTGCAGCTGGGTTGTCTCAAGGTGAATCAGCGTCGTTGGCACTTGAGCTGGCAAAAATCAATCCTGAGCAAACTAGGGAACAGAGAGCATTTGCAAAAGAAAAATTTGATAGGGAAAAAAAGGAGGCAGAAAGCAGTACAGCTTGTTCCCCGCTTCAATGAGGCCGAACCAGAACAATTTTTCGAAGCTTTCGAAAATCAGGCTCGAGCCTTGAGGTGGCCGGAACAGCATTGGGCATCGTTGGTTCACACAACATTGTTTGGTAAGGCACAGGAATTTACGTCAGTGTTAAATGACACTGATTTTTCCGATTATAAAGTAGTGAAGACCACAGTGTTGGGAGCATATACTTGTATCCCAGCTAAGTATCGGAAGTTTTTTAAGTTAGGCAGACGACAGCTTGGTCAATCCCTGGTTGATTTTGTGCGACAGCAGACCAAAGCTTTTACCAGCTGGTATAAAGCAAGTGGTGTTGCTACCTTCGATGATCTTGTGCAGCTTATTTAGATTGACAACCTGCTGGAGTCTGTGGGACCAGAGGTTCGAGCCTTTCTGCAGGATCGTGACTTAACCACTTCATTGGAGGCAGCCAGGTTGGCCGATACCTTTGAAACTAACCGCTCCTTGTCCGAGCGGTCACGTCTCTCTTTTCAACAGCCTGGCATGAGTAGAGATCGTCAACCTTGGAGAATGAAGTGCCAGCCGGAGGGAGAACGTCTACGTCAGCCAACTAAGTCACCTGGTGAGCCACGCTTCTCAACTTATGGTCCACCTGCTGAGAGACAAACTACTCAACATGGTGCATCTCGACAACAGTATCCAGAGAGACACCAGCCAGAGCGACACCAGTTGCAACGTCAGCAGGGAGTAAAGGGCAAGCCTGTCGTCTGCTTCCTCTGTAATAAAGTAGGTCACATCCGTCCCAACTGCCCCCACAAACCCCAACCCATTGGGAAAATCTCTAATATCCCTAGTAACATGTCCCCGAGAGAAGTAGAAAAAGGTATGGCCCCTTATTATTGCAAGAGTCTTATTTCCCTTCAGGAAAACTCCGAAACAACTGAAGTCAAAACCTGGTAAGGAGATAGAGGGCCGGCAATTATCTGACAGGTTAGTAGTTCCAACAAAGTTTAGACCTCAAATATTGAATATAGCTCCTAATACTTCATTAGGAGGTCACTTAGGAATTACTAAAACCTTATATAGAATCACAAAAGAATTTTATTGGCCAAAATTAAAGCAGGATATGAAGAATCACATCCGGTGTTGCCGAGAATGTCAGAAAGTTGGGAAACCTGGACATTCCATTAAACCTGCACCTCTTCAACCTATACCTGCTGATGGAGAACCTTTTGCAGATTTAATTATAGATTGTGTAGGTCCACTACCTAGGTCAAAGTCGGGAAATCAGTATTTATTTACCATTATGGATAGAGTAACTAGATATCATGAAGCAATTCCCATGCGCAGTATTAATACTAAAGCTATTCTCAAAGCTTTAACAAGATTTATTTCTTGTTTTGGCATTCCTAAAACTATTCAAAGTGATCAAGGTACTAACTTCACTGCCAAAGCATTTAGGGAAGCATTAACTAGGTTAGGGATAATCCACAACTTATCCACTGCCTATCATCCTCAGTCCCAAGGCGCCTTGGAAAGATTCCATCAGACGTTAAAAAACATGATGAGAACTTTTTGCATGCATTTTCCTACAGACTGGGATGAATCATTACCTTTGTTGCTGTTCTCAGTACGAGAAACGGTACAAGAGTCTACCGGGTTTAGTCCAATTGAGCTGATCTTTGGGCACAATGTACGAGGTCCTCTTCGGGTGCTCAAAGAAGGATGGATGAGAGAAGACGTTAGCTCAACACTCTACAACCCTTCTTCAAGGTTGCAGGTGGCACGTCAGTTAGCCAGGGCTAACCTAAAGGCAGCTCAAAATAAGATGAAACAGAGGTTTGACAGAAATACACAATTCCGCTCCTTCCATCCAGGAGACAAGGTGTTGGTGCAGGAACCTATACCTGGCCACACCTTGAAAGCTAGATTTACGGGACCTATGCAAATTGTAAGTAAATTATCTGATGTAAATTATGTGGTAGCTCCCCTTGATAAGACCTCAAAAACTAAAACTTACCACATTAATCATTTAAAATCTTTTCATACACCAGATAAAGTCCCAGTAATGACTCTGTCTTCTTCCTCTGAGGACGACTCTGACTCTTTGCACTCTATTTCTGAAATTAATGTTAAACTTCCAAACTCTGTCCTCCTCAAGGACCCAAGCCCTTTAATGGTGGGGCTGTCTGAAACTCAAGCAACAAGTTTAACTGCGCTTCTACAGTCATACCCTGATATTTTTTCGGATGTGCCGAAAAAATGTACGTTAGGTTATCATGATGTAGATGTGGGAAATTCTAAACCTATTAAACTCTCCCCCTACAGAGCTAATCCTGAAAAGCAGAGACTACTTCAGCAGGAAGTAGAATTTCTGTTAGAGCATGGTTTAGTGGAGGAGGAGTCTAGTCCATGGGCTTCACCGTGCATCCTTGTTAAAAAAGCTGATGGAGAGTTTCGTATGTGTATAGACTACCGTAAGGTGAATGAGGTCACAATCACAGATGCTTACCCTCTTACTCGTCTGGATGACGTAATCGACTTTGTGGGTAAGGCTACTTTTGTGTCCAAGTTAGATCTCGTTAAAGGTTACTATCAGGTACCTTTGACGGATAAGGCGAAGGAAATCTCTGCCTTCGTAATTCCAGGAGGTCATTATCAATATACAGTTACCCCCTCCGGAATGAAAAACTCCCCCTCTTCATTCCAGAAACTTATCCATCATGCTATTAAAGGACTTGAAGCCACGGCAGCGTACCTGGATGATATTGCTGTGGTGTCTGATACTTGGGATCAGCACCTATTTAGGCTTAAGGATCTTTTTGAGACCTTTCAGAGTTCCCATTTAACTGTTAATTTATCTAAGTCTTCCTTTGGCCAGGCCACTGTTACTTTTCTAGGCCATGAAGTAGGTAGTGGTAAAGTTGCTCCTAAACTTGCTAAAGTTCTTGCCATTAAAGATTATCCAGTTCCACACGATAGGAAATCTCTTCAACGTTTCCTAGGCATGATAGGATTTTACAGAAAATTCTGTAAGAATTTCTCAGATATTGTAGCCCCTCTTACCTCTCTTACCAGTCATAAAGTTCCCTTTATTTGGACTTCAGTTTCTCAAGATGCTTTTGACAAAGCAAAAAGATTATTGTGTACTGCACCATTCTTTTGTCTCCAGACTTCTCCAA
This sequence comes from Cherax quadricarinatus, assembly GCF_026875155.1. Taxonomy (NCBI): domain Eukaryota; kingdom Metazoa; phylum Arthropoda; class Malacostraca; order Decapoda; family Parastacidae; genus Cherax; species Cherax quadricarinatus. The sequence continues at coordinate 4,902,574 of NC_069456.1, forward strand.
ACCTTTCTCATTACAGGTTGATACTTGTGAGTCTGGGGTTGGGGCAATACTATTGCAAAACGGGGACAAGGAGTTGCAGTCTATAGCCTTCTTCTCTTCAGAGTTCCAGCCGCATCAGAGGGCTTACTCTACCACTGAAAAAGAAGCCCTCGCGCTGGTACTGGCTTTGGAGCACTTTGATGTATACGTGGGACAAACTTCGCAGGTGGTCACTGTCTACAGTGATCACAATCCTCTAGTATATCTACAAACCATGAAGAACCACAACACAAGGCTCATGCGATGGACGCTAAGACTGGAACCATATTTTCTGAGAATTGTACATATTGCCGGCAAAGAAAATATGTTGGCAGACTCTATATCAAGAGTCTAACAAGATTATTTATAATAATCATATATTAGGTTAGGATGTGTTAGGTTACTTGTGGTAACCCCTTCCAAGCTCTTTTTTTTATTCCTTGGTGTGGGGCTTTTTTCTTAGTGAGGGGATGTGGGCTACCATCCGCCCATGTCTTGGACCTAAGCTAGCCCGACTGTCTGCTGTCTTGCTCTGAGTTTAAGGTTTGGCTTTTTGTCACGAGAAAAGCTGAGCTCTATCTATGAGTTGGATGGTTGAGAGGAAAGGCGGTTCCATTATTTTGTGCCATGGTGGCACGGTTACCACTGGGAGGTGGGAGCCTAATCCTGAGCCTTCTGGGGGTGGAAGTGTGGCATGCAAAGAGTACGTAACCTTTATTCGGCGCATTTACACACCCTCATTTACAGGCTATCTCCCCCAACCAGCAAACCAGGTAACTGAGGGTTGACAATGGGGCCCCGTCGTTCAACCAGTACCCAGGTTCCAGCCAATGAGAAGATGGTTTTGGCAATTGCAGAGGTTATGTGGGTACCACTCTCCTGTCTGCCCTTGTCATTCCCATTCTAGAGCTGGTTGAAGCATGGTCTGCTCTCTAGTGGCTTCTATTCTGCCTTGCTTACCGTGGAGTCCACTAATACCTATTGTTGTACATAGTGTATATAGTGTACATACTTCTGTTCTAAATTGGTGAAGGATAATATAAGTTAAATGTTTTCTGCTGTGTTTATTTTGCTCCATTTACACCCAGGATAACAGGCCATTTGGACTCTTGAGTTGTAATAATGCCAACTGAATGAGCAATTTGCCAACAGCATTGTAGAGAAAACTTAGGCAAGTATAATAAAGTGTATTCAGACACTAGGCATCTGACTCGTGTAGGCGGCATACCCCAGCGTAACATACTATTTGCAATACACGCTCAGCTATGCACAGTACGATTACTGAATATTCACACGATAGCAAGACTGCCACGCAACAAAGCCAAATGCAGAATACACACATGCACTAGCAAGGCTGATACACAATAGCAAAGCCAACTGTAAAATACAATAGCACGGCTGACCATAGCAAGCGAACACAACTTTGATATGCAAAGTAGCAAGCTATCTATGATCACACATAGCAAGGCTGGCCATAGCAAGGCAATTGACATACAAAGTTTGTGAAGCATTGGCAAAGCTGATGCAATGCCAGACAGCAAGCAATCTACGATCTTAGTGCCTGCTCCAACTTCAACTCTAGGCTCAGCTCCTGCTCTAAGTCCTGCTTCAGCTCTTGGACAGGCTACCCATATTACAACTCAGGAACAAAAAGGCCTGTTATCCTGGGTGTAAAGGGAGCAAAATAAACACAGCTGAATGACTTTGACTTACATTATCTTTCACCAAGTATAAACAGTAGTATGTACACTATATTCACTATGTACAGCAATAGGTATTAGTGCACACCACAGTAATCAAGCAGAATGCTACTAGAGAGCAGACCGTGCTTCAACCAGCTCTCGAATGGAAATGACAAATGTGGAAATGTGAGTGGTAACCACGTCACTCCACAACTGCCAGACCCACCTTCTCATTGGCTGAACCTAGATACTGATCTGACGATTGGGCCCCATCTTCGGACAGTTAGCACCCGGTTCACAGATTGGGGAGATTGCCTTTAAATGAAGGTGTGTACATACGCCGAATAAAGGTTGCATGCTCTCTGCATGCCACATTTATATTTTTCTCGTGTGTGTTACAATTATTTTTTTAAAGAAAGAGAACAAACCTAATTTAACCTAGAAATTTTCCGCAAATTTTATGTGAGAAACCCACCGTTTCTCTGTATTGTACTGAAGAAACCACTGGTTGACAAAACGTTTCCTCAATAAAGATTCCCAAGTGTTGCACATGTGTCTTACTTATCATCATATTGATGTGTGAGGGAGTTAAGAGATTGGGTTGGAGATACAGACAACCTCCAGAGTGTTTCTTTCACAGGAGGATTCAGTATCTTCAGGGAGTGTTACAACTACGTCAGCACTGCAGGACTCTGTGTAATAGTATTTGGTACGTTGGATCTCCCGATGTTTCGCTTCAACCTTCCACAGGTGGCGTTGGAGTTATAAACTAGACATGTGCAATACTTCTCTATCTTTGTTTAGAAGACGTTTAAAAACAACCAGCCAATGGTTTTTCAGTTCAATACAGAATTTAAAAGCTGTAGTCCCTTCCAGACTGAGGGACTGACTACCTCATCTTCCATTGTCCCCGTTTAAACACCAAGTTGAGAACTGCTAAATTCTACGGCTCCCGGGTTTTTTAATCTCCGTATAAAATGATAAAGCCGCGGGTGGGCGAAACTTTTTTCAAAGAAGATTCAGGTGTTGCTGGTGTTTCTAGTCAACGTGTCGGTATTGATATGTTAGCACAATAAAAAGGTGGGGTTGGGGTTAATTTTTGTTTGGGAAGCTTTTTTTAAGCAATTAACCCAAACCGAACAAATTTTCCTGGAGACACCATTTGTACACCTCTGGGGGCTAAAATAAACTGTGCCCAACACCCATGTAAACCTCTGGGGTTGAAAAAACGTGACAAATCCACTTTTTCGCCCTTAAGTCCGAGGTTAGGAATTTTTTCTTCAAAATTCGAATTGGTTTCGTCATTATCTCTGAGCTGTGTTACTACTGGTTCACTATCTTCCCTCACCCATGCACTCCCTTTACGTTTTTTATCCCGGGGGATGCTAAACCCAAAAGAGCAAAAGCCTCGGGGAAGGGGTGTAATCAGGCTCATCTGAAGAGGATAGGGTAGTTTAGTTTCGGACAAGACCCATTCCTCAAAGGCATCTTAGAAGGCTTATGATTTTAAGCTAAAATCGTTGCCCCCCTCTTTTTTTTCACACAGTGGAGTTTAAAGCCAAAAACTGGATCTTCAGAGGGTATTGTAAATTCTCCTGATTTTAAAGTGTATACCATCCCATAAATACTACCCCAACACTCCCACCCCATCATAGCCCCCATATCCCACCCCATCACTACCACCCCATCACTAATGCCCCATCACACCCCCCATCATACCCCCCCCCCACAACTACCCCACCCACTACTACCCATCACTACTGCCCCCTCACTACCACCCCATCACTCCCCCACCCCATCCTACTCCCCCCACACTACTACCCCATCACTACTCCCCCATCACTCCCACCCATCACTCCCCCCCATCACTACTCCCCCCATCCTATTTACCCATCACTACCACCCCATCACTACTACCCCCACAACTACCCCTTTAACTACTACCCCACCCTTTTACTGCCCCATCACTCCCACCCATCATACCACCCCATCATTACACCCCATCACTACTACCCCATCACTACTGCCCCATCACCCCCACCCCATCACTACTCCCCCTTCCTCCCCCCCTCACTACCCCCCTATCACTACCACTATCACTACTCCCCAATCACTACTACCCCATCACTCTACCCCATCATAACCCCATCACTACACCCCATATACCACACCATCACCACTACCCCATCACACTCCCCCATCATTACTACCCCTTTACTACCACCTATCACACTCCCCCAATCACTCCTCCCTACACTTTTTCACCTATCAGTACACCCCATCACTACCCACCCAATTACTTTACCTTATCTACTCCCCATCACTACTCCATCCCACACTAAACATCTTTTCACCCACACACTACCCCATCACTACTACTCCATCACCCCCCCCCATCCCCCCCCCCAAACCCCCCCCTCCCCCACCCCACCCCCCCAACCCCCCCCCACCCCCCCCCCCCCACCCTCACCCCTCCCTTTTCCCACCCCCCCCCCCACCCCCTCCCATCCCCCCTCCCACACCCCCCCCTCACCCGCCCCTCCCACCCCATTTCTCCCCGCCCCTCCCACCGCCCCACCCCACCCCACCCGCCCCATCCCCACCCCCCCAACCCCCCCCCCCCCACCCCCCCTCCCCACCCCCCCCAAAACACCCCTTCCCCGCCCCTCCCACCCCCTCCCCCACCCCCCACCACCCCCCCTCCCAACCCCCTCACCACCGCCCCACCCCAACCCCATCACCACCCCCCTTTCACCACACCCCATCACCCCGCCCCATCCCCACACCCCACACCACACCCATCATCCTCAGGATGGGGGCAAGTCCGCTTACAAGAGAAAGGGGGATTTACCCGCTCGCTAAACTCCCCCCAATATTGTCCAAGGTCTCTCTTGAATTATTTTATTAGTATTTTTATTATCATAAACTTTTATTTTATTAACATTATTATTAACAAATTATTATTTTTTATTATTTATTATTTATTTTATTATTATTATTTAAACTTTTATTTTCATAAACTTATCTTTAAAAATTTTTATTATTATTGTTATTATTATTATTATTATTATTATTATTATTATTATTATTATTAACTATTTTATTATTGTTAATATTAGTTTTGGAGTGGTTGGTGAATTTTTTAAATAAATTATGGAAGAGGAAGGTACCTAGGGTTTGGGCAGGAGCATGCATAGTTCCTTTGTAAAAAGGGAAAAGGGGGACAAAAGAAGTGAAAAAAATTATGGGGGGAAAGTCTGTTGAGTATCCGGTAAAGTGTAGGTAGATTTATTATTGAAAAAATTTAAAGAGTAGACGGAGAATAGGATAGTAGATGAACAAGGAGGCTTAGGAAAGGTAGGGGGTGTGTGGACCAAGTGTTTCGTAAAAACATAAAAAGTGAACATTTTTTAGATAAGGCTAAAAGGTTTTTGTGCTTTTAGGGATTTAAAAAAGGCGTAGACAGGGGGGATGGGGGGGGAATGTGGCAGATGTTGAGATGTAGGGTAAGGAGGTAGGTTACGAAAGCAGTGAAGAGTTTTTACGAGGATATGAGGCTCAAGTTAGAGTATGTGGGAAAAGAGGGAGATTTTTTCCCATAAAAAGGCTTAGAAAAGGGATGTTGATGTCACCGGGGTTGTTCAATATATTTATAGATGGGGTTGTATGAGAATAAATGCGGGGTCTTGGCAAGAGGGGGGAGTTAAAAATAAAGAATCAACTAAAGTGGGAGTTCTCACAGTTGCTCTTTTGCTGAGACACTGTGCTTTTGGAGATTCTGAAGAGAAGTTGCAGGGGTTTGGTGGATGAATTTTGGTAGGCTATGTAAAAGAAGAAAATTAAAAAAATGAATCAGGTAAAGTAAGGTTAGGGGGATAACAAAAAGTTGGGTGATGAAAGATGGATATCGACGGGAGGGAGAGTAGGGGAGGGGATGTATTCAAAATTTTTGGGGGAGGGGACGTGTCAGGGGAGGGGTCTATAAGGATGAGGAAAAACATAAAAATTGATGAGGGAAAAGGGGTGAGGGGTGCATTTTGGGGAGTTTTTGGAGACAAAGAACTTTGTTTTGGGAAGCAAAGGGGGGAATGTATAAGAGTAGAGTTTTCCCAAACGCTGGAATGGGTGTGAAGCGGGGTGATGAATTTTGCAGCGAGGAAAGGGCGGGAGGCAGTGGAAATGCATGCTGAGGGCAATGTGTGGGTGAATATAAGCGGGAAATTTCGTATTTTGGGAAGTTACGAGGAGGTGCGGATTGCCAAAACGTTGTCCAGAGGGCTGAGGAAGGGTTGTCGAGGGGGTTTTCGGACATGTAAGAGAAGGAGCGAAACAGAATGACTTCAAAGTGTATCAGTCTGTATGGAAGGAAGGGGGGGTAGGGGTCGGTCTAGGAAAAATTGGAGGGGGGGGGGTAAAGGGGGTTTTTTGTGTGCGAGGGGCTTGGATTTCCCCAGGGGGCATGCGTGAGCGTTTTGATAGGAGTGAAGGGAGACAAATGGTTTTTAATACTTTGACGTGCGTTGGAGTGTGAAAAAGTAACATTTATGAAGGGGTTTCGGGGAAACCGGCACCCGGGACTTGAGTCCTGGAGATGGGAAGTACAGTGCCTCACCTGAAGGGGGGGGTGTTAATTTTTCGTTTAAAAAACTGTAGTGAAAGCACCCTTTCTGGAAAGAAGTGATGGAGTGAATTGGTGAAATTTTTTTCTTTTTGGGCCCCACCCTCCCTTGGTGGGCCCCCCTGCCGGGTGGGAATGGGCCAGTGGTTAATAATAAAAAAAAAAATTACTATTATTAAATATTTTTTAATACTTTAAACATATAAAATAATAAAAAATAATAATTATTATTATTATCAAAATTTGGGAACCCTTTTAAAAAAAAACTGACAGTCAAAGCTGGCAAAACTCAAAGTGAAATCAAACTTTTTTTTTAATAAAAAAAAGACCACAGAAAGTTTAAACCTATCAAAATGGTATTCTGAAAGGCTTAAAACCCGGGGGGGCGACAACACTCGGGGGAGAGGTTGCTAATTAACTACACAATCACTAACATTTCTTTTTCTTGTAGTGATAGTGAAGTTTTCCCACTATTCTTGTAGTGACTAGTGAAGCCTTCACTATTCCTTACGGTGACTAATAAAACCCTTTTCACTATTTCTTGCAGCGACTAGTGAAACCTTCACTATTCACAATAACCGCACATAGGAGAAAAGAAAAAAGTTACGACGAGTTTCGTCCAACTTGGACCATTTACAAGCCACACTAAAGAAAGCGTGTGGACCCAGTATATATACCCGGGGAGAACAGGTGGGAGAAAGGAGGGGGAAAAGGGAAAAATTATAGCAGTGGGGGTAGTAGTTAAAAAGTAGAAGGGGAGTAGTTTGTGCCACAGAGAAAAAAAGGGGGAGAAAGGGGGAAAAGCAGTATAGAAAATAGTTTTAAAAAAGGGGTAGAAGGTTCGGGGGATGATGTCTTCTTCACTCCCGGGGCGTCAAGTGGCTGTCTTTTTTCTATCCCACAATATCTCTGCAATCTTTCCGCAACTATTGTTTTGGACATATTCGCCTTAATTCCTTTTTTTCTTTTCAAAAAAACCCAAACGTCTTATCTCAGTCTTTGGTCAAAATTGTTTTTTATATGATACTAATATGTCTTCTGTCACACTCTCCCATAATCACTTCAACTTTTGGTTTTGGTTTTTCCTTTGGGGCCTTCACCGCCCCTCGGGGCATGATGATTTGTTCCTTTGATTCCTTTCGTCAATCTCACTTGGAACTTTCCCGGGCCCGTCCATTTTTCGTGCTCTCCTTCCTCCTTTAAGCCTCTTATCTAAAAATTGCAAAATTTCCAGACGCTATCAAACTTGCCCTTTCTTTTCTTAAATCTTTCCAATATTGTATTTTCTTCTGACAAAAACAGTTCGGGGGGTGTTCATGATCGAAGGATTATCTCCGAAAAAGAAACTTGCTCCTTACTCACGTACCTTCACTCCTCTCGCTCCCCAAACCCCTTGTCGCATCAAGAAATTTTAAAAAATAAAAATTCGGACTTTTCGATCTTTGCATCCTGACTTTTAAAATTTTAGAGTTTCCGTGTTATTTTTCCCTCTCGCCTTATTTCTATGATTTCCCCTTTCATGGAACTTTTTTTCCCGCGCACCTCCATCACGTCAAGAGTTCATCGAACGTGTTCGCCCTCTCCTGATCTGTAAGTTGCTTAGTCTTGACGTTGAGTCCCTATTACGAACACAGGTTAGTACGGGCCCGCGACCTGATCGTATGGGGGTTTAAAGTGAGCAAACAAAAATCAGTAATAGTATATAAGTTGCAATTTTCCTACACAGATATAATTGCTAGATTTATACATGATTTTTATTTATTACACATGTACAAAAGGGGTGAATAGTAAGTCACCATACGGGGACGGGAAAAAACAAGGGCCCGAGTGCACCGTGCCAACTAGCAGCTCAACAATCTGACAGTTCATGGCACCCCGTAACCACGTTGCCCCAGCTTGGTTTGGGTTGCCCGTGATTTGGGCAGTGAACCAAAGGGACTGGGGTTTAACGACCGGGGACCCTATTGATCATTAAACCCTTACCACCCGGTTTGCTGGTTGGGGGGCAGCCTATATGGGAGTGTGACTACGCCCCAATAAATTGTAAAATACCTTTGCATGCCACGTCCCCTTCCCCAACGTCCCTCTTGATGCTCTTAATTTTCCAGAGTGAAGGCCAAAAAAGGGTTACTTCATCGTCCCCCTACCACTGATGCTTCCCTGACCTGTGAGCTAACTCCTTTTATATTTTTAAGGTAAATTTAATTCTCCAAACCTTTGGTGTCGCTATGGGGGTCTCCTTTTTCCCTGTTCTTCCTAACCTTTATACGGAATACTTTGAAAATGGTCTCCCCTTTTTCTATTGGGGTGCGCCCCCCCCCTGGGTCCACATGCGATGACATCTTTACTCTCTGGCCCCTTTATTCGAGTCTCTTCCAATCATTTCTCGTGCCCCTTAACAAATCTTCTCTTTCCATAAAATAAAAGATAAATGGGAATCTAAATCTTTGCTTCCGTTCCTTTATGTTCATTCCACCGCTCCGCTACAGGCTTTTTTTTTTCTGTTTACGCAAGCCCTGTACATTATTATAATAATCAAAAAAAAGCGCTAAGCCACAAGGGTCATACAGCAACCCATGCACGGGGGCATATAAATTCACTATTTTCTTGCCATCTTTCCCTTTTGTCAAGAAGTGTTATTATTTTCCCCTTCTCCGCCCTTTTGCATCTGTGGGCCCCCCCTTCCTTGACTCGGAAATTTCCATTTTTCGCGTTCGTTCTCTTTTTTTGGGTACCCTCCGACTTGATAACTTGCCTTCTCACTGCAAATGGACTTTCTTCTCTTCCAGACTCCACTCCTGGAAATCTCCCGTTTTTTCCCCCTTTCCCCACATTTCAAGTCTTTCTAAACTCCACAACTCCTCCCTTCCTTAGATACAAACTTACCTTTTTACAGACTAACCCCTTCGCATAATCTATTCGTACCTTTTCCCCTGCAAAGATTTCCCCCCCCGGTGTTTACTCTGTTTCATGCCCTCGTGCCCCCTTTCACGTATTTTGGAGAAATTGGCTGCTCACTTTCTGACAGACTTAAAGATAAAGAAAAGTGTTAGATTGCCGACACCCAAAAATGTTCTTTTCTGTCATGTTATAGATCACAATCATCCATTGATGGGCCCCTCCAAAACTGTCACCCTTCTTTTACCTTCACAAACCCTCGTCTTGTTGAAGCATCCCCTTTTACACACTTTTTTTTAGATTCTTTGTCTTTGGCCTTGTCTTGAGACGCCTTCCCCCTTTTCCTTACATTTTCAAAGCTCCCAACTTCAGAAAACCCCTACTTGACATGACCCTTCTTTCGCTTCTTGCCTCTTCCTGTTTCCCTTTTTTTCCATATTTTTCTTTGTTTTCCCCCTTTTTCTCTAGTTGTTCTGTCCTTCGTTTCCCTCCTCCCCCATCCCCCCGTGTTTGGGCTTACCCCCTTTTGGGGCTTACTCCCTACAGTGCTCTTTCTCGTGCCCTTAGATTGACCCCCATTTTGACAATACTGCGACTATCACTCATTTACTACTATTTCTGCTTCTAAAAATTTTTTACTACTTTACTACTAAATATTGCCTCCCTTTATTCCTCTTTTTACTTTTGTGGCACAAACTACTTCTCCATTTTACCCTTTGTACTGCTTCCACCACCACCACCACCACTGCCACTACTCTCTTTATCCCGGCCCTTTCTCCTCGCCGTATAAAATAATATTTATTATTATAATTTAAAATATATATATAAAATATATATATTATAACTGGCTCCTTGGTCTCGTCTGTCAGTGGACTTGTGAATGGTCCAAGCGTTGTCATAAGCTTCTCTCTCCTATGTGCGGGTTGTTTGTGTGTTGTTCCGGTCACGGGAAATTTTGCCTTTTTTTTTTCTTTTACTATTTCTTAAGTGCTAAGAAACCTTTAAGTTCTCGTCGGGCTAGTGAAACCGCACTATTTCCTGAAATAACTATGAAACCTTCCCAAAAAATATTGCGTACATTCTCAGGGTTTTGACAGGAGAGGGACACAATCACGCTAGAGACTCGGTGTCTCCTTCCGTCCCAGAGAAAAGTCAAAAACCCTTTCATAAAGTTCCTTATTTTCTTTTGAATTGCTTTACTCCCCATTTTTTTTAAGAAATTTAAAAACATTTTTTTTCAAAGTAAATGGTATGGGTTTTTAACTAGTATGTTTTTTTTGTAATAGCAGTTTTGATAGTTCATCTGTCCGTACGAGTCTTGGGATCATGAACAAATTTTGACTGATTCGAAGCAACAGTAACATAGATGAATGGTTTTAGAGAACCATTCTCCTCCGTTCTTCACCCTTCCCTTTTTTGAATGTGAAAGCCACTGTGTGGCGAAACATGTGCAAAACAATGTTGCACATTGTTAATTTTTTTAAAATACTTAAAGAAGGTTAGTAATAAGCTCGTGTGGTCGTTGGGTTTTAAACCCCCTTTTAACAACGAACCAATCGAAAAAACCCCCAGGAAAGAAGTTAATTTTACTGAAAACAAATTCTTAAATAGGTTTGGTACGATAATTCGGTTATATTACATATTTTTCTTTTGAAATTTTAGGTCGGGCTGAGGGGTTAAATTTAATCCATTTAATAAGGGTTTAATATCGATGGTGGTGTGGGTGGGGCAATTCTGCCTTAAGGGGATTTTGTGTAGTCGTAGTGCTTTGAACCATGAACCAGTGAACCAGGGGGTAAGAGTGATCACCGTGTGGATGGGGAATGGGGTAGTGCGCGGTGCTCTGACGGAAAGTGACTTTGTACGGTGTGCACCTCCTGCTGCATCGGCTGAGAATACACAGAATTCAGTGTCAACAAGGGAGTAATCCCACACCACAAGTACGTAGCTTTTGTGTTTATTATTGCTTGACTGGTAGCGCACTTAGCTCATACCTGAAGTCCGTGGTTTTTATCTCCGGGAAAAAGTGGAAAAATTTGGGTTTTCCTTTAGACACCCGCTGTTCCTATTCAACCCTTTGTGAAATAAGTACCTGGGTATTAGTAGACTGGGGTGGGCGCACCTGGGGGCGAATTGATCAATTTCGGGGAATATAATGCAGAAATATCAAGCTCTGCGTTTTTTTTTTTGGTTGTCCTTTAAGGAAGGGTTCCTTGATGCTGGTGAAGCGCTATTGATCCGAGGAAAATTGGGTCTGTCCCTTGATGCCTCCCCACTCTCCTCACGGGTATGCTCCTCAGGGTTTTGGGGCTTTACCCCCCCCCCCCTTTCCCCCTTTCCCTAATATAATACAACTTGTGATGTTAAAGATTAGGAAAAAAAGATCAAAAATGAGACACAATTGTCTCATTCACAAGTTGAAAGATGAGACAAAACGCCTATCCTTCACAACACTAATTTTTTTCTGTTCTAAATAAGAATAAAATTTTACAAAAAATATGATTATTTTTTAAAGAAAAAATTTAACAACTCGCTTATTAAATTAAAAAAATCAAAACCCCCCATTATCATTTTCTTGTAAACATTCAAAATTATCCGAATTTTAATAACCTTTAGTAACATTTTTTTTAAAAAAATTTTTACACAAATTTTTTTTAAAATGTAATGTGAAGTGGGGTATATATATCAAGACGGTAAATTATCCAAATAAAGCATTTTCAATAGGATAATACTCAATAGGGGGTTTTACTACAATGGAATATACTATAATAGGGTAATTTTCTATCAATAGGGGTTTTACTATCAAAGGATATATACTATCAAAAAGGGGATATACTATCAAAAGGGGATATGCATCAAAGGGTATACTACAATAGGGTATTTGCTATAAAGGGTATTACTAACAAAAGGGGATATGCTATCAATAGGGGATATGGGTATCATAGGGTATATGCTATCAATAGGGAATGCATCAATAGGGTATATACTATCTTTGGGGGAATATATCAATAGGGATATGCATCAAAAGGGGTTTTGCTATCAATAGGGTATATGCTACAATAGGGTATATATATCAAAGGGTTATGCTATCAATAGGGTATATACTATCATAGGTATATGCTATCAATAGGGTATTACTATCAAAAGGGGATAGCTATCAATAGGGTATATGCTTCAATAGGGTATATACTATCAAAAGGGGAATGCTATCAATAGGGTATATACTATCAATAGGGGTTTTGCTATCAAAGGGTTTCATCAAAGGGGATATGCTTTCAATAGGGTATACCTATCATAGGATATATACTTCAATAGGGTTTTAAAGCTATCAATAGGGGATTGCTATCAATGGATATATACTATCAATAGGGTTTAAAGCATCAATAGGGTATAGCTATAATAGGTAATGCTATCAATAGGGTATATGCTATCAAATGGGGATATGCTATCAAATAGGGTATATACTATCAATAGGGTATTTATCAATAGGGTATATACTATCAATAGGATATATACTATCAAATAGGGTATATACTATCAATAGGATATATACTATCAAATAGGGTATATACTATCAATAGGGTATACACTATCAATAGGATATATACTATCAAATAGGGTATATACTATCACGTAAGGCACATGCTATCAAATAGGGTATATACTATCAAATATAGTATCAAATAGGGAATAGACTATCAAATAGGGTATATACTATCAGTAGGGTATATACCATCAGGTGACACTGATTACACAAGTAAGATTCGCTGAACTTAAAAATTCAGATAAAAATTCCATAGGTTTAAGATTTCCAGTTTTTCATAATACAGGATATATATACCGAGGTGTATATATAAGTATGTTTTTACTGAAAATATAATCTCTGTTTCAGAGATTATATATATACATTTTTTTTTTTTGATTAGTGGTGAGAAGGTGAGGTAGAGCCTTAATGACCCTCGTCACCTCAAGGAAGGTTCCTTGATGCTGGTGAGACAGGGGAGAGCCTCTTGATCTGAGGAAGTGGATCTTTGCTTTCTCTTGTTTTTTTTTTCTTTTTTGCATACACCTCCATGCGCAGTATCACCCCAATAGGTTTAGCGCTCTCCCCCCGTGAATGCAATAGTAAAGACCCTCGTGTGTAGTCGATAGACTTGAAACCTCACCCATTAACCAGCCTTTTTCACGAGCTCTCTGAAGCTCTGGAATTACTATTTATAGTACAAAGATTTATCCGATTCCTTTTTACAATGGAAATCATTTTTACCAGTCTTTGGGGATCGCCTTTCCCTGCCCTTTAACTGGGGTTTTATGTTTGAATATAAATTATATACATTATATAATTTATATACATATAAATATATACATTATATAAATATTATATACATATAATTTATATTATATAATTTATATCGTGCCGAATATGTAAAATTTGCGATTTTGACTTAAATAGCAACACTCTTCTTGCCGAATAAGACAAACGGAAATTTGTGTATGCAAAATTTCGCAAAAATCATTCTGAACACAAAAAATATATATTTCATTGTGTTTATTAAATGACTGTAAAATTGTCTAAAATATATTTAATTGGATTAGGATGGTTTGAATTACGCTTGTTATATGTTAGGTAAGTTTGTTAAGGTTCTTTTGGTACAAAGTTATTAATTTTTACATTAACATAAATAAAAAATATATCTTCAAACGTACAAGATAAAATTTTAGAAAGGACTTAATTTTAAATGAGTTGTTGCTAATTGACCAGTTTTACCTATTCGGCATATATATATATATATATATATATATATATATATATATATATATATATATATATATATATATATATATATATAATATATATAATGTAGACCTTAGACAAGGATGTGTGATGTCACCGTGGTTTTTTAATATATTTTATAGAGGGTTGTAAGAGAAGTAAATGCGAGGGTCTTGGCAGAGGCGTGGAGTTAAAAGATAAAGAATCACACATAAAGTGGGAGTTGTCACAGTTGCTCTTTGCTGATGACACTGTGCTCTTGGAGATTCTGAAGAGAAGTTGCAGAGATTGGTGGATGAATTTGGTAGGGTGTGCAAAAGAAGAAAATTAAAAGTGAATACAGGAAAGAGTAAGGTTATGAGGATAAAAAATATTAGGTGATGAAAGATTGGATATCAGATTGGAGGGAGAGAGTATGGAGGAAGTGAATGTATTCAGATATTTGGGAGTGGATGTGTCAGCGGATGGGTCTATGAAGGATGAGGGGAATCATAGAATTGATGAGGGGAATAGGGTGAGTGTGCACTTAGGAGTCTGTGGAGACAAAGAACTTTGTCCTTGGAGGCAAAGAGGGGAATGTATAAGAGTATAGTTTTACCAACACTCTTATATGGGTGTGAAGCATGGGTGATGAATGTTGCAGCGAGGAGAAGGCTGGGGGCAGTGGAGATGTCATGTCTGAGGGCAATGTGTGGTGTGAATATAATGCAGAGAATTCGTAGTTTGGAAGTTAGGAGGAGGTGCGGGATTACCAAAACTGTTGTCCAGAGGGCTGAGGGAAGGTTGTTGAGGTGGTTCGGACATGTAGAGAGAATGGAGCGAAACAGAATGACTTCAAGAGTGCATCAGTCATGTAGTGGAAGGGAAGGCGGGGTAGGGGTCGGCCTAGGAAAGGTTGGAGGAGAGGGGTAAAGGAGGTTTTTGTGTGCGAGGGGCTTGGACATCCAGCAGGCGTGCGTGAGCGTGTTTGATAGAGTGAATGGAGACCAATGGTTTTTAATACTTGACGTGCTGTTGGAGTGTGAGCAAAGTAACATTTATGAAGGGGTTTTAGGGAAACCGGCAGGCCGGACTTGAGTTCTGGAGATGGAAGTACAGTGCCTGCACTCTGAAGGAGGGTGTTAATGTTGCAGTTTAAAAACTGTAGTGTAAAGCACCCTTCTGGCAAGACAGTGATGGAGTGAATGATGGTGAAAGTTTTTTTTTTTTCGGGCCACCCTGCCTTGGTGGAATCGTCCAGTGTGATAAAAAATATAAAATATATATATATATATATATATATATATATAAAAATATATATATATATATATATATATATATATATATAATATATAGGTACGATTTGAAGTCTTCAACATTCCAAGTGCTGAATATGTAAAGAAAGTTGCAAGTGAAGTGTAATATTATGTGAGACACTTGTGTGTGGCTGGTCTCACCTCTGGCAAGACCGTACTAGACCAGTCACCAGGTTGGTCTCTCCTCGGGCCATAGTATCAAGTCTTTCTCCCCTGATAAAGTAAATAACCTTTATCTGCTTCAGTTAGTTGTGAATATTTACTATTATGTAATTATAAATGTAGTGTTGATAAAATTAACATAGTGTACTATTAACATAGTGTACTATTCTTAAATTCTTTTATTTACCTTTCCAGGTAAGTGTAGTTTTACAGCTCATCGTGGGACAGTTGCAAGATACACGGTAAATGTGCTTTTTTTTAAGTAACTATTATTTGTGTGTTACATAGTACCTAATGACCTTATAAAAATATTCTTTGTTTCTCACTCACACGATGTTGTTTTAATCTAGAAGGCTGTAAGATCTGTCTTCCACTGTTGTGAACCTGTGTAACTCTGCCCACATAACCAGTTGTCTGTATAAGACAGTCATAAGGACACGTACCATGCTAGGAAACTGAGTTTTGGCAGTCTTAAAACCGGTTGGAAACAAGCTCGTTTTATAACAATTACTTACTACCTCTTGACTAGCGCAATGTTGTTGTGCTTTTATTGGGCGGTTGTAACTGTGACTGTTGTTCATTATCATGGTCTTCCATGCATAACTTTATGGTTAAATTGTAGATTCCTGTTGTTCACAGAAGTAATTCTTGACGTGGGACATGCGATCCTACTGGTAACTTCGGTAAATGTTTATTGTATCACTAGTGCAACACTGGTCTACATGGTACAACCCAGAGTCTGTACCCGGGGTCACCAACCTATTCCGCCATAATATCTCGTAAAAGACAACATCTAGTGCCAAAGACCACGTCTGCGGGAGTGCATCATGATCCTTGTTCTCCTCTTGCTCTACAGGGGAAGTTGTTCTTGCCCCCCATGACGGTCCCCCTTGATTATAAAAAAATCCCCCATAACGGAGACAATAGAGCCAGCGTTGGTACAAGCAACTGTTTATGGATGGAAAATTTGGCTGGTCAAAGGGAAGCCAAGTTTAAGAATCTAAACAATCTTAGTCATTGCGCGATTTAGTTAATAAAATTTGGGGAAAGATTTCCTACTCTGCTTTTCATCGTTATAATAACGATTAGAGAAATACAACTTAGCAGGTGCTGCAAGTTATGACTGTCATCCCCCTAGACCTTTGCCCTTATTTTTTCAGCCGAGATATTTCTGCTTCACTTGGCGTCTCGTGATGGTGACCTTCCCCCCCCCCGACACGACACGGACGCAATTCAGAACCGGGAACCGGTTTCAGGCACTCAATACCTGAGCAAGGTAACAGCAGTGTTCCGCCTGCCACTGCTCACTGCCCAGACCTCGCTTCCCCTCCGACCATAAACACACTCTTTGTGCGTCCAGCAACAGAATGGTTAATGGTCGTCTGCCAAGCGACCTCCAAAAGCAACAGAGTAAAACAGAAATTTTTTATAACTGAACAGGTTAGTCGCTTATTTCCCAATTTATTGCCAATTTAGAAGATGTGAGTTGCCCTATTCTGCTACTAGGAGCATGCCAATACCCCGGGGTTAAATAGCCGAACAGTCTTACCTAGAAGCAACTTACACTGGATTACAATACTTTAAAGAATTTTGCCAGTAACTTCGTTTTATATCCAGTTTTTTTTATGCAGATGTCTAATCCCATTTTTCCTATGCAGGGATTTTTTTTTTCTCCATTCTATATTAGGGAAGAAAATTTCCTTGAGTTAAACGTACTAGCACGGCATTCAAGATAGCAAAAAAAAATCGATGTATAAAGATAGTAAAAAAAATCGATGTATTCAAGATAGTAAAAAAAAAATCGATGTATTCCAGATAGTAAAAAAAAATCGATGTATTCAAGACAGTAAAACAAATCGAGCGTTTGTATCGAAGCTGCATTAACGATACAAAATATTACAATAATATTTTTACAAACTGAAAATGAACTCAAATTTTTCTCAAAGCAAACTGTGCTATAAAATTATAAATATAAGTATGAAAAAGCTAAAAAATCTGTTTTAAATAAAAAGGGAAATATTCCTGAAGTAAGATCATCTGAGACCTGTTTAAGTGATGCTCATTTAATTAATCAGCACTGAATGACCCTTGTGGATTTAGCGCTTAGTTTTTCGATTACAATAATTATTTAATTACCAAGTTGTTTATCACGCAAATAAAACATGAAATACGGGATTAAATAAAAATCTGTTGGTATTGGGGCCGTTTTAAAGGGCCCGGGAAATGAACGGGCGGATGGAGAGCTGCTATAGCGAGCCCACTGTTTATTGACTTTTGCCTTAGTGGCTTCATAGGCTTTATACACTTCCCTTGAAAACGACAGGCAATTGGCCCAACAGAAAAGTAAAAAGTTATACGGGCTTCGGCAGACTTGTGTGGGGTTGTTCTTCAGCAAAATCATCACTTTGAAAACACTCTTTGTTGACGGGTTCAAGCCCACACATCTCACCCAAAAACCACCTATTTGCAGGTGTTCCTTACAACTCCCCCCCATCCCCTACTGTTTGCTTGTGGCATGCTGCTGACTATGGAATGCATTTTAATAGTTTTACCCTCGGCTTTGGCCTCCTCCTTTCTCTTGGTTTTTTATAATTACCGATTTTACTTTTAAGACCTCGGTTAACTTTTGTTTAGTCTCTCCCGACATTAATATTAAATGAGATTTTTTATTGATGCTGACTTTTTAATTTTTTGATAGAATTTATTAAGCTTTTTAAATTTGTTTACAATATTTATTAATTTAAATATCTTCTTATGTGTTGAATAATTTTTTATTGATAAGTGCGCTATGTTATTGACCTACATGATCAAGTGCTCTGTAATATTACAACTGCTACGTTGAAGATCTAATGCCCAACTTCTCACTGAAAAAATGGCATAGTGATACCGACAAGACGTGAAAAATGTACTTATGAACAGTTCAGGACATTTATTATAAATGTCCTGAACTGTTTATAAGTGCCTTTTTTTTTTTTTTTGCGCAAGTTTTTCATTACTCGGCGAAATGCTTTGAGTACTGGTGCTGCAGCTCTTTTGAAAATTTCAGTCCTTGAGGCTCCCAAGTAACTGACTGGGAGCCTTAAGGGGAAGTGAAAAATTCCTGTCGTAGCATTGGAGATATCAGCTTGGGGGTAGTTCTTTCCATGTGGTTTCCCGGTTAGGGAAGCTGCCTTAAAATTTCACGGTGTCAGCTTTACCTTTGCTACCTGGGTGTGACACGTCATACCTGTACGCATACGTACCTGCACCCCTTAACATCACTTTTCACTAGTGTTGACACACTGATTTTATTGATTTTGTCAGAAAGATTTTCGTCTAATTTTTTCCAAATTCTTTTCTTCCCGCACTGTCATCACTAACAAAACCATCAAGTCCACAAAAACAATTCTATTACTATCACTTTGACTAACCTTTTTCCCCCTTACCTCTTTCCCTTTTACCCCCAACCTTTACGTTTTTGTTTCCCTAAACCAATTTTCTCCCATTCTCGCTATCTCCGGGGAGTAAAAAAAAGTTTCATTCTATATAAAAAGGCTCACGGTAAAAAAAAAAATATTTACGGGAACAAGAAGTTGGAACTATAGACAAGAGCGTAATGCTGACTGTTAATGCAAAGTGAAAATACTGACAGGGTACCCAAAGGGAACACCACATTATATATTAATATAATTGTGTGTGGGGTGTGTTGTGGTGTTTTGTGTGTGTGGCGCAAAAACAAACGCAACAGGGGATCATAACAAAGCAGACAAACCATGGGGGGAGGGAGGAAAGAAATCTTTGGTCTATACTTTCAAAATTCTCGTGCTCCATGAACCGGCAGGTTGCAAGGTAGTAAAGGGGAAAAAAGGGGATTTTTTCAGAATGTTACGTGGGTGGTACCATAGATCTGAGTGAGGGGAGAAACCCACCGACTGCCAACCACCAGAGTCCCCCCACACCCTACCCCCTCTGGGGGCGGGGGGTTGGTCCCCCCATTTCAGACACATAAATAATAACTGGAGGGAGTTAATACTAGTGAAAAAGGGGGAATAAAAGGGCCCCCATTTTGTCAAAAAGGTAATACCCGATGCATAGAACTTTCTAAATATTCAGGAAAAACTCCAACGTAAACTCTGTATGATCTCTCCTATTTAGGCTTTTTTTTAATTAGCCAATTCCTGAATTTTTTTTTTTTAACTCAACTATTACATTATCACATTATATTTTAAACCCAATTCAATAAACCACTAAACTGGTTGCAATAAAAATGTTTTAAAACTATGTACCTTGTACGCTGTACTAGACGGGTTTTTTTTCCCCATAGGGCCTTCATTTGTTTTGGGTTACCTAGGGTAGCCCGCTACTTCCTTACAAAAATACTACTCTACCAGGATACACAGCAATCCACAACTGCAACCATACCAAGTTGGGGGTGGTCTCAATCTATTACCTTTAAAGAACCCCATCTTGTTTTTAATCTATCGTTTTTATGATGAAAATAGTATTTTTTGCAGATTTTCACTTAAAAACGTTTAAAACCCCTATAACAATCGGGGGCCCTACCGGGTCCTGATACAAACTCCCAATTTGCGATAAATAAAGACACCAATAAAAAACAACCCAAAAGAACCAGCACCATACCTCTTTGCAAACTTTAACATCAAACCTTGGTCTAACAGATACCACCCGTAACTGGTTTCTCACAAATAACACACACCTACCAACTATAAGCCAAAACCACTGAGACAAGTGCAAAACCCTAATTGACCATAAATGAACAAATAACAGACCCCCCAAATCAGGGATAATCACAGACAACACTACTGACCACACCCAACCCTTCCCCTTAACAAACATTGGTAAACAAAAACAAAATTTTCCTTTAGACTCATGACGACCCCCAATAATAACAATGGGATCGATGATTGGATAACATTTTTTTTTTATATTACACCTGGCCGATTCCCACCAAGGAGGGGGGGCCCGAAAAAAAAAAACTTTTACCATTTTTCACTCCTCACTGCCCCTTTCCAGAATGCTTTCACTACAGTTTTTAAACTGCAACATTAACACCCCCCCTTCAGAGTGGAGGGACTGTACTTCCCCTTTTCCCGGACCAAGCCGGCCCCGCCGGTTTTCCCTGAACCCCTTTATAAATGTTTACTTTGCTCACACTCCAACAGCACTCAAGTATTAAAAAAACCCTTTGTCTCCATTCACCCATCAAACAAACCCCATGCAACCTGCGAAATCCAAGCCCCCGCACACAAAAAACCTCCTTTACCCCCTCTCCCAACCTTTCCTAGGCCGACCCCTACCCCGCCTTCCTTTCCCCTTTCAACTGATACACCTTGAAGCATTCGTTTCGCTCCCTTCTCTCACAGTCCAAAACCCCCTCAAAACCCTTCCTCACCCCGGGCAAAGTTTTGGGGAATCCCGCCCTCCTCCAACTTCCAAACTACGAATTCCTCATATATTCACAAAACCCCACATTCCCTAGACATGACATCTCCACTGCCCCAGCCTTCTCCTGCTCAACATTCATCACCCATGCTTTAAAACCCAATAGCACGTTGGAAAACTATCCCTCTAATTCCCCCTTTTCCTCCAAGGACAAAGTTCTTTGTCTCCACAACTCCTAAGTGCACCCCTCACTCTTTTTCCCCTCATAATTTTTAATTCCCCATCTTTCATAGACCCACCCTGACACGTCCACTCCCAAATACTGAAAAACATTCACCTCCTCCAAATCCCCTCCCTCCAATCTATATTCAATCTTTCATCACCCAATCTTTTGTTATCCTCATAACCTTACCTTTTCCCGTATTCACCTTTAATTTTTTCTTTTGCACACCCAACCAAATTCATCCCCCAATCTCGAAACTTCTCTTCAAATCTCCCGAGCACATGTCCACAAAGAAAAGCTTGACAACCCCCAATTTGGTGTGATTTTTATCTTTTAACCCACGCCTCTTGTCAAACCCTCGCATTTATTTCTTTTAAAACCCCCATCTATAAATTTTTAACAACCAGGGTACATCACACACCTTGTCTAAGGCCTACTTTACGGGGGAAATAATTTCCCTCTTTCCACATACTCAATTTGAGCCCACTATCCCGAAAAAAACCTTTCACTGCTTTCAGTAACCTACCTCCTACACCTACACTGCAACTCTGCCACATTGCCCCCCTATCCACCCGTCATACCCTTTTTTCCAAATCCATAAATGCCACAAAGACCTTTTTTACCTTATCTAAATACTTTTCCTTAAATGTTTTAACTGTAAACCCTGGTCCAAACCCCCCCCAAATTTTTCCTAAAGCCCCCTTTTGTTCATCTCTATCCTTCCCCCCCTACTTTAATTTTTTAAATAATAACCTACCATACACTTTACCAGGTATACTCAGCAGACTTATCCCCTATAATTTTTCACTCTTTTAAACCTCTTTGCCCTTTTTCAAAGAAATATGCATGCTCTCTGCCAAACCTAGGTCCTTTTCCCCCTTCCATACATTTATTTAAAAAATTGCACCAAACCCCTTTAAAAAAATATCCCCACCTGCTTTTAAAATTTCTATCTTAATCCCACAATCCCGCTGCCTTACCCCCTTTTTATTTTACCCACTGCCCCACGAACTTCCCCCCCCACCACAAATGCTCTTCCTCACTCCTACAAGATGTTATTCCTCCTTGCCTAACACAAATCACACTTCCCTTCTTCATCACATTTTAAAAATTTAAAAATTTCCCTCCATCTTCCCAAACCTCTAACTCTCCATTTAATAACTCTCCTTCCTATTTTTAACTGACAAATCCATTTGTTCCTAGGCTTTTAACTGTTAACTCACTCCCAAAAATTTTTTTTATTTTCAACAAAATTTGTTAACACTCACCCACTCTTTCCCCTTTTCTCTCTTTTTTACATTGCTTCACCACTCTCTTTAACCTCCCCTTTTTCTCCTATACTCTTCCCTCCTTGCATCACTTGTACTTTGTAAAAAAATCTCAAGCTAATTTTTCTCCCTTACTACTCTCTTTACATCATCATTTCCACCAAATCGCTCCTCTTCCTCCTGCACCCACTTTCCTTAACCACAAACTTTTTGCGAACACTCAAAACTACATTTTAAACCCACCCCATACCTCTTTTGACCCCCATTGCCTATGCCCTTTATTAGCCCACTTCCTCCAATAGCTGTTTATATTTTACCCCAACTGCCTCCTCTTTTAGTTTATAAACCTTCACCTCTCTTCCCTGATGCTTCTATTCTCCTTGTATCCCATCTACCTTTACTCTCAGTGTAGCTACAACTAGAAAGTGATCTGATATATCTGTGGCCCCTCTATAAACATGTACATCCTGAAGTCTACTCAACAGTCTTTTATCTACCAATACATAATCCAACAAACTACTGTCATTTCGCCCTACATCATATCTTGTATACTTATTTATCCTCTTTTTCTTAAAATATGTAAATTACCTATAACTAAACCTCTTTCTATACAAAGTTCAATCAAAGGGCTCCCATTATCATTTACACCTGGCACCCCAAACTTACCTACCACACCCTCTAAAAGTTTCTCCTACTTTAGCATTCAGGTCCCCTACCACAATTACTCTCTCACTTGGTTCAAAGGCTCCTATACATTCACTTAAACATCTCCCAAAATCTCTCTCTCTCCTCTGCATTCCTCTCTTCTCCAGGTGCATACACGCTTATTATGACCCACTTCTCGCATCCAACCTTTACTTTAATCCACATAAATATGGATAGACATATTTCTTAATAAATTACTTATACTATACATCATTGTCCCTTAAAAACGAAATAGATTACGAATAAACGGCTAGGTTGCCCATGGCTAACTAGCAGCATACTAAGATCCAGTTATAAGAAACATCAATATGAAAAGCAACATAGAGCTTAATACACAGAGATATTATTAAACACTATGCATCAGTTCTCACCAAACAAGAAAGGTCACGAAATTGTACTATTCCAGCAGATTCACCGAAACAAGAGATATAAAAAAGACCTGGAAAACACACACATTCTGGGGCACCCACAATCTGAAAAAACTAGGATTATTGTCCTAACTAAACCGAACGAAACACAACTACAGCCTCTTGATACAGTTAACAAAATAAATGACTTCTTCTCAATCATAGGATCAAATCTCGCCAGTAAAATCCCAGGTGCCCACACGAACAAGTGATTACCTAGATGGGAATTTCCCAACTTCCTATCTTGCACCTACCGAACCTACTGAAGTCGCTTCGATTATCAAATCACTTAAAAATAAATCAGGGAATCTGTCTCAAGTCCCACCATTATTGTACAAACGAGCTGCTCATATCCTTTCGCCTGCCAATTTACTTTTTAACAAGTCATTAGAAACTAGCACTTTCCCGACACCACTCATGACAGCAAAGGTTACACCAATACACAAAGGTGGTGACCCCACAGATGTCAATAACTACAGGCCAATCTCAAACTTACCGTTGTTATCCAAAATCTTCGAAAAACTCGTGCACAAGAGAGTATATTCGTTAATTTCAGCATAAAGCATGTTCAACCCCTGCCAATTAGGCTCTAGAAAAAAAGCACAAACGATGCAATTGTAAAAATGCTTGACCTGATTTACATAGCACTGGAAAATAAGGAATATCCATTAGGACTCTATTGACCTAAGGAAAGCCTTTGATACAGTAGACCACGGCATCTCCAAAAACTTGACCATTACGGTATAAGAGGCCACGCACTTATGTAATTCAAATCCTACCTTACTAACAGGCATCAATACGTCACCATTAAGGACACAACTTCATCTAAACGATCCCTTGATACTGGAGTGCCACAGGGGAGTGTCCTTGGTCCTCTGCTCTTCCTCTTATATATTAATGATCTTCCCAAGGTATAATAATACCTGAAACCAATTCCTTTTGCTGACGACACGACTTGATATCTCCCACCCAAATATTGCCTCACTCGACACCATTGTTAATGAGCTACAAAAAATATCAACCTGGATGACTGCCAATAAACTCGCTTAATACTGACAAAACCTTCTGTATTATGTTTCGTAACAGAACAGGTGTTGCACAACTGAACGTGATTGACAACACTCTTATTGCTAAGCATAATGAGGGCAAATTCCTGGGCCTACACCTTGACAGCAACCTGAATTTCAGCACCCAGATGCAATACATAGCAAAAAAAGTATCCAAACGGTTGGATCCTCTCTAAGATACATACTACGTACCCAATCAGCCCTACTCACACTATACTATTCACATCGTCTATCCCTATCTCACCTATGCCATTTGTGTTTGGGATCAACACACAACACACCTAAACCAATTAATAACCCAACCAAAAGCACAGTAAGAATTATCACGCATCCAGTACCAGGCAACCTCCCCCCCCCCCACCTCATAGACTAAACTTTTGTTTAGAACATCCACACTTACTACTGTGCAAACTACATTTACAGAACAATAAATTCCAATATTGGCCCTAGCTAAAAATCTTTAAAAGCTGTGACAGGACCCATAGGCACAATACCAGGCATAAAAACCTCTATGACATTCCCCATGTTCGGCTAAATCTATACAAACGTTCAATGTACATTAAAGGGCCTAACATCTGGAACTCCCTGCCTTGAAAAAACTAGAAAATGCAGACTCAACCAGCATTTTCAAAAATACCCTCAAAAAACATCTTATTTTCCTAACACAACCCCCCCCCATCAACTAACTTCATGAAAACCACCCATTTATGCACACACACACACGCGTCTCCTCCTGACCCAAATGACAATAAACATAAACTTCCGAATATGGCTATTGCCTAATAAATCTCAAGCTAAACCTAAGTTTGCCTGAGATACTCCAATACAAGAGCTTTAATATAAACTGTATATCATGCCAAGACAAAAAACCCTTCTCGTTACTAAAATTTTTCAAATTTTTTATATTCTTAAATGTTCTGAACTACCTCACTATTGTAAATCCATTTAAACAATTATAATTTGTAACATAGAGTAAGAATTATCATTAATCTGCCGATATGCCTAGGCTTGCTAGGCATGCTAGTGGCCTTTGTAATTGTTGTTTTATAAATGTAAACCACTCATTGTAATCCAACAGAGAAATTAAATTTCAATTAAATTTCAATTTCAACTGTGTTATATCCCAGGTTGCAGTCTGTTGCAGACCACCACCTAGACACCTTTAGCATTATGATACTTTATGTTAGACTGGGTGGGTGATACAGACGGTCAGGGCGACCTAAAAAAAAATTAACGACGTTCGACGAACTTAGCGGGATGTTGTATTTATTCGACGTTCACGAAGGGCATACCTAAATTTCATTTTTGCAGACCTGGTTGAACAAAACCCAAACACACAAAAACCCCCCTGCAATGGAGCAATCCGCATTTTTTGTATAACATTGTTGTTTAAGGCTTGCAAAATTGATCCTAAAAAACTATCGTTTTTGTACAGCCCATAATTTGAGTTGCTACGGTATTCCTATCATTTTTCAAGATGACTAAATTTTTTTCTTCCATGATGGAATTGTTGGTTTACAATTTCTGGGGTGACAGCCCACACTGTGGGTGACTACAAGAGTTTGATGGTTAAAGACCGCATTCGACACCTGGCCTGTCCTGATTATACTGGTTTTTTGGGATAATCTAGTTTCTAGAGCCTCTTCAAGGGGGCTCCTTGGCGGGGGGAAAGGGGCTCTTGGTCTAGGAATTAGCCTGTGGGTCTTCTTCCCAGACCGAACCTAATTACCCCCCCCTTTTCTCCCTCCCCTATCCCATCCTCCCTTTTTTTCCATTCCCCCTCCCCTCCCCCCCCCCTTTTGCCCTTCCTCTTTTGGCCTTCGGGATTTCTCCCACGGGCACGCTAGTTCCTAGGTGGGGGAAAGGACACCGGGGTCCATCCTTTCCCGTTGGGGTTTTCTTGCCGGTGGCGTATTTTTCCCGTGGAACTGGATTGCCGGGGGATGTCCCGATCCCTCCCCAATCCCAGTAGCTTTGGGTGTCTTTTGGGCACGGGTGAAATCTCGGGAAAGCCACCTTTCGGATTCCGGGGTGGGGCCAAAGGGGGTATGCTTTTTGGGCGGAATCCGGCCCCCCTCTTTTTTTGTCCCCCCGATACCGGCAGATGTGGGGTTGCTCCCCCGATTGCGGGTTTACGGGCATGAAGGGTAGGGTATGGCAGGGGTTTCCTGCGCATCTGCCTACTACGGTTTGAGGTCCTTTTGGGGGTGCGGGGGAGATTTCCGCCCTTTTCATTCCTCCTGGGAACAACCCTCCCGCCCCCCCCTTTTTTTTTTTTTTTTTTTTATTTTTATTTTCTTTTCTTCTTTTTTCTTAAAAAAAAAAAAGCAAAGGAGTAACCTAACCCTGGGACCCTAGCCATGAAACCATACCCCGGGCCCCCTTTTTGATACCGCACCCCATTCGACCCGCCTTGTGTTTTTACCCCCTTCGACACTCCGTGCCCCTGTACCTCTTGCTGGGGTGTTCCTCACCCACTTCAGGTACTGGGCTTCGACGACTCCTTGACTTTCTGAACTCCGCTCTCCTTCGACTATGCTTCCGGGTTCTCCCTCTACGGTACGGCAATTTTCGAATCGCCCGCCCATTTTATGCCGGACCAAATCCAGTCCTACTCCCAAACGCCAACGTCAATCTCCTGATGATGCTCCTTCGTTACCTTCCCATTTTTACTCGAAAAGACCGACACGTCAAACACTCCCCTCCCGCTCAGTTTTTGGGCCCCACAATGGGCTAAAATTTTTTTACTTTAAGATCAACTTCTTCTGCCCACCTTTCTGACCATAGTATTGGGAAAACTCTCCTGCTCATTTGGCAAGATATTTCATTTCCACGCTCCAAAAGCGGTACCGCATCATCCTGTCCAGAATGCTACCCAAGCTCATGATCTTTCTCTCCTTTCGAATATCGATACTACTCCATCCTATTTAAAAACATCTTTCTCTAAATTCTTGTATGGTACGTCATTCGCCCCATACCATAGTCCAACAAATTTTCCCGTCATGTGGGAAGACATTTTTGAAAAGCTGGAACTCCCGGATCTCCCAATCCTCAAAGTAGACACTTTTGTCCTTCCTGCCCGGGGCGGAGACGTTACCCTGCAATGTGGGTCGTTTAACTTTTGACAGCCAGAACTCCCTCCTCTGTATTGTCCGGGACATCGGTTAAAAGTTTTGAAAGGTGATACCTAAACCACAAAATGAAAATGCGGCGTTTTGGTCACCCCGAAATATTGCAATCTATGGCAGATCGACTGGGGAGGTGGTGGGGATGGTTGCCGATATGATGCTTTCCAGGGCAAGTTCTATGCTCAGCCCAAATTATTTTCCAAAAAGGGGAAAATCAATAAAACAAAAATACCTAAATGAAAACAAAATTAAATACTGTTTGGTAAAAAGAGAGGCATATATAGGCAAATCAAAAGAGGAAGGGGCAATTAAAAAATCGAATATTCAGTTAGAGAGAAATAAAAAAGGAATTAGAAAAGCAAAAAGAGTTTAAATGAGGTTAAAGTTGCAAAAGAATCGAAGACTACCCAAAAGGATTCTTTCAGGTATACAGAAGTAAGATCGGGGACAAGATAGGCCCACTCAAAAGTTCCTCGGTCAGCTCACTGACAGTGATAAGGAAAGTGTAAATTTTTTAACACATACTTCCTCTCAGTTTTTCCCACAGGAGGATACCACGATATTCCAGTAATGATAAATTATGTAGACAGGACGATAATAAACTGGCACTTTTAGGGTCACAAGTGACAATGGTCCTTAGGAAAAATAGATAAATTAAAACCTAACAAATCCCCAGGCCCTGATGAACGTATGCAAGGGTTCTAAAGGAATGAAAAAGGGGAGCTTAGCACACCTTTGGCAATCTTTTCAACATATCACTACAAACGGGCCCATGGTGCCAGATAAGTGGAAAATGGCAAATGTGATACCTTTTTTTCAAAATAGGTGACGGGTCCTTAGCTTCGAACTATAGACCAATAAGCCAAAACCTCCATAGTGGGAAAATTTATGGAATCAATAATTGCCGAGGCAGTTCGTACCATCTTGAAAAGCATAAATTAATCAACGAATCTCAGCATGGTTTTAAAAAGGGGGCGTTCCTGCCTTACGAATTTATTAACTTTTTTCACAAAGGGTATTTGAGGGGGTAGATCATGGTAATGAATATGATATTGTGTATATGGACTTCAGTAAGGCTTTTGACAGGGGCCCACATCAAGACTATTGAGGAAAATTAAAGCACATGGAATAGGGAGGAGAAATTTTTTCCTGGATAGAGGCATGGTTTTACAAATAGGCAGCAGGAGAGTTTGCATAAATGGGGAGAAATCAAGTGGGGAAGCGTCACGAGCGGTGTTCCACAGGGGTCAGTGTTGGGCCCCCTGCTGTTCACAATCTACATAAACGACATAGATGAGGGCAAAAAAGAGCGACATCGGCAAGTTTGCCGATGACACCAAAATAGGCCGTCGAATTCATTCTGACGAGGACATTCGAGCACTCCAGGAAGATTTGAATAACTGATGCAGTGGTTGGAGAAGTGGCAGATGCAGTTTAATATAGACAAATGCAAAGTTCTAATGTTGGACAGGACAATAACCATGCCACATATAAACTAAATAATGTAGATCTTTAAAAATACGGATTGCGAAAAAGATTTAGGAGTTCTGGTTAGCAGTAATCTGAAACCAAGACAACAGTGCATAAGTGTTCGCAATAAAGCTAATAGAATCCTTGGCTTCATATCAAGAAGCATAAATAATAGGAGTCCTCAGTTGTTTCTTCAACTCCCATACATCCTTGGTTAGGCCTCATTTAGATTATGCTGCACAGTTTTGGTCACCCGTATTACAGAATGGATATAAATTCTCTGGAAAATGTACAAAGGAGGATGACAAAGATGATCCCATGTATCAAAACCCCCTTCCCTATGGGGATAGACAAGGGGCCCTGAAACTGCACTCTCTAGAAAGCTTAGAATTGGGGGGGATATGTTGAGGTGAAATAAAGGAAGACAGGAATAAAAAAAGGGGGGATGAAAATAGTGTGCTAAAATATCTAGCCTAGACAGGACTCCACAATGGTTTTAATTGGAAAAATTCAGATTCGGGAAAGGGATATAGGAAAGTATGGTTTGGGTAATAGAGTTGTGGATGAGTGAAAAAAACTCCCAAGTACCGTTAAGAGGCCGAACTTTGTGTAGTTTTAAAAAAATAGGTTGGATAAATACATGAGTAGATGTGGGGGGGTGAGTTAGACCTGATAGCTTGTGCTAACAGGTCGGTTCCCCGTTTCCTCCCTAAGGTCAATGTGACCCCTGACCTGACTAGGTTGGGGGTGCATTGGCTTAACCGGTAGGAGATTTGGACCTGCCTCGCATGGCCGTGGGCCTTCTGCAGTTTTCCCTTCGTTCTTATGTTCTTAGTTCTTATGGCCGAATGCCCAGTCGTGGTGCCGACGACCATCTAATACATCTGCAGTCAACCCCATTTTCCCTTTAAATTTTGTAAGGAAGCTCCCCCTTCGTACTCCCACCTTTCCCCAGGTCTATTTAAAATGAACGTGAAATCCGTTGCCTCAAAGAGGCAGAAGGTCCCCCTTTATGCTATGGCATTACTCATCTCCCCCCTACAAGGGAGACTACCCCGTGTTTCTTTTTCTCGGGGTTTCCCAAAACATCCCCCCACTTCGGGGGTCCCATCTTCTGCGCCCCCTCGGTTGTTACCCCTCCCATAGCCACTACGGCATCTAATCCTTTTGCTGTCCTTGGCTCTGACGCCCGATACAACCGGTCTGTTCTCACATCTTCGCGTCCTTCCTCACAAGCCCCAGATCACAAGACCTCGTAGACCCTAATACCAATCGCCCCTCTACCAAAGCCAAAAATCCACTTTGCTCAAATCTTCTTTCCCCCTTTTCCTTTCCCCTTTCTTCCACCTCCACACTTTACCTTTCCATCTCTTACCTAGTTCTTCCCCCTTCGGCTCTATTACAAGTTGGAGATTCACCCTCCCCCCCGTACTATCCCTTCCACCCCCGTCCCCCCCAATTTCCCCTCTTCTGCCACCCCCGGGTTTCCCTCCCTCTTCTGTCCCCCCCCCCACACTTCATCTCCACCCCTTACCTTTTTCCCTCCCCCTCATTTTGGTCATCCATTACTGTCCCAATTTTTACTCCCCCCCCTCCTATCCCAATAGGTCTCCCTACATTTTTGAACAGAAACACGAAGCCTTTCAAAATATATTGCAGAGACTAAACCTTAATGGACACTGTTTCACTTCCTTTTCCCTTTCTTTTCCCCTCCCCTCCATCTTCACAACCCCATTCTTCGCAATCTCCTTTCCCTTCCATTTGAACATCTTCCAAAACCCACCACACGTTTGATTTTTTTAACCCCTCTATTAGTTCCTTTTCCTACAGATTCCTGATTTTTCTTCATCGCCAATCATGGCCTATTTACAGGGGAATATCCCGGGGCCTCGGGGGGTAATCGGGGTGAGTTTCAAGTTGCTTTCCATTTTTCCCCTGTTGGTGCTTGCTTACAAAAAAAAAATTTACACTCGGCTGTTTTCAACCCCTATCCAGGTATAATTTATTGTATTTTGATCCTTTCTCAAAATGGGACCTTTAAATGAAAGTGCCCCTTCTTCTACGCAATGATATTCCGTACTGTCAACATTTGCCCAAACCTTCTCATTACCCTGCGCCAGTATCCACTTAAATAATGGTTTACAATATGTTCTTTATATCTCCCCTCCTTCTCGAGCCTTTTCTACCAGACTTTGCCTTTTGTTCATCCTTACCACCACCACCTTTTACTTGGTATTTTAATGCCCCCCCACTTCCCGGGGGGGGGGTTCCCATTGTGCCCAGTGGCATTCAGTTGGGGGTTTTCTCGCCTCTCACCCCCCCCATGTTTTAAATAGGGTACTCCACCCATTTTGATCCTCGTACCCCCAACTCTCTTTTTGATCGATCTATCAGTCTGCTCTTCCCCACTGCACAACTTCACCGGGTCTGTTCTACCAGACTTTACATACAGCGATCTTTTTTTCCGATCTTTCTTATTTCTCCTTCCTATTCACCACCTTTCCGTACCCTCGTGGAAATTTTGATCGGAAAAATTGGGATTTTTTACTCACACCTCACGCTTTTAGTAGGCCCTTTCTTCACCCCTCCATTGATGACTCCTACCATCTTCTCGACGTCGTTTATACCGCCTTCTCATTCTATACCAAAAACCTCGGGCGGGCATTCTCAAATGCGTGCCTTGGTGTCTCCCCCTTGTGCTCGTGCAGTAGTTTGAAACGTGCTGCATGGGGCAGGTCCCGGAAATAGAACCGCTGAGAGACTTCTTGTTTTTAAAACAGAAGCTGCGATCGCTCGCCGTGTCATCCGTGAAACTAAATGACTTTTTTGGCGAGACATTTTTTCCACCATAAACCTGCTTCTTCTAGATGCAGTTGGAAAAAAGAAAGGGAAATTGAGTGGTAAATACTCTCCTGCCCGGGCCCCCTGTTCCCCCGGGTCGCGGTGTTGATGTAGAAAACCCTCTCGACTTTTCCCATTGAACTTGGCACCATCTGTCCGTATTTCCCGAGGGTCCATCTATGCCCCTCGTTTTTTTTCCCTCAAAGTCTGCCAGAGGTTAGTACCCTTGACTTTTCTTCTCTCAGAGAAGAACAGTATAATGTCCCTTTTTAACTTCAAGAACTGGAGGAAAACGCCTAGCTTGCCGATCATCGGCAGCGGGGGCCTGACGACATTTTTTGTATGTTCAACTTTCATCGGCAGCCCTTTGTAGCCCTCTAACACCTCTTCAATCTTATTTGGGCACAAGGAGTTTTCCCCATGGGGAAATCTGCCATTGTTCTCCCTTTCCGCAAACCGGGGTACTCAGGACATGTGCCTCCACTATCGCCCCATCGCTCTTATGTGCAGTTTGAAAAAGTGATGGAACGCCGTAAATCGACGTTTAATGGGTATTAGAACAAACTTTCTCTCCGAGTCAATATGGTTTCGAAAGGGGTCGTTCACCATAACCCCTTACTATGCTTGATAGTAGTTCGTAATCCCTTTTGCGAAAATCACGTTATTGCCATTTTTTTTGACCTTGAAACATATGACACAACTTGGAGGTAAAAATTTTTTTTTCCCGGGCCCATTCCTTGGCCTCCGAGCAATCTCCCACCTTCCTTAAGATTTTTCAACTGCAGACATTTCCGGGTTTTCGAGTCAATAATGTGCTCTCCCCGGACTTCGTCCAAGCTGAAGGTTCCCCCCAGGGATTGTTCAACCAACACTTTTTTCCTTGCATAAATGTTTTGGGCCTCTGTTTTTCCACCCAATATTTGGTCATCCTCTATGTTGATACTTCGCTATTGCTTGTGCAGGCACTGCTGTCTCTTTTTTCATTTTCCTTCCAGCATGCGGTCAAACCGTGTTTCCACTTGGGCCACCAGCAGGGTTTTTTAAATTTTCAAGTACCAAAATCACCAAAATTATTTCACTAGACGCTCTTTTTTCTCCGATCATCCTTTGTTTTCCATGGCCCCGTATCCCCGAAGTGATACAGTCAGGTTTCTAGGCCTTCTCTTTGCCCGTGGGTTATCCTGGAAACCTCACATAACCTCTAAAGGGCAACATGTCACAGCCGGCTAAAACCTTTTAAAAACCCCTTGCTCATCTTTCCGGGGGGAGCTGACGTCGAACTCTGTTCCCCTACTTCAGCCCTCGTTTTTCGAAACTCGATTATGGTGACCAATTTTTTCCCTGGGCCCTCCTGCTACTCTCTCAGCCTTAACTCTATCCATCCCCAAAGGGATTACTTTGGCCTTGGTGCTTTTCGCCTTTCCCTTTGAGAGCCTCTATGCAGAAGCAAATGTTCCATCCTTGTCTGTCGCCGGGGTGCCCATTGCTTCGCTACATGTACGCTTCCACGATCTACACAATCTTTCCATTTATAAAGGTCCCCGATTTAGTAGACTTTCTTTATTCGTTCGCCCCCCTTTTTGCTCCGCCCCTTTTCTCTTCCCCTACATTCACTCTTGTTTTCCCCCTTCATTCCACCTTTATATTTCAGTACATCTCATTTTCCCTCCCCCCTGGGAATTTCCAGCTGTTGGGGTCTGTTCTTTTCTCACCCCCCTTGCCGAAAGCTAATCCTAGGGTGGTTTCCCGCTCTCTTTTTTTAAACATTTCCACTCCCATTCTCATCCCAAACCGCTGTGTACACAGGGCTCTAAGTCTTCAACGGCGTGGATTCGCAGCATTTTTCCCGGGACCGCCCGTCGGGACATTTATATCTTCAGCTAACATTTTACTGCGAACTGTATGCCATTCTTGCACATTATTCGTATCCTCTATGCCTTGTCTCATTTGAAAAGTAGTCTCAAACCCCCTTAGTGCTTACGGGCCCTATACGAAAATTTGATACATCTCATCCCCTAGTTCTCCTATCCAATTTTGGCTACCCGTATCTCTCCCAAAACATAAAGATATTTTTTTTTTTTGGGGCCCTGGTCATGTCGACGACAGGGCAATGAACGGGCGACACTGTGCGCGGTCAGATACTGACCTCCCAAATTTTCCCTATCGAGGTGTTCCATTTCTGGACTATTTTGCTGCAATAGCACCCACCTTCCCCCAGGCAACAACGGGGGTCAACTCTGCTCATAAAAAAACTTCATTCTATTAAACCCGAGCATAGGGTTACTGGCCCTTTTTGTCATCAGTGCCGGGTTTGGGGGAGACCTCGCATTGGTCACCCGTCTTCTCATGGGTTTCTCATGGAAAACACCCTGTTCCTCTCTGGAGCATGTCAAGTTCCAGTATCGATTACCCCACTTTGTTAGACTGCCCTCTCTATCAACGGCACGCAGAATTTACCCCCAACGTCGTCTTCTTCTATACTCTCTCTTTCCCTTCCCTTCTGCTGATGGACCCCCTTTAATCCGACTCTCTCATTGCTTTTTGACAACGCCCTATTTACCCACAAACTCTGATAAAATTTTTTTCGCACTCCCCTAACCCTTTCTAGTTCGTCTCTTGCTCCCTTACCCTTTCCCCCCACCCACTGCCCCCGCTTTTATCCGAAACCTATTATCACCCATCCCCTTTTGCCACCTGAGCCCTCTTTTCCCTTTTCCTGCCCTGCAGCGCTGTATAGTCCTTTGGTTTTCGCTTTTTTTTGTTTAATAATAAAAAATTTTTTCAGGGGTTCACCTGTCTAACCAATATATAGAGGGACAAAGGGTGCTGGGACCTTGTAACACCACCCACATTTTTGGGCGGTGTATTTTTAATCAATCCTGTTCCTGCCTGGTGTTTTTATGGGTTTGTCTAAATTTTTTTAGTGCCCCCACAGGCAGCCCAAACTTTTATATGGAAGCGAATACATTTTTTTTGTCAGGAGTTTCCTTAGGTTCAGTCTTGAAAAAAAGTTTTCCTGCTGAGGTGGGCCCCATCTCAACAAAACCCCGGAGTATCTCAATTTTCGGTTATTTAAATATCCTATTGATTTCATCTTCAAAATACTAGGACTGCAGATACGCAAAGCTTGGGAAACCTTAAAAGGAAAAGCTTTTTTTAACCCAATTCATGATTGGAATAAAAATAAAATGTAGATGAAGGGTTCAGCGAACCGACAAATTGATAAATAGCCATACAACATTTGGGGTTTTTCAATTTGCAGTGTCAATTTATCAATAAATGTAGACGACTTGAGGTCTTCCCCGTAAACGTTTAAAATTTTTAAACTTTGTCGCGGGATGGATTAAACATCAGGGGTTTAAAAAGGGGAAATAATATCTGAAGTGTAAAAAACTGCTCACCCAGCAAACAACCACTGCGAAGACGATGAATATTCCATTTTACCGGGGGGAGAACACCTTTCCCTTGGGAAGACAGCCAAGTCAAAAAAAAAAAAAAAAGTATCAATATTATACAATCAATGCAACTATGATAGAGGACGTTGAGCTGCAGCCGAGTACCCGACAAAAAAATTAAAGAATTATTTTAAATGCTTTCCCCCGGGGAAAAAAAATTGAAGAGAATATTTTACAATTTTCCAAATGTTAATTTGCTTATTTTGGAAATAGACTGAAGCAATTAGTGTGACGTTTTGCCTCTAGAGGGAAACTTAGTTTAAACCTTCTAACAGTCGAAGGTAAATTTTGTGTAAACCTTTAAAAAGTGTTACCGAAGAGGAATTTTTTTTTTCTACAAGAGAAAATATATATCGTTTTACTTTGAGAAAAAACAGTTTTACATATTTAAAAAAAAAAAAACTTGATTTTTTTTTTTTGCTCGAGAATTTTATTTTTACATTTGTAGCAAATTTTTTAGTGAACATTTTTTTTTGGGGAAAGGGTAAATGAATTCTTTTAATATCGTCTCGCTACTTAGAATCTTTGATTGCTACTTTGAATCTTTGATTGCTACTTAGAATCTTTGATGGTGCTTAAAACTTTGGTACTAAATCTTTTATGGGGATTCAGAAATTTGACTGGGACTTAAATTTTTGAATGGTACTAAGAATCTTTTACTGGTTCTTTGACCTTGGACTGCTACTTAGAATCTTTGACTGATATTTTTGAAATTTTTTATTTCTCTGAAATTTACCCCCTAGCAGGAGCCTCGGTCACATGACCTAAAACCCGTCTTGGTCATATGACTAAGACTCGGCAAGAAAAAAACTTTTCCTGTTTCCCCCGACAAAACCCTTACTACTTAATCGAAAATTCCAAACCCTTTACAGACTCGTCTAAGTAAAAACCACTTGAGGTATAAATATCGTGTGTAAGTTTTATTTATATACACAAATCATTACATAGATTACAACATGGCAAAATATGTGTAGAAACCTGGGATAACCCAAAAAAACAGTGACTTTAATTTCCCTTGGGGTCAGGGAATTTTTTTTTTAAAAAAGTTTTCCCCCCACGTGGGCTTCTTTAGTCGCTATAGAGGGGGGGTAAATAATGCAGACTTATGTAGTCACCTGTGCTCGACTGATGAGGATCTTTTTTTGTTTGAACGTTTCGCCCCGTGGGGTTCTTCATCAAATCAGAACAGCAGGGTACTGAAAAGATATGTAATCAATCATAACTTTTGGGGAAACAGTATTTGAGGTGGTCAGCCCATCTGGTTTAAGAGTTTTACCTCAATGGTCTGGAACAAGTTCTATACTTTTCCGACCCTAGGGGATCTCTCACCAGGTGAGGGGCTAACACCTCAAAAACCCTTTCTCCAAAGGTTTATAGACTGATTGCACAATTTAATTTTACTACTACACCCCTGCCTCTGTATCTGATGAAGAAGCCCACTTTAGGGCGAAATTCGAACTGTATATATAATAATGACAAATCGCTTTTTATTGTGGTTCACAAGACGGGGGTAAAAACGGTTTAAAAAAGTGCAAACATGCAAAATTTCATTAATCTTAAAAACATTTCCTAAATCATAATGTGGCCGGCGGGGGTTAGCGTTTTATTTTAAATCGAAGGGAAAAGGGTCGCCTATAAAAAAACCTTTTTGGTTTTGAAAGACACGTAACAAAAAACTGAATATTTAAGAAAAATTTCGGGCCTGGGGCCTTGATCACCGAAACTTTTCTAAGTGTCATAGTGTTTGCTTAGTGTCTTTCTAACCAGCTTGTCGGGATTTTTTACCAAGGGTTTATACCAAAACCCTATTACACGGTGTGGTTTTTCGTCCGATGCACGGAAAAATTCACTCAAAACTGGATGGCCCGGCCTTTGAATTTTTGCGCCCTATACAATTTAAACTTTATTTTTTTTTTTTTAAATTTTTTTTTAAACCTCTGAACTTTTTTTTTTTTTTTTTTAACTTTTTGAACCTTCTGAACTTTTTAGGGAAATTTTTTAAATTGCATTTACAAAAAAAAACGATGTTTAAGAAAAAAAAATTAATTCGAGGTTGCAACCATGTGTGTGGGGGCAAAATTTTTTCCTCCCTGTTTGTGGTTGCATGGACGATCATAGCTCCTGGCTCCGCTTCTTTACTGATGCTACTAGGCACTCTCTCCCCGCCCATGTGCCTTTTCATAAAACCCATTTAAAACTATGTATGGCTCCCCCTCCACTACGTCGCTTTTTAATTATTAAACTTTCTGAAACTCTGTGACTGAAGAAATATTTCGTAACATCTTGTGATCGTGTAGTCTTCAGCTTCCAGTTTTGAGCCCTTGTTGCTTGTCCCATTTCTAAAACTCCTGTCTCTTTTTACCTTTTCTTCCTTGCATATTTTATGTCGTTTTTTATTTCTTTTAACCCCCTTGTCCCCAGTGTCGTCAGGCCCTTTTCCCCTTTCAAAGGGGCTAGTCTTTTCAAACCCTTTGCCTTTTTGTGTGTCTGTGTTCTGTCTTCGTTCTGTCTTTTTGGGGGGGATTCTGTATTGTCGAAAATAAGCAACTTAAACCATGGGGGCTGAAAAAGATCCATTGTGTCTTTAAACCAGTCTTTGTTGTTCTAAACCCCTCATAAATTTGGTCTGGTGCACAATCTATTTGATGGTTACAATAATTGTGATGCACAATAAATTTCTTCACAACATGAGCTGTTGGTGACAATCTATTGTGATGGTGCACAATTATTGTGTGTGAAAAAATTAAACACAATGAAATGCTGGTGCACAAATTTTTTGTGAGGTGCCGGTAAAAATCCACTCAAACATGAGGTAAAGGGGCAGAGAGCCGCCAAGCAGTCACTTTTAAGAGTCGCATTCTTACAGAGAAGAACCTTGACAATCCTTGTCTTCAAGTGTGTGTTATGCAGTTAGGGAGAATAAAAACGTAAAAATGTGGATATAATGAATGTATCCAAGACATTTAGCAAGGATTTAAAGAAAAAAATTCTGCTTTTGTAATCCTTTGACGCAGATGAACGGGAGGACGGAGATACTTTCTGTTCCTGTTGCAATTTGCAACAGGAATTCCTGTTCCTTTTATTTCCCTTTCTTTGCCCAATAATGGGCAATGCTTGTCGTTGCATCGGGTGGCAAGGCTGGATACGGTGTGAGCTGTCAGTGACCCTTTAAACCCCAAACAAAATGACGAAGATGAAGCAACAGAAGGGAGGGCAGCCTGCACTTTCCCGTAGTGCAAAACGTAGTTATCTCAGAAAAAACCCGAAATTGATCCAAAAATTGTAATTGGTGAGAAACTGGAAAAACCCCAGGGGGAAAAAATTCAACGCCCAAGAGATGGGGGGGTAATAGGCTTTGTCCCATTAAGTAAAGATAGCTCCATTTTTTCAGAATTCAGAGCTATTCTCACGAAGAGAAACGAGATACACACACACACACACACACACCACACACACACCACCACACACCAGAAGAAAGGATTCATAGGGGGAACGCTTTACTCTGGTGGGCCCCCAAAGGTGTAATTTCAGTGATGTATAACCCACCACAAAACAGCAGGGGGCCAAGGGAAGAGTTAGAGAGCAATAGAGCGATGGTTGAC
The DNA here is from genome assembly GCF_026875155.1 of Cherax quadricarinatus. Classification (NCBI taxonomy): domain Eukaryota; kingdom Metazoa; phylum Arthropoda; class Malacostraca; order Decapoda; family Parastacidae; genus Cherax; species Cherax quadricarinatus. Next base: position 4,941,569 of record NC_069456.1, read on the forward strand.
ACACTACTGCATGGCCGAAGAGCTCAGCATGCGGCAAAGCTCCGATCATGGGCGCTTTAACCACAAGGGAAACGAAGGGAGAACTTGGGGCCACATGGGGGGCCCAAAATACATGGAGGGGTAAGATATGGAGGTTCTGGAAAACTTTATGTACCAACACGTAAGGGACACTACAAAAGAGAGAGGAGAGGATGAACAGCAAGACTGGGGCTTTTATTCACCCTTTAGTAGTGCAGAATTGGGACATCACATATGAAAGACCCTTGGGGCCAGCGATCATGTGGTTTTGAGCTTCGAAAAACTAGAGCTACAAATGGGGGGGAAAAAGGAAGGCCCCGGCAAATGAAACCAAACTACAAAAAGGGACTACAAGGGGGAGGGAATTCCTGAATGGGTTTTAGTGGGAAAGAAAGGCAGGGAAGCCAGTTTAAAAATGATGGAAAATTTGCAACAATGTGCAAGGAGGCTGAGGAGAGGTTTGTCCCAAGGGAAAAAGGAATAATGAAAAAGCCGGATCACCCATGGTCACCCAAAGAGCAAAAAGGCAAAAACCAAGTTGCTAGGGAATGAAGAAATATGAAGGCAAAGGACCAGGAAATAAGGAAGCATCGTAAGCCAAAACGAAAACACAGATAAGAAGGGAGCCCAAAGTCAAATGAAAACGACATAGCGCAAAAGCCAAAAGACCCAAGCTGTTATACAGCCACTCAAAGAAAAAAACCGTTAAGGACCAGGAATCAGGCTAAGGAAGGAAGAAGGAAGACAAAAAAAATACCCTGAAATATGTGGGAACTAACAAGAGATTCAAAGAATGTTTTTCAGAGGAGACAGAAGGGGCTCCAGAATGACGGGGAGGTGGGGTACACCACCATGTGCTGGGCACGTCACAAACCGAGGGAAAAAGTGGGAAAAGGGTTCTGATACTAGATACCTCAAAGGCAATGGGGCCCGATAAAATCTCTCCATGGGTCCCAGAAGGGAGCAAGGCCTATGTGTCCCCTAACAACAATATTCAATACATCTATCGAAACAAGATTGCCTAGGCATGGGAAAACAGCAAATGTGGGCCCCAAACTTTTTAAAAAAGGGGAATGACATGAACACTAAAAATACAGACCGTGTCACTGCATGTATAGAGCAAAAACATGGAAAAGAGTGCAGGGGAAGAAGGGGGAACATCTAAAAGGAATGATCTCACAAACCCGCAGCCAACATGGTTTCAGGGAGGAAAATCCCTTTTTCACAAACCTACGGAAATTCTATGACATGGTGACAGCAGTAAGACAAGAGAGAGAGAGGGGTGGGTGGGTTGCATTTCTTGGACTGCAAAAAAGGGTTTTGACACAGTACCACACAAGAGATTATGCAAAAACTGGGGGACCAACAGGGATAAAAAGGGGAAGGCACTTCAATGGATCAGGGAATACTTGTCAGGAAGACAGCAGCGAGTAATGGGACGTGGGGAGGTGTCGAGGGGCACCTGTGACCAGGGGGGGTCCCACAGGGGTCAGTCCTAGGACCATGCTTTTCTGGATTTGTGAACGACATGACGGAAGGGAAAAAACTCCGAGGTGTCCCTGTTTGCAGATATAAGTTATGAGAAGGTTCATTCGATCGAAGACAGGCAGAACTCAAAGGGATCTGGACAGGCTGCAGACCTGGGCCGCAACTGGGCCCCGGGGGTTCAATCCCCCAAGTAAATCATGAGATTGGGGGAAGGGGAAAGAAACCGCAGACGGAGTACAGTCTAGGGGGCCAGATCTACAAACCACTCAAGGAAAAAGATCTTGGGGGGGTAAACACCCGGGACATCTCCAAGGCACATCAAACCCAAAAAACTGCCCCAGCATATGGGGGCCTGGGAAACCTCAAACAGCATTCCACTTTTTAATAAGGAATGTTAGGACCCCGTACACCGTGTCGTGGCCCATATTAGAGTATTTGGGGAACCAGTTTGGAACCCCAAACCCCAGCCCAAACATGTAAAAAAACTAGGAAAGGCAAAAGGTTTGCAACAAACTAGTCCCCCGAGTTAAGAGGTATGTCCTAAGGAAGGGTTAAGGGAAATAACCTGACGACACTGGAGGACAGGGGGAAAAATAGGGGGGGGCATGATAACGACGTACAAAAAATGAGAGGGAAATTGACAAGGTGGACAAAGACAGGGTGTTCCCGAGACTGGGCACAGCAACACGGGGACACAGTTGGAAGCTGAAGACACAGATGAATCAAAGGGATGTTAGGAAGTATTTCTTCAGCCACAGAGTAGTCAGGAAGTGGAATAGCTTGGGAAGCGATGTAGTGGAGGCAGGATCCATACGTAGCTTTAAGCAGAGGTACGATAAAGCTCATGGTTCAGGGAGAGTGACCTAGTAGAGACCAGTGAAGAGGCGGGGCCAGGAGCTTGGACTCGACCCCTGCAACCTCAACTAGGTGAGTACAACTAGGTGAGTACACACGGCGGCGCTCAGAGTGTAGGGGCAACAAGGCTCCCAGAATTTTAGTGTTTTTAGGGTGTGTCTTAGCAGAAGTCAGCGACAGTGACTGGGTCATTGAACAACCCAACAAGTGACAACGAAGTCTTAAAAGTGAAATGGACGAGAGGAAGACTGATAATTCAGGAAATTTGAAAGTGCCAAAGCCTGTTAGAGGCCTAGCAGGCACCTGCTGCCACTGAGTTACAAATAGTCAACTTACAAGAACATGTTTACCCAAAGTGAGAAAGTCGAGTGTAAGTCATGTTGGTTAGCCAGTGAACCGTGAGGCAACATATAGCAACTGCGAAAAGATAAACAAACAAAAGGAAGAAAGTAAAAAAAAATTAAAGTATGTACACCTGGAAGGTTCTGGAGGGACTGGTATCTAATATGCACACAGCAATCACTCCATACGAAAGCAAAAGACTTGGCAGGCGATGCCACATACCCCCAGGGAAAAGTAGGGGCGTTATTGGTACACTAAGAGAAAACGCAATAAGTGTCCGGGGCCCTAGACTGTTCAACAGCCTCCCACCAGCAATAAGGGGCATTACGGGAAGACCCCTGCTTGTCTTCAAGAGGGAGCTGGACAAATACCTAAAGACGGTGCTGGATCAGCCGGGCTGTGGTTCGTACGTTGGATTGCATGCGGCCAGCAGTAACAGCCTCGTTGATCAGGCTGTGATCCACCGGGAGGCCTGGTCGTGGACCGGGCCGCGGGGGCGTTGATCCCCGGAATCCCCTTCAGGTAGACTCCAGGTAGGTAGATCAGTGAGGGTTGGCATATCAGTAGACCTCCAGGAAGTGGTACTGCCACAGGCTGTGTCATAAATGGGAAGAAGTGAAGTTACCTGCAGCATGTTATACTCCACTCCTACAGTCTAGTCTAGCCAAATGGATGCCAACCAGGAGGAAGCAAGCAGCCAGGGAAATGGCACGGCTGGCAATACTAGGAGAGGCAAGTGTTGGTCATGCTTACAGCTTCGTTGTCTCAACTCTAATGGTTTCCTCGGCAAACACGGTAGTTGCCCTGGTTCAGGATGTCCTCCTGTGGAAAGTGATGATCCAGATCCACCTCAGGCACCTGAACTCACTCCAGACAATATCTTGGAAGCAATTAAAGCAACAGGTACCAGGACACTCACACATATTCCCAAAGCAGCCCGTCCACACGCAGCTGGGAAACTTAGACCTCCTGAAAAAAGTAAACGATGGTTCCACTATCTTAAATGCTCCACCAACCATCAAGGCATGGCACAACTTGCTACTTTTTGGCAATATCTGCTTAGCTGTGCCGGAAAGAAGGGGAAAGAGGCTAACCTCAATGATAATTAAATCTGATAACCTCATTCACCTTCCCCATCAATACAAAAACGGGAGAGGCAGAACCCCCACTCACTCCACTGACAGTGAAAAAGTCAGAATGCAGTGAGCAAGAAAATTGAAGAGGGCAACACAGTGAGGGCAATCAGAATTATTACCAGTGAAGATACAGTTGCTCCCAGGGATGCTGACATGGGGGAAGCACTTAGAGGAAAGCACCCTGCCAGGGAAACCAGGGACAAACAGTTCCAACACCTCTGTCACCACTGTGGAACCATTTATTGTGGAAGACTCGGACATTTACAAAGCAATAATATCGTTACCATCTGGTTCTGCTGGGGGTTACACTGAAAAAGGCCACAGCATTTAAATGAAATGGTTAATCCACTTACTGGCGAGATTGTAGAGACGCTGCTTTTTAGAGATCACAAGGTTCGTCAACAGTTCTTTGGCTGGTTTGATTCCTGACGAAATTAAACCTTTCTTTTTTGGTGCAACACTTTTGTGCAGGAATTAGGCCTATTGCAGTAGGCAACACTTTTCGCCGCCTCCTTTCCAAAGCTGCTGTCCGAAGCATTCTAGCAGAGGTAGCCATGATGCTTCAACCAAACCAGCTTGGCTTAGGGGTCTCTCAAGGAAGTGAAGCAGCGGTTCATGCAACAAGGGCGTATATCAACAACCTGCCTGAGGACAATGCAGTGGTAAAATTAGACTTCAAGAATGCATTTTATCTCCTGAAAAGAGATGTGGTATTAGCAGCTGTACAAGAGCATTTCCCTGGTCTCTTCCCTTTTGTTTCAGCTGGATATAGCAAGGAATCAATGCTCCTGTTTGGAGAGCATGAAATCACATCATCAGAGGGCGTCCAGCAAGGGAATCCTCTTGCACAATTTCTTTTTTGTATAGCGATTAGGGAAATCACAGACTGAACAGTGAGCTAAACATCTGGTTCCTGGATGATGGCACACTAGCAGGTACAAAGGAATCTCTCCTAGACGATTTTACACAGGTGATGACACGGGGACAGGAAATGGGTCTCATCCTGAATCCATCCAAATGTGAAATCATCTCAGTCAACAAGTGATAAATGTAGTGAGATCCAAACTACGAGGAGCATCAGTCATTGCCCCTACAAATAGCGTCTTGCTTGGAACACCTCTGGGAAGCGATATCATTGACACAATTCTCAGGAAGAAATTGGAAGAGTTGAGGAGAATGGAACAACGAATAGGCAATCTGGACACCTCACAAAGTACCTGAGTCTGCCCAGGTTGACATATTTCCTATGATGTGCACCTTCATATGATAACTCTATACTGCACGAATATGACAGTATCCTGAGGCAGATATTTAAGAAAGTATTTAACCTTACTGTAGAAGACGGGTAGTGGAACCAAGCTACACTTCCAGTCAGACTAGGAGGAATTGGTGTCCGCAAGTCATTACAGATTGCGCTACCTGCTTTTCTGTCCTCATGTATTGCATCCAGAGGCTTGTAGCAGCGATTCTCCCTGAACATCTTAGGGACAAGATTAGAGTCCAGGATCAATAGTTCATTGACGGAGCCATGATCTGGGATAATCTAAAGGGCTCTGAAACCAGATCTGCTCCTCCCAACAACTACAGTCACACTGGGATGGCCCATTAGTGGAGAATGTAACCTCAACAATGCTTCAGAGTGTGTCAAGGAAGGATAGAGCCCGCCTCCTGGCAGTGAGAGCTCCTCGTGCAGGGGACTTTCTGTTGGCAGTTCCCAACTTCAGACTTGGCACATGCCTCGACCCACAGACCATCCGCACTGGTGTTGCCCTTCGACTTGCCGCCCCTATTCTCTCCGAACACAGGCGTATTTGTGGCAGTGAAGCAGCAGACCGATTCGAGTACCATGGTCTTTTGTGCCGTAAATCCGTGGTAAAGATTGCAAGACATGAGGTTAATAACATTATCAAGAGGAGCCTCACAACAGCTGGATGCCCAGCAGTAAGAGAGCCACCCCAACTATGCAGATCTGATGGCAGGCAGAAGCGTCCAGATGGTATCACGCTTCAAGCCTGGACAGACGGTAAGTAGGTGGTGTGGGACTATATGTGTATCTACCTTGGCTAATACCTATATCCAATACACCAGAGAGGAAGGAGGGGCAGCCATCAGTTTCAGGGAGTCCCAAAAGTCTAGAAAATATGGAGAACTTGCCCATCATTATATGTTTGTTCCCATACGCTCAGAGACCCTTGGCTCATGGGGAAAGAGTGCATCTAAGTTCCTTAAGGAGCTAGGCAAGAGACTCATTGGGGTAACTAGGGATCCCAGGGCAGCTAGTTTTCTGTTCCAGCGACTCAGTGCGGTTGTTCAGAGGGGTAATGCCTGCTGTACTTTGGGCATGCGCCCGAGTTCTGAGGAGCTGGATGAGATTTTTTTCATTATAATCAGTGACAAATATGTAACAGTATGTGCTAGACATGTATCTCTCACATCTCATATACTGTATATGCCATCTTTATATCAACAATGTATCTCTTAAATCTTTTGTACCATTATGTAATAAAATATACCTATTGGTAAAAAAATGAAAAGATGGGATGGTAGGGACAGTGGAATATTCAAACGGCTTCAGGAAGAAATCCAAATTTTCTTCCTTGAAGCCTTTTTATCCACTTCTCCGAGGCTGTGGGTCCCACAATTTACACCAGAGGAGAACCCCATCTTTAATATTATATATATATAATAAAAATATATATATATAATTATATATATATATATAATTTTATATATATATATTTTAATAGCAATATATTATCACATTAAACATGATTTCATAATATGAAAACATGTGAAAGACATGAGAAGTATAATACGCTTTCGTATACTCACATAATATCAATAAATATAAATAAAGTAAAGCATCCAAAAGGAAGAATATAATAAAGGGGTAGAAGTCCAACCTTCGACTACATCCCCCAACAAGAAACATGAAAGAAAGCACCGGGGAATAGAAAGGTCCCACAACCACCACAAACTATCCCACCAAGAAAAACTGACGCGATACAGCACATCTGCTCCAATGATATTACACAATCCTTCCAAAAACTATTAAATGAAATAAGAATTTAAAAATTTATATATTTTAAAACCATCAAAGAAATATTTATATATTATTGTCAAAACTGCTTTTTATGAAACAAGATTCAATTATATTCCTGTCGACCATGGACTTGCTTGATACTACTTTCTCAACTTTTTAAAAATCAATTAGATATAAAGTGTTTGCAAAGGATCAAGGAGACTTTAGAGTAAGACACACAGCAAGGAAGCAGCAGCAAGCAACAACGAGACCAGTTCTCTGCCAGACATACGTAATATTCACTTAGTTGAGGTTGCATGGGGTCAATAGCACGTCTCTGCTTGCTGGAAAGCAAAGGTCACTCCTGAAAGCTATCAGAATTAGAGTAAATAGCATTTACTACCACTTAATAGCATTTACTAAGGTGTAGGTGAGTTAAGGCAGGGCATAATGGCAAGCTAGTGTGGGCCTCTACCAGTACACGCACGAAGGAAAGTGCACACGCAAGTACCCACGTGCACACACACACACACACACACACACACACTACACACACAGCACACGACACCACACACACACAACGACACAACACGTACACACAAACGTACACACACACACACACACACACACACACACACACACACACACACACACACACACACACACACACACACAATGCATGCACACACGTGTCTTCAGGCATTTGTATAAGCGGAGAGTAGACTTAGTATCATTGACAGATAGATTGGCTAAGGAGTGAGCGAGGAGGGTTATATTCTGGGTACACTCTCACTGTCTCACACACTAGGCTGCTAGGAATCTAGGAAGTCGGTATTCTAGGAAGGATAAACATAGAAGAAACAAGCGTGTAGGTGGTTCAGTCAACATCAGGTCAAAGTCATGCCAGTGAACCACATGTATACGTGAACCGTGCAGACATTCTGAGCGCCCATACACACTCATAATGCACACACACGTTCGTGCATGCACTCAAACCCAAAACTAACGCTCACACAAGCACACACAGGAACCATGAATCGACCCCTGTAACCACAACTAGGTGAGTACACACATGTACATGAACATAAGCCAACTGATACCTCACTCTGACTTGATAGTACCCTACCCATTCCTTTCCCTACACCTCTCTCCCTCCTTTTCCTCTTTCCTCATTTGCCTTCCTCTCCCTCCCCCCATTCCCCCTCTCTTTTCCTTCCTCTCTCCTTTCCTCCTCCCTTTCTCTTCCTCTAGCCCCCTTCCCACTCACCACCTCCCCATCACCCTCCCTGTCCCCCTCCCTCCCTATTCCCCTCCCTCCCTATTCCCTCCCTCTAACAACTCCCCACCCCCTTTATCCTTCTACCCCTCTTTCTCTCCACCTCTCCCTCTCTTCCTCTACCCTTCTTTCTCTCTATCTCTCTACCACTCTCTTCCTACCTGTTCAGCGCTGTATAGCCCTTGTGGCTTAGCGCTTCTTTTTGATTATAATAATAATTCTACCTGTCGCCGCACACCACACACCACCACACACCACAAACCACACACACACACAACACACACACACACACACACACACACACACACACACACACACACTCTACAAAAACCTAACTCTTTAAAAAATGGGGGCTCAGAGGGGAGGTTGAAGGCTAAGGGGATCAGAGGAAGATGATCCTGGTAAGGAATGATGAATGAAAGAGCAATGTCAAATGATGGAACAAGAGTAGGAGAGCAAACTAGGTAAGCTTTCTGTGAAAATGGAGAGAGGACGTAGGCAGAGAAGAAGAAATGTGAGTTACAATCTGAAGCCACAGAAGCCAGAATATGGGCCCAAGAATGAGGTAAATGTGCCGTAGCGAGTTAGTTATTGCCCAGAGACATGGCATCTGAAGCAGGCACACTAGTATTAAAGGAAGAGCCCAAAGGAAAGGAAGGAGAAAAGACTTACATTAAAGCTCTATCAGTCCAAGCAAGGCCAAGGAATGCAGGGGGAGATCAGTTATGAGCAGGGATAGCAGTAAGTGAAGGAAGAGAAGGTAGAGAAGGTGACAGGTCCCATGCAGAGGCACGACCATGCCACCAAGAGTTACAGGAAAAAATAATGGAGACAGTCTCTTTGTACAAATGGGATCCGGCGATGAATCTGGACAGGCTACAGGCCTGGTCCAGAAACTGGCTCCTGGAGTTTAATCCCACCAAGTGCAAAGTCATGAAAATTGGGGAAGTGCAAAGACCGCAGACGGAAGTACAGTCTAGGGGGGGGGGGGGGGGGCCAGAGACTACCACAGCCTCACTCCCCTTGGAAAATGATCTTGGGGTGCGTATAAACACTGGCACATCTCCTGAGGCGCATATCAACCAAATAACTGCTGCAGCATATAGGCGCCTAGCAAACTTAAGAATAGCATTTCAACATCTCGATATGAAATCGTTCAGGAACCTGTAAATGTGTATGGTCGTGCCTATATTGCAGTATGCAGCCTTCAGTCTGGAACCCACCAAGCCACAGCACGTAAGGAAATTAGAGAAAATGCAAAGTGTTTGCAGCAAGACTAGTCACGGACCTAAGGGGGAATGTCATGCGAGGAGAGGTTAAGGGAAATCGACTGACCACATTGGAGAAGATAGGATACAGGGGATATGATAACGACATATAAAATACTGAGAGGAATTGACAGGTGGACAGAAAAACAGGATGTTACAGAGATAGAAACACAGTAACAATGGGTCACAACTGCGAAGCTGAAGATTCGGATGAATCACAGGGATGTTAGGAAAGTATTTCTTCAGTCACAGAGTTGTCAGGAAGAGGAAAGTTGGGAAGTAAGGTAGGGAGGCAGAAATCCATACATTGCTTAATGAAGAGGTATGATAAAGTTCATGGAGCGGAAGAGTGACCTAGTAATGACAGTGGAGAGATGGGGCCGGCGCTGTGACTCGACCCCTGCAACCCAACTACGCGAGTACAAACACACACACACACACACACTCACACACCCACACACACACAACATATATATATATATATATATACTATATATATATATATATTTTATATATATATATAATATATTTATGATAAATAATATTATATATATATATATATATTAATATATATTTATACTATATATATATATATATATATATAATATATATATAATGTCGTATAAACGGATTATTTGGTGATTCTGGTTAGTGGGTGAGTGAATGAACGTGTTCGGAGGCTTCTTTACTTATTTGCAAAGTCGTGGTTGGGTACACAGGCTTGTGTGTTGTGGCATGGCCCAAGGAGGGGCCATTGCCCACGAAGGAGAGAAGCTAGTCGGACATGTTGTTGACTGGGCTAGGCCGTTGACGTGAGTGGGGGGTGGGGGGAGACCAGCGTTCCCACTGATTGGGCAGGCTAGAGGGCAGCACCTGAGTGCCGCGAAATATGAACTAGCTGACAGATAGCATAGGATGTCTGTGCAGACAGTACACGCTGTCTACAGTCGTGCGAATGGTAAACCTGATCAATAGCAAGAAACTCGTTCAAAATTAAGTCTTTCTATAATTTTCTATGTACTTTTGAAGTTATATTTTTCATTTATGTAATGTAAAAATAATTTGTACCAAATAGAACCGTTACAAAAACTTACCTGACCTTATTACAACTGGGAAAATTTTAATTTAGCCTAATCCAACTCTTTACATTGTAGATAAGTTTACAATAATTTAAAAACACAAAGCAATTTATATTTTTCGTTAGTTTAGAATGGTTATGAGAAATAATTCAATATGCAAATTTTCGCTGGCCTTTTCGGCAATGAACTTTGCTGTTTGAAAACCAAAAATCGAAGTATTATCTTTTCGGCCACGAGGCAGGGTGGCCTAAATAGACAAACAAAAGTTTCTCTTTAACTTTAGTAATGGTACACAGGAGCAGTGTTACTGGCCCCTTGCTCCCGGATTTTTTAGTCGCCTCTTACAACATGCATGGCTTACGGAGGAGAATTCTTTTCCACTCTCCCATGGAGATAAAAGGAAAAAAACAAGAACAAGAATGTAAGAAAAATAGGAAGAAAACCCCAGAGGGGTGTGGTGTATATAATTCTTGTACACTGTATGTGTAGTGTGACCTAAGTGTAAGTAGAAGTAGCAAGACGTACCTGTGACAATCTTGCATGGTAATGAGACAGAAAAAAAAGACGCAGTAATCCTACCATCACGTAAAAAAATTACAGGCTTTCGTTTTACCACTCGCTTCGCGGACGGCTAGTACCTCCCTCGAGGTGGGTTGCTGTTCAACCTACTCCACAAGCGGTGTACCTCCCTGGGGGTTGTCTACCAACCTATACCACAGGACGGTAAGTACCTCCTGGGTGGTTTGCTGTCTACCAAAACTATACCACAGGACGGTAGTACTCCCTGGGTGGTTGCTGTTTACCTACCTACTACCACAGGACGGTAGTACCTCCCTGGGTGGTTTGCTTGTCTACCAACCTACTACCCCAGGACGCAGTAGTACCTACTGGGTGGTTGCTGTTACCAACCTACTACCACAGGACGGTAGTACCTCCCTGGGTGGTTGCTGTCTACCAACCTACTACCCCAGGACGGTAGTACCTCCCTGGGGGTTGTTGTCTACCAACACCTATCACAGGAAACCGGTAGTTACCTCCCTGGGTGGTTGCTGTCTACCAACTACTTGCCACAGGACGGTAGTACCTCCCTTGGGTGGTTGCAGTCTACCAAAACTACTACCACAGGACGGTAGTACCCTCCCTGGGTGGTTCTGTATACCAACCTACACCCCAGGACGGTAATTACCTCCCTGGGTGGGTTGATGTCTACAAACCTACTACCACAGGACGGTAGTACCTCCTTGGGTGGTTTGCGTCTACCAACTACTACACAGGACGGTAGCACCTCCCTGGGTGGTTGATTGTCTACAACCTACTACCACGGGACGGTTAGTACTTCTATGGGGAATTGCCTTGTCTACCAACTTACTTTACACCGGACAGTAGTACCTCCTGGGTAGTTGACTAGTCTACCAACCTACTCCCAAGGACGGTAGTTACCTCCTTGGGTGGGTTTCTGTCAACCAGCTATTACAACAGGACGGTAGTACCTCTTGGGTGGTTGCTGTCTACAGCCTACTACCACAGACGGTAGTACCTCCCTGGGTGGTTGTTGTCTACTACTATATCACAGGACGGTAGTACCTCTGGGTGGTTGCTGTCTACAAACCTACTACCACAGGACGGTAGTACCTCCCGGGTGGTTGCTGTCTACAACCCTACTACCACAGGACGGTTAGTAACTCCTGGGTGGTGCTGCTCTACCAAACCTACTACCCCAGGGACGGTTGAGTACTCCCTGGGTGGTTGCTGTCTACCAACCTACTACCCACAGGACGGAGTACCTCCTGGGGGTTTGCTGTCTACAGCCTACTACCACAGGTCGGTAGTACCTCCTTGGGTTGGGTATTTTCCCCCCCCCTCGGTGGTTTCTGTCAACCAGCCTATTACCGCAGTACGGTAGTACCTCATTGGGTGGTTGCTGTCTAACAACCTACTACAACAGGACGGTTGTACCTCACTGGGTCGTTGTGTCTACAAACTACTACCACAGTCGGTAGTACCTCCTGGGTGGTAGCTGGTTCTACAGCCTATTACACAAGGCGGAAGTACCTCCCCTGGGTGGATGTATACCAGGCCTATTATACAGGGGACGTAGTACCTCCTTGGGTGGTTTGTCAACCCGCTATTACCACGAGAGACGGTAGTACCTAATTGGTGGTTGCTGTCTACCAGCCTTCTACCACAGAAACGGTTAGTACCTCCCTGAGTGGTTGCTGTCTACTAAACCCTACAATCCAGGTCGGATAGTACCTCCTGGGTGGTTGCTGTCTACCAAACCTACACCACAGAACGTAGTACCTCCCTGGGTGGGTGCTGTCCACAACCTACTACCAAAGGACGGTAGTACTCTTGGGTGGTAGCTGTCTACAACCTACTACCACAGAACGGTAGTAAACTCCTGGGTGGTTGCTGTCACCAACTATACCAAAGGACGTAGTGAACTCCCTGGGTGGTTGCTGTATACCAGCCTATTAACACAGGACGGTAGTACCTCCCTGGGTGGTTGTTGTCTACTAACCTACTATACCGGACGGTAGTACCTCCCTGTGGTGGTGCTGTCTACCAACCTACTACCAAGGACGGTAGTACTCCCAGAGTGGTTATGTTCTACCAATCCTACTACCACAGGGACGGTAGTACCTTCCATGGGTGGTTGCGGTCTTCCAACCTACTACACTGGACGTTTATGTACCTCCCTGGGTGGTGCTGGGTCTACCAACCTGCTTACACAGGCGGGTTAGTACATCCCTGGGTGGTTGCTGTCTACCAGCCTATTACAACAGGACGGTAGTATACCTTGGTTGCTCTGTCTACAACCTACTACAACAGGACGGTAGTACCTCCTGGGTGGTTGCCGTCTACCAGGCTACTACAACAGGACGAAGTACTCCCTTGGTGATTGGCTGTCTACCTGCCTATTACCACAGGATTAGTACTCCCTTGGTGGTTGCAGTCTACCAGGCTATTACACAGGACGGTAGTACCTCCTGGGTGGTTGCTGTCTACCAACCTATATTACAGGGCGGTAGTTTACCCCCCTGGGCGGTTGCTGTATTCCAGACTAGTCCACAGGACGGTAGTACCTCATGGGTGGTTGCTGTATACAGCCAACTACCACAGGACGGTAGTACCTCCTTGGGGTGGTCTCTGTCAACCAGCCTATTACACACTGGACGGTGAGTACCTCCTTGGGTGATGATTGCTGTTACCAGCCTACTACCACAGGACGGTTTAGGACCTCCCTGGTGTGGTTGATGTCTACTAACCTACTACACAGGACGGTAGTACCTCCTGGGTGGTTTGCTGTCTACCAACCTACTCACAGGACGGTAGTACCTCCCTGGGTCGTGGTTGGTGTCTACCAACCTACTCCCAACGCTCGGTAGTACCTCCTGTGTGGCGTTTCGTCTATACAACCTACTACCACAGGACGGTAGGCACCTCCCTGGGTGGTTGCTGTCTACCAACTACTACCACAGGACGGTAGTACATCCCTGGGAGGTGTTGGTTGATTGCTACAACCTACTACCACAGGACGGTAGTAACTCCCTGGGTGGTTGGTGTCTACCAAACCTACTACCACAGGACTTTAGTAGCATCCCTGCGGGTGGTTGCTGTCACCAACCTACTACAAAGGTCGGTAATACCTCCCTGGGTGGTTGCTGTCCACCAACCTACTACCACAGGACGGTAGTACCTCCCTGGCGTGGTTGCTGTCTACCAACCTACTACCACAGGACGGTAGTTAGTACCTCCTGGGTGGTTTGCTGTCTACCAACCTACTACCACAGGACGGTAGTACCTCCCGGGAGTGGTTGCTGTCTTACCAACCTACTTACCACAGGGACGGTAGTACCTCCCTGGGTGTTGGCTGGTATACCAAACTACCAAGGACGTGTACCTCCTGGTTGGTTGTGTCTACGAACCTACTACACAGGACGGTCGTACCTCCCTGGGGGTTGCTGTCTACCAACTACTACCAACAGAACGGTAAGATTACCTCCCTGGGTGGTTGCTGTCTACAGCCTATACCACAGGCGGTTAGTACCTCCAGGGTGGTTGCTGTCTACCAGCCTAACTACCACAGGACGGTAGTACCTCTGGGTGGTTGCTTCTACAACCTAATTACCACCACCGGACGGTCGTACCTCCCCTGGGTGGTTGCTGTCTTCCAACCTACTTACCACAGGACGGTATACCTCCCTGGGTGGTTGCTGTCTACCAAACCTACTACCACAAGGACGGTAGTACCTCCCTCGCGGTTTTGCTGTCAAGCCAGCCTACAACCACAGGACGGTAGTACCTCCCTGGGTGGTTGCTGTCTTACCAACCTACTACAACAGGCGGTAGTACCTCTTGGGTGGTTGACTGTCTACCAGCCTATACCACAGGACGGTAGTACCTCCCTGGCTGGTTGCTGTCTTACCATCCTACTAGCAAGGACAGCAGTTATCTCCCTGGGTGGTTGCTGTCCCACCAACCTACTACAAAGGACGGTAGTAGCCTCCTGGTGTTGCTGTCTCCAAAACCTACTACCACCGCACGGTAGTACGCCCTGGGTGGTTGCTGTCTAAAAACCTACTTCCACAGGACGGTGGACCTCCTGGGTGGTTGCTGTCTACCAACTACTACCCCAGGACGGTAGTTCCTCCCTGGTTGGTGCTGTCTACAACCTACTACCACAGGACGGTTAGTACCTCCTGGAGTGGTTGGTGTTACCAACCTACTACCACAGGACGGTAGTACAACCCTGGGTGGTTTGCTGTCCACCAACATACTACCAAAGGACGGTAAATACCTCCCTGGGTGGGATGCTGTCCACCAAAACCTACTACCAGGACGGTTAGTACATCCCTGGGTGGTTCTGTCTACCAACCACTACCACAGGACGGTAGTACCCCTGGGTGGTTGTGGTCGACCACTACTACACAGGGACGGTAGTACCTCCCTGGGGTGTTTGTGTCTACCCAAGACAACACAGGACGGTAGTACCTCCTGGGTGGTTGCTCTGTTAACAACCTACCTACCACAGGACGGTAGTAACTCCCTGGGTGGTTGCTGTCTACCAACCTACTACCACACGAACGGTAGTACCTCCTGGGTGGTTGCTGTCTACCAGCTACTACCACAGGGACGGTAGTACCTCCCAGGGTGGTTGCTTGTCTGCAGCCTACTACCACAGAGACGGTAGTACCACCCTGGGTGGTTGCTTTACGACCAACATATTACCACAGGAGGGTGTACTCCCTGGTTGGTTGCTGTCTTCCAACCTACTACCACAGGGACGGTAATACCTCCCTGGGGGTTGGTTGCTGTCTACCAACCTACTACCACAAGACGTAGTACCTCCTGGGTTTTTTGCTGTTCAACAAGCCTACTACCACAGGAATGTAGTACCTCCCTGGGTGTGTTGCTGGTCTACCAAACCTACTACAACAGGACGGTAGTACCTCCTTGGGTGGTTGCTGTCTACCAGCCTACACACAGGTCGGTAGTACATCCTGGGTGGTTTGCTGTCTACCATCCTACTAGCACAGGACATAGTATCTCCTGGGTGGTTGCTGTCTACCAGCTATACCACAGGACGGTAGTTACCTCCCTGGGGTGGTTGTTACAAAACCTTTTTTACTACCACAGGACGGTAGTACCCGACTGGGTGGTTGCTGTCTACCAACCTACTTACCACAGGGACGGTATACTCCTAGGCGAGGTTGCTGTCTACAAACCTACTACCCACAGGACGGTCGCATCCTCCCTGGGTGGTTGCTGTCTACCAACCTACTACCACTGGACGGTAGTACCTCCCTGGGAGGTTGCTGTCTACAACATACTACCAACAGGACGGTAGTACCTCCCTGGGTGGTTGCTGTCTACCAACCTACTACCACAGGACGGTAGTACTCCCTGGGTGTGGTTGCGGTTCTACCAATCTACTACCACAGGACGGTAGTCACTCCATGGGGGGTTGCTGTCTACCAGCCTATACCACAGGACGGTAGTTACCTCCCTGGGTGGTTTGCTGTTATACCCGCCTTTTACCACAGGTACGGTAGTACCTCCTGGGTGCTGGTGTAACCAACATATACAACAGGACGCGTATTTAGTACCTCCTATGGGTGGTTTTCTACCAACCTATACCACAGGACGGTAGTACCTCCCTGGGGTGGTTGCTGTCTACCAAAACCTACTTACCACAGGACGGTAGTTACCTCCCTGGGTGGTTGCTGTCTACCAACCTACTTCCACAGCACGGTAGTACCTCCCTGGGCGGTTGCTGTCTACAGCCTACTACCACAGGACGTAGTTCACTCCCTGGGCGGTTGCTGTCTACAGCCTACTACCACAGGACGGTAGTACCTCCCTGGGTGGGTGCTGAATTTACCAACATACTCCACGGACCGTAGGTACTCCTTGAGGTGGTGCTGTTCTACCAGCCTACTAAAACGAGGTAGTAACTTCTAGGTGGTTTGCTGTCTACCATCCTATAGCACAGGACGGTAGTAACTCCCTGGGTGGTGCTGTCTACAGCTACTACTCATTGACGTAGTACCTCCCTGGGTGGTTGTATACCAAACCCTACTACCACAGGACGGTAGTACACCCTGGGTGGTTGCTGTCTACCAACCTACTACCACAGGACGGTAGTACCTCCCTGGGTGGTTGCTGTTACCAACCTACTACCACAGGGGACGGTCTAGCACATCCCGGGTGGTTGCTGTCTACCAACTACTCCCCTCTAGGACGGTAGTACCTCCATGGGTGGTTGCTGTTACCCAACTACTCCACAGGAACGGTAGTACCTCCCTGGGTGGTTGCTGTCTACCAACCTATACACAGACGGTTTAGTACCTCCCTGGGGGTTGTTGGTTACCAACTACTACCACTGGGACGGTAGTACCTCCCGGGGTGGTTGCTGTCTACAAACCTACTACCACAGGACGGTTAGTACACCTGGTGGTGCTGTCTACCAGCTAATACCACAGGGACTGTTGTACCTCCTTGGGGGGTTTCTTTCCAACCAGCCTATTACCACAGGAAGGTAGTTAATCCTTGGTGGTTGCTGGTCTACCACCTACTACACTGGACGGTACTACCTCTCTGGTCGTTGCTGTCTACCAACCTAATCCACAGGACGGTAGTACCTCACGGGTGGTTGCAGTCTACCAGCCTATTACCACAGGCGGTGTACCTCCCTGGGTGGTTGCTGTCTACAGCCTATTTACTACAGGACGGTAGTACTTCCATTGTTGCTGTCTTCCAACTCTACAACAGGACGGTAGTACCTCCCTGGTGTGGTTGCCGTCTACCAGCCTACTACCACAGGACGGTAGTACCTCCCTGGTGGTTGCTGTCCTACCAGCCTAATTACCACAGGATGTAGTACCTACCTGCGGTGGTTGCTGTCTACCAGCTATATACACAGGACGGTAGTACCTCCTGGGGTTGCTGTCTACCAACATACTAATACCGGCGGTAGTACCCCCTGGGCGGTTGCTGATCTACCAGCCTATTCCCACAGGACGGTAGTCCCCATGGTGGTTGCTGTCTACCAGCCTACTACCACAGGGACGGTAGTCACCTCTTGGGTGGTTTCTGTCAACCAGCTTTACCACAGGACGGTAGTACCTCCTTGGGTGGTTGCTGTTCTACCAGCCTTACTACAACAGAACGGTAGTACCTCCCTGGTGGTTGCTGTTACTAAACCTACTATCACAGGACGGTAGTACCTCCTGGGTGGTTGCTGGTTCTACCAAACCTACTACCTCAGGACGGTTAGTACCTCCCTGTGTGGTTGCTGTCACAACTACTACCAAAGGACGGTATTAACTCCCTAGCTGGTTGTGTCTTCCAACTTTACTACAACAGCACCGGTAGACCCTCCTGGGTGGTTGCTGTCTAACAACCTACTCCACAGGACGGTTAGCACTCCCTGGGTGGTTAGCTGTATACCAACCTACTACACAGGACGGTAGTACCCCCTGGGTGGTGGTGTCTACCAACCTACACACAGGACGGTAGTACTCCTGGGTGGTAGGTGTCTACCAACATACTACCCCAGGACGGTCGTTAGTTTACATCCCTGGGTGGTTTGCTGTCCACCAACCTACTACAAAGGACGGTAATACCTCCCTGGGTGGTTGCTGTCACCAACCTACTACCACAGGACGGTTAGTAACCTCCATGGTGGTTGCTGGTCTACCAACCTACTTACCCACAGGACGGTAGTACCTCCCTGGGTGGTTGTGTCTACCAACTACTACCACAGGTCGGAGTACCTCCTGGGTGGTTGCAGTCTACCCAAACTACTCACAGGACGGTAGTACCTCCCGGGTGTTAGCTGTCTACCAACCTACCACAGGACGGTAGTACCTACCTGGGTGGTTGCTGTGACCAACCTATTAACCCACAGGACGGTAGTACTCCCTGGTGGTTGCTGTCTACCAACTACTACCTCAGGACGGTGTACTCCTTGGGTGGGTTGCTGTCTACCAGCCTACTACCACAGCAACGGTAGTTCCTCCTGGGTGGTTGATGTCTACTCACATACTCTATCTAGGACGGTGTACCTCCCTGGGTGGTTGCTGTCTACCAACTACTACCACAGGACGGTTATTAGTACCTCCCTGTGTGGTTGCTCGTCCACCCACCCTACTACCAAGGACGGTAGTACCTCTCTACGTGGTTGCTGTCTACAAACCTATACCACAGCACGGTAGTACCTCCCTGGGTGGTTGCGTCTAACAACCTACTACCCCAGGAGGTAGCACCTCCCTGGGTGGTTGCTGTCTACCAACTACTACCACTAGGACGGTAGTACCTCCCTGGGTGTTGGTGTCTACCAACCTACTACCCAAGACGGTAGTACCTCCCTGGGTGGTTGGTGTCTACCAACCTACACTAAAACGGACGGTAGTACATCCGCTGGGTGGTTGCTGTCCACAACCTACTACCAAAAGGACGGTAATACTCCCTGGGGTGGTTGTGGCCACAACCTACTACCACAGGTCGGTAGTACCTCCTGGGTGGTTGCTGTCTCTACCAAACCTATACCACAGAGACGGTAGTACTCCCTGGGTGGTTGTCTGTCTACCAACCTACTACCACAGGACGGTAGTCCTCCTGGGTGGTGCTGGCTACCAAACCTACTACCACAGGGGACTGTAGTACCTCCCTGGGTGTTTGCTGTATACCAACGCACCTACCACTGGACGGTAGTACCTCCTGGGTGGTTGCTGTCTACCAACCTTCTACCACAGGACGGTAGTACCTCCCTGGGTGGTTGCTGTTACCAACCTAGACCACAGAGAAACGGTAGTACTCCCTGGGTGGTTGTCTTGTCTACCAGCCTACTACCACAGGACGGTAGTACCTCCCTGGGGTGGTTTGCAGTTACCAGCTACTACCAGGACGGTAGTTACTCCCTTGGGTGGTTGCTTTTTACCAACTGATTACCACAGGACGGTAGTACCTCCTGGGTGGTTGCTGTCTTCCAACCTACTACCACAGGGGCGGTATTACTCCTGGGTGGTTGCTTGTCTACCAAACTACTACCACAGGACGTTGTACTCATGGGTTTTGCTGTCAACCCAGCCTACTACCACAGGACGGTAGTACTCCCTGGGTGGTGCTTGTCTACAAACCTATACTACAGGTCGGTAGTTCCTCCTTGGGTGGTGCTAGTTCAGCCTACTACCACAAGACGGTAGACCTCCCTGGGTGGTGGCTGTCTACATCCTATAGCTCAAGACGGTAGTTCTCCCTGGGTGGTTGCTGTCTACCAGCCTACTACCCAGGACGGTAGTACCCCCTGGGTGGATGTCTACCAACTAATACCACAGGACGGTAGTTACCTCTCTGGGTGGTTGCTGTCTTCAACCTACTACCACAGGACGGTAGTACCTCTTGGTTGGTTGCTGTCTGACCAACCTACTACCACAGGACGGTAGCACCTCCTGGGTGGTTGCTGGTCTACATACCTACTACCACTGGCGGTAGACCTCCTGGGTGGTTGCTGTTCTACCAAACCTACTACCACAGGACGGTAGTACCTCCCGGGTGGTTGCTGTTCTACCAATACTACCCTGGACGTAGTACCTCCCTGGGTGGTTTGCTGTCTACCAATCTACTAACACAGGCGGTATAGTACTCCCTGGGTGGTTGCTGTTACCAGCATATTACCACAGGACGGTAGTTACCTCTGGGTGGTTGCTGTCTACAGCCTTTTACCACAGGCGGAGTACCTCCCTGGGTGGTTGCAGTGTTGTACCAACATATACCACAGGCGGTAGTACCTCCCTGGTTGGTTTTCTACCAACCTAACTACCACAGGACCGGTAGTACCTCATGGGTGGGATTGCTTATACCAACTACTACCACAGCCGGTAGTTACCTCCTGGGTGTTGCTGCCCAATCGCCTATCCACAGACGGTAGTACCTCCCTGGGCAGGTTGCTCGGGGGGGGTTTTCTACCAGCCTACTACACAGTGGACGGTAGTACCTCCCTGGGTGGTTGCTCTCTACAACCTACTACCACAGGACGTAGTACCTCCTTGGGTGGTTTGCTGTCTACCAGCCTATACCACAGGACGGTAGTACCTCTCTAGGTGGATGCTGTCTTACCATCCTACTAGCACAGGGACGGTTAGTACCTACCTGGGTGGTTGCTGTCTACCAGGCCTACTCCACATTGCGGTAGTACCTCCCTGGGTGGTTGTTACCAACCTACTACACGGACGCGTAGTACTCCCTGGGTGGTTGCCGGTCTACCAAACCTATAACACATGACGGTAGTACTCCTGGGTGGTTGCTGTTCTACCCAACCTACTTACCACGGAGGTAGCACTCCTGGGTGGTTGCTGTCTACCAGCCTACTACACAGGACGGTTAGTACTCCCTGGGTGGTTGCTGTCTACAACCTACTACCACCGGGACGGTAGTTCCTCCCTGGGTGGTTGCTGTTACCAACCTACTACACAGGGACGGTTAGTACCTCCTGGTTGGTTGCTGGTCTCCAACCTACTACCACGGACGGTAGTATCCCTGGGGGTTGTTGTCTAACCACCTTCTACCACAGGACGATAGTACCTCCCTGGGTGGTTGCTGTCTACAACCTACTACCAAGGACGGTAGTACCTCCCTTGGGTGGTCTGCTGTCTACCAAACCTAATACACAGGGGGACGGTAGTACCCTACCTGGGTGGTTGCTGTCTACAAAACCTACTACACAGGACGGTTAGTACCTACATGGGGGTAGTTGTCTACCAAACCTACTACACAGGTACGGTAGTACTTCCCTGGGTGGTTGCTGTCTACCACCTACTACCACAGAACGGTAGTACTTCCTGGGTGGTTGCTGTCTACCAACCTATACAAAACAGGACGAGTTGTTACCTCTTGGGTGGTTGCTGTCTACCAACTACTACAAAGGACGGTAGTACCTCCCTGGGTGGTTGCTGTTACCAAACCCTACTACCACAGGAGGTAGACCTCCCTGGGCGGTTGCTGGTCTTACAACTACTACCGACATTACGGTAGTACCCTCCTGGGTGGTTCTGTTCTACCAAAACCTACTTCCACAGAAACGGTAGTTACCTCCCGGGGGGGTTGTTGTCTACAACCTACTACCACAGCCCGGTAGAGTACCTCCCTGGGTGGTTGCTGTTACCAACCTACTACCACCAGAACGGTAGTACGTCCTGGGTGGTTGTGTCTACCAACTTACCTACCACAGGGACGGTAGAGTTCTCCTTGGGTGGTTTGCTCTCTACCAACCTACTTACCAGGACGGTAGTACCTCCAGGGTGGTTGCTGTCTACGAACTACTAATCAGGACGTTGGACCACTGGGTGGTTGCTTCGTCTACCAACTACTACCACAGGACGGTAGTACCTCTGGGTGGTTGCTGTCTACCACCTATACACTGGCGGTAAGTACTCCTGGGTTGGATGCTCTCTACCAACTACTACCAAGGGACGGTAGAGTACTCTGGGTGGTTGCTGTCTCCCAAATACTTACCCTGGACGGTAGTACCTCCCTGGGTGGTTTGTTGTCTACCAATCCTACTACCACAGGACGGTAGTAACCTCTATGGGTGGTGCTGTCTACCAAACCTACTACCAGGACGGTAGTAACCTCCCTGGGCGTGCTGTCTACAACCTATACACAGGACGGTAGTACTCCTTGGGGTTCTGTCTACCAACCTACTACCACAGGACGGTAGTACCTCCTGGGTGGTTGCTGTTCCAACCTACTACCACAGGACGGTAGTTACCTCCTGGGATGGTTGCTGTCTACCAACCTACTACCACAGGACGGTAGTACCTCCCTGGGTGGTTGCTGTTACAACTACTACCACAGGACGGTAGTACTCCCGGGTGGTTGCTGTCTACCAACCTACTACCACAGGGACGTAGTACCTCCCTGGGTGGTGGCTGTCTACCAACTTTACCACAGGACGGTAGTACATCCTGGGTGGTTGGTGTTCTGCAACCTACTACACAGGCGTAGTACCTCCTGGGTGGTTGCTGTCTACCAACCTACTGTTACAGGCGGTAGTACCTCCTAGTGTGGTTGCTGTCCACCAACCTACTAATACAGGACGGTAGTACTCCAGGTGGTTGCTGTCTACCAACTAATACCACTGGACCGGTAGTACCTCCCTGGTGGTTGCTGTCTACCAAACCTACCTACCACAGGACGGTAAGACCTCCCTGGGTGGTTGCTGTTACCAACCTACATACACAGGACGGTTGTAGTAACCTCCCTGGGTGATTTGCTGTCTACCAGCCTTCTAACCAAGGCGTAGTATCTCACGGGGTTGGTTGCTGTCTACCAACCTACTACAAGGCGGTAGTACCTCCTGGGGTTGTTGTCTCACCAACCTACTACACAGGACGGTTAGCACTTCCCTGGGTGGTTGCTGTCTACCAACCCTACTACCACAGACGGTAGTACTTCCCTGGGTGGTTGCTGTCTACCAACCTATACCCAATCACGGTAGTACCTCCCTGGGTGGTTGCTGTTGCCAACTACTACACAGAACGGTAGTAGTCCAGGGTGTTGCTGTTACCAACCTACTACCACAGGACGTAGAACCTCCTTGGAGGTTCCACTTACCAACCTACTACACAGGGACGTTGTACCTCCCTGGGTGGTTGTTGTCTACCAACCTACTACTACAGGACGGTAGTACCTCCGGGTTGGTTCTGTCTACCAACTATACAACAGGACGGTAGTACCTCCCTGGTGGTTGCTGTTACCAAACCTACTACAATGGACGTAGTACCTCCCTGGGTGGTTGCTGTCTACCAACCTTACTCCAAAGGACGGTAGTTCCTCTGGTGGTTGCTGTCTACCAACCTACTACCACAGGACGGTAGTACCTCCCTGGGTGGTTGGTGTTACCAAAACCTCTACCCAAAGGTCGGTAGTACTTTGGGTGGTTGCTGTCTACCAACCTACTACCACAGGACGGTAGTGCCTCCTGGGTGGTTGCAGTCTACCCACTCTCCAACAGTACGGTAGTACCTCCCTGGGTGGTTGCTGTCTACCAACCTACTACCACAGGACGGTAGTACCTCCCTGGGTGGTTGCTGTCTACCAACCTACTACCACAGGACGGTAGTAACCTCCTGGGTGGTGCTGGTCTACAACAATACTACCACAGGACGGTAGTACTCCTGTTGTGGTTGTGTCTACCAACCAATACCTAGAATTTATGTATATATATATATAGAGTCAGCTCGAATATAAAGCTCTTTTATAGTTTTTTCTCTAAATAGGCCTTGCCACGCGTTATATAATTTTGGATGTTCTCTTTCACACGCTTTTGCCATAAATCATCTGTTATAGAGTTGTTGTGCGAGTTTGATGCATTTGTGTGAGACTCTTACAGGAGTGATGGGTCACACATTGTAAAGTGAGGGAATGTGGGGGTAATTCACTGGGGGGGGATTAGGGAGGTACACTGAGGGATGAGGGTAAGTACACTGGGGGCTTAAGAGATGTAAACTGGGTTAGGAGGAAGTACACGGGGGGATTAGGGGAAGTACACTGGGGGATTAGGGGAAGTACACCGGGGGATTAAGAAAGGTACACCTGAGAAATGGGAGCAAGTACACAAGGAGGGGAAGTAAGAGGGAAAATAAAGGATGTTAAGGAGGAAAATGCACCTCGGGGACGTCAGGAAGAACTTCAGCTTCTAGGTGACTAGAAGAGGGTATGACCTAGACAGGAAATCTGTTGAAGCACATACGTACACGGTTTTAAGAGCAGATACGGCATGTTAGGAGGTGGTGCCAGGAACTGACTACGAACCCCTGACACAATGCTAATGGAAAAAAGCATTAAACCCGTTCGGGTGAGGGCAGACTGGCAGATACAGAAATACAAGAAAACTGAGACACATACTAAGGCACAGACACGCAAAGACAAAGACACACAAAGGTACAGATACACGTACAGAGGCACAGACACACACATATGAAGGCACAGATACACATTCAAACGAACATGCAGCATGGCAAACGCAGACACACTTCCAAATTCACAGACACATTCAAAAGGACAGCAGCAAGATAAACACAGACATACAAAGGCACATCCAGCACGATAAACACTGACATACAAAGGCACATCCAGCACGATAAACACAGACATACAAGGCACATCAGCACGATAAACACAGACATACAAAGGCACATCCAGCAAGATAAACACAGACTTACAAAGGCACATCCAGCACGATAAACACAGACATACAAAGGACATCAGCACGATAAACACAGACATACAAAGGCACATCCAGCACGATAAACACAGACATACAAAGGCACATCCAGCAAGATAAACACAGATATACAAAGGCACATCCAGCACGATAAACACAGACATACAAAGGCACATCCAGCACGATAAACACAGACATACAAAGGCACATCCAGCAAGATAAAACAGACATACAAAGGCACATCCAGCACGATAAACACAGACATACAAAGGCACATCCAGCAAGATAAACACAGACATAAAAGGCACATCCAGCACGATAAACACAGACATACGAAGGCCAATCCAGCACGATAAACACAGACATACAAAGGCACATCCAGCACGATAAACACAGACATACAAAGGCACATCCAGCACGATAAACACAGACATACAAAGGCACATCAGCACGATAAACACAGACATACGAAGGCACATCCAGCACGATAAACACAGACATACAAAGGCACATCCAGCAAGATAAACACAGACATACAAAGGCACATCCAGCACGATAAACACAGACATACAAAGGCACATCCAGCACGATAAACACAGACATACAAAGGCACATCGAGCAAGATAAACACAGACATACAAAGGCACATCCAGCACGATAAACACAGACATACAAAGGCACATCCAGCACGATAAACACAGACATACAAAGGCACATCCAGCACGATAAACGCAGACATACAAAGGCACATCCAGCAAGTAAACACACATACAAAGGCACATCCAGCACGATAAACACAGACATACAAAGGCACATCCAGCACGATAAACACAGACATACAAAGGCACATCCAGCAAGATAACACAGACATACAAAGGCACATCCAGCACGATAAACACAGACATACAAAGGCACATCAGCAAGATAAACACAGACATACAAAGGCACATCCAGCACGATAAACACAGACATACAAAGGCACATCCAGCACGATAAACACAGACATACAAAGGCACATCCAGCACGATAAACACAGACATACAAAGGCACATCCAGCAAGATAAACACAGACATACAAAGGCACATCCAGCACGATAAACACAGACATACAAAGGCACATCCAGCACGATAAACACAGACATACAAAGGCACTCCCGCAAGATAAACACAGACAAATATACTAAAGGGACGCCCGCCAAAGATAAACACAGACAAACAAAGGCCATCCAGCACGAAAAAACACAGACCCAAAAAAGCACTCCAGCAAGATAAACAAAACCCGGGCAAAATTTTACAAAGGCAAAAGCCCGCAAGACAAAACAAAAAAACCACACCACACACAAAACACACACACAGCCCCACGCACACGCACGCGCCAAAACCAACACACACACCACACACCACGCGCGGCACAACCACACAAACCCCCCCACACGCGGGCGCGCACACAACACACACACACACAAACACACACGCACACACACTTTACATATAAACATTAACAAAGGACATAAAAATTTTTAGAAAAAAATTTTAAAAAAAAAAATCCAGATTTTTAAAAAATTTTATTAAAAATTTTGAAGTGTTGGTACACACACATATTTTCAACCCAGTTTTATCATTTTTCTATACTGCCAAAAAAAAAAAAAAAAAAAAAAAAAAAAGAAAGGGGAAAAAAAACAGGGAAAAAATTTAAAGGGAAAAATTGTTGACTTTGGGGATTATGTTTTATTTTTTTAAGAGAACAAAATTGCAAAGATTTTTTTTTTTTTAAGGAAAAGGTTTTTTTTTTTTTTTTTCAATTTCAATTTTCCCAACAAAATCTGAAAAATTTTAAAAAAAAAATTTTTGGAAAATGGGTGTGATGCTGTTTTCTGGGTGAGGGGCGAGGCCCCCAGCCGGGTGTGGGACGAGGCCCCTGGGGATGGGACAGGCTCCAGCTTGGGGGATGGGACGAGGCTCCCGCTGGGTGATGGGACGAGGCTCCGCTGGGTGATGGGACGAGGCTCCAAACTGAGTGATGGGGCGAGGCTCCAGCTTTAGTGATGGGGCGAGGTCCCCGGGGGGGAAGGGACGAGGCTCCACTGGTGATGGGACGAGGCTCCGTGGGGGGGGGACGAGTTCCGCTGAGTGATGGGGGCGGGCCCGCTGGGTGAAAGGGAAAGAGGCTCCAGCGAGTGATGGGGCAAAGGGTCCACTGGGTGATGGGACGAGGCTCCAGCTTTGGGGGGGATTTGGGGCAGGCTTTCCCGCGGGTGATGGGGCGAGGCTTTCCCGCGGGGGGGGGGGACGAGGCTCCAGCCCGGGTGATGAAAACGAGGCTTTTTAAACTGGGTGAATTTGGGGCGAGGCTCCAAACGGGGGATGGGGCGGGTCCACGGGTGATGGGACGAGGCTTTCCCCCGGGTGTTTGGGGCGGGCTCCCCGCTTGGTGATGGGCGGGGTAGGGGTGTTTGGGGAAGGGACGGGGGAGGGAGGCTACCCTGGGTTTAGTGGGAACAGGGTTCCCCCTCCCGGGGAAGGGAAAGAGGTTCCAGTGGGGGAAGGTTCGAGGCCCAGCTGGGTGATGGGGGGCGAGGCCCCCCGCTGAGTGATGGGGCGGGGGCCCAGTGGGTGATTTTGGGGGCGAGGCTCCCAACTGGGGGATGGGAGAGGCTCCAGCTGGGGGAGGGCGGGCTTAAAACTGGGGGTTTGGGGCGAGGGCCCCCAGGGGTGATGGGACGAGGCTCCAGCTGGGTGATGGGACGAGGCTCCAGCTGGGTGATGGGACGAGGCTCCAGCTGGGTGATGGGACGAGGCTCCAGCTGGGTGATGGGACGAGGCTCCACCTGGGTGTTGGGACGAGGCTCCAGCTAGGTGATGGGACGAGGCGTCAGCTGGGTGATGGGACGAGGTGTCACCTGGGTGATGGAACGAGGCGTCACCTGGGTGATGGAACGAGGTTCCAGCTCAGTGATGGGACGAGGCTCCAGCTGAGTGATGGGACGAGGCTCCAGCTGAGTGATGGGACGAGGCTCCAGCTGAGTGATGGGACGAGGCTCCAGCTGGGTGATGCGACGAGGCTCTAGCTAGGTGACGGGACGAGGCTCCAGCCGGGTGATGGGACGAGGCTCCAGCTGGGTGATGGGACGAGGCTCCAGCTGGGTGATGGGACGAGGCTCCAGCTGGGTGATGGGACGAGGCTCCAGCTGTGTGATGGGACGAGGCTCCAGCTGTGTGATGGGACGAGGCTCCAGCTGTTAGATGGGACGAGGCTCCAGCTGTGTGATGGGACGAGGCTCCAGTTGTGTGATGGGACGAGGCTCCAGCTAGGTGATGGGACGAGGCTCCAGCTGGGTGATGGGACGAGGCTCCAGCTGGGTTATGGGACGAGGCTCCAGCTGGGTGATGGGACGAGGCTCCAGCTGGGTGATGGGACGAGGCTCCAGTTGGGTGATGGGACGAGGCTCCAGCTGTCCAGCTGGGTGATGGGACGAGGCTCAGCTAGGTGATGGGACGAGGCTCCAGCTGGGTGATGGGACGAAGCTCCAGTTGGGTGATGGGACGAGGCTCCAGCTGGGTGATGTGACGAATCTCCAGCTGGGTGATGGGACGAGGCGTCAGCTGAGTGATAGGACGAGGCTCCAGCTGAGTGATGGGACGAGGCTCCAGCTGAGTGATGGGACGAGGCTCCAGCTGAGTAATGGGACGAGGCTCCAGCTGAGTGATGGAAAGTTGGGGGATGACGAGGCTCCCGCTGTGATGGACGAGGCTCCAGCTGGGTGATGGGACGAGGCTCAGCTGGGTGATGGGACGAGGCTCCAGCTGGGTGATGGGACGAGGCGTCAGCTGGGTGATGGGACGAGGCTCCAGCTGAGGTGATGGGACGAGGCTCCAGCTGGGTGATAGGACGAGGCTCCAGCTGGGTGATGGAACGAGGCTCCAGCTGGGTGATGGAACGAGGCTCCAGCTCTGTGATGGGTCAGCTGGGTGATGGAACGGGGCTACAGCTGGGTGATGGGACGAATCTCCAGCTGGGTGATGGGACGAGGCTCCAGCTGGGTGATGGGACGAGGCTAGAGCTGGGTGGTGGGACAAGGCTCCAGCTGGGTGATGGGACGAAGCTTCAGCTGGGTGATGGGACGAGGCTTCAGCTGGGTGATGGGACGAAGCTCTTGCTGGGTGACGGGATGAGGCTCCAGCTGCGTGATGGTACGAGGCTCCAGCTGGGTGATTGGACCAGGCTCCAGCTGGGTGGTGGAACAAGGCTCCAGCTGGGTGATGGGACGAAGCTTCAGCTGGGTGATGGGACGATGCTTCAGCTGGGTGATGGGACGAGGCTCTAGCTTGGTGACGGGACGAGGCTCCAGCTGCGTGATGGTACGAGGCTCCAGCTGGATGATGGGACGAGGCTCCAGCTGGGTGATGGAACGAGGCTCCAGCTGGGTGATTGGACCAGGCTCCTGCTGGGTGATGGGACGAGGCTCCAGCTGGGTGATGGGACGAGGCTCCAGCTGGTTGATGGGACGAGGCTCCAGCTGAGTGATGGGACGAGGATCCAGCTGAGTGATGGGACGAGGCTCCAGCTGAGTGATGGGACGAGGATCCAGCTGGGATATGGGACGAGGCTCCAGCTGTGTTATGGCACGAGGCTCCAGCTATGTGATGGGACGAGGCTCCAGCTGGGTTATTGGACGAGGCTTCAGCTAGGTGATGGGACGAGGTTCCAGCTGGATGATGGGATGATGCTTCAGCTGGGTGATGGAACGAGGCTCCAGCTGGTTGATGGGACGAGGTTCCAGCTGGGTGATGGAACGAGGCTCCAGCTGGGTGATTGGACGAGGCTCCGGCTGGGTGATTGGACGAGGCTCCAGCTGGGTTATGGGACCAGGCTCCAGCTGGGTGATGGGACGAGGCTCCAGCTGGTTGATGGGACGAGGCTCCAGCGGTATGGGACGAGGGTCCCGCTTTTTT
>NC_069456.1:4972236-4995222 GCF_026875155.1 Cherax quadricarinatus
GAGGAAGTGGATCTTTGCTTTCTCTTGTTTGTTTTTTTTCTTTTTTGCATACACCCCCATGCGCAGTATCACCCCAATAGGTTTAGCGCTCTCTCCCAGTGAATGCAATAGTAACGACCCTCGTGTGTAGTCGATAGACTTGAAACCTCACCCATTAACCAGCCTTTTTCACGAGCTCTCTGAAGCTCTGGAATTACTATTTATAGTACAAAGATTTATCCGATTCCTTTTTACAATGGAAATAATTTTTACCAGTCTTTGGGGGTCGCCTTTCCCTGCCCTTTAACTGGGATTTTATGTGTTTGAATATAAATTATATACATTATATAATTTATATTATATACATATAAATATATACATTATATAAATATTATATACATATAATTTATATTATATAATTTATATCGTGCCGAATATGTAAAATTTGCGATTTTGACTTAAATAGCAACTCTCTTCTTGCCGAATAAGACAAACGGAAATTTGTGTATGCAAAATTTCGCAAAAATCATTCTGAACACAAAAAATATATATTTCATTGTGTTTATTAAATGACTGTAAACTTGTCTAAAATATATTTAATTGGGTTAGGATGGTTTGAATTGCGCTTGTTATATGTTAGGTAAGTTTGTTAAGGTTCTTTTGGTACGAAGTTATTAATTTTTACATTAACATAAATAAAAAATATATCTTTAAACGTACAAGATAAAATTTTAGAAAGGACTTAATTTTAAATGAGTTGTTGCTAATTGACTAGTTTTACCTATTCGGCACGACATTATATAATATATATATATATATATATAGGTACTATTTGAAGTCTTCAACATTCCAAGTGCTGAATATTGTAAAGAAAGTTGCAAGTGAAGTGTAATATTATGTGAGACACTTGTGTGTGGCTGGTCTCACCTCTGGCAAGACCGAACTAGACCAGTCACCAGGTTGGTCTCTCCTTCGGTCCATAGTATCAAGTCTTTCACCATGATAAAGTAAATAACCTTTATCTGCTTCAGTTAGTTGTGAATATTTGCTATTATGTAATTATAAATGTAGTGTTGATAAAATTAACATAGTGTACTATTAACATAGTGTACTATTCTTAAATTCTTTTATTTACCTTTCCAGGTAAGTGTAGTTTTACAGCTCATCGTGGGACAGTTGCAAGATACACGGTAAATGTGCTTTTTTTAAGTAACTATTATTTGTGTGTTACATAGTACCTAATGACCTTATAAAAATATTCTTTGTTTCTCACTCACACGATGTTGTTTTAATCTAGAAGGCTGTAAGATCTGTCTTCCACTGTTGTGAACCTGTGTAACTCTGCCCACATAGCCAGTTGTCTGTATAAGACAGTCATAAGGACACGTACCATGCTAGGAAACTGAGTTTTGGCAGTCTTAAAACCGGTGGGAAACAAGCTCGGTTTACCAATTACTTACTACCTCTTGACTAGCGCAATGTTGCTGTGCTTTTATTGGGCGGTTGTAACTGTGACTGTTGTTCATTATCATGGTCTTCCTCGCATAACTTTATGGTTAAATTGTAGATTCCTGTTCTTCACAGAAGTAATTCTTGACGTGGGACATGCGATCCTACTGGTAACTTCGGTAAATGTTTATTGTATCACTAGTGCAACACTGGTCTACATGGTACACCCAGAGTCTGTAGTCCTGGTGGTCACCAGACCTATTCCGCTATAATATCTCGTAAAAGACAACATCTAGTGCCAAAGACCACGTCTGCGGGAGTGCATCATGATCCTTGTTCTCCTCTTGCTCTACAGAGGAAGTTGTTCTTGCTCCCCCATGACGGTCCCCCTTGATTACAATAATAATCCCCCATAACGGAGACAATAGAGCCAGCGTTGGTACAAGCAACTGTTTATGGATGGAAAATTTGGCTGGTCTAAGGTAGAGCCAAGTTTAGAATCTAAACAATCTTAGTCATTGCGCGATTTAGTTAATCAAATTGAGGAAAGATTTCCTACTTCTGCTTTTCATCGTTATAATAACGATTAGAGAAATACTACTTAGCAGGTGCTGCAAGTTATGACTGTCATCCCCCTACACCTTGCCCTTACTTTTTCAGCCGAGATATTTCTGCATTCACTTGGCTGTCTCGTGATGGTGACCTTCCCCACCCCCGACACGGACACGGACGCAATTCAGAACCGGGAACCGGTTTCAGGCACTCAATACCTGAGCAAGGTAACAGCAGTGTTCCGCCTGCCACTGCTCACTGCCCAGACTCTCGCTTCACTCCGACCATAAACACACTCATTCGTGCGTCCAGCAACAGAATGGTTAATGGTCGTCTGCCAAGCGACCTCCAAAAGCAACAGAGTACACAGTATTTTTTATACTGAACAGGGTAGTCGCTTATTTCCCAATTTATTGCCAATTTATGAAGATGGTGAGTTGCCCTATTCTGCTACTAGGAGCAGTGCCAATACTCCGGGTTAAATAGCCGAACAGTCTTACCTAGAAGCAACTTACACTGGATTACAATACATTTAGAATTTTGCCAGTAACTTCGTTTTATATCCAGTTTTTTTTATGCAGATGTCTAATCCCATGTTTTCCTATGCAGGGATTTTATTTTTCTCCATTCTATATTAGGGAAGATATTTCCTTGAGTTTAACGTACTAGCACGGCATTCAAGATAGCAAAAAAAATCGATGTATTAAAGATAGTAAAAAAAATCGATGTATTCAAGATAGTAAAAAAAATCGATGTATTCAAGACAGTAAAAACAAAATCGATGCGTTTGTATCGAAGCTGCATTTAACACGATACAAAATATTACAATAATAGTTTTACAAACTGAAAATGAACTCAAATTTTTCTCAAAGCAAACTGGTGCTATAAAATTATAAATATAAGTATGAAAAAGCTAGAAATCTGTTTTAAATATAAAGGGAAATATTCCTGAAGTAGATCATCTGAGACCTGTTTTAAGTGATGCTCATTTAATTAATCAGCACTGAATGACCCTTGTGGATTTAGCGCTTAGTTTCGATTACAATAATTATTTAATTACCAAGTTGTTTATCACGCAAATAAAACATGAAATACGGATTCATGAAATCTGTTGGTATTCGGGCCGTATTAAGGCCCGGGAAATGAACGGGCGGATGGAGAGGCTGCTATAGCGAGCCCACTGTTATTGACTTTTGCCTTAGTGGCTTCATAGGCTTTATACACTGTCCTTGAAAACTGACAGGTCAAGTTGGCCCAACAGAAAAGTAGTAAGTTATACAGGCTTCGGCAGGACTTGTGTGGGGTTGTTCTTCAGCAGAAATCATCACTTTGAGACGACTCTTTGTTGACTGGGGTTCAAGCCCACACATCTCACCCATAACCACCTATTTGCAGGTGTTCCTTACAACCCCCTCCCATCCCCTACTGTTGCTTGTGGCATGCTGCTGACTATGGAATGCATTTTAATAGTTTACCTTCGGCTTTGGCCTTCCTGCCTTTCTCTTGGCTTTTTATAATTGCCGAGTTACTTTTAGAGACCTCGGTTAACTTTTGTTAGTCTCTCCCGACATTAATAATAAATGAGATTTTTTATTGATGCTGACTTTTTTAATTTTTGATAGCATTTATGTAGAGCTTTTTAAATTTTGTTTACAATATTTATTAATTTAATATCTTCTTATTATGTGTTGAATATTATTTTTTATTGATAAGTGCGCTATGTTATTGACCTACATGATCAAAGTGCTCTGTAAATATTACAACTGCTACGTTGAAGATCTAATGTCAATTTCTCACTGAAAAAATGGCATAGTGATACCGACAAGACGTGGAAAAATGTACTTATGAACAGTTCAGGACATTTATTATAAATGTCCTGAACTGTATATAAGTGCCTTTTTTTGCGCAAGTTGTCATTACTCGGCGAAATGCTTTGAGTACTGGTGCTGCAGCTCTTTGAAAATTTCAGTTCCTTGAGGCTCCCAGTAACTGACTGGGAGCCTTAAGGGGAAGTGAAAATTCCTGTCCTAGCATTGGAGATATCAGCTTGGGGAGTAGTTGCTTTCCCAGTGTGGTTTCCAGGTTAGGGAAGCTGCCTTTAAAGTTTCTACGGTGTCAGCTTTACCTTTGCTACCTGGGTGTGACACTGTCATAACCTGTGACAGCATACGTACCTGGCACCTGCAGACATCACTTACACTGAGTGTTGACACACTGATGTCATTGATTCTGTCATGAAAGATTTTCGTCTGAATTTTTACCAATTGCTTTTCTTCCAGCACTGGTACATCACTAACATAAACACATCAACGTCATCACTAATAATGACAATTCTATTACTATCACTTGTGACTAACCTTTTTCCACTTACCTCTTCCTGTCTACCCACAACCTTTACGTTCTGTTGCCCTAAACCAATTTTCTCCCTATTCTCGCTATCTCCGGTGAGTAAAAGAAGTTACATGCTATATAATGGCTCCAGCGGTAAAAAAATAAAATATTCACGGGGTAACAGAGAAGTTGGAACTATAGACAAGTAGCGTAATGCTGACTGTTATATGCAAAGTGAAAATACTGACTAGGATACACCAAGGTAACACACACATATATATATTATATATAATTGTGTGTGTGTGTGTGTGTGTGTGTGTGTGTGTGTGTGTGTGTGTGCAAAAACAATCGCAGACAGGCGATCATAACAATGCAAGACAAACCATGGGGGGAGGGAGGAAAGAGAATCTTAAGGTCTAGTACTTTCAAACTTCTCAGTGCGTCATCATGAACCGTGCAGTGTTGCAAGGTAGTAACAGGAGAAAATGAGGGGAAGTTTTTACAGAATGTTAGCGTGGGTGGTACCAGTGAGGATCTGAGTGAGGGGAGACCCGACCGACTGCCAACCACCACGAGTCCCCCCACACCCTACCCCATCTGGGGTCGTGAGGGGTTGGTCCCACAGTTTGCAGACAGCATAAGATAGAGTAACTAGGAGGTAGTTAATAGCTAGTGAAATAGGGTGAATAAATGCCCTCATTTTGTCAACAGGTAATACCCGATGTCATAGAACTTTCTAGAATATTCAGGAAATACTCTCAACGTTAATATCTCTGTATGATCTCTCCTATTCAGGCTTTTCTTATAATTAGCCAATTCCTGAATTTTTCTTTTTAACTCAACTATTATCATTATCATCATTATATTAACCTAATTCAATAAACCACTAAACTGGTTGCAATTACCATGTTGTAATCAACTATGTACCTTGTATCGCTGTACCTAGACGGGTTAGGTCCTCAGTAGGTCACTTCATTTGTTTTGAGTTATCCTAGGATAGCCCATGACTACTTCCTTACAATAGATATCTACTCAGTACCAGGATACACAGCAATCCACAACTGCAGACCATACCAAGTTGGTGGTGGTACTGCAATCTATTACTCTAATGAACTATCTTGTTATAATACTAACTGTTATAGTGATGAAAGTATATTTTTGCAGATTTCACTGTATAAAACGTTAACACTCCTATAACAATAGGTGCCATCTACCGGATGCCTGATACAAACATCCCAAATTTTAGCGATAAATTAAAGACACCAGTAACAACCAAATGAACCAGCGCCACCTTCTCTTAGCTGGAGACTTTAACATCAACCTTGGTCTAACAGACGACCAGCCAGTAACTGATTTCATCAACAATATGAACAGCACACTACTCATACCAACTATAAACCAACCAGGCTGAGACAAGTGCAACCATAATTGACCATAAATGGACAAATATACTAGACCCCCTGAAATCAGGGATAATCACAGACAACACTACTGACCACTACCCAACCTTCCACTTAACAAACATTGGTAAACCACAACAAAGTTTCCTTTAGACTTCATGACGAGGCCTCGATAAGTAACAATGGTATCGCTGATTGGATAGACATATTTCTTAATAAATTACTTGTACTATACATCATTGTCCCTTAAAAACGAAATAGATTATGAATAAACGGCTAGGTTGCCCATGGCTAACTAGCAGCATACTAAGATCCTGTTATAAGAAACTTCAATAAGAAAAGCAACATAGAGCTTAATACACGGAGATATCAAACACTATGCATCAGTTCTCACCAAACAAGAAAGGTCACGAAATTGTACTATTCCAGCAAATTCACCGAAACAAGAGATATAAAAAAGACCTGGAAAACACACACATTCTGGGGCACCTACAAGCTGAGAAAACTAGGATTATTGTCCTAACTAAACCGAACGAAACACAACTACAGCCTCTTGATACAGTTAAAATAAATGACTTCTTTTCAATCATAGGATCAAATCTCGCCAGTAAAATCCCAGGTGCCCACACGAACAAGTGATTACCTAGATGGGAATTTCCCAACTTCCTATCTTGCACCTACCGAACCTACTGAAGTCGCTTCGATTATCAAATCACTTAAAAATAAATCAGGCAATCTGTCTCACGTCCCACCATTATTGTACAAACGAGCTACTCATATCCTTTCGCCTGCCATTTCACTACTTTTTAACAAGTCATTAGAAACTAGCACTTTCCCGACACCACTCATGACAGCAAGGGTTACACCAATACACAAAGGTGGTGACCCCACAGATGTCAATAACTACAGGCCAATCTCAAACTTACCGTTGTTATCCAAAATCTTCGAAAAACTCGTGCAAAAGAGAATATATTCGTTAATTTCAGCACAAAGCATGTTCAACCCCTGCCAATTTGGCTCTAGAAAAAAAAGCACAAACGATGCAATTGTAAAAATGCTTGACCTGGAAAATAAGGAATATCCATTAGGACTCTATTGACCTAAGGAAAGCCTTTGATACAGTAGACCACGGCATCTCACTCCAAAAACTTGACCATTACGGTATAAGAGGCCACGCACTTATGTAATTCAAATCCTACCTTACTAACAGGCATCAATACCTCACCATTAAGGACACAACTTCATCTAAACGATCCCTTGATACTGGAGTGCCACAGGGGAGTGTCCTTGGTCCTCTGCTCTTCCTCTTATATATTAATGATCTTCCCAAGGTATAACAATACCTAAAACCAATTCCTTTTGCTGACGACACGACTTGTCATCTCCCACCCAAATCTTGCCTCACTCGACACCATTGTTAATGAGCTACAAAAAATATCAGCCTGGATGACTGCCAATAAACTCGCTTAATACTGACAAAACCTTCTGTATTATGTTTCGTAACAGAACAGGTGTTACACAACTGAACATGATTGACAACACTCTTATTGCTAAGCATAATGAGGGCAAATTCCTGGGCCTACACCTTGACAGCAACCTGAATTTCAGCACCCAGATGCAATACATAGCAAAAAAAGTATCCAAAACGGTTGGGATCCTCTCTAAGATACATTACTACGTACCACAATCAGCCCTACTCACACTATACTATTCACTCGTCTATCCCTATCTCACCTATGCCATTTTTGTTTGGGGATCAACAGCAGCAACACACCTAAAACCAATAATAACCCAACCAAAAGCAGCAGTAAGAATTATCACGCAATCCAGTACCAGGCAACCTCCCCCCCCCCACTCTTCATAGACCTAAACTTACTGTTCAGAACATCCACACTTACTACTGTGCAATCTACATTTACAGAACAATAAATTCCAATATTGGCCCTGAGCTAAAACTCTTTATAGCTGTGACAGGACCCATAGGCACAATACCAGGCATAAAAACCTCTATGACATTCCCCATGTTCGGCTAAATCTATACAAACGCTCAATGTACATTAAAGGGCCTAAAATCTGGAACTCCCTGCCTGAAAAATCTAGAACTGCAGACTCAACCAGCATTTTCAAAACTACCCTCAAACATCTTATTTTCCTAACACGCCCCACCATCAACTAACTTCATGAAAACCACCCATTTATGCACACACACGTCCTCCTCCTGACCCAAATGACAATAAACATAAACTTCCGAATATGGCTATTGCCTAATAAATCTCAAGCTAAACCTAAGTTTGCCTGAGATACTCCAATACAAGAGCTTTAATATAAACTGTATATCATGCCAAGACAAAACCATTCTCGTTACTAATTTTGCAAATTGTTATATTCTTAAATTGTTCTGAACTACCTCACTATTGTAAATCCATTTAATCAATTATAATTTGTAACATAGAGTAAGAATTATCATTAATCTGCCCGATATGCCTAGGCTTGCTAGGCATGCTAGTGGCCTTTGTAATTGTTGTTTTATAATATGTAAACCACTCATTGTAATCCTAACAGAGAAATTAACATTTCAATTCAATTTCAATTTCAACTGATGTTATATCACTCAGGTTGCAGTCTGATTGCTGACCACCACCTAGAGCACCTGTAGCATTATGATACATGTATGTAGTAGTAGCTGGGTGGGTGATACAGACGGTCACGGCAGACCTAACATATTATATAACGACGTTCGACGAACTTAGCAGGATGTTGTATATTATATCGACGTTCACGAAGGGCATACCATGATGTTCAGTTTGCAGACTCTGGTTGAACATAACCAAACATCACGAAACCCCCTGGCATATGGAGCAATCCTGCACTTTTGTATAACATTGTTGTTTAAGGCTGTGCACAATTGACTCCTAAAAAACTATCGAGTTTGTACAGCCCATAATTTGAGTTACATACGGTATTCCTATCATGTTTCAAGATGACTCAATTATGTTTCTTTCCATGATGGAATTGTTGGTTACAATTATCTGCGTGACAGCCCACACTAGTGGGTGACTACAAGAGTTGTCATGGTTAAAGACTGCATTCGACACCTGGCCTGTCCTGATTTAGTACTGGTGTTGGGATAATCTAGTTTCTAGAGCCTCTTCAAGGGGGGCTCCTTGGCGTGGTGAAGAGGCTCTTGGTTTGAGGAATTAGCCCTGTCGGTCTTCTTCCTCAGACCGAACCTAATTACCCCCCATTCTCCCCTCCCCTATCCCATCCTCCCCTTTTTCCATTCCTCCTCCTCCTCCTCACCCCTCCCTTTTGCCCTTCCTCTTTTTGGCCTTCGGGATTTCTCCCACAGGCGCGCTAGTTCCTAGGTAGGGGAAAGGACACCGGGGTCCATCCCATTCCGTTGAGGTTCTTGGCGGTGGCGTAGTTTGCCGTGGAATCTGGATTGCCTGGGGATGTCCCGATCCCTCTCCATTATCCCGGAGTAGCTTTGGGTGTCTTTTGGGCGACGGGTGTATCTCTGGAAGCCACCTTTCGGATTCCGGGGGTGGTGGCCGAAGGAGGTATGCTTTGTGGCGGATATCCGGCCGCCCTCTCTTTTGTCCACCGAGGTAGCTCGGCAGATGTGAGGTTGCTATCCCAGATTGCTGGTTTACTGGCATGAAGGGTAGGGTATGGCACGGGTTCCATGCTGCATCTGCGCTACTAGCGGTATTGAGGTCCTCTTGGGTGCGGAGGGAGATTTCCGGCCCTTTCATTCCTCCTGGGAAAATCCTCCCCCCCCCCCTTTTTTTTATTTTTTTTTTTATTTTTATTTTTTTTTTCTTCTTTCTTTTTTTTCTTAAAAAAAAAAGAAAAGGATAACCAACCATGGCAGCCCTAGTCCATGAAACCATACCCCGGGCCCCTTTTTTTAACCGCCCCCCCATTGACCCTGCCTTGGGTTTTAGCCCCACCCTTTTCTTCGGCCTCCTGATGCTCCTGCCCTCTCTGGTGTGTTTCCCCTGTTCAGGGGGGGGGCTTGGGGGGGTTTAATGTTGAACTCCGCTCTCCTTCGATACCCCCGGCTTTTTCCCCTCAAAGGGTACGGAAATTTTTCCGAATGCCCGCCCATTTCATCCCGGCCCAACTCCGCCCTCTCCTAAACGCCAACGTCAATCTCCGATGATGCCCTTCGTTCCCTTTCCCCCATTTCTTCGGAAAAGACCGAACGAAGCACTCCCCCCCCACCCCGTTTGGACCACACAAGGACTAAATTTCTTTACTTTAAACCATTTCTTCTCCCTACCTTTCTGCCCTAATTGGCAAAGCGCCCGCGCATTTTGGGCAAGATTTTTCATTTCACGCTCTAAAGAGCGGTACGCGCATCATCACTGTCCAGAATGCTACCCAAGCTATATCTTTTCTCCTTTCAATATCGATACTATTTTCCTATCATATTAAAAAAACATCTTTCTCCAACTTGTAGGGGTACGTCATTCGCCCATACCATGTCCAACAGAATTTCCGCATGGGGCAATGACTTTTTTAAAACAGCGGAACCCCCGATCCCCAAAATCCTCAAAGTAGCACTTAGCCCTTTCCTCCCCGGGGGCGGAGAGTTACCCTTGCAATGTGGCTCGTTTTAATTTTTTGACAGCCAAACTCCCCCTCTGTATATGTCGCGGGACATCGGTTAAATTTCGAAAGGTGAAACCTACCCCACAACAATGTAGAAATTTGGCTTTTGGTCACCCAGCAAAAATTTTGGGGCGATCTATGGCCGAATGCCCAGTCTTGGTGCCGAGGGCCCTTCTAATACTTCTTGCAGTCAACC
Source organism: Cherax quadricarinatus (assembly GCF_026875155.1). Taxonomy (NCBI): domain Eukaryota; kingdom Metazoa; phylum Arthropoda; class Malacostraca; order Decapoda; family Parastacidae; genus Cherax; species Cherax quadricarinatus. Next base: position 4,982,761 of record NC_069456.1, read on the forward strand.
TCCATCGCCTTAATTTAATAAAGCTCACCCTTCGTACCCCCCCGCCGTTCCGGGTCTACTTAAATGGACGTAAAATCCGTTGCCTAAAAGAGCAAAAGGTCTCCCTTAGCTAGGCAGTTACTCATCCCCCCCGCCTCCAAAGGGAGACTACCCCGTGTTTCTTATTCCGGTTTCCAAACATCCCCCCATTTCTGGGTCCCATCTTCGCAGCCTCCTTTGTTGTTACTCCTCCCATAGCCCTACGGCATCAAACCCTTTTGCTGCCTTGGTCGACGTCCCACTACAACCAGTCTGTTCTCAATCTTCGCGCCCTTCCCACAAGCCCCAGTATCGACAAACCTCGTACGCACCAAATACCAATCCCCCCTCTCCCAAAAGCCCCAAAAAATCCACTTCTCAAATCTTTTTGCCCTTCCCTTTCCCTTCTTCCACCTCCAATTTTCCCCTTTCCAGTCTTGTACCTATTTTCTTCCCCTCTCTCTGGCTCTATTCAAGTGTGGAGATTCCCCCCCCCCTCGTCATCCTTTCCACCCCCCCCCTCCCAATTTCTCCCTCTTCTGCCCCCTCCCAGGTTCTGCCTTTTCGTCCCCCCCCCACACTTACTCCAGTCCCCTTACACTTTTCCCCCCCCCCCTCTACTTTGGTACGTCCATTACGCCCCAATTCTTTCCACCCCCTCCTCCTACCCCAAAAGGCCCCCCCAAACATCTTTAAATTCAGAAACACTTGAAGCCATTTTCAGAATTTTTCAGAGACTGAACCCAAGGACACTGATTCACTTCCTTTTCCCTTTTCTCTTCCCTCTCCCCCATCTTCACAACCCCACTTCGAAAATGCTCCTTTTCCTTCGCTACTTGAAAACTTCCAATCCCACCACACGTTGACTTTTCTAACCCCTCTAGTCCGATTCCTTTACCTAAGATCCTGATATTTTCTTCTCCCCAATCAGGCCTTTTTACAGGGAATATCCGCGGCCCGGGGGTAATCGGGGTGAGCTTCAGTGTTGCTTTCCGGTTTTCCCCTTTTTGGTGCTTGCTTACAAGAACCAAAAATTTTACACCGGGTTTTCCAACCTTCTCGGGCTATAATTTTTAAAAATTCTTTGGACCTTTTCTCAAAGGCCCTTTTAAAATGAAAGTCCCCCTTCTTCTACGCAATATACCCCGTACGAAACTTTTTTGCCAAACCCTTGCGCATTACAGAGCCCGTACCCACTTGAAAAAGTGGTTTACAATTTTTCTTTATATCTCCCCTCCCTTCTCGAGCTTTTCTATCCCAACTTTCCCTTCTTGTTTCATCCTTACCACCCCCACTTCGTTACTGGTGATTTTTAAGCCCACCATTTCCTCCCGGGGGGGGGGCCATTGTGACTCACGGGCATTCATTTGGGACTTTTCTGCCTCCCCCCCTTCCTTTTTTAAAAAAGGGGTACTCCCCCCCCATTTTGACCCCTCGTACCAACTTCTCTTGCATCGTCTATCAGTCTGCTCTTCCTCCACTGACTAGACTTAAACCTGGCTTTTACCAGACTTACATGACAGCGATCTTTTTTTCCGATCATTCTTATTTTCCTCCTTCCCTATTCACCACCTTTCCCGTAGCCCTCCTGGCAATTTGTCGGCAAATTGGGGTCTTTACTCACACCTACTGCTTTTTGTGAGGTTCCCCTTTTTATCTCCATTGATGAGCTCCTCACATCTTCTGACTCAGTTTTTAAAAGCAGCTTTCATTCATACCCCAAAAACCCAGGCAGGCATTCTCAGAAGGCGTGCCTTGGTGGTTTTCCCCCCCCTTGTGCTCGTGCAGTACGTTTTAAATTTTGCGCATGGGGGAGGACCCGGGACAATAAAAGCTGAGAGACTTCTTGTTTTAAACAGAGCGTGCGACGCTCCCGGCATCCGTGAAAAATAAAAAGCACTTTTTTGGCGAGACTGTTTCCACCATCAACTTGCTTCTTCTATGAGTGCAGTCTGGGAAAAAAGTGAGGAATTTAGTGGGAAAAACTCTCCTGACCCCCGTTCCCGTTCTCCGGGTCGCTGTGTTTATGTAGCAAAAACCCTCTCGGACGTTGCCCCTTTAAAATTGGGAACCGGTCCGTATTTCCCGAGGGCTCCCTCTAGCCCCTCGTTTCTTTTCCCCAAATCTGCCCGAGAGTTAGTACCCTTGGACTTTTCTTTTCTTAGAGAAAACATTAATGTGCCTTTTACACTTCAAAACTGGAAAGGAACGCTCTCAGCTTTCGATCATCGCACGGGCCCGACGACATTCAATTCGTATGTTTACAACAATTAATCGGGCAGCCCTTTAGTCCTTTACACCCTTCAAACTTATTTGGGCACAAAGGGGTTCTTCCCCAGCTGTGGGAAAACTGCCATTGTTTCTCCCTTTTCCCCAAAACCCCGGGACTACAGGACAGATGCCTCCCACATCGCCCCCCTCGCCTTACAGTGCAGTTTTTCAAAGTGATGGAACTCCGTAAATCGCGTTTAATGTGGGATTTAGAGACACACAACAGTTTTTTCCCCTTTGTCAATAGGTTTCGTAAGGGTCTTCTACCATAACCCCCCCCTTTCAGTTGGATACGTATGTTCGTAAGCCTTTGCGAAAAATCACCGGTTATTGCCAATTTTTTTTACCTTGGAAAGGCATAGACACAACTTGGAGGATAATATTTTGGCCCCGGCCATTCCTTAGGCCTCCCAGGGAACTAAACCCTCCTTCCCTAAGAAATTTTTAACTGACAGACATTTCCGGTTCGATCAATAATGTTCTTTTTCCCCGGGCCTTTGTCCAAGCGAAGGGGCCCTCAGGGGTGTGTTTTAAACACAAAAACTTTTTTCCCCCCTTTCTATAAAAGATTTGGCCTCTGTTCTTTCCCCCCATTTTTCATCACCTATTTGATGTTCGCTATTGTTGTGCAGGCATGACTGTATCTTATTGCATTTCTTCCAGCAAGGGGCGACGTGTTTTTCCCTTTTGGGCCCCACGCATGGGTTTTTTAAATTTTTAAGTACCAAAACCACCAAATTACTTTCAAAAGACCTCTTTATCTCCCCATCACCTTTGTTTCCTTTTGGCTCCCGTACCCCGAACGTGATACATCGGTTTCTAGGCCCTTTTTTTTGACCGTCGGTTTTCCTGGAAAACCCCACATAAAATCTGAAGGCAACATTCACAGCCGGCTAAACCTTTTAAAAACCCTTGTCATCTTTCCTGGGAGCTGAACGTCGAATCTGCTTCGCCACATTCAGCCCCGTTTTTAAAAGAAACTCGATTATGGGACAAATTTTTTCCCCCCTCTCCGCTACTCTCTCTAGCCCTTTAACCCATCCATCACCAAGGATTCTTTGGGCCTTGGGCTTTTCGCTCTTTCCTGTTTTAAACCTCTATGCAAAAACGAAGTTCCATCCTTGTCTGATCGCCGTGGTGCCCATTGCCTTTGCTATATGTACCCCCTCTCACATCTACAAAAATCTTCCATTTAAAAAGGTCACCGAAATTTTTGTTTTCTTTTTTGTTTCCCGCCCCTGTTTGCTTTCCCTCCCTTTTCCTCTTCGCCCATTTACTCTTTTCTTCCCTTTTTTACCACCTTTTAAAAGTTATGAGCATCTCACTTTTCCCTACCCCCCCCGGGAAAATTCCCCTTTCGGGTCTTTTTTTTCTCACCCCCCCTTGCCGAAAGCTCAACAAACCCACGGGGGCTTCCGCTCTCTTTTTTTTGATCATTCCCTCCCCATCTCATGCCCGCTGTGTACACAAGGCTCTAAGTCTTCGCGGGGGTCGGATTCGCACAGTGTTTTTTCCCGGGCGCTCGGCGGGGGCTTTACTTTTTTCACTCATTTTTACGCTGAACTGTAGCCATTCCCTTTAGCACTTTTTCGTATCGATCTATGCCTTGTCATATTTGTAGTATCTCAACTTTCCCTTTTCTCTACAAAGGGTAATAAAAAAATTTTATACTCTTCCCCAAATTCTCCGATCCAACTTTGGGTACGCCGTTCTCTACCAAACTAAGATATTGTTTTTTGTTGGTCCCTGGGCTGTCACGTAAGGGCAATGAAAAGGGAGACCCTGCTGCGCGGGGCACAGTACAGACCTACCAATTTCCACAGGGGGTTCCATTTTGGACTATTTTGCTGCAAAGCTACCCACCTCGCACCCCCAAAACAAAGTTGGTCAACTCTGCTCAGTAACAAACTTCATTTTTTAAACCGAGCATATTACTGGCCGCTTCTTTCATCAGTGCCGAGGGTTGGGGGCCACCTCTCCCCCTTCGCATTGGGGCACACTCGCTTACTCATGGGTATCTCCCTGGAGAGACACCCTTTCCTCTCTGTGAGCTGTCAAGTTCCATATCGATTTGCCACATTTTGTTAGACGCCCTCTCTATCAACACACCAGAAATTTTCCTCCACTCGTCTTCGTTCTTACTCTTCTTTACCTTCCCCTTTTTGCGAGGACCCCCTTTTAATCCGACTCTTCATTTACTTTTTGACAACGACTGATTTTCTCCACAAACTTATGAACTTTTTTGCACTTTTCCCCCCCCCCCCTTTCTATTCAGTCTCTTGCTGCCCTTTACCCTTTCACCATCCACTGCCCCGCTGTTATCCGTAACCTATTACTCATCCATCTCCCTTTTGCCACCTGATGCGCTCGCTTCCTTCCTGCCCTGCAGCACTGTATAGTCCTTGTGGCTTAGCGTTTCTTTTTGATTATAATAATAATAATAATAGTTTCTAGAGGTTCACCTGTCTAACCAATATATGAGAGTGGACAAAGGGTGCATGGGACCTTGTAGACACCACCCACATTGTTAGGCGGTGTATTTTTAATCAATCTCTGTTTCACTGTCCTGGTGTTTTTGATAGGTTTGTGCTGAACTTTTTTAGTGCCTCCCACAGGCAGACCAAACTATCATTATATGGCAAAGCGAATACATTTTTTTTGTCAGGAGTTTCCTTAGGTTCAGTCTTGTAGAAAGTTTTCCTAGCTGACGGTAGGGCCATCTCAACAAAATCACCGGAGTATCTCAATTTTCTGGTTATGTTAAATATCCTATTGATTTCATCTTCTAAATACTCAGGACTGCAGATACGCAAAGCTCTCGGAAACCTTGAAAGGAAAATGCTTTTTTTAACCCTACATTCATGATTGGAATAATAATGAATGTAGATGAATGGTTCAGCGAACCGACAAGTTGATAAATTAGACACATATGCAACATTTGGGTATCTTCAATGTTGCATGTGTCTAATTTATCAATGAATGTATGACGACTATTGATGGTCTTCCTGTAAACTGTAAATTTCAATCTTCTGTCGGCGGGATGGATTTAAACATCTAGGGTTAAAAGGAGAGTAATATCTGAAGTGTAAAATCTGCTAACTTCTAGCAAGACAACCTGTTGCAACCCCTGAATGGGTTACAATGATTATTATGTATATATAATGTATATTACCTTTTCATTTAATTTTATATTGCTTATATTTGCGATAATAGCTAAATCGTAAATGTATGACTTTATATTATTATTTGACTGTTATATTGTTATTTAGCTTATGTTGTTAGGATGTACATAATATGTGCTCAGTTAGTCTTGATTGTCAAACTACTGTAATTATCGCTTGTCGCTCGTTATACTGCCGGCTTCTGAGCTGTGCTGCCCACGGAGCTATCACGTGATCGAGGGGGGGGTGTCCTCACCTCTCGTGAAGTATTCAGTCTGCTGCAGACTCGCTTGCTGGTTGGACGGATTGTCTGTCTCATTATTCTTGTTAGTTCTATAGAACTTTGTTCACAGAACATTGTATAGACTTAGTGATTTTCGACGTTGTACTGAGGTTGTGTGTCACATTGACACTCTGAACATCTCAGGTCCCGAGCTATAGCTTCTGACCTAATTTTGTACTGGTTCCTGTGTATTGTCACAGTCACAGTTTTTTCCTATGCTGAACATAGAATCAGTATTATGGGAGTTTTGTAACTTTTGTGGAGGATCTGCTGATGGTCCCTACTTAGTGTCGTTATATTATTTCCCAGTTCCTGATTCTGTGTCGCAGTCGCTTGATATTGCATTGCTATTGGGCTTAGCATTCTTTGTTGTTCAAGCAGACTGTTCGGGTTGCCAGTCGGTCAAGAAGTTAGTTTATTTGAGGACTTTGTCAGTCACTTGTTTAAGTCTTATTCGAGTCTTGAGACATAGCTAACTACTTAAGAGCACTTACACGCATACACACACTTGTACATATTTGTAATATCTTATTAAATGTTAATGTACCTGACGGTACTTAAGAATTATAAATGTGATATGTGCTTTCAGCACAATAATATTGAACTCGAGAGATTGATTTTATTTTGATTGCTGTAATTGATTTAATTTACTTTAATAATATACCTCTAGACAACTTATAGACTTAATAAATTTATTAGATTTTAATTTCTTTAGTTAGTAGCCTACCAGTTGTAATCCTAAAAAGCTATTGAACCATATTTTAATGGATAATTGGACAAGGATACTGACTACTTGTTACGAAAACCCAGTAACAGGCTGGATGCTAGAAGGGCAGTCCTTTCTAGTATTCACTGGAGATCTCTAAGCTTTTAGAATCGCGTTTTTTGTAACACAACCACTGACTGAATGACGATGAATATTTCAATTTTACCGGGGTAAGAATCACCTTGTCATGATGGAAGACAGCCATATGTCAAAAAAAAAAAAATGTATACATATATACATATCAGATAGAGGACGTTGTAGCTGCAGCTCAGAGCTCACCAGACAAAAACTTACAAGAATTATTTTAAGTGCTTCCCAGCGGAAGAAGAAATTGACAGAGAATATATAATTACAATTTTCCTAATGTTAATTTGCTTATTTTGGAACTAGACTGAAGCAATTAGTGTGACGTTCTGCCTCTAGAGGGAAACAATTAGTGTAATACCTTCTAACTAGTCGAAGGTAATTATGTGTAAACCTTTATAAAAGTGTTACCGAAGAGGAAATTGTTTTTTCTACAAAGAGAAAATATATATCGTTTTACTTTGAGAATAAACAGTTTGTACATATTTAAAAAAAAAAAATCTTGATTTTTTTTCTTTGCTCGAAAATTTTATTTTTCACATTTGTAGCAATTTTCTAGTGAACATTTTTATGGGAAGGATATAATGAAGTCTCTTGTTACTATCGCTCTCTGCTACTTAGAATCTTTGATTGCTACTTAGAATCTTTGATTGCTACTTAGAATCTTTGACTGCTACTTAGAATCTTTGACTGCTACTTAGAATCTTTGACTGCTACTTAGAATCTTTGACTGGTGCTTAGAATCTTTGGTACTAAGAATCTTTGACTGGCATTCAGAATTTGACTGTTACTTAGAATCTTTGACTGGTACTAAGAATCTTTGACTGGTGCTTAGACTCTTGGACTGCTACTTAGAATCTTTGACTGATATTTAGAATTATTGCTGCTGGAATATTTACCCGTAGCAGGAGCCTCGGTCACATGACCTAAAACTCCAGTCGTTGGTCATCATATGACTAAGACTCGCGTCAGGAAATACTTGTCCTGTTTCCTGACAAACCTTACATAGCTTACTATCGAGAAATTCCACCATTTACAGACTCGTCTAAGTAAACCCTACTTGAGGTGAGTAAATATCGTGTGTAAGTTTATTCAGGTATACACAAATACAGTTACATAGATTATCATACATGGCAACATATGTGTAGAGAACCTGGGATAACCCAAAAAAGTCAGTGACTTAATTCCATTGGCGTCAGGAATTTTTATTTCCAAAACGTTTCGCCCTCACAGTGGGCTTCTTCAGTCGACTATAGAGGTGGGTAAATAATGCAGACTTATGTAGTCACCTGTGCTCGACTGATGAAGGCTATCTTTATTGTTGAAACGTTTCGCCCTCACAGTGGGCTTCTTCAGTCAAATACAGAGGCAGCAGGTGTACTGAAATGATGATGTAATCAGATCATCAACTTTGGAGAAACAGTATTTGAGGTGGTCAATCCCTCAGTCTGGTGAAGAGTTCACCTCCATGGTCTGGAACAAGTTCTATACTGTTCCAGACCATGGAGGTGATCTCTTCACCAGGCTGAGGGACTGACCACCTCAAATACCATTTCTCCAAGGTTGATAGACTGATTGCATCAATTTCATTTCACTACTACACCTGCTGCCTCTGTATCTGACTGAAGAAGCCCACTGTGAGGGCGAAACGTGTCGACACTGTATATATAATAACTGACAAATCGTCTTTTTTTTTATTGTGGTTCACTGAAGACGGGTGTATAAAACAGGCTTGAAAATGTGCGAAACATGCAAATATTTCATTATCTTAAAATCATTTCCTTAAATCATAATGTGGCACAGGCGGGTTTAGCGTTTTATTTTAAATCTGAAGGAAAAGGGTCGCCTATAAAACCATATTTTGGTTTAGAAAGACACGTAAGCAAACACTATGACATATTTATTAGAAAACGTTTCGGTCCTGGGACCTTGATCACCGAAACGTTTTCTAATATGTCATAGTGTTTGCTTACGTGTCTTTCTAAACCAACTTGTCGGTATTTATTACCAAGGTTTATACCAAAACCATATTTTACACGGTGTGGTTTTCGTCCGATGCGACTGGAAAAGTTCACTCAAAACTGGATGGCCCGGCCTTTGAACTTTTCGCGCCCTATACAATTCCGAACTTTTTTTTTTATTTTTAACTTTTTTTTAATCCTCTGAACTTTTTTATTTATTTTTTTTTAACTTTTTGAACTTTTTAGGAACTTTTTAAATTGCATTTGACAAAAAAAATCGCACTGTTTAAGAAAAAATATTAAGTTCGAGGTTGCAACCAGTGTGTGTGTGGAGCAGATGTTATGTCCTCACCTGTTTGTGGTTGCATGGATCGAGTCAAAGCTCCTGGCTCCTCTTTTTTTTACTGATCGAACGGGTCACTCCCCCCCCCCCTCCATGTGCCTTGTCATACCTCATTTAAAAACATGTATGGCTCCTGCCCCCCCACTAGGGTTCGTTTTCCCCCCAGTTTAAAAAAAAATTTTTTGACAACTCTGTGACTGAAGAAAAAATTTCGAACACCTCTGGGGACTTTTTGTGAGTTTTCAGTTTCCCCAGTTTTGACCCCCTTTGTTGCTGTGTCCCATTTTTTTCTAAAACTTTCCTGTCTTTTTTACCTTGTCAATTTCCTTTTTCAGTTTTTTAATGTTTTAAATTATTTCTTTTTAACCCCTCTTTGTCCTCCAGTGTCGTCGGGGCCTTTTTCCCCCCTTTTTTCCCCCCTTAAAAAGGGGATTTGCCCCTTGTTGCAAACCCTTTTGCACTTGTGTGGGGGTCGGGTGGTGTCTGCTGTCTGTGTCTGTCTGTGTGGGGGGAAACCCTTAAATTGGGTCTGAAAAAAAGCAACTTGAATCCATGGGCTCTGAAAAAGTTTCCCTTTGGGTGATCTCTGAAATTTCCAGTCTTTGTTGTTCTTTTTCCCTTTTTCCATAACATGAGCTGCTTGGGGGGCACAATCTATTTTGGGGGTGCACAATATTTTGTGATGCACAATAAATTTTCTTTTACAAAAATGAGCTGTTGGGTACAATCTATTGTGATTTGGGGCAAATCTATTGGGTGTGAAATTACCCACGACCTGAACCCGCTGGTGCACAATTTTTTTTTTTGGGGCACGGTAAACTACCACTCATAAAATGAGGTTTAAAGGGGCCCGAAATAAGGGCCCCTTTAAAACAGTTCAACCCTTTTAAAAGGGATGTCAGTTTCTTAAAAAGAGAAGAAGGCCCCTTGAAAAATTTCCCGGGTCCCCAAGTGTGTGTTTATGCAGGTTAGTGGAAAAATAAAATTTTGTAAAAAAAGGGGGAATAATGGGAAAGTACCAAGACATTTTAGCAAGGATTTTTAAAAAAAAAAATTTTTTGCTTTTTTTTAATTCCCTTTGGGGCCAAAATTTAACGGGGGGACGGGAGATACTTTTTTGTTCCTGTTTTCAATTTTTCAACAGGAATTCCTGTTCCTTTTTTTTCCCTTTTTTGCCCCAATAAAAAGGGCAAAAGCTTTTCGTTGGGTCGGGTGGGAAGGCCCGGTTTCGGTTTTGACTGTCAGTGACCCCTTTAAAAAAACCCCCAAAAAAAATGGGCGAAGATAAGCAACAGAAGGGAAAAGGGGGAGCCTGCACAATTTCCCGTTTTTTTTCAAAACCCGTAGTTGATACTGGGAGAAAACCTGAGATTTTTATTTCCCCAAATTAGTATATTTTGGGGGAGGGAAAATTGGGAAACCCGCCCGGGGAATAAATTAAAAGCCTAAAGGGTTGGAGGTAATAGGCCCCTTTGTCCCCCTTAAATAAAGATAGCTTTCCCTTTTTTTTTCAGAAAACCAGACAAAATTTTCCCCCCGAAGAGATAACAGAGGGCCCCACACACCAAAACCCCAAAACCCAAACAAAACCAAAACACACACACACACACCACACAAAACACACACAGAAAAAAGTTTAAATTTCATAGCGGGAACGCCCTTTACTTGGGTGGTCCCAAGGTTTATTTAAATTTCAGTGATGTATAAAACCCCCCACAGAAAAGCAGGGGACAAGGCCAAAGAGTATGCGAAGCAAAAAAGAGGAAAGGTTGACCCCCTTTTGGGTGCCCGTGGCCCCGAAAAAAAGCCATGCCCGCAGGGGCAAAGCTCCTGAAACAGGGGGGGACTTTAACCACAAGGGAGTCGAATTTGGGAAAATTGGAGGCCCCCATTTGGGGGGCCCAAGAAACATGGAGGGCTAAGATGATGGAGGGGGTACTGGAAAACTTCATGTACCAACACGTAAGGGACACTACAAGAGAGAGAGGAGAGGATGAACCAGCAAGACTGGACTTAGTATTCACCTTGAGTAGTGCAGATATTGAGGACATCACATATGAAAGACCCCTTGGGGCCAGCGATCATGTGGTTTTGAGCTTCGAATACACAGTAGAGCTACAAGTGGAGGGGGAAGCAGGAAGGCCAGGACAAATGAAACCAAACTACAGGAAAGGGGACTACACAGGAATGAGGAACTTCCTGAATGAGGTTCAGTGGGACAGAGAACAGGCAGGGAAGCCAGTTAATGAGATGATGGAATATGTAGCAACAATGTGCAAGGAGGCGAGGAGAGGTTTTTTACCCAAGGGTAACAGGAATAATGAAAAAGCCAGGATGAGCCCATGGTTCACCCAAAGATGCAAGGAGGCAAAAACCAAGTGTGCAAAGGGAATGGAAGAAATATAGAAGGCAAAGGACCCAGGAGAATAAGGAGAGCAGCCCGTAGAGCCAAAAAACGAATATGCACAGATAAGAAGGGAGGCCCAACGTCAATCTGAAAACGACATAGCAGCAAAAGCCAAATCTGACCCGAAGCTGTTATACAGCCACAGCAGGAAGAAAACCGTTAAGGACCAGGTAATCAGGCTAAGGAAGGAAGGAGGAGAGACAACAAGAAATGACCGTGAAGTATGTGAGGAACTCAACAAGAGATTCAAAGAAGTGTTCACAGAGGAGACAGAAGGGGCTCCAGAAAGACGGAGAGGTGGGGTACACCACCATGTGCTGGACACAGTACACACAACCGAGGAAGAAGTGAAGAGGCTTCTGAGCAAGCTAGATACCTCAAAGGCAATGGGGCCAGATAACATCTCTCCATGGGTCCTGAGAGAGGGAGCAGAGGCGCTATGTGTACCCCTAACAACAATATTCAATACATCTATCGAAACGGAGATTGCCTGAGGCATGGAACACAGCAAATGTGGTTTCCCAATCTTTAAAAAAGGAGACAGACATGAAGCACTAAACTACAGACCAGTGTCACTGACATATATAGCATGCAAAATCATGGAAAAGATTGTCAGGAGAAGAGTGGTGGAACATCTAGAAAGGAATGATCTCATCACCAGCAGCCAACATGGTTTCAGAGATGGGAAATCCTGTGTCACAAACCTACTGGAGTTCTATGACATGGTGACAGTAAGACAAGAGAGAGAGGGTTGGGTGGATTGCATTTTCTTGGACTGCAAGAAGGCTTTTGACACAGTACCACACAAAAGATTAGTGCAAAAACTGGAGGACCAAGCAGGGATAACAGGCAAGGCACTGCAATGGATCAGGGAATACTTGTCAGGAAGACAGCAGCGAGTAATGGTAAGTGGCGAGGTGTCAGAGTGGGCAACCTGTGACCACGGGGTCCCACAGGGGTCAGTCCTAGGACCAGTGCTGTTTCTGGTATTTGTGAACGACATGAGGGAAGGAATAAACTCCGAGGTGTCCCTGTTTGCAGATGACATGAAGTTGATGAGAAGAGTTCATTCGATCGAAGACCAGGCAGAAATACAAAGGGATCTGGACAGGCTGCAGACCTGGTCCAGCAACTGGCTCCTGGATTCAATCCCCCCAAGTGCAAAGTC
>NC_069456.1:4995722-5010861 GCF_026875155.1 Cherax quadricarinatus
AGCCTTAAAAACCCCCCCTCTGGCCCCATTTTTAAAGAGTTAGGTTTTTGTAGAGTTTTGTGTGTATGTGTGTGGTGTGTGTGTGTGTGTGTGGTGTGTGTGTTTTGGTGTGTGTGTGTGTGTGTGGTGTGTGCGCGCGACAGGTAGGAATTATTATTATAATAAAAAAGAAGCGCTAAGCCACAAGGGCTATACAGCGCTGAACAGGTAGGAAGAGAGTGGTAGAGAGATAGAGAGAAAGAAGGGTAGAGGAAGAGAGGGAGGGGTGGAGAGAAAGAGGGTAGAAGGATAAAGGGGGGGGGAGTTGTTAGAGGGAGGGGAATAGGGAGGGAGGGGAATAGGGAGGGAGGGGGAGGGAGGGTGATGGGGAGGTGGTGAGTGGGAAGGGGGCTAGAGGAAGAGAAAGGGAGGAGGAAAGGAGAGAGGAAGGAAAAGAGAGGGGGAAATGGGGGGGGGAGAGGAAAGGCAAATGAGGAAAGAGGAAAAGGAGGGAGAGAGGTTGTAGGGAAAAGGAATGGGTAGGGTACTATAAGTCAGAGTGAGGTATCATTGGCTTATGTTATGTACATGTGTGTACTCACCTAGTTGTGGTTACAGGGGTCGATTCATGGTTCCTGTGTGGGGCTTGTGTGAGGTTAGTTTGGGTTTGAGTGCATGCACGAACGTGTGTTGTGCATTATGAGTGTGTATGGGCGCCTCAGAATGTCTGCACGGTTTCACGTATACATGTGGTTCACTGGCTTGACTTTTGACCTGTTTTGACTGAACCCCCTACACGCTTGTTTCTTCTATGTTTATCCTTCCTAGAATACCGACTTCCTAGATTCCTAGCAGCCTAGTGTGTGAGACAGTGAGAGTTTTACCCAGAATATAACCCCCCTCGCTTACCCCTTTTAGCCAATCTATCTGTCAATGATACTAAGTCTACTCTCCGCTTATAACAAATGCCTAAAGACACGTGTTGCATGCATTGGTGTGGGGTGGTGTGTGTGTGTGGGGTGTGTGTGTGTGTGTGTGTCGGTGTGTGTGTGTGTGTGTAGTGTGTGTGTACGTGTGTGTGTACGTGTGTGTGTACGTGTGTGTGTACGTGTGTGTGTACGTGTGTGTGTACGTGTGTGTGTGTGTGTGTGTGGGGTGTGTGGGGTCGGGGGTACTTGCGTGTGCACTTTCCTTCGTGGTGTACTGGTAGAGGCCCACACTAGCTTGCCATTATGCCTGCCTTTACTCACCTACACCTTAGTAAATGCTATTAAGTGGTAGTAAATGCTATTTACTCTAATTCTGATAGCTTTCAGGAGTGACCTTTGCTTTCCAGCAAGCAGAGACGTGCTACTGACCCCATGCAACCCCAACTAAGTGAATATTACGTATGTCTGGCAGAGAACTGGTCTCGTTGTTGCTTGCTGCCGCTTCCTTGCTGTGTGTCTTACTCTCCAGTCTCCTTGATCCTTTGCAAACACTTTATATCCAATTGATTTTCAAAAAGTTGAGAAAGTAGTATCAAGCAAGTCCATGGTCGACAGGAATATAATTGAATCTTGTTTCATAAAAAGCAGTTTTGACAATAATATGAATATTTCCTTTGGTTTATATAAATTAGATCCATTTATAATTAATAGAATTTTGGAAGAATTTAATAATACATTGGACAAATTATAATTTTTTAAATTTCTTATTTCTTGGGTGGGAATAGTTTGTGGTGGGTTGGTGGGGGGGGGGTTTTGGAGGCCTTTCTAGTCGGCGCGGGCCTGCTTTCTCGCGTCAGGTTTTTCTTTGTTGTGGGATCTGATAGTGGGTGGGGGCTACCAAACTTTATATAACCTTCCTTTGATGCTTTACTTTCATTGTTCTTGATAATGTAGTAGTCACGAAAGCGCTTGGAACTTCTCAGTCTTTACAGGGGTTTTTGCATATTCTGAAATCACCTGTTTATGTGATTTATTGCATATATATATTATATATTTTATATATATATATATATATTATATTTTATAATATATATATATATATATATAAAGAGGGGGTTCTCCTCTGGTGTAATTGTGGGACCCACAGCCTCGGAGAAGTGGTTTAAAAACGCTTCAAGGAAGAAAATTTGGATTTTTTCCCTGAAGCCGTTTGAATATTCCACTGTCCCTACCATCCCATCTTTTCATTTTTTTACCAATAGGTATATTTTATTACATAATGGTACAAAAGATTTAAGAGATACATTGTTGATTTTAAAGATGGCATATACAGTATATGAGATGTGAGAGATACATGTCTAGCACATACTGTTACATATTGTCACTGATTATAATGAAAAAATCTCATCCAGCTCCTCAGAACTCGGCGCATGCCCAAAGTACAGCAGGCATTCCCCTCTGAACAACCGACTGAGTCGCTGGAACAGAAAACTAGCTGCCCTGGGACCCCCTAGTTACCCCAATGAGTCTCTTGCCTAGCTCCTTAAGGAACTTAGATGCACTCTTTCCCCATGAGCCAAGGGTCTTGAGCGTATGGGAACAAACATATAATGATGGGCAAGTTCTCCATATTTTTAGACTTTTGGGGACTCCCTGAAACTGATGGCTGCCCCTCCTTCCTCTCTGGTGTATTGGATATAGGTATTAGCCAAGGTAGATACATATGTCCCACACCACCTACTTACCGTCCTGTCCAGGCTTGAAGCGTGATACCATCTGGACGCTTCTCCCTGCCATCGATCTGCATAGTTGGGGTGGCTCTCTTACTGCTGGGCATCCAGCTGTTGTGAGGCTCCTCTGATAATGTTATTAACCTCATGTCTTGCAATTTTACCTCGGTTTTTACGGCACAAAAGACCATGGTACTCGAATCGGTCTGCTGCTTCACTGCCAAAAATTTACGCCTGTGTTCGGAGAGAATAGGGGCGGCAAGTCGAAGGGCAACACAGTGCGGATGGTCTGTGGGTCGAGGCATGTGCCAAGTCTGAAGTTGGGGAAATGCCCAAAAGAAGTCCCTGCACGAGGAGCCTCACTGCCAGGAGGCGGGCTCTATCCTTTTCCCTTTACACACTCTGAAACATTGTTGAGGTTTAATTCTCCACTAATGGGCCATCCCAGTGTGACTGTAGTTGTTGGGAGGAGCAAGATCTGGTTTCAGAGCCCTTTAGATTATCCCAGATCATGGCTCCGTCCCAAAGAACTATTGATCCTGGACTCTAATCTTGTCCCTAAGATGTTCAGGGAGAATCGCTGCTACAAGCCTCTGGATGCAATACATGAGGACAAAAAAAGCAGGTAGCGCAATCTGTAATGACTTGCGGACACCAATTCCTCCTAGTCTGACTGGAAGTGTAGCTGGTTCCACTGCCGTCTTCTACAGTAAGGTTAAAAACTTTCTTAAATATCTGCCCCAGGATTTCTGTTTATATTCGTGCAGTATAGGGTTTTTCATATGAAGGTGCCATCATAGGAAATATGTCAACCCGGGCAGACTCAGGTACTTTGTGAGGTGTCCAGATTGCCTATTTCGTTGTTCCCTTCTCCTCAACTCTTCCAATTTCTTCCTGAGAATTGTGTCAATGGTATCGCTTCCCAAAGGGGGTTCCAAGCAAGACGCTATTTGTAGGGGCAATGACTGATGCTCTCGTAGTTGGATCTCATACATTTATCACTTGTTGACTGAGATGATTTCACATTTGGATGGATTCAGGATGAGACCCATTTCCTGTCCCCCTGTCATCACCTGTGTAAAATCGTCTAGGAGAGATTCCTTTGTACCTGCTAGTGTGCCATCATCCAGGAACCAGATGTTTAGCTCATGTTCAGTCTGTGATTTCCCTAATCGCTATACCAAAAAAGAAATGTGCAGAGGATTCCCTTGCTGGACGCCCTCTGTGATGTGATTTCATGGGTCTCCAAACAGGAGCATTTATTCCTTGCTATATCCCGCTGAAACAAAAAGGGAAGAGACCAGGGAAATGCTCTTGTCAGTGCTAATACCACATCTCTTTCAGGAGACAAATCGCATTCTTGAAGTCTAATTTTTTCCACTGCATGTCCTCAGGCAGGTTGTTGATATACGCCCTTGTTGCATGAACCGCTGCTTCACTTCCTTGAGAGACCCCCAAGCCAAGCTGGTTGGTTTTTAAGCATCATGGCTACCCTCTGCTAGAATGCTTCGGACAGCAGCTTTGGAAAGGAGGCGGCGAAAAGTGTTGCCCTACTGCAATAGGTCTAATTCCTGCAAAAAATGTTGCACCAAAAAAGAAAGGTTTAATTTCGTCAGGAATCAAAACCCGCCAAAGAACTGTTGACGAACCTTGTGATCTCTTAAAAGCAGTGTCTCTACAATCTCGCCAGTAAGTGGATTAACCATTTCATTTAAATGCTGTGGCCTTTTTCCCGTGTAAAACCCCCCGCCCGAACCAGATGGTAACGATATTATTGCTTTGTAAATGTCCGAGTCTTCCCAATAAATGGTTCCACAGTGGTGACAGAGGTGTTTGGAACTGTTTGTCCTGGTTTCCCTGGCAGGGTGCTTTCCTCTTAAGTTTCTTCCACCATGTCAGCATCCCTGGGACAACTGTATCTTCACTGGTAATAATTCTGATTGCCCTCACTGTGTTGCCCCCTTCAATTTTCTTGCTCATCTGCACTTTTGACTTTTTCACTGTCGTGGAGTGAGTGGGGGTTCTGCCTCTCCCGTTTTTGTATTGATGGGGAAGGTGAATGAGGTTATCAGATTTATTATCATTGAGTTAGCCTCTTTCCCTTCTTTCCGGCACAGCTAAGCAGATTTTTGCCAAAAAGTTTGCAAGTTGTGCCATGCCTTGATGGTTGGTGGAAACATTTAAGATAGTGGAACCATCGTTTACTTTTTCAGGAGGTCTAAGTTTCCCAGCTGCGTGTGGACAGGCTGCTTTGGGGAATATGTGTGAGTGTCCCGGTACCTGTTGCTTTAATTGCTTCCAAGATTATTGTCTGGAGTGAGTTCAGGTGCCTGAGGTGGATCTGGATCAATCACTTTCCACAGGAGGACATCCTGAAACCCGGGCAACTACCGTGTTTGCGGAGGAAACCATTAGAGTTGAAAACAACGAAGCTGTAAGCATGACCCACACTTGGGCCCCTCCCAGTATTGCCAGCCGTTCCTTTCCCCGGCTGCTTGCTTCCTCCTGGTTGGCATCCATTTGGCTAGACTAGACTGTAGGAGTGGAGTATGACATGCTGCAGGTAACTTCACTTCTTCCCATTTATGAAAAGCCTTTTGGCATACCACTTCCTGGAGGTCTACTGTATGCCAACCCTCACTGATCTACCTACCTGGAGTCTACCCGAAGGGGATTCCGGGGATCAACGCCCCCGCGGCCCGGTCCACGACCAGGCCTCCGGTGGATCACAGCCTGATCAAACGAGGTGTTACGCTGGCCGCATGCAATCCAACGTACGAACCACAGCCCGGCTGATCCAGCACCGTCTTTAGGTATTTGTCCAGTCCCTCTGAAGACAAGCAGGGGTCTTCCCGTTTAAAGCCCCTTATTGCTGGTGGGAGGGGTGTTGAACGTCTAGGGGCCCGACACTTATGCGTTTTCTCTAGTGTACTAATAACGCCCCTATTTTCCTGGGGTATGTGGATCGCCCCGCCCAAGTCTTTTTGCTTTCGTATGGAGTGATTGCTGTGTGCATATTAGATACCAGTCCCTCCAGACTCTTCACGGTGTACATACATTAATTTTTTTTTACTTTCTTCCTTGTTGTTTGTTATCTTTTCGCCTGTTGCTAATATGTTGCCTCACAGTTCACTGGACCTCCTAACCACATGACTTTACATCGACTTTTCACTTGGGTAAACATGTTCTTGTAAGTTGACTATTGTGTAATCAGTGGCAGCAGGTGCCATGCTAGGCCTCTAACAGGCTTTGGAGCACTTTCAAATTTTCCTGAAATTATCAGTTCGGTCCTCTCGTCATTTCACTTTTAAAGGACTTCGTTGTCACTTGTTGGGTTTGTTCACAATGACCCAGTCACTGTCGCTGAACTTCTGCTAAGGAACACACCCTAAAAACACTAAAATTTGGGAGCCTGTTGCCCCTACACTCTGAGCGCCGCCGTGTGTACTCACCTAGTTGTACCTCACCTAGGTGAGGTTGCAGGGGTCGTGTCCTAGCTCTGGCCCGCCTCTTCACTGGTCTCTAATAGGTCTCTCTCCCTGAACCATTGAGCTTTATCGTACCTCTTGCTTAAAGTATGTATGGGATCCTGCCTCCACTACATCGCTTCCCAAAACTATTCCACTTCCGACTACTTGTGGCATGTAAGATATACTTCCTAACATCCCTTTGATTCATCTGTGATCTTCAGCTTCCAACTGTGTTCCCCGTTGTTGCTGGTCCAGTCTCGGGAACTTTCCTGTCTTTGTACACCTTGTCAATTCTCTCAGTAGTTTGTAAGTCGTTATCATGTCCCCCCTATCTCTCCTGTTCCTCCAGTCCGTCAGGTTGATTTCCCTTATCCATCTCCTCATAGGACATACCTCTTAACTCTGGGACTAGTCTTGTTGCAAACCTTTGCACTTTCTCTAGTTTCTTTACATGCTTGGCTAGGTGTGGGTTCCAACTGGTGCCACATACTCTAATATGGGCCAAACGACACGGTGTATAGGGTCCTGAACGATTTCTTATTAAGACGTCGGAATGCTGTTCTGAGGTTTGCCAGGCGCCCATATGCTGGGGCCCAGTTATTTGGTTGATGTGCGCTTCAGGAGATGTCCCTGGTGTTTACTCACCCCAAGATCTTTTTTCTTGAGTGAGTTTGTAGTATCGGGCCCCCTAGACTGTACTCCGTCTGCGGTCTTCTTTCCCCCTGCCCCAATCCTCATGACTTTGCACTTGGTGGATTGAACTCCAGGAGCCATTTGCTGGACCAGGTCTGCACCCTGTCCAGATCCCTTTGTATTTCTGCCTGGTCTTCGATCGAATGAACTCTTCCCCATCAATTTTCATGTCATCTGCAAACAGGGACACCTCGGAGTTTATTCCTTCCCTCATGCGTTCACAAATACCAGAAACAGCACTGGTCAGGACTGACCCCTGGGGGACCCGCTGGTCACAGGGGCCCACTCTGACACCTCGCCACGTACCATTACTCGCTGCTGTCTTCCTGCAAGTTTTCCCCTGATCCATTGCAGTGCCTTGCCTGTTATCCCTGCTTGGTCCCCCAGTTTTTGCACTAATCTTTTGTGTGGTACTGTGTCAAAAGCCTTCTTGCAGTCCAAGAAAATGAAATCCACCCAACCCTCTCTCTCTTGTCTTACTGTCACCATGTCATAGAACTCCAGTAGGTTGTGACACAGGATTTCCATCTCTAAAAACCATGTTGGCTGCTGGTGATGAGATCTTTTCCTTTTCTAGATGTTCCCCACTCTTTCCTGACAATCTTTTCCATGATTTGCATGTATATATGTCAGTGACACTGGTCTGTAGTTTAGTGCTTCATGTCTGTCTCCTTTTTTAAAGATTGGGACCACATTTGCTGTGTTCCATGCCTCAGGCAATCTCCGTTTCGATAGATGTATTGAATATTGTTGTAGGGGTACACATAGCGCCTCTGCTCCCTCTCTCAGGACCCATGGAGAGATGTATCTGGCCCCATTGCCTTTGAGGTATCTAGCTTGCTCAGAAGCCTCTTCACTTCTTCCCCCGGTTGTGTGTATGTGTCCAGCACATGGTGGTGTACCCCACCTCTCCGTTTTCTGGAGCCCTTCTGTCTCCTTGTGAAAAACTTCTTTGAATCTCTTGTTGGTTCCTCACATACTTCACGGGCATTCTGTTGTCTCTCCTCCTTCCTTCCTTAGCCTGATTACCCGGTCCTTAACGGTTTTCTTCTGCTGTGGCTGTATAACAGCTTCGGGTCAGATTTGGCTTTTGCTGCTATGTCGTTTTCAGATTGACGTTGGGCCCCCTTCTTATCTGTGCATATTCGTTTCGGCTCTACGACTGCTCTCCTTATTCTCCTGGGGCCCCTTTTTTCCCTTCTATATTTCTTCCATTCCCTAGCACACTTGGTTTTTTCCTCCTTGCATCTTTGGGTGAACCATGGGCTCATCCTGCCTTTTTCATTATTCCTGTTACCCTTGGGTACAAACCTCTCCTCAGCCTCCTTGCACATTTTTTGCTTTCATATTCCATCATCTCATTAACTGGCTTTCCCTGCCTGTTCTCTGTCCCACTGAACCTCATTCAGGAAGTTCCTCATTCCTGTGTAGTCCCCTTTCCTGTAGTTTGGTTTCATTTGTCCTGGCCTTTCCCGCTTCCCCCTCCACTTGTACTCTACTGTGTATTCGAAGCTAAAAACCACATGATCGCTGGCCCCAAGGGGTCTTTCATATTGATTCCAATATCTGACTACTCAAGGTGAATACAAAGGGTCCAGTCTTGCTGGTCTTTCCTTTTCCTCTCTCTCTTGTAGTGTCCCTTACGTGTTGGTACTTAAGTTTTCCAGTACCACCCCCAATCATCTTGCCCTCCATGTACTTGGCCCCCATGGGGCTCCAATTCCCCCATTCGATCCCTTGTGGAAAAGTCCCCCATGATCGGGTTTTTCCCCTGCATGCATGGGGCTCTTCGGGGCATGCAGCCAATTTTTGTAAACCCAACGCTCTATTGCTCTGCTTACCCCTTTTTGGCCCCCTCTGTTCTGGGGTTTGGGTTATACTAAATTCCCCAATTTAAATCCCCTTGGGGCCCAAACCCAATGGGGTTTCCCCGCTTGAAATTTAAAAATTTTTTTCTTCTGTGTGTTGGGGGTGTGTGTTTGTGTGTGGGGTGTGTGGGGTGTTTTGTGTGGGGTGTGTGCTTTCGTTATCTTTCGTGAAAATACCCTCTGAATTCTTTTAAAAATGGAGCTACCTTTATTTAAAAGGGGACGAAGCCAAATTACCCCCAAATCTCTTGGGCGTTGAATTTATTCCCCCGCGGGTTTCCAGTTTTTTCCACCAATATACTAATTTGTGGATCAATCTCGGGTTTTTTCGGGCCAGTATAAAATACAGTTTTGCACTACGGGGAATTTTCAGGCTGCCCTCCCTTCTTTTGCTTCATTTTCGCTTTTTTTTGGGGGTTTAAAAGGGGTCACTGACGG
This sequence comes from Cherax quadricarinatus, assembly GCF_026875155.1. Classification (NCBI taxonomy): domain Eukaryota; kingdom Metazoa; phylum Arthropoda; class Malacostraca; order Decapoda; family Parastacidae; genus Cherax; species Cherax quadricarinatus. Next base: position 5,004,830 of record NC_069456.1, read on the forward strand.
GTTTCACCCCGTACCCGCCTTGCCCCATGAACGAAAAGCATTGCCCATTATTGGGCAAAAAAAGGGGAAATAAAAGGAACGGGAAAATTCCTGTTGCAAATTGAAACGGAAACAAAAAGAATCTCGCCCCCCCGTTCATCTGCGCCCAAAGGATTACAAAAGCAAATTTTTTCTTTAAATCCTTGCAAAATGTTTGGATACATTCATTATACCCAATTTTTTTACAGATTTTATTCCCCCCCCAAAACCTGCATAACACACACTTGAGGGACACAGGATTGTCAAGTGTCTTTTCCTTAAGAATACTGACATCCCTTTTAAAAAGTGTACTGCTTGAGGGGCTACTCTCCCCCTTTTCCTCATTTTATGGTGGTATTTTCCCCCCCGTGCCCCATCACAAAAAATTGTGCACCAATTTCCCATTTTCGGGGTGGAAATTTTCACACCACAATAGTTTGTGCACCATCACAATAGTTTGCCCCCCCCCAAAAAAACCCTTCATGTTGTGAAGTAATTTTTTGTGCATCACATAATTGTGCACCATCAAAATAGTTTGTGCACCAGCAGTTTCATTTATGAGAGGTAGAACAAAAAAGACTGGATTAAAGATCACAATGGATCTTTTTCAGACCCAAATGGTTTAAAGTTGTTTTTTTCAGACAATACGGGATCCCCCCACACGACAAACCAGACAGACGGGACACACAGACCCCACACAATGCAAATTTTTTGCAACAAACTAGCCCCTTAAAAGGGGAAAAGGGGCCTGACGACATGGAGGAAAAAAAGGGTTAGAGAAAAAAATAAAAACGACAAAAAAATACTAAAGGGAAATTTGGAAAAGGAAAAAAATAGACGGGATTTTTCTAGAAAGGGGACACAGCAAAAAGGGCTCAAATTTGGAACTAAAAGGGACTCACACGGGGTCACAAGATTTACAAAATTTTTTTTTTCAGCCCAAAAGGTTGTCAAAAATTTTATAATCGGAAAGCGACGAAAGTGGGGGCAGGACCCATACATATTTTTAAAAGATGAGGAAATGAAAAGGCACAGGGACGGGAGAAAGTGACCATAGCGATCAGTAAAAGAAGAGGGGGCCAGGGGCTATGGACTCGATCCATGCAACCCAAACGGTGAGGACAAACTTTCGCTCCACACAACACGGGTTTTGAAAAACCCCTCAAACTTAATATTTTTTTTAAAACCAGTGCTTTTTTTTTGTCAAATGAAATTTTTAAAAATTTTCCTAAAAAGTTCAAAAATTAAAAAAAAAATAAATAAAAAATTTTTCAGAGGTTTAAAAAAAAAGAAAAATAAAAAACCCCCAAAAGTTGGAATTTGGTATGGGGGCGCGAAAAGTTCAAAGGGGGCCATCCATTTTTTGAGTAAAACTTTTCCAGTCGCATCGCCAAAAACCCCAACACCGTGTAAAATTTTGGTTTTGGTATAAACCGGGGTTTTAATAAATACCGACAAGTTTGGTTTAGAAAGACCCTTAACAAACACATGACATATTAAAAAAACTTTTTGGTGATAAAGGGGCCCGGACCAAAACGTTTTCTAATAAAATGTCATAGTGTTTGCTTAGTGTCTTTCTAAACCAAAAAGGGTTTTTTATAGCAAACCCTTTTTCCAGATTTAAAATAAAACGCAAAAAACCCCCCTGTGCCACTTTATGATTTAAGGAAATGATTTTAAAAAAAAGAAAATTTGCATTTTTCGCACTTTTTTCACCTTTTTTTAATACCCCCGTCTTCATTTGAACCACAATAAAAAAAAAAAACTTTGGGTCGTTATTATATATCCCAGTGTGGGACACTTTTTCCCCCCTCACAGTGGGCTTTTTCAGTCGTACGACACAGGTGTGTGGGTTGGAAATAAAATTTGGGCCCATCATCTATAAACCCCTTGGAAAAAATGGTATTTGAGGTGGTAGCCCCTAACCCTGGTGAAGAGATCCCCTCCAGGGTCGGAACGTATAAAAATTTGTTCCAGCCTTTGGGGGTTGAACTCTTCCCCCGGGACTGAGGGATTGACCACCTCAAAAAATGTTTTCCAAATTGATATCTGTTTTAAACATCATCTTTTCCCAGTAAAATTTGCTCCCTCTGTATTTGACTGAAGAAGCCCACGTGAGGGCAAACTTTCAAAAAAAAAGATACCTTTATCAGTCGAGCCCCGGTGACTACAAAAGTCTGCAAAAATTTACCCCCTCTATATCACTGAAAAGCCCACTGTGAGGGCGAAAAAAGTTTTGGAAATAAAAATTCCTGACGCCAAGGGAAATTTAAATCCACTGACTTTTTTGGGTTAAACCCAGGTTCTTACAATTTTGTTGCCAAGATGATAATCTAAAAAAGTATTTGTGTTTTACCTGAAAAAACTTTAAAACGATATTTACTCACCCCAAGTAGGGGTTTTCTTTGAGAGTCGGGAAAAGGGGGGAATTTTTTCGATAGTAAGCTATGTAAGGTTTTTTCAGGAAACAGGACAATTTTTTCCTGAAAGCGAGTCCCAAATCATATGATTAACCCAAAGACTGGAGTTTTTGGTCATGTGACCGAGGCTCCTGCACGGGGAAATATTCCAGCAGCAATTAAACCCAAATATCAGTCAAAGTTTCCCAATAGCATCCAAGATTTTAAGCACCAGCAAAGAATTTTTAGTACCATCAAAGATTCTAAGTAACAGCAAATTTTTGAAGCCCGTCAAAGATTCTTTGTAAACCCAAAAATTTTTAAGCACCAGTCAAAAATTCTAAGTAAACATCAAAAAAAATTTTAAGTAGCAGTCCCCCGAAATTCCCAAGGCAGTCAAAGATTCTAAGTAAAGGGAACAAAGATTCTAAGTAGAATCAAAAAATTTTAAGTTGAGAGAGCGATAGTAAAAAAGACTTCATTATTCCTTCCCCCTAAAAAGTTCACTAGAAAATTGCAAAAAAATGTAAAAAAAAAATTTTCGAGCAAAAAAAAAATCAAGATTTTTTTTTTTTAAATATGTCCCAAAATGGGTTTTTCTCAAAGTTAAAACGATATTTTTTTTTCTCTTTGTAGAAAAAAAAATTTCCTCTTCGGGAACACTTTTATAAAATTTTTCACATAATTGCCTTCGACTAGTTAGAAGGTAATTTCACTAAATTTTTTTTCCCCTAGAGGCAGAAAAGTCACACTAAAAAGTTCAGTCTAGTTTTTCCCAAAAAAAAGCAAATTAACATTTGGAAAAAATTTTAATTTTATATTCCCGGCAATTTCTTTTTTTCCCCGGGAAGCACTTTTTAAAAAATTTTTGAAAATTTTTGTCTGGGGAGCTCTGAGCTGCAGCTACAACCCCTCCCCTATCTGATTTGTATATATGTAAAACATTTTTTTTTTTTTTTACATATGGGGTCTTCCCCTCATGACAAAGGGGATTTTTACCCCGGGAAAAATTTAAATATTCATCGTCATTCAGGGCAGTGGTTGGGGTTACAAAAAACGCGATTCTAAAAACTTAGGGGGGGATCCCCAGTAATACTAAAAAGGGCTGCCCTTTAGCATCCAGCCTGTTTTCTGGGGGTTTTCGTAACAAGTATTTAGTATCCTTGTCCAATTTTTTCCATTAAAATATGGGTTTAAATAGCTTTTTAGGATTACAAAATGGGAGGCTAATAAATAAAAAAATTAAAAAATTTAAAAAATTTATTAAAATCTAAAAAGTTGTCTTAAAGGGATATTATTAAAAATAAATTAAATCAATTAAAAGCAATTTAAAATAAAACATCTCTCGATTTCAATATTATTGTGCTGAAAGCACTTTTCACAAAAATTTTTAAATTTTTTAAAACCGTCAGGGACATTAACATTTAATAAGATATTACAAATATGTACAAGTTGTGAAAGCCCTGTAAGTGTCTTAAGTAGTTAGCTATGTCTCAAGAAATCGAAAAAGACTTAAAAAAGTGACTGACAAAGCCTCCAAAAAAATAAAATTTTTGACCGACTGGCAAACCCCAAAAGTTGGGTTAACAAAAAGAATCTAACCCAATTTGCAATGCAATATCAAGCACTGCGACACAGAAAAAAAGGGAAATGGGAAAAATAATTTAAAGACCCCTAAGTAGGGGCCTCAGGGAGGGTTTCCCCCACAAAAGTTACAAAAACCCCTTTTACTGTTTAAAATTCAGCATAGGAAAAAACTGGGGATGGGACAATACAAAAGAACCCCGTACAAAAATTTGGGCAGAAGTATTGCTTTGGGGGCCCGAGATGTTTTAAATGTCAATGTGACCACAACCTCAGTAAAGTCGAAAATCCTAAGTCTTACAATGTTTTTGTGAAAAAGTTCTATTTAAAAAAACAAGAAAATGAACAGACAAACCCTCCCAAAACCCCAAGCGAGTCTGCAGCAACTGAAAAACTTCACGAGAGGTGAGGGCACCCCCCCTCGATCACTGATAACCCGTGGGGAGCACAGCTCAGAAACCGGAAGTATAACGAAACGACAAGCGAAAAAATTAAAAGTAGTTTGACAATCAAGCTAACTGAGCACATATTATTACCTCCTAACAAAAATAAACTAAAAAACAATATAAAAAGTCAAAAAATAATATAAAGTCATAAATTTACATTTTTGCTATTATCGCAAAATAAAGGGAATATAAAATTAAATGAAAAAAGGTTTAAAAAAATTTTATTTACATAAATTTTATTGTAACCCATTCAGGGGGTTTCAAAAGGTTTCCCTTTCTAGAAGTTAGCAGATTTTAAAACTTCAATATTACTTCTCCTTTTAACCCCAGAGTTTAAATCATCCCGCCCCGGGTTGAAATTTTCAAATTTTTCAGGGAAAACCTCCCCAAAAGTCGTCATAAAATTCATTTATAAAAAGACACAACAACATTGAAATACCCAAATTTTTTGAATGTGTCTTTAAATTTTTCAAAATTGTCGGGTTTGCTGAAACCCTTCATCTACATTCTTTTAATTTCCAAACCAGAATTAGGGTTAAAAAAAAAAATTTTCCCTTTTAAGGTTTTCCCAGAGCTTTGCGTTCTGCATCCTGAGTTTTTTAGAAAATGAAATCAATAGGATTTTTTAAATAAACCCGAAAAAATTTAGAACCCGGTGAAATTTTTTGAGAGGCCCTAAACCGTCAGCTAGGAAAAATTTCTACAAACTTGAACCTAAGGAAACCCTGACCCCCCCCCCAAAAATTTTTTGCTTTGCCCTATAATGATTTGTTTGGGTTTCCTGTGGGAGGCACTAAAAAAATTTTACACAAACCCATCAAAAACACCAGGACAGGAAAAGGATTGATTAAAATACACCCCTAAAAATTGGGGTGGGGGCTACAAGTCCCCCTGCACCTTTTCCATCTCATATATTGGTTTGACAGGTGAACCCCAGAAAATTTTTTTATTATTATTATAATCAAAAAGAAAAAGCAAGCCACAAGGGCTATAAGGCTGCGGGGAGGAAGGAAACGAGCGCACAGTGGGAAAAAGGGGGTGGATGAGAATAGGGTTCGGATAACACGGGGCAGGGGATGGGAAAGGGTAAAGGGGGCCCAAAAGACTGAACTAAAAGGGCGGGGGAATGCGAAAAGTATCATCAATTTGTGGATAAAAGCGTTTTCAAAAATAAAAGGGTCAGGATTAAAGGAGGGTCCATCAAGGGAAGGTAAAGAGAGGTATAGAACGAAGACGACGTTGGAGGTAAATTTTGCGTGCTCGTTGATGAGAGGGGAGCAACAGAAAATGGGTAATCGATACGGAACTTGCACGCCACAGAGAGAACAGGGTTCTCTCCATGAGATACCCCTGAGTAAGACGGGGGACCAATCGAAGGGGGGAGGAGTGGGCTCCCCCAACCCCGGCACTGATGACAAGAAGAGGCCCGTAACCCATGCCGTTTAATAGAAAGAAGTTTGTTAAAGAGCAAGTTGACCAACTTGTTGCCTAGGGGCGAAGGTGGTAGCTATTGCAGCAAAAAAAGTCCCGAAATGGAACACCTCGATAGGAAATTGGGATCCCTGTACTGCTGACCGCGCAGCTG
>NC_069456.1:5011361-5148861 GCF_026875155.1 Cherax quadricarinatus
ATGGGGGGCGTTGCTTTTTAAGCCAAGATCGCAAGTTCTCCCTATTCGCACGACTATATAATATATAATATATATATATATAAAAAATTTATATATATATATATATATAAAAAATATATATTATTATTATATATACAGGGTCTTTCACTTTTTGCACCCGAAAACGACAAACCATTAGGCTTAGTTCTCAAACAGTCTTGGCTCAAGGATCTGTTTTTAAGGATTTTAAAAAAGAATTATATTTTTTTTATTAGTACACTCTGCAACGGATAGAGTCCCGGGATCTGGCAATAATCATATCTATTGTGGAAGATACTCCCGGGCCCACAATAAATCCCAAAGATAATACCCCACCCAAAAGGGCTTTTTTATTAGATGTTCGCTTTCCTTGGGTGAAATATTTGTAAAGTCTCACACATCCCTTTAAAAGGGAAATAGATCAATAGCTTCGAGTTACATCCCTATGTACCTGACCTGGATATAGGGTAAATTATTAGAGTCATTATTAGGAGAAGTATTTCCAAGTCATTTTTCTTAAGAAATTCACTTATCTTTCATTGCTAAAATACTTGAACTGGTTGAATATGATTCTGGTCATAACGTTGTTTATGGACGCAATAAGACTTCGGCTTTTTTAAAGGGTTTCAGCCCATAGATCACACGAGGGTCATTAAGGCTGCATGTTGCCTGTATATCATTAGTAAGGAATACTTTAAGCCCTAAAATAGAGATTAAACTCGCGTGTATAACATGAGAAATATACGTGAGAGACAGTGTATATACATGACAGTGTACATACAGTAAAACAAAGTGTATATACAGTGGGACAACATTTTTATATACAGTGAAAACATAGTTTTTATACAGTAGAGACTACAGTTCAAACATGAGACATCATGTAAACAGTGACTACATGCATATACAGGAGAGACATACAGTTTTATACAGTGAGAGACATACGATCAGTGTATACACATGAGAGACATACAGGTATTTTCAGTAAAGGACATACAGTGTATATAAAAATGGAGTCATATAACCCAGGGTGTATAATCTTTTCACAAATTACAGAACGGAAAAACCAAAGAGCGTGTGGCAGCACATGGTTTTTAAAGGGAAAATTTTACTCAGGGTCGGGCATGGCTGACCTTTTTGTAAAACCCTTTTTAGTTTTTCACAAATGGAAGACGTGAGGGGGCACAAACAGATGTAAAGCAAGAGAGCTATAAGGGGGCAGAGATGCCATAGAGGTTACAGAAGCTGCAGATACTACAGAGAACGTAAGGGAATTCAAGACTACAGAGGACTACACTTGAAGTACAGAAAAACAAACCCAGAGATATACGCATTGAGAAATTCAAAAGGGGGCCACAGTCGATTGTGTGTTATTACCATTTTGCCTAGGCACATGTCGATTAGACACAGCGTTGTGGTTGTAGGTGTGTTGTGTGTTGTGTGTTGTGTGTTGTTGTGTTGTGTGTGTGTGTGTGTGGGTGTGTGTGTTGTGTGTGTGTGTTAGGGGTTTGTAGGTGTGTGTGTGAGGGGTGTGTGTGTGTGTGTGTGTGTGTTGTTGTGTGTGGTGGGTGTGTAGGTTTGTGTGTGGTTGTGGTGTGTGTGTTGTGTGTGGTGTGTGTGGTGGTGGTGTGTGGTGTGTGTGTGTGTGTTGTGTGTTGTGTCTGTCTTTGTGTGTGTGTTTGTGGCACTGAGGCGGTAATTCAGAGGGACGTCTTTACTACGTACTATAACTACTACTACTACTACTACTACTACTACACACTAAGATTTACATACGAAAACAGCTCGAATCATTTGCATACACTAACAACGAATTATCCCTTTTAAAGTGGAGCTTCAATGTCCAGTCTAAAGCTACAAGTACCACTACTACCAACATTCCTGCCACCACTCTCACTATTACTACTACCACTACTATTACTGGTGCCACCAGTGCTACCACTACTATTACTGGTGCCACCAGTGCTAACACTACTCCTGTCACAGCTTGTGCTATTAATAATACTGCTGTTATCAGTGCTATTGATAGTACTACTGTTATTAGTGCTGCTATTAATAGTACTACTGTCATTAGTGCTATTAATAGTACTACTGTTATTAGTGCTGCTATTAATAGTACTACTGTCATTAGTGCTATTAATAGTACTACTGTTATTAGTGCTGCTATTAATAGTACCACTGTTATTAGTGCTGCGACTAATAGTACTACTGTTATTAGTGATACTATTAACAGTACTACTTATTAGTGATACTATTAACAGTACTGCTGTTATTAGTGCTACTATTAATAGTACTACTGTTATTAGTGTTACTAGCACCAATAATACGACTATTTCTATCACTATTGGGCCTACTATCACTGGCAGTTATAGTTACAAGGACAACAATACACAGCTTAAGGATTATTTATCAATGGAATGCTCAGTATTTCACTCTCCTTAATACCTATTATCCTTTCCTGTGAGGTTCATCTCACTGATGCTGTGAGGTTCCTCTCACTGCTGCTGAGAGGTTTCTCTCACTGCTGCAGTGAGGTTCCTCTCACTGCTGCTGAGAGGTTTCTCTCACTGCTGCTGTGAGGTTCCTCTCACTGCTGCTGTAAGGTTCCTCTCACTGCTGCTGTGAGGTTCCTCTCACTGCTGCTGAGAGGTTTCTCTCACTGCTGCTGTGAGGTTCCTCTCACTGCTGCTGTGAGGCCCCTCTCACTCCCTGCTGTGAGGTTCCTCTCACTGCTGCTGTGAGGTTCCTCTCACTGCTGCTGAGAGGTTTCTCTCACTGCTGCTGTGAGGTTCCTCTCACTGCTGCTGTGAGGCTCCTCTCACTGCTGCTGTGAGGTTCCTCTCACTGCTGCTGTAAGGTTCCTCTCACTGCTGCTGTGAGGTTCCTCTCACTGCTGCTGAGAGGTTTCTCTCACTGCTGCTGTGAGGTTTCTCTCACGCAATACCTAAATATTTAACTTCCCATTTAGTAATGTTAACCAATGTTAACAATTGTTAACATTGGTTAACAAATAAAAATGAGTAATTTTCCCGAACGAGAATGTGAACTACATTCATGACCAGTCATCATTTCACTTTAAATACCAAAAAATTACCCTGCATAAATTACTAAATTTAAAAAGAAAAAAACTTTTCAAGTCACCCTGCCTCGGTGGGATATGGCCGGTATGTTGAAAATAAAAAAAAAATCATTCTCTCTTATTTACTCATTTCCCCTCTTCAGGTCCCGAAATGCATGGTCATTTTTCATGTGAATTTTCCTCAATCTTATTTGAGTGGATTTTACTCAGCCTCAGTCAACAATGAGGATAAATAAGACCCGATGACAACTTCAGGTAACTTCTCGAAGTTGTAGTAAACAGTACATGGTTATGGGAAAGTAAGACAAATGTAGTATAATACGATCCTCTCTTGACAACATTTCGCCCACACAGTGGGCTTTATCAAGTCAGCAAAGAGTACGTGAGTATATGTAGGGTGGAGAGCCAGGTGGAGAATGTTGGGGAGGTTAGATGTGAGACGAACTTGCACGGGAGGGCGAGTAACTTTGTTCTTACCACGAATATTGCATTTTTCTCTATTTTTTTTTTGTATCGTGTCGGTATTTTATACCATTTATCTCTAGTTATGAATGAATACGTGTGGCTACAGAATATGTGTGGCTACACAATACGTGTGGCTACAGAATATGTGTGGCTACACAATATATGTGGCTACACAATATGTGTGGTTATACAAAATATGTGGCTACACAATATATGTGGCTACTCAATATATGTGGCTACACAATATATGTGGCTACTCAATATATGTGGCTACACAATATATGTGGCTACACAATACGTGTGGCTACACAATACGTGTGGCTACACAATATATGTGGCTACACAATATGTGTGGTTATACAATATATGTGGCTACACAATATATGTGGCTACACAATATATGTGGCTACACAATACGTGTGGCTACACAATATGTGTGGATACACAATGTGTGGCTACACAATATGTGTGGATACAAAATGTGTGGCTACACAATATGTGTGGCTACAGAGTAAGAATGGCCACACAATACGTGTTCCGCACATAATTAGTGTTGCAACAGAGGTGATGATTGTTGGAAGTGTTGTTGATTTGTGTGTGCAATGTCAGTTCACTTTGCCTCAGTTAATGACCTGGTGTTGAGCGTCCAGTGAAAATGATGTTACTGCTGACTGTTTACCTCTGACGAAGAATATGAGAGCGATAATCATAGTTACTTCAATAATGATTGTGTGATATTCGTATTAATCTTGATAATTCTCTCTCTCTCTTTCTCTCAACGAGTTAAAAAAAATACCCTTATTCTGGTTGAAAACATGAATGGCAGTAGAAAAGAAAGGGTTATATAAAAAGAGTTATATATATTATATATATATATATATATATATATATATAATATATATATATATATATAATATATATATATATATATATATATATATATATATGCAAAACAACCACTCTGAAAGAATAGAGAAATTCCAAGCGCTTTCGTGACTACTCACATTATCAAGGAACTATGAAAGTGAAGCATCCAAGGAAGTATATAAGGGGTCCGGCCAGCACCTCACTATCAGATCCCACAAACGGTTAAACACGTGACGCGCGGCGAGCCAACTTGGATAGGTCCTTTGCAAAACTCACCCCCAAGCTATTTATTTGTCCAGTGTATTATTAAATTCTTCCCAAATTCTATTAATTATAAATGGATCTAATTTATATAAACCAAAGGAAATATTCATATTATTGTCAAAACGCTTTTTATGAAACAAGATTCAATATATTCCTGTCGACCATGGACTTGCTTGATACTACTTTCTCAACTTTTTGAAAATCAATTGGATTTTTTAAAATCTCTTAATGAAAAAATGGGGCTTTTTAACCACCAATTGATTTTAAAAAAAGTTGAGAAAGTGTATAAGCAAGCCCAGGTCGACAGAATTAATGAATCTTGTTTCATAAAAAGCATTTTGACAATAATAGAATATTTCCTTTGTTTATATAAATTAGATCCATTTATAATTAATAAAATTTTTGGAAAATTTTAATAATACACTGGCAAATAATAATTTTTTAAATTTTCTTGGGTAAAATATTTTTGGGGGTGATTGTGCAAAAGACCTATCCAAGTTGGGTCGGCGCGCTCGGGGTTTTTAACCGTTGTGGGATCTGATAGTGGGGGTTTGGCCAGCCCCCTTATATAGAAAATAAAATAATTACATGTACGACACTTACCCCCAAAAGGATGAGACCACCCCCAAAGCACTAAGAGACAAGCATCCAACGGGACCCCCTGCCACAACGAAAACCCCTGAGGAAGACCCCATCACTGAAAAAATTTAATTTTCCCAGAATCTGAAGTCTAAAGGCGATCGTGTCTTTCCCAGCAGGATCTGCAGGGGGTTACACGGGAAAATTCAAACCCACACCTCAAAGAGATGGAAAATCCAGTATCTGGTGAATCTGCATCAATTTTCTCACCGAGTTAAAAATTTCGTCAACCAATTCCGGGTGGGCGAACCCCAAAATAAATTAAACCTTTTTTTTTTTTGGAGCTCACTAGTGCATGGAAGAAGGGGGGGGGGAACCAGACCCATTCCCTTTGGGAAACCACTCTTCGCCACTCTTTTTAAAAGCAGCAGTGAGAAACTTTCCCCTAGAACTGCCCTTTACTCCAGCCACACCAACTGGGCTTTGGGGTTTCTAAAGGCAGTGAACCGCACTCATCCCGCAAGGGCCTACATCAGGGACCTACCAGAAACAAGGCCATAGCCCAAACTTGATTTTAAAATGTTTTTAATAGGGTGAAGAGAGATGCTGTTTTGCCACTTTTCGGATGGGGTTCCCCAGGCATTTTCTCTTCTTTTCAGCCGGCTCAGCAAACTCTCAATTCTTTTTTTTGGAGAACATGAAATTCAGTCATCAAGGGTGTTCAGCAGGGGACCCACTGTCCATTCCTTCTGCTTGGCAGTAAGAGAACAAAACTTCCGCCTACGCAGTGAGCTCAATATCTGGTCCCGGGATGACGCATTTGGTGGGTACTGGAGTCCCGGGGGGGACCTACAACTGGTTGAAAAAACAGGGAGAAGCTTGGGCCACCCAATCCCTCCAAGTGTGAATCATCAAGCAAACCAGGAAATAAACAATTTCTGGCGAAAAAATCCTCCCCCTAAAATCTCAGCTGCCCCCTCCGTCCAACATACCCCCTTGGGAGCACCGCTGGGTCACCAGGCCATCGACACTGTCCCCCAGGGACAAATTAAGAAACCCGATGAGAATGGAGGAGAAATAAGCGTCTTTAGCCCCTGATGCTCTGTATCTCCCCACAAGGTGGTCTTACATGCCAAGACTCACTCACTTTCCCGAGGTGTGCACCCTCTTTTTACAACCCAACACTCGATGAATATGACGCACAAAACCCGAGAAAATTAAGGGGACTGAACCTGTCTAGAGGATGAGCAATGGGACAGGCAACCCTCCCATGCGACGGGGGGATGGGGGGCGCAAAGCAACGCATGTTGCTTTTACCTGTTTTTCTGTCTTCTGTTTGGCTTCCGGCATTATCAAGAAGATAGTACCCGAACGCTTGGAAAACGTGGGAGGAGCTCAAGACCCCCCGGTTTACCCAAACAGCGATTCGGGGGACAAAACCCTTACAGACCCTCCAGTAGACCACTCCTCCCCCAAAAAGCACAAAAAAGTCCCATGGGACAAACGATCATGGAAAAAAAACGCCAACACAATGCTCTCCAACGATTCAGGAAAGGACAAAACTCGTCTCCTGGCAGTGAAGGCCCGCACCAGGAGATTTTCCCGTTAGCTGTTCCCCAAATTCCCCCTGGGCACCCGCTGACCCACAGGCTTCGGATTGGATTGCTCTTCGCCTAGCCGCCCCCCCTCACCAAACTAGGTGTATTTTCGGGAGGGGCGACAGCTGATCAAAATTCGAAAATTCAGGGCCGTGTGTCACACAGCAGAAGGGAAGTATGCCAGACATGAGGAGGTCAATGACATCATAAAGAGAAGCCCCGCCCCAGCCCTTGCCCCCCCCAACGGGAACCCCCAAATACAAAGGCGATGGGAAATCAAAAACGCCTGATGGAGCCACATGTACCCTGGGGGGGGGAGAAAGCAGATGCCCGGGACTACACCCGTGCCGCCACATTGGCAGCACCTACTTGCCATATCCGTGGGAAGGGGGGGGAGCTGCCCGCCCAGGGAGACCCAAAGATCCCAAAATTGAAGACCTTCCCCCCTTGCTATAACTAAAATTCCTCAAAGAGCTAGGGGAAAAGCTCACATGAAACAAGGACCCCAGGGGGACCGCTTTCCTCTTTCAGAGACTCGGGTTTCGATCCAAGAGGAAAGCCTGCAGCATTCTGGGGGACGCGGCCCCCGCAGGGGGGGCTGGACGAAATATTCGAGATGTAGCCTGATTACCTATGTTTTTTACTTTCTGTTTTATTTTTGTGAATGTTTGGCCAATGTTTTTTCTTTAAATAAAACCCAAATTTAAAATAGGGGGGTAGGGGAAAAAATTTTCAAAAACCCTTTAGGGGAAACCTTTATTTTCCCTGAACAAGTTTTTCTTTTCTCTGAGATGAGGGTTCCCAGGAGTTCTAGAGGCTTGGGCTTCCAGCAAGCGTGCGGAGCGTGTTAGATAGGAGGAATGGGACAAAGGGACTTGGACCACGATCTGTTGAGTGTGGCAGGGTAATATTTATGAAAGATTCAGGGAAAACCCGGTTATTTTCATAAGTCCGGACTTGAGTCCTGGGAAAATTTGGGAAATACAAAGCCTGCACTTTAAAGGAGGGGTTTGGGATTTGGCATTTGGGGGGATATGTTTGTACCCTTATATTGTATGCTTCAAACGTTGATTTTGAGCACCTCTGCAAAAAAATGAGTGTGAGTGTGGGTTTAAAGTGTTGAATGATGATGAAAATATTTTTTTTTTGGGAATTTTCTTTTTTTTTTTTGGGTCACCTGCCTCAGTGGGAGACGGGCCGATTTGTTGAAATGTGTGTGTATATATAATATATATATATAAAATATATATATATAATATATATATATATATATTATATATAATTATAGGTAGTAGGGTTTGGGAGAACAAACCCCCCAGGGAAGTACTACCGTCCTGCCAGATACTGTGAAACAAAAAACCTGTAAAATGTTTTGCATGATGGGAGGGTTGCTGGTTTCTTTTTTTGTTCATAAACACGCTAGATAACAGGGAACTTGCTACTCCTTACACTTTGGTCACATTTACAGACACGCACATGCATAATAATTTTAAAATACATCTGGGTTTTTCTCCTTTTTCTAAATAGCTCTTGTTCTTTTTTATTTCTTCTATTGTCCATGGGGAAGTGGAAAAGAATCTTTCCTCCGTAAGCCATGCGTGTCGTATGAGGCGACTAAAATGCCGGGAGCAATGGGCTAGTAAACCCTTCTCCTGTATACAATTACTAAAAAAGAGAAGAAGAAAAACTTTATAAAACTGGGTTGCTTAAATGTGCGTGGATGTAGTGCGGATGACAAGAAACAGATGATTGCTGATGTTATGAATGAAAAGAAGTTGGATGTCCTGGCCCTAAGCGAAACAAAGCTGAAGGGGGTAGGAGAGTTTTCAGTGGGGGGAAATAAATGGGATTAAATCTGGAGTACTGAGAGAGTTAGAGCAAGGAAGGGGTAGCAGTAATGTTAAATGATCAGTTATGGAAGGAGAAAAGAGAATATGAATGTGTAAATTCAAGAATTATGTGGATTAAAGTCAAGGTTGGATGCGAGAAGTGGGTCATAATAAGCGTGTATGCACCTGGAGAGAGAGGAATGCAGAGGAGAGAGAGAGATTTTGGGAGATGTTAAGTGAATTGTATAGGAGCCTTTGAACCAAGTGAGAGAGTAATTGTGGTAGGGGACTTGAATGCTAAAGTAGGAGAAACTTTTAGAGAGGGTGTGGTAGGTAAGTTTGGGGTGCCAGGTGTAAATGATAATGGGAGCCCTTTGATTGAACTTTGTATAGAAAGGGGTTTAGTTATAGGTAATACATATTTTAAGAAAAAGAGGATAAATAAGTATACACGATATGATGTAGGGCGAAATGACAGTAGTTTGTTGGATTATGTATTGGTAGATAAAAGACTGTTGAGTAGACTTCAGGATGTACATGTTTATAGAGGGGCCACAGATATATCAGATCACTTTCTAGTTGTAGCTACACTAGAGAGTAAAAGGTAGATGGGATAACAAGGAGAATAGAAGCATCAGGGAAGAGAGAGGTGAAGGTTTATAAACTAAAAGAGGGGGCAGTTAGGGTAAGATATAAACAGCTTTTGGAGGATAGATGGGCTAATGAGAGCATAGGCAATGGGGTCAAAAGGTATGGGGTAGGTTTTAAAAAAATGTAGGGGTTAGAGGTTCAGCAGAAATTTTGTGGTTACAGGAAAGTGGGTGCAGGAGGGAAGAGGAGCGATTGGTGGAATGATGATGTAAAGAGAGTAGAAAGGGAGAAAAAAGTTGCAATGAGAATTTTTACAAAGTAGAAGTGATGCAAGGAGGGAAGAGTATATGGAGAAAAAGAGAGAAGTTAAGAGTGTGGTGAAGCAATGAAAAAAAGGAGCAAATGAGAGAGGGGGTGAGATGTTATCACAAATTTTGTTGAAAATAAGAAAAGTTTGGAGTGAGATTAACAAGTTAAGAAAGCCTAGAGAACAAATGGATTTGTCATTAAAAATAGGAGAGGAGAGTTATTAAATGGAGAGTTAGAGGTATTGGGAAGATGGAAGGAATATTTTGAGGAATTGTTAAATTTTTAAATGAAGATAGGGAAGCTGTGATTTCGTGTATAGGGCAAGGAGGAATAACATCTTGTAGGAGTGAGGAAGAGCCAGTTGTGAGTGTGTGGGAAGTTCGTGAGGCAGTGGGGCAAAATGAAAGGGGGTAAGGCAGCCGGGGATTGAGGGGATAAAGATAGAAATGTTAAAAGCAGGTGGGATATAGTTTTGGAGTGGTTGGGTGCAATTTTTTAATAAATGTATGGAAGAGGGTAAGGTACCTAGGGATTGGCAGAGAGCATGCTAGTTTTTCCCTTTTTATAAAGGCAAGGGGATAAAAGAGAGTGCAAAAATTATAGGGGGATAAGTCTGTTTTAGTGTACCTGGTAAAGGTTATGGTAGAGTTACAATTGAAAGAATTAAGAGTAAGACGGAGAATAGGATAGCAGATGAACAAGGAGGCTTTAGGAAAGGTAGGGGGTGTGTGGACCAGGTGTTTACAGTGAAACATATAAGTGAACAGTATTTAGATAAGGCTAAAAAGGTCTTTGTGGCATTTATGGATTTGGAAAAGGCATATGACAGGGTGGATAGGGGGCAATGTGGCAGATGTTGCAAGTGTATGGTGTAGGAGGTAGGTTACTGAAAGCAGTGAAGAGTTTTTACGAGGATAGTGAGGCTCAAGTTAAGGGATGTAGGAAAAAAGGAAATTTTTTCCCAGTAAAAGTAGGGCCCTTTGACAAGGATGTGTGATGTCACCGTGGTTGTTTAATATATTTATAGATGGGGTTTTTAAGAGAAGTAAATGCGAGGGTCTTGGGAAGAGGCGTGGAGTTAAAAAATAAAGAATCACACACCCAAAATGGGAGTTGTTTACAGCTGCTCTTTGCTGAGACACTGTGCTCTTGGGAATTCTGAAGAGAAGTTGCAGAGATTGGTGGATGAATTTGGTAGGGTGTGCAAAAAGAAGAAAATTAAAGGTGAATACAGGAAAGAGTAAGGTTATGAGGATAACAAAAAGATTAGGTGATGAAAGATTGAATATCAGTTTGGGAGGGAGAGAGTATGGAGGAGGTGAATGTATTCAGATATTTGGGAGTGGACATGCAGGGGATGGGTCAAATGAAAGATGAGGTGAATCATAGAATTGATGAGGGAAAAAAGAGTGGAGTGGTGCAACTTAGGAGTCTGTGGAGACAAAGAACTTTGTCCTTGGAGGCAAAGAGGGGAATGTATGAGAGTATAGTTTACCAACGCTCTTTATATGGGTGTGAAGCGTGGGTGATGAATGTTGCAGCGAGGAAAAGGCTGGAGGCAGTGGAGAGTCATGTCTGAGGGCAATGTGGGTGTGAATTAATGCAGGAATTCGTAGTTTGGAAGTTAGGAGGGGGTGCGGGATTACCAAAACTGTTGTCCAGAGGGCTGAGGAAGGGGTTGTTGAGGTGGTTCGGAAACATGTAGAGAGAATGGAGCGAAACAGAATGATTTCAAGAGTTTATCAGTCTGTAGTGGAAGGAAGGGGGGGTAGGGGTCGGCCTAGGAAGGGTTGGAAAGGGAGGGGGTAAAGGAGGTTTTGTGTGCGGGGGGCTTGGACTTCCAGCAGGCATGCGTGAGCGTGTTTGATAGATGAATGGAGACAAAGGGTTTTTTTAATACTTGACGTGCTGTTGGAGTGTGAGCAAAGAAACATTTATGAAGGGATTCAGGGAAACCGGCAGGGCCCGGGCTTTTAGTCCTGGAGATGGGAAGTACAGTGCCTGCACTCTGAAGGAGGGGTGTTAATGTTGCAGTTTAAAAACTGTAGTGTAAAGCACCCTTCTGGCAAGACAGTGATGGAGTGAATGATGGTGAAAGTTTTTCTTTTTCGGGCCACCCTGCCTTGGTGGGAATCGGCCGGTGTGATAATAAATAAATAAATATATATATATATATATTAATCCGTTCCTGGAGCCGTTACTATAAACGAAATTTACGATTTGCGAATTAATTTTCCCCATAAGAAATAATGTAAATACAATTAATCCGTTCCTGACACCCAGAAGTATTAAAACAAAAAAAAAAACTTTACATGAAATATACATGTAAATACATAAACAATAACAAAGGGAAATGATGAATGAAACATTAGCAGCATAACACTTACCTTATTGGAGATTCTTCTTAGTGTAATGGAGACTGGGGGAGAGAGAGATTGGATTGTTTACAGTTTGGAAGGGGAATCCCCTTCCACAACACCTCAGGTACCAATTACTTCTCTGGGGTTGCTTCTCTTCTCTATTTCTTAATGCCACTTGGACCACCTTGAGAGTCACTCTAGTCCTGTCTCGCAAAGTAACTGTGGAGAGAGCTCTGTTTCTGGCATCTCTTTAACACTTCCCTAAAATGGCCCAAGACTGTCACTGTACATATTTCTCACCTTCTTTACCACAGGCTTGGCACTAGGAGCTTTCTTTGGAGTCATGGTAGCTTATTTAGTACTTGCAAGCACTAAAATGAGTGGAATATGAAATATTTCGTAGGAGCACTTGAGGGGACCTTCACTCACTGGTAAACAATGCCAGAGTCAACCTATGAAAAGCGAGTCCATGTTTATACGAAAATACCCCTATGATTGGCGAAATTTACGATTGCAGAGAACTACGAAAAGCGAGGGACCAATGTATATATATATATATATATATATATATTATATATATATATATATATATATATATATATATATATATATGCAGTAAGATCAGAGTCAACAGGTGATTTCAGAATATGCAAAACAACCACTGTGAAAGAATAGTGAAATTCCAAGCGCTTTCGTGACTCTCTCACATTATCATGGAACTATGATATTTCCTTGATAATGTGAGAAGTCACGAAATCGCTTGGAATTTCACTATTCTCTCACAGTGGTTGTTTTGCATATATATATAATATATATATAAATATATATAATGCTACTAGCAGAAGACAGTTAAAAATCACGGGAAAATCTGTGATGACAGCGAGCGACATCAGTCTGATTATGAGACAATTATTTCTTAATGAATCGTTAATGAAGAGAATAATCATAGAGTATCCGGAAGGCAGGATTAACAAATATGAAGTGAAATGTGTTAGACTGTGTGTGTGTGTGTGTGTGTGTGTGTGTGTGTGTGTGTGTGTGTGTGTTGCAGGAGAGAAACAGCAGACTGTTGAATATTCAATATCATTCAGTAACTGTATTTTGTAGGCTACTAAAATAATAAATTCGTTTATGAAAAATAATTGAACCTCGGAGAAAATATTAAATTGAACCTAAAAGTGATATTAATTTATTTCTAATGCATACGCAATGATAGTTTTAAATACCTGTGGAGAGAAGAAAACCCTGGGTCACCAGTGACGTCCTGCTCAACTAGGCGTCTAGCTACTTAACAACATCCTAGGCTTCATTACTTTTAATGAACAAAAAGGCACAATTTCCTGAGTGGATTATTTACAAAGTCACATTGTCACAGTGTGACTTTGTAAATGATCCAGTCACGGTATTGTGCCCTTTTGTTCGTAATGTAGCCTAGAGAGTCTTGTACAGTAGTGAGACACATTTACATTCACAGTCACACTGTGACAGTGTGACTTTGTAAATGGTCCAAGTCGGACCGAAACTGTAAGCCTCTGTCTCATATATCCGGGTTATCTCTCTGTTCATTACTTTTACTATTTATTGAGAATGTAATTAAGAAACCCCAAGAAAAGTTATATTTTAATACACAACAGAACCATAGTTAAAATTAACAATGTCCCAAGCACTTCCGTGCCCTTTACTGTCCTAAAACTATCAAAATTCTGCATATGAGGAAGAAACTCAGTGTTCCTAATATCAGTGGTAGGATTATTGAGATTAACAATGTACTTGGTATTAGGATGTTAAGAATGAACGAAACACTGTATGTATAAATAAATAGCTTGTAAAATCATGCAGTTATAATATACGTATTTTAAAACATACAAGAACTGTATCATTGTAGACAATAAATTCATTTAACCCCTCCATGGTAGCTGTGTTTATTTAATAACCCAAGATGATTATCACTAGGAATCCCTTTCTTAAATATCTTGCAATGTAACTTCTCAAGACATGTTAGACTGAAACTTAAAACGGCGTTTCGGACCGTATTGGACTATTAACAAGTCCCCCAGAAGTGCATGTCGAAGTCAGACCGATACGTCGTTGTAAGTTTCATTTGCTAATATGCGATTTTTTTATTTGTGTATTGGTATAAACCTTAGAAATAGACACCGATAAGTTGGCTTAGGAAAACACTTAAGCAAACACTAGGACGTTGACCACTCCTAACATACAGAGTATGTATACATGTATAATGTTTGCCAAGACCGGAGTCCTGGCACGGGTCTTAATCTTGCGATGACCCGTCTCTGGCTCCCGAAGGAGAAAGAGTTCTGTAGTGTTGCAACGTACGCTGCTCAAGCCCTGTTTTGGCCAGTTCATCTGGTTAACATACAGAGGTTAAAAAGACAGTATATAGAGGCGGAGAGTGAGGTGTAAGTGACGTATGGAGACCTGAAGAATGACATGTTGGGATGAGGACGGGTAGACGATGTGATCATGTGACTCCTGTGTTGCTGGGTAGCTGCTGCCCCGCCTGGTTTTGAATATCATGTATGCTAAAAATGGTTATTATAACAATTTCTGATTATTGCTTCTCCTGATTTTCAGAAAGTGCAAGTTTCATATGTCAATTTTATTATTCAAACTGACCAGAAAAAAATCTTAGCTTAAATGTAAATAATGTAATTTTATGCCCTAATAATTTTTGTGAACTCTCAACACCAGTGTAAAAAAAAGTGTTTTATATACCCAAAGGCTAAATAAAACGTTACTAAATCTTAAAGGCTGGTTAATCCTACTTTGATCTTAAAGGCTGGTTAATCCTACTTTGATCTTAAAGGCTGGTTAATCATACTTTGATCTTAAACGCTGGTTAATCATACTTTGATCTTAAACGCTGGTTAATCCTACTTTGATCTTAAACGCTGGTTAATCCTACTTAGAAAGAAGTTTGCATTGATTTTAGCCCGTGTAAGTCCGCATTATATGCCCTTTATTCATGGAAGAAGCTGAGAAAGTTAAAATACTGGTTTACACGTGATGGTTTCTGGGTACTTCATGCGACTGATCTCAACTTTCAACGCTGACAGCTTGACAAAGCAAATTCTGAGCGGATTCAAACTTAATGTACTGTGATGTTTTAAGATATTAATCCTTATGACATAAGAAGATAATGCCCCTTTAGCCTGGCTTCAAAATTTGGGCGTCTTAATGGAAAATTTGAGTTAATTTTTGAGCTATGTCGTAATTTGCCTTAAAAAAATCTCGGATGTTGTGAGTTTCCTGATTATAATATATATATATATATATATATATATATAATATTAATTATATATAATAAATATATTATATATATATATATATATATATATATATGCAATAAGATCACAGTAAACAGGTGATTTCAGAATATGCAAAACAACCACTGTGAAAGAATAGAGAAATTCCAAGCGCTTTCGTGACTACTCACATTATCAAGGAACAATAAAGTAGAGCATCAAAGGAAGGTATATAAAGGATGTGATAGTGAGGTGTGGTCTAGACCCTTCATATGCTTTCGTTTGATGAATTACTTTTATTATTCCTTGATAATGTGAGTAGTCACGAAAGCGCTTGGAATTTCTCTATTCTTTCACAGTGGTTGTTTATATATATATATATATATATATATATATATATATATATATATATATATATATATATTATATATATATATATATATATAATACAGTCAATTAGCAAGAGCTCATTTAAAATTAAGTCATTTTCTAAAATTTTCTCTTATACGTTTAAAGATATATTTTTCATATATGTTAATGTAAAAAATTAATCATTTTATACCAAAGAACCTTAGAAAACTTACCTAACCTTATTAAAACAAGCGCAATTTAATCTAGCTTAAACCAATTAAATACATTTTAGATAAGTTTACATAATTTAATAATAAACAAACAGTGAAATATATTTTTTTCGTTAGGCTCAGAATGATTTCTACGAAATTACTGCATTCAAAAATTTTCGCTTGTCTTATTCGACAAGAAGAGCGTTGCTAAGCCAAAATTGCAAGTTTTACCTATTCGGCACGACATATATAAGGTTAGTACATAATGTATATACCTGAGAGCAAGTGGGGACCTTCAGCGACCACCACCCCTCCCACCCTTACCCCACCCTCACGTCCCCACCCACATCTTCACGCCCGCCGCCCACATTCTCTACGGTAGTATGAGGGAATTACCCATCCCTCTACCCCTCTCACCATCCCCCGTCCTATGATGCCCATCCCTTATCACTCCACACCCCATCACCCACCTACCCCCACTCCCGCCCTGCCTCACTACGCCTCACGCCCATATCCTTTAAATCTTGTTTTATCATTTAAAGAACTTCGTCCCTTTATAGAACTCCATCCCTTTATAGAACTCCATCCCTTCATAGAACTCCATCCCTTCATAGAACTCCATCGCTTCTGAGAAATTCATTTCATCTCTTTAGAGAGGAGAAGACTCTCTCTCCGGGTGATCTCCAGCACTAACATAACTCTACAAATCAAAAACTGTATCCACAGCTAGGAACCTTAAATAAGGTGCTATATCTATAGCCTGTGGGTGTTGCTGTGGGAGTGGGAGCAGCAAGCTATCATAATACTGATGATAGTTACACTGTGGGAACATAAGATACCTGTGTTTCCCCTCTCATATTCCACCAGAGTTGATGAATGAGAGTGAAAACCTATGATTGAAAGCTAGGAAGGGCATGGAGGAAGGGGGCACTGGGCAGAGGGAAAGGAAGGGGAGGGGCAGGAGCCAGTGTACCCACATTCAGGTGTCAGTCTAGGTGAGTGTTAGCCAGGGTCCGGCCCAAGGTTTAGCGAGGGTGGCGCTGATGTGTATCTTCCCACTATTTGCTTAAGATTACCCCACCTTTAATATAGATCCCGCTTCCAGATACCAAATTGGTGTATTCAAGCCCAAGGCTTCACTATTCTTCACCACTAACACGCAATTAGGGAAGGAAAATCGAGACGACATTTCGTCCCGAAACATTATTAAATCGTGGCTGAGGGAAAAATGGAAGACAGACAGAAGACACTATAGGTGAACAGGCGAGTACATAGCCAGAAGTCAGGCCAGGAATACCTGGAGAGTATTTCGGGGATCAACGCCCCCTTCCCTTATCCAACCTACGTTGCAACAGAAAGCAACTTCACAATGTTTGATCAAGGAAAAAGTTACAAAGGTACCTGACTGCCACAAAGGTTGCAATAAAGCAATCACCAGAAAAGACTTCAGACCGATAACGCTAACATGGTCAGAATCTATGAAATGGTCTTAAAAAGCAAGACTGTCAAGCACATGGAATCACTGAAGCTGTGCAAACCAGGGAAACGTGGACTTAGAGAATGTCTCTAGAGCCTTAAATTTCACCCTTTGCTACATTTTCCTTCTGTGGCTGGCTTTTAATACCCCCATCTTGTACATCTGGCTCACACCTGACTTCAATTTCACCTCTTCTCATATTTTCGTCTACCAATGATTTAAAATTAATTTGCTTAATATGATTATATTTCCACTTTCATTTAAGTTACCTTTGCATTTGTTATATTTTGTTATAGATATTATAGAACATGGGACTTACAAATATGTCAGAAGGCACTTACCGTAAACTTGATGTCTTGAAGAGGGTGAGGACCTGAGGGAGAAATAGGCTTAGTATTACGGAGTACTGTATTAAAATATTTATATATAAAAGAACGCTCTATATATGTTATTTTCCGTGTAGTATACTGAAAGCGGACATGTATTATTCCCTGTAAGTGAACGTGTTTTATTCCTGTCAGTCAGGCAGTGGCCAGGACAGGAGCAGATGAGAGGTGTTTTTCAGTTCAGTACGTGTATGAACGCGACTGGGTGAAGTAGTCATGAGTTGGTGTTAGCTTGAATAGGTAATTTTGGTAATTTTTTTTAGTGTATACTATAGTTGTTTGTGTTTAAGTACTCTTATATTTATTTGCAAAACCCTAGTATGCAGGAGAGTATTTAACGTTTCCACTGTAGGCTAAGTAGCCTGCAGAAAGCGGGGTGTTATGGAGCCCCCTGTTCATAAATGTTAATTTTAACTCAGTAGCAGTGTGCTGGTGAGTTAAGGTGAACTGGAGTGTGTTGGTTATTTTGTAGTAGTTATAAGTTGTATATAAGTTGCTTATTATTAATATATATTTTTATATAGGAGAGTTGTTCTTCCTTCCTAATAATAAGTAACAGTTTAATGTATGAGAGTTGTTGAGCAGCCATTTAATAGCCAGGACCATTTTATTTAAGTTACATCAAAGTCGTAACACTTAGCAAGTTCAGAAGATCACCGTCTCTAGCACAAGAAAATAAGCTGACACTTCCCCTTCAGTGGTAAGTACTCTCGTACAGGCTCTGTATTTTTTAGCAAAATTGGATGCATCAGCAGTGGGCTACTACACTATTTTATATGATTCATATTCATATATTTTATTTGGACATGATACATAGTTGTACAATGAATTATAGTAGTTGGGTGTGCATGCCAAAAGCCCCTTGTATGCAGAGCATTATGGGCAGGCTTAAAATTAACTTAAAATTAACAAACAATGAAAGGTTCAGTGTTAAGAATTACAGTAAACAATTTACAATATGAAGTACAATTGAGTATTTGAAACAATGAAATTTGAACATATTGATACTGAAGCATTATAGTTGTACAAATTTGTCACATTACAATGTATAACAAAAGATGATCAATTTGCTATATGTTGTCTTGAATTTTTAAGATCTAAGTAACTAGGAGAATTATTGGTAATGTTAAATACTGAGTGTTGATTATTTAGTCCTGGGCGAGTAAGTGGCTTTTTTTTTTAGAAGAATCTTGAATTGATTTTCAGACCAAGTTACTTTAGTATGTTCTGGTAATGAATTCCAGATTTTGGAGCCTTTTATGCGCATAGAGTTTTTACACAGTGTGATATGGACACGGGGTAAATCAAAAAGAGATCTGAGTCTTGTGTTATGGTGGTGTGTCCTGTTAAGGTTGGTGAGGAGAAGTTTGAGTGGAGGGTTTATGTTTGCGTGTATTGTTCTATGTAGTAGGCACATGAATAAGTATGGATGTTCTTCATGGTGAGCAAGTTTAGACTTTTGAATAGATGTGGAGTATGATGTCGCGAGTGGGAATTTGTTAACATTCTGATTGCAGCCTTTTGCTGGGTTATTAGTGGCCTTAGGTGATTTGATGTTGTTGATCCCCATGCACAAATTCCACATTTGAGATAAGGGTAGATGAGTGAGTGATACAGTGTAAGGAGAGCTGATTGTGGAACAAAGTACCGTATCTTTGATAGTATGCCTACTGTCTTAGAGATTTTCTTGGAAATTTGTTGTAAATGTGTCTGGAATGTGAGTTTTGTGATGGGTGATTCATTTAGTGATATGTTAAGTGGAACATTTGCAGCTCTGGTTCCAAGCTGAATGAAATAGGTTTCATCAGTATTTAGGGTAAGTTTATTCGTCATCATCCAGGTAGATATTTTCTGCAATTCAGCATTGACAATGTTGGCGAGTATGGCTGGGTTTGGGTGTGAGAAGACGTATGTAGTGTCATCTGCAAATAATATGGGTTTCAGTAGTTGTGATGCATAGGGTAGGTCATTGATGTAGATGAGAAAGAGGAGTGGTCCCAGGACACTTCCCTGTGGGACTCCTACTGTGATTGGCTGTGTGGAAGAGTTTGCACCATTTGCGTACACGTATTGGCTTCTGTTACTAAGGTATGACTTTAGGTAGTTAAGGGAATGACCTCTTATACCATAGTGTGTTAATCTAGTGTGCAGCAATTCATGGTCGACTGTATCAAAAGCTTTACGTAAGTCAATGAAAATTCCCAGTGGGACTTCTTTCTTCTCGAAAGCGGTATATATTAGCTCCAGCATGTGTATAATAGCATCGTTTGTGCTTTTATTTTTCCTGAATCCAAACTGACAGGGATTTAGTATGTTGTATGAGATGAGGTAGGAATAGATCCGTCTATGAATTATTTTTTCCAAGATTTTAGAGAGTAGTGGTAAGTTAGAAACTGGTCTATAGTTATTCAAGTCGGCTTGATGACCTTTGTGGATCGGGGTGACCCTAGCTATTTTGAGAACTGCTGGGAAGATGGAGGATTCAATGGATTTGTTAAAGAGTATTGCAATAATTGGTGACAGTACTTGGGAAGCTTTTATGTATATAAAAGCAGGCAAGTTGTTTATGTCTCCTGCCTTGTTCTTAAGGGTGTTAATGATAAGCGAAACTTCTGTTGGGTTGGTTGGAGCTAGGAATAGTGTATGAGTGTAGGTGCCGGTGAGGTAGTCTGATGGACTGGTGTTTAAGTTTGGGATTTTGCTTTCTAGAGTCTTTCCTGTGGTGGAGAAGAAAACATTGAGTCTGGCTGTTGTTTCAGTTGGTGAGAGTAGGGGTTCGTCTGATTTTGTTAATTTTTGTTTTTGGATATCCTTTTAGTTCCTAGTATTTTAGATAGGGTTTTCCAGGTCTTTTTTATATCACATTTGATGTTTTGTAATCTGTTTTCATAATACAATTTTTTAGACATTCTTATCAGGCTGATAAGGGCTGACGAGCAACGTTTAGACTTGTCTCTAGTTAGCTGATCCATTCTGTACTGTTTTTCGTATTGTTGCTTTGTGTTAATGGATTTGAGGATGATGGGTGTTAGCCAGGGACTGTTAAGTTTTTTTTTGCTGTGAGCTGTTTAGTTTTTTTTTAGGGCAATGCTTGTTATAGAGGTAGTGGGTTCTTTTTATAAAACTATTAATACATTCATTAGTGTCTGTATATGTTTCAAGCTCATTATGCCAGTCGACATTATTCATAGTTGCTATAAACTTATTTACAGCTGTTTCATTATGTAGTCTGAAGGTAACTTTAGTAGTGTCTTGGGGCAGTTTACCTAGGTTGGTTATGAGAGAGGCAGGGTAGTGGTCTGTGGTGTTGTCTGTGATTATGCCTGATTTTAAAGGGGATGTGGTGTTAGTGGTCTAATAAAATGATACTATTCTGGGAGATTCTTGTAGGTTTTGATATTGATGGTAGCAACAAGCAGTTGCTCATAGTGTTTGTGAATTCAATTACTTGTGGGTCCTGGTCATGTAATAGATTTATGTTGAAATCTCCTGTCAGTACTAGGTGGTCTTTGTTCATATGTGCATCAGTTATCAAATTCCCTAATTTTTCACTAAAGTGGTAAATGTTTGACTGTGGTACTCTGTAGATGTTTATAACTGAGTTTTTTTTTGCAGGTCTTTTGATTTAAATTTAGCTATAATATATTCACCACGCTCATCCCTTGTGCAAGAATTACTGATACAGTCAAGTTGATTTGAGTAGTATAAAGCTGTTCCACCCCCTTGTTGGTCTGTCCTACAGTTGTGTATAGCTGTGTATCCAGGAATGGATACACAGTACCAGGCTTTAACCAAGTTTCTGTGAGTGTGATGATTGACATACTGGAATTAAGGGAATTGAGTAATGCTGTGAGGTCAGCGTAATGTTTGCTCAAGGATCTGACATTGTAATTAAAGATAGTTATGTTATTGTTAGCTCTGAGTAATGTCTTAGCTTGGTCTGCTGTATAATAATTACAGTTACTGTTTGATTCGTGTAAGTCATTTAATAAAAGGTTAAAATCTGGATCAGTGTTTGTAAACTTAAGAATGAGAGTGACTAACAACTAGGTTTTAGAGTAAGTAATGTGTTGAACTTAATAATTATGATACTTAACTAATTTATCTTACTAGCTAATGGATAGTTACACAAGTTTTTTGGAAAAAAACAACAACCAGAATTATAGTTTCCTCTTTATAAGGAACAGATCTGATGAATTTATATTGGACTGTTATAATTTTAGGGTTTAACAAAGGTGTAGAGTTTGTGTAGATGTTTACTGAACACAGTAAAATGCAGTAAGAGAAACAGAAGTTTATAACACTAGATTATGTAAGTAATTATAAAATACAAGGATTATAATTCTTATTATGGCACAAGTTTGACAATATAATATTGCACTGGTTATCAGTTCTATAACCTTAGTTTAAAGTAGTAAGCAAATAATGGAATAATAAAACAATAAAAAGAACTAAAGAGAGAGAAATAGAGGATGTAGTGATCAGTGTACAAAAGTAAACTAGACTAGTAGTAAATATGGTATTTAAGTAATAATGATTACAAAAAAAAAATTTATTAAAAAATAAAAAGAAAAAACAAATGTTTATTTTAAGGATTAAATTTTTAAGAACAGTTATTTGGATTCAATATTGGACTGGTAGATATACTAGAGGTTATTTGACAGTACAAGGTATTTAAGAGTGAGGAACTACACTAAGACAGTAAATGTGGTATTAAAACAGGTAACGGCAATTAAACAAGCAATAGCAATGAAAATACTATGTCAAAAATGTTAAGAGTAAATTAGACTGATAGTAAAAATGGTCATAGTGGTACCATCCACTAGTCGAAGTAGGTCTTCGTCCAAAGGTTGAACAAGTGTTGAATTCTTCAACACTTCTTCCCATATGCTGCATAAGTGTCTCAATCTTCAACTTGTCGGTTTTTCAAACCATTCATCACATCAGTCATCTTTGCTAGTATGCAATAACTAGTAGGCCTAGTTTGGCTAGGCCTATTATTTATTCCATAATGTCTAAAGTTACCTCACATGTAAATTCATCTCGCTCTTCAGTGACACAAGTGGTAAAACACAAGAAAATCTTGACCACAAGAAATCTATTACTTTTGTAATAGATTTCTTGTGGTCACTGGGAGAGTCTCACCATCCTCACTGTAAACACGCAATAGGCAAGGAACCAGTAACAGGGGGCCAGGAGCCGAGACACAACCACTGCGTTTATTCCTGGCCACGCCAGCCTCCACTCGCTCTTTCTACCTACATTAAGAATTTGTTGCGACAAGTACGACACAGCTCACCTCCAGCAGCGGCAGGTGTGGCATATACAGCACTCCTGTCTGTCTGTCTGTCTGTCTGTCTGTCTGTCTGTCTATCTTTGTCTCTTTCTGAGTCTTTTACTGTATTCATATATTTTTCCTTCTTATCTTTATATAATATGTATATATATGTTGTGCCGAATAGGTAAAACTTGCGATTTTGGCTTAAATAGCAACGCTCTTCTTTCCGAATAAGGCAAGCGAAAATTTGTGTATGCAATAATTTCGCAAAAATCATTCTGCACCTATGGAAAAAAATATATTTCATTGTGTTGGTTTATTATTAATTTATTGTAAACTTATCTGAAATACATTTAGTTTGATTAGGCTAAATATAATTTCGTTTATTATAAGTTTAGGTAAGATTTCTAAGGTTCTTTTGGTACAAAATTATTTATTCTACATTATCATAAATGAAAATTTTCGAAAGTACTAAATTTTAAATGAGTTCTTGTTAACTGACCAGTTTTATTTATTCGGCACTACATATAATATATATATATATATATATATATATATATATATATATATATATATATATATATATATATATATATATATATATATATATAATGTATGTGTGTGTGTGCGTAAGAATTTTACAAAATTAAAAAAGAAATGAACAATGAAAAAATTGCAAGGATATGAACAGATCAACAGAGAAATAAACGGCCAGAAACGGGGTAACAGGGAGGGCGGCAATGAAACATACAAGTCCAGGGAAATGTATTTCCCTGGTGCTAATTTTAGCGACTAAGAAAAAGATTCTAAAAATATATTCGCTGCGAGAGGATAGTCCTTAGACCCATTGTTATGAGGAGGAGGAGGAGGAAGAGGAGGAGGAGGAGGAGGAAGAGGAGGAGGAGGAGGAGGAAGAGGAGGAGGAGGAGGACAAGGATGAGGAGAAACAGGTAGAGGATGAAGAGGAGGAGGAGAAAGGTAAGAAAGAGGAGGACGAGGAAGAAAATAAGACGTGTGATGACTTACTCCCACCTTGAGACTCACCTGGAAATCAAAACTCTGGTCCTTTCAAAACAAGAATGAAAAAGGTCCCAGCAGACATAACATATCTAAGATTTAAGGAATACCTTCAACAAGGCGCTCCATCGACGACTGATAACCGCCAGAAATTGGCACAGGAGAGAACCATCACGCCGGTGGCACATCTAACTCACAGACAGGAAACACGACCTAAATGGTTTCGAAAACCGACAAGCCGAAGAATGAGATATGCAACATTTGCGTATCTTTATTGTGGAAACATTTGCATAAATGTCTCCTGCTCCAGGGATACTGAATGGAAATGTATCTAAGTGACTTCAGTGAAGAGTGGAGGTCCCCCAGGGATCAGTACTTGGTCCAGTCCAGTTCAGTGTTCATAAATGTAGTGGCTAACAGCTAAGATACCGAAATTTGCTGATAATTCATAGCAAAGCAGGTTGTGTGAGGAGTCAACGTGATCTCTAGACAGATTGATGCTGTAACCGGAGACGTGGAAGAAGAGTTTCGACGATGGCAAGTTTAAAGTAGCGGATTTTGGGTATGACAGTGTCAAAAAGTGAATATAAAATGATTGACAACAAACTAACCGAAACAAAAATAAAAAGACTATTGAGTAGTGAAAGTATCAACAAACCTAACTACGAGCAACAAACCTAGCAGAATGCAAGGCTTCGTAGCATTTACCTAGCAGAATGTTAGATTTCGTAGCATTTACCAAGTAGAATGCTAGATTTCGTAGCATTTACCTAGCAGAATGCTAGGTTTCGTAGCATTTACCTAGCAGAATGCTAGGTTTCGTAGCATTAACCTAGCAGAATGCTAGGTTTCGTAGCAT
The DNA here is from genome assembly GCF_026875155.1 of Cherax quadricarinatus. Lineage (NCBI taxonomy): Eukaryota > Metazoa > Arthropoda > Malacostraca > Decapoda > Parastacidae > Cherax > Cherax quadricarinatus. Next base: position 5,036,164 of record NC_069456.1, read on the forward strand.
GAACCTAGCAGAATGCTAGGTTTCGTAGCATTTACCTAGCAGAATGCTAGGTTTCGTAGCATTAACCTAGCAGAATGCTAGGTTTCGTAGCATGAACCTAGCAGAATGCTAGGTTTCGTAGCATGAACCTAGCAGAATGCTAGGTTTCGTAGCATGAACCTAGCAGAATGCTAGGTTTCGTAGCATGAACCTAGCAGAATGCTAGGTTTCGTAGCATGAACCTAGCAGAATGCTAATTTTCACAGTATTTGAGCACAAAATATCAAGGACCATTGTGGCTCTTGATAATATACATGTTAGACGGCATCTTCAATATACAGTCCAGTTTGTCTCCTAATTTGGTAAAACACGAAGATGTACTGGAGAAGCTGCTACCATACACCTTCCATCTCTAAGATACAAACCATATGAAGAAAGACTGTAAGATACTTAATATTTTCTGTAAATGGAGGTAGAGACTTCAAGAAGATCTCATTCAAGCCTTTAAGATGTTAAATAGTTTTGACACAGCATAAACAGCAATTTGAAATAAGAAATAAGCTCATATTTCTAAACAGTGGAAATAATTTTGTATGTTGTAGAAACACCTGTACCATAGTATCTTGAAGTACATGTGTTGCACTTGTAGGAGGCCCCGAGTTATCGTTTACTAAAGACGTAATATACAAACCAGACGGTTGCAACTACGGGAGTACCAACTCGGGGCCTCCTACAAGTGAAACACCCTGTAGAACCGGTGGTAGCCAGAAGTAGAACCACAGCTGAGTGGTACTGGAGTAACACCAGTAGTTTAAGATAGTAACAGTAAACCTCGTCTTCCATCCACTTCAGTCTCCCATGTAAATTCAGTGTCATTTGTTTTCGATACATTATGGTACATTCTCTCCAAGTGATCTTTATGCCTCTAACACCTAGAGAATGCACGATAGTTTTCAATCTACTGTAATTAGAAGTTGATAGCCTCTACTATCGGTCTTACCCATGTACTCCCTCTTCTTTCCTTCTTCTCTCCTTCCCTCCCTCCTTTCATCCGTTCTTCCTCTTCATCCCTTCCTTCTTCCCTCCCTACATACCTCCCTCCCTCCCACCCATTCTCCCTCACTCTCCCTTTTTTCTCTCTCCCACTTTCCCCAAACGAGGCACACGAGAGGGTTGAAAAAAAATGGAGGCGGTGGTTACTCTGATTAAATATTGATCGTGGGTAATCCTTGCTCATAATCGCAGATTCACGAGGAGAGGAACGCGAGTGGTGATTGGAGAACCGCGAGTGGTGATTGGAGGGGTGATACTACCGCAGCTCACAAGTGTAGCAGATGTAGCAGTCTGAAGCGTTCAGGGCAGTTATGTATACATGGGTTGTGATGTTCCTGGTCATCACACTGAGGAAGAAGAGGGCGAAGAAGAGGAGACAGAATAAAACATTTTTGAGACAGAAGAGGATATATATTTACATGGGAGTGCATGGGAAAGACATGTGTTGGGAGTCCTTGTAGTCAGTACCAAGGCTACATCAGTGGACTAACATCATTCCCGTTGTTTCTTCTTATTTTTAAATAGCTGAATAGATGAGACGAGGATAGTATAGCAGAAGGCTCTCTCCCTCCACTTCCTCCGGCACACTGCCCACATGAGGCAGGCTGGAAAAAATCTATGTTATTAGAAAAATGTTTTTATATACGGATGGAAGGTAGTGGCTGCATCTGCCACTACTTCAGGAGAACTATTACTATCGCAGCCCTGTATTTATCAATAGTACACCTGCTTGGGCTACTACACGCGATGGTACTATGTTCCAAGTGGTGCCTGGCTCACCATTCATTCAGAGTAGTTACAGAATGATCGTCAGGGTGGTGGCAGTAAAGCACTTTCTTACCACACTTACCAAGTGTCTGTATTACGCTACTGTGAAGCAGTGACGCAACTTCATAGTAGAGATTCTTCCTGTTTTTCAACTGTTTGTAAAAAAAATAACTTTTATTTAAATTTGTGTCACGTTTGCTTACTTTTATTTCGTGTTAACTCATTCACAGTTTAAAAAAAAAAAAGTTCTGGTGTTTGCAAATTTTTGGTATTTTTCCAATAATCTTTCGGTATCAAGTCCCATTTTTACCACTGTGAGAGACAGCCCAACACGATGAGTATATACAGAGGGTACCTTTCTCTCCATCTTCAAACACAGTTTACGGAACTGATACACCTTCCTAGAGGACTGCATCACGGAGACTATGGATCAATTCCACAACACTTCACAACCTCTAGGCATCCTTTCTCTCCTGTTCTCTATGCTTTTCTAAGGGTGAGTGTCTATGAGCACTCAGTACTCCACAATGAAACCTCGAGACTCGCCTTCCTACTCCGGTCTTTACTTCCCAACACCCGACGAGCGGAATTTTGAAGTTATTCCCTGAAAAGTTACCACAGCCGACGTGCAGTAAAAACGCAGACTCTCCCGAAAAATCAACAGTCTCTTCAGGGACAGTAAGTGAAGAAAACTGGGGCGCTCAGAGACAATAACTTAACTTCGCACACACAAACTCTAACCTAAGGAGACAGAATCCTTAAGCTTGGTGTTGAAATTCACCACTGGCATCCGGACTAAACACGAACTCCTAGACACAATCACCAAGAACCATAATTCTAAAGACTCAGATATCCACAAGGGATATCTGGGTATTATCACAGCGGCAGCAGTAGCATCAGAACCTACGAGACCAATAATACCGAAAAGATATATCCTTACCCTCAGAAACCTAGTCGAGAACAATATCATCGTGACCACAACAGATAAAGGAGAAGAGGTAATGAGCTTAAAGTCCAGCCAAGAACCTTTTCCAGAAAAGCTCGACGCATCCTTCAGAAGTCACAACACGGGGAAAAAAAAAATCATGCAACTTCTTCCTGGCCAGCCCACATCTTCCAGAATGTATGAACAACCAAAGACACAAACCCAACGTACCTCTCCGAGCCATCACCTCACACGGAACAAAGGAGGAGTAGTTAAAGGTTTCTTCCTGAGACCTTCCTATATCTGAAGTCCTGTCCTCCTCTAGGAAGAGTGCGCCTGTATTACTAAAACGACTTCAATTCCTTATCTTCTTCAAACACGACTGTAGATGAAGGTAAAGTCCATCCTCAATACGATACCCAGGGAACCCACAAGAGGTATGTGGACCTCCCTTTCAGCAATATAACCAGTAATATATCATATGCACTGGCTAGAAACAACATTCACTTGGCTATTGCACCATCCACAACCATCCAAGAACTTACTAGGAAGCGACCCAGCATTCACCAACCAGTTGCCACCGTCGCAGTTTACACGATCCCTTGTGGCCATTGTGGAAATAAATACGTGGGGGAAACATGTAGAAGTATTCCCATAAGGATAAGTGAGCACAAAAAAAGACAGCAGAGACGATACACAATGCATTTGTGATTCACAGAAACACTGAGTGACACCTGATGCGTTGGACAGTGCACAAATTATGCTTGTGGAACCAGTTCTCAGGAGACGCCGATGTTTAGAATCCACTCTGATTGCTCTAGCACTGTTGCACAGAGAACAGGAAGCTACAGTATTGACTACATTAACACACAGAACAAGCATCTCCACGTCAACCACCAGACAGGTCCGTCAGATAACTTACATAAGAGTGGAGGCGAACAACGAAATGCCTACTGGCCCATACTAATTGGGTACTTTTCAGATAAAATGATAGTCGCTCACATATTTGCCCAACCAATTTTACAGCCACCCAAGATCTCTCAGTTACGCAGCCTCACCGCCGCTCAGGTGCTCTCTCATGCCTTCCTACCCACATGTACATTTGGAGTGACTAAGATCCCAGGACCGAAACGTGTCGAGTATCACATACCATTTCCACTATTTAATGATTTCATTTTTACCATGGCTGTAGATCGTCAGTCAAATTTCTTTATTGAAGAAATTACTTCAAGCGGGCTTTATGGTGAGTAGACTGACCTACAGCAAGCAGGCTTTATGGTGAGTAGACTGACCTACAGCAAGGAGGCTTTATGGTGAGTAGACTGACCTACAGCAAGCAGGCTTTATGGTGAGTAGACTGACCTACAGCAAGCAGGCTTTATGGTGAGTAGACTGACCTACAGCAAGCAGGCTTTATGGTGAGTAGACTGACCTTCAGCAAGCAGGCTTTATGGTGAGTAGACTGACGTACAGCAAGCAGGCTTTATGGTGAGTAGACTGACCTACAGCAAACAGGCTTTATGGTGAGTAGACTGACCTACAGCAAGCAGGCTTTATGGTGAGTAGACTGACCTTCAGCAAACAGGCTTTATGGTGAGTAGACTGACCTACAGCAAGCAGGCTTTATGGTGAGTAGACTGACCTTCAGCAAACAGGCTTTATGGTGAGTAGACTGACCTACAGCAAACAGGCTTTATGGTGAGTAGACTGACCTACAGCAAGCAGGCTTTATGGTGAGTAGACTGACCTACAGCAAACAGCTTTATGGTGAGTAGAACTGACCTACAGCAAGCAGGCTTTATGGTGAGTAGACTGACCTACAGCAAGCAGGCTTTATGGTGAGTAGACTGACCTACAGCAAACAGGCTTTACAGTGAGTAGACTCACCTACAGCAAGCAGGCTTTATGGTGAGTAGACTGACCTACAGCAAACAGGCTTTATGGTGAGTAGACTGACCTACAGCAAGCAGGCTTTATGGTGAGTAGACTGACCTACAGCAAACAGGCTTTATGGTGAGTAGACTGACCTACAGCAAGCAGGCTTTATGGTGAGTAGACTGACCTACAGCAAGCAGGCTTTATGGTGAGTAGACTGACCTACAGCAAGCAGGCTTTATGGTGAGTAGACTGACCTACAGCAAGCAGGCTTTATGGTGAGTAGACTGACCTACAGCAAACAGGCTTTACAGTGAGTAGACTCACCTACAGCAAGCAGGCTTTATGGTGAGTAGACTGACCTACAGCAAACAGGCTTTATGGTGAGTAGACTGACCTACAGCAAGCAGGCTTTATGGTGAGTAGACTGACCTACAGCAAGCAGGCTTTATGGTGAGTAGACTGACCTACAGCAAACAGGCTTTACAGTGAGTAGACTCACCTACAGCAAGCAGGCTTTATGGTGAGTAGACTGACCTACAGCAAACAGGGTTTATGGTGAGTAGACTGACCTACAGCAAGCAGGCTTTATGGTGAGTAGACTGACCTACAGCAAGCAGGCTTTATGGTGAGTAGACTGACCTACAGCAAACAGGCTTTATGGTGAGTAGACTGACCTACAGCAAGCAGGCTTTATGGTGAGTAGACTGACCTACAGCAAACAGGCTTTATGGTGAGTAGACTGACCTACAGCAAGCAGGCTTTATGGTGAGTAGACTGACCTACAGCAAGCAGGCTTTATGGTGAGTAGACTGACCTACAGCAAACAGGCTTTATGGTGAGTAGACTGACCTACAGCAAGCAGGCTTTATGGTGAGTAGACTGACCTACAGCAAGCAGGCTTTATGGTGAGTAGACTGACCTACAGCAAACAGGCTTTATGGTGAGTAGACTCACCTACAGCAAGCAGGCTTTATGGTGAGTAGACTGACCTACAGCAAGCAGGCTTTATGGTGAGTAGACTGACCTACAGCAAACAGGCTTTACAGTGAGTAGACTCACCTACAGTATGCTGTCTTACGGTTTATTCGTACACCAGCCTTCACCAGTGAAGGCGAAACGTTGTCTAAATAAATATACCAAAATGGGGCACTCGATTTTTATTCATCAGTGGTAATACTTGTTTGTATCACATACCATTTTTATATAAGTTACCTTAGTTGAACGTCTTAAAGTTCTCTAGTAGTTTTTAGAGAAATTCTAGCAGTAGTTATTTTAGTTTATATCTTGTGTTAAGAACGTTAATATCTGTGTTAAGAACGTTAATATCTGTGTTAAGAACATTTATACCAGTGTTAAGAACGTTTATACCTGTGTTAAGAACGTTTATACCTGTGTTAAGAACGTTTATACCTGTGTTAAGAACGTTTATACCTCTGTTAAGAACGTTTATACCTGTGTTAAGAACGTTCATACCTGTGTTAAGAACGTTAATATCTGTGTTAAGAACATTTATACCAGTGTTAAGAACGTTTATACCTGTGTTTTAAAAACGTTTTATACCTGTGTTAGGAACGTTTATACCTGTGTTAAGAACGTTTATACCTGTGTTAAGAACGTTTATACCTGTGTTAAGAACGTTCATACCTGTGTTAAGAACGTTAATATCTGTGTTAAGAACATTTATACCAGTGTTAAGAACGTTTATACCTGTGTTAAGAACGTTTATACCTGTGTTAGGAACGTTTATACCTGTGTTAAGAACGTTTATACCTGTGTTAAGAACGTTTATACCTGTGTTAAGAACGTTAATATCTGTGTTAAGAACATTTATACCAGTGTTAAGAACGTTTATACCTGTGTTAAGAACGTTTATACCTGTGTTAGGAACGTTTATACCTGTGTTAAGAACGTTTATACCTGTGTTAAGAACGTTTATACCTGTGTTAAGAACGTTTATACCTGTGTTAAGAACGTGTATACATTGTGTTAAGAACGTATATTTCTGTGTTAAGTCAACGCAGTGTATCACAGTTGATTCTGAACAGAATAATGTGTTGATTCATGTGATTAATATTGCCTGTGTATGGTGATAATCAACATCCGTCAACCACCATCATAACCACCATCATAACCACCATCTCAACCACCATCTCTCATCACCACTACCATAACCACCATCTCTCATCATCACCATCATAACTACTATCTCTCATCACCACTACCATAACCACCATCTCTCATCACCACCATAACTACTATCTCTCATCACCACTATCATAACCACCATCTCTCATCATCACCATCATAACTACTATCTCTCATCACCACTATCATAACCACCATCTCTCATCATCACCATCATAACTACTATCTCTCATCACCACTACCATAATCACCATCTCTCATCACCACCATAACTACTATCTCTCATCACCACTATCATAACTACCATCTCTCATCACTACTATCATAACCACCATCTCTCATCACCACCATCTCTCATCACCATCATCATAACTAACTATCTCTCATCACCATTTATAACCACCATCTCTCATCACCATCATAACCACCATCTCTCATTACCACCATCATAACCACCATCTCTCATCACCATCATAAACACCATCTCTCATCACCATCATAACCATCATCTCTCATCACCACTATCATAACTACTATCTCTCATCACCATCATAACCACCATCTCTCATCACCACCATCATAAACCACCATCTCTCATCCCATCATAACCACATCTCTCATTACCACCATCATAACCACCATTCTCTCATCCATCATAACCACCATCTCTCATCACCATCATAACCACCATCTCTCATCACCATCCACAACCATCACTACCAGAACCATAGCATATTTTACATCTATCACCCTCAACCCCTCAACCAATATAACCCTCTCTCTCTCCACCAATACAACCCCATCACCCCCCAACCAATACAACCCCTCCCCCCTCCACCAATACAACCCTACCCCTCCACCAATACAACCACTCACCCTCCCACCAATACAACCCCTACCCCTCCACAATCAACCACTACTCACCACACCACCCCCCATTACAACCCTCACCCCTCCACCAATACAACCCCTCACCCCCACCAATACAACCCTCACCCCCTCCACCAATACAACCACTCACCCTCCACCAATACAACCACTCACCCCTCCACCAATACAACCACTCACCCCACCAATACAACACTCACCCCCTCCACCAATACAACCACTCACCTCCACCAATACAACCACCCACCCCCCACCAATACAACCACTCACCCTCCACCAATACAACCACTCACCCCCCACCAATACAACACCACCCCTCCACCAATACAACCCACTACCCCCCACCAATACAACCCCTCATCCCACCAATACAACCACTACCCCTCCACCAATACAACCACTCACCCCTCCACCAATACAACCACTCACCCCTCCACCAATACAACCACTCACCCCACCAATACAACCACTCACCCCTCCACCAATACAACCCCTCACCCTCCACCAATACAACCCTCACCCCTCCACCAATACACCACTCACCCTCCACCAATACAACCACTCACCCCCTCACCAATACAACCACTCACCCCTCCAAATACAACCAATCACCCCCTCCACCAATACAACCACTCACCCCTCCACCAATACAACCACTCACACCCTCCACAATACAACCACTCACCCCTCCACCAATTCAACCACTCACCCCTCACACAATACAACCACTCACCCCTCCACCAATACAACACTCACCCCTCCACCAATACAACCACTCATTCCTCCACCAATACAACCACTCACTCCCCACCAATACAACCACTCACCCCTCCACCAATACAACCACTCACCCCTCCACCAAACAACATCCCCTCACCAATACAACCTCACCCCTCCACCAATACAACCACTCACCCCTCCACCAATACAACACCCCCTCACCAATACAACCACTCCACCTCCACAATACAACCCACCCTCACCCACACCTCACCAATACAACCACTCACCCCTCCACCAATCAACCAACCCCTCCACCACAATACAACCACTCAACATCACCCTCCACCAATACAACCGCTCACCCCTCCACCAATACAACCCACCTACACCCCTCCACCAATACAACCACTCATCCCCTCCACCAATACACCATCACCCCTCACCTCCTCCCACCAATACAACCACTCACCCCTCCCCATACAACCCACCCACCATCACCACTCACCCCTCCACCAATACAACCCTCACCCTCACCAATACAACCACATCCTCTACCAATACAACCACTCACCCCTCCACCAATACAACCCTCACCCCTCCACCAATACAACCACTCACCCCTCACCAATACAACCGCTCACCCCTCCACCAATACATACCACACCCTCTCCACCAATACAACCTCACATCCCTCCACCAATACAACCGCTCTCCACCAATACAACCACTCACCCCCTGCACCAGCACAAGGTCCTCGACTACAACGACAAACATCACAACCATCACTGCCCGCAACCACCGCCATCACAACAATTACTAACACAATCACCACCCTCACCACCACACTCATCTCACTATCTTTCACAATCGCGATTGTGCTATCATAGCCAATATGGTTGGCACTATCATTGAGTTGAGTGATTGATAGCCATTAACTCATCCCACCCCTCTGTCCTCGTCATTCCCCTCAATCCCCGCCTCCACAACCCTCTCCAGCTCCCCTCATCTCCTCCTCCCTCGTTGCCTAATAACGGGTGGTTAACAACGCTTGTGTCGGAGGCTAACCACTCATCCAGGCCAATTATGTAGTTGTGTGAGTGTGCCGCTACAACACGTCCCTCCACTGCCTGGTCTCACTCACTCCTTCCCTTGTAGAGGATAATTAATAGTGTGTGTGTGTGTGTGTGTGTGTGTGTGTGTGTGTGTGTGTGTGTGTGTGTGTGTGTTTGTGTGTGTGTGTGTGTTTGTGTGTGTGCGTGTGTGTGTTTGTGCGCTCATCTTTAAGTACTGACCCAAATGCGGTTGCAGGGGTCGAGTCACAGCTCCTGGCCCCGCCTCTTCGCTAATCGCTATTAGGTCCACTCTCTCCCTTTTTGAAGAGCCTTTTCATACCTCTTCTAAAAGCTATGTATGGATCCTGCTCTCATTACTTCACTCTTCAGATTGTTCCACTTCCTGACAACTCTAAGGCTGAAGAAATACTTCCTAACATCCCTATGACTCCTCTGTGTGTGTGTGTGTGTGTGTGTGTGTGTGTGTGTGTGTGTGTGTGTGTGTGTGTGTGTGTGTGTGTGTGTGTGTGCGCTCACCTATATGTTGTTGCAGAGGTCATGTCTCAGCTCCTGACCTCGCCTCTTTCCTGGCTACTACTGGGTTCACTCTTTCCTGACTTCGAGAGCACCATCGTATCTTTCCTTGAAGCTATGTATGGGTTTGTCTCTCTCACTCTGTTTAACAAGTCATTCCACTTCCTGACCTCTCTAAGTCGGAAAAAATATTTCCTAACATCTCGTGTGTTTTCAGCTTCCAGCTCTGCCCTTGTGTACCTGATTTCCGTCTCTTGAAAAATTTCTTCCTGTTCACCCAGTTAAATGCCCTTAGTATTTTGCACGTCGCTGTCATATCACCCCTAGTCCTCCTGTCTTATGCCACAGGTTTAACTCCTTTAATCTCTCGTCATGGCAGTTCCCCTGATCTCTGGGACTAGTCTCGTTGCAAACCTTTGCACTTTCTCTAGCTTCTTGACGTGCTTGTTCAGGCGTGGGTTCCATACTGGTGCTGCATATTCAAATATGGGCCTCATTAATGCCGTACATAGTGTCGCGTTTACAACTCTCACCCCGAAGTCCTTTGTCACTGAGGTTTACAGCCTTTGGCCCCTAGCCTGTACTCCGTCTGCGGTCTTCTTTACCCTTCCCCAGTCTTCATAATTTTGCACTTCCTAGGGTTACATTGTAGTAGCCGTTTTCACAAATAACCCTCACATAAGAGAACGAACTTTATGACGACGTTTCGCTCCGACTTGGACAATAAACTGTGTGACTAGTTAATGATCCAAGTCGGACCGAAACGTTGTCATAAGCTTCATTGTATGTGCGGGTTAAATAAGTATTGATGATTAATACACGTGTGTAACAGTTAGGTATCGTATTATTGTTAGAAGGTTTCGCCCACACAGCTGTCTTCTTCAGTAAGATACGGAGACATCAGGTGTATTAGTGAAGTGACGATAATGTAATGACGATAATGTAATGGCGATAATGTAATGGCGATAATGTAATGACGATAATGTAATGGTGATAATATAATGGCGATAATGTAATGGCGATAATGTAATGGCGATAATGCAATGGTGATAATGTAATGACGATAATGTAATGGCGATAATGTAATGGCGATAATGTAATGACGATAATGTAATGGTGATAATATAATGGCGATAATGTAATGGCGATAATGTAATGGCGATAATGCAATGGTGATAATGTAATGACGATAATGTAATGGCGATAATGTAATGGCGATAATGTAATGGCGATAATGCAATGGTGATAATGTAATGACGATAATGTAATGGCGATAATGTAATGGCGATAATGTAATGGTGATAATGTAATGGTGATAATGTAATGACGATAATGTAATGGCGATAATGTAATGGCGATAATGTAATGGTGATAATGTAATGACGATAATGTAATGGCGATAATGTAATGGCGATAATGTAATGGTGATAATGTAATGGTGATAATGTAATGACGATAATGTAATGGCGATAATGTAATGGCGATAATGTAATGGTGATAATGTAATGACGATAATGTAATGGCGATAATGTAATGGCGATAATGTAATGGTGATAATGTAATGGTGATAATGTAATGACGATAATGTAATGGGCGATAATGTAATGGCGATAATGTAATGGTGATAATGTAATGACGATAATGTAATGACGATAATGTAATGACGATAATGTAATGGCGATAATGTAATGGCGATAATGTAATGGCGATAATGTAATGGCGATAATGTAATGACGATAATGTAATGGCGATAATGTAATGGCGATAATGTAATGGTGATAATGTAATGACGATAAATGTAATGACGATAATGTAATGACGATAATGTAATGGCGATAATGTAATGGCGATAATGTAATGGCGATAATGTAATGGCGATAATGTAATGGCGATAATGTAATGACGATAATGTAATGGCGATAATGTAATGGCGATAATGTAATGGTGATAATGTAATGACGATAATGTAATGACGATAATGTAATGACGATAATGTAATGGCGATAATGTAATGGCGATAATGTAATGGCGATAATGTAATGGCGATAATGTAATGGCGATAATGTAATGACGATAATGTAATGACGATAATGTAATCACTCCAACGATAATAAAGTTATAATAACGTTGGTAAAATTACCCACAATATGTTAGGTAAAAGGACACTAGTGCAGCTAATGTGACATTTTATTGTGGCAACGTTTGTCTTATTTTTCAACTTGTTGATATTTTATACCATTTTCAATATATATATATTGTTCCAGTAAGGGTATTGTGCCTTTTTGTACTTTAGTGGCCATTTAGTGGCCATTCCGTGTCCATTTGTCACACCATACCTGCAGCCTGTCCAGATCCATTCGTAGGTTTTTCTGGTCGTTACCTGTTTGTAGTTTGTTCATTAACTTCAGGCCTCAGAAGAGGGATACCTCTGACTATCCCTTCCATCATGTCTTCAGGTAAACAAGTATTTCCGGTACCAGTACTGATCCTTGTGGAACCCCACTTGTGACACCCGCCCATTCCGGCACCTACTTCAGTCAAGACACGCTAAATTTACGCAAGATGGGGAAGAAGAAAGAGAAGAAGAAGAAGATATTTCTTAGGACACTTGGAGTCACGTGATGGAGTCACGCACCAGAAAGGTGGTCCACCTCCCACCCAGTGAACTGATCCTATCATCATCATCATCATTATCATCATCATCAGATATTCTTCACTCTTGAGACTTCATCGCTTCATGAGTTTCCCAGTTGATGAATTAGACACATGTGCAAAACCTGGGTCTACAAGGTAGACGCTTCGCCCTCCAGTGGCGAAATATAAAAAAATTCAATAGGCCGGCCGTCTCCCACCGAGGCGGGATGACCAGGCCGTCCGTCTCCCACCGAGGCGGGATGACCAGGCCGTCCGTCTCCCACCGAGGCGGGATGACCAGGCCGTCCGTCTCCCACCGAGGCGGGATGACCAGGCCGGCCGTCTCCCACCGAGGCGGGGTGACCAGGCCGGCCGTCTCCCACCGAGGCGGGATGACCAGGCCGTCCGTCTCCCACCGAGGCGGGATGACCAGGCCGTCCGTCTCCCACCGAGCAGGGTGACCAGGCCGTCCGTCTCCCACCGAGGCGGGGTGACCAGGCCGTCCGTCTCCCACCGAGGCGGGATGACCAGGCTGTCCGTCTCCCACCGAGGCGGGATGACCAGGCTGTCCGTCTCCCACCGAGGCGGGATGACCAGGCCGTCCGTCTCCCACCGAGGCGGGATGACCAGGCCGTCCGTTCTCCCACCGAGGCGGGGTGACCAGGCCGTCCGTCTCCCACCGAGGCGGGATGACCAGGCTGTCCTTTCCTCCACCGAGGCGGGATGACCAGGCTGTCCGTCTCCCACCGAGCGGGATGACCAGGCTGTCCGTCTCCCACCGAGGCGGGATGACCAGGCCGTCCGTCTCCCACCGAGGCGGGTGACCAGGCCGTCCGTCTCCCACCGAGGCGGGATGACCAGGCTGTCCGTCTCCCACCGAGGCGGGATGACCAGGCCGTCCGTCTCCCACCGAGGCGGGGTGACCAGGCCGTCCGTCTCCCACCGAGGCGGGATGACCAGGCCGTCCGTCTCCCACCGAGGCGGGGTGACCAGGCCGTCCGTCTCCCACCGAGGCGGGATGACCAGGCCGTCCGTCTCCCACCGAGGCGGGGTGACCAGGCCGTCCGTCTCCCACCGAGGCGGGATGACCAGGCTGTCCGTCTCCCACCGAGGCGGGATGACCAGGCTGTCCGTCTCCCACCGAGGCGGGATGACCAGGCTGTCCGTCTCCCACCGAGGCGGGATGACCAGGCTGTCCGTCTCCCACCGAGGCGGGATGACCAGGCCGGCCGTCTCCCACCGAGGCGGGATGACCAGGCTGTCCGTCTCCACCGAGGCGGGATGACCAGGCCGTCCGTCTCCCACCGAGGCGGGGTGACCAGGCCGTCCGTCTCCCACCGAGGCGGGATGACCAGGCTGTCCGTCTCCCACCGAGGCGGGATGACCAGGCTGTCCGTCTCCCACCGAGGCGGGATGACCAGGCCGGCCGTCTCCCACCGAGGCGGGTAACCAGGCCGTCCGTCTCCCACCGAGGCGGGATGACCAGGCCGTCCGTCTCCCACCGAGGCGGGATGACCAGGCCGGCCGTCTCCCACCGAGGCGGGATGACCAGGCCGTCCGTCTCCCACCGAGGCGGGATGACCAGGCCGTCCGTCTCCCACCGAGGCGGGATGACCAGGCTGTCCGTCTCCCACCGAGGCGGGATGACCAGGCCGTCCGTCTCCCACCGAGGCGGGGTGACCAGGCCGTCCGTCTCCCACCGAGGCGGGATGACCAGGCCGGCCGTCTCCCACCGAGGCGGGATGACCAGGCCGGCCGTCTCCCACCGAGGCGGGATGACCAGGCCGGCCGTCTCCCACCGAGGCGGGATGACCAGGCCGTCCGTCTCCCACCGAGGCGGGATGACCAGGCCGTCCGTCTCCCACCGAGGCGGGTGACCAGGCCGTCCGTCTCCCACCGAGGCGGGATGACCAGGCCGCGTCTCCCACCGAGGCGGGATGACCAGGCCGTCCGTCTCCCACCGAGGCGGGATGACCAGGCCGTCCGTCTCCCACCGAGGCGGGATGACCAGGCCGGCCGTCTCCCACCGAGGCGGGATGACCAGGCCGGCCGTCTCCCACCGAGGCGGGATGACCAGGCCGTCCGTCTCCCACCGAGGCGGGGTGACCAGGCCGGCCGTCTCCCACCGAGGCGGGATGACCAGGCCGGCCGTCTCCCACCGAGGCGGGATGACCAGGCCGTCCGTCTCCCACCGAGGCGGGATGACCAGGCCGTCCGTCTCCCACCGAGACGGGATGACCAGGCCGTCCGTCTCCCACCGAGGCGGGGTGACCAGGCCGGCCGTCTCCCACCGAGGCGGGATGACCAGGCCGTCCGTCTCCCACCGAGGCGGGATGACCAGGCCGTCAGTCTCCCACCGAGGCGGGATGACCAGGCAGTCCGTCTCCCACCGAGGCAGGATGACCAGGCCGTCCGTCTCCCACCGAGGCGGGATGACCAGAGAAAGAAACACTTTCATCTTTGTTTACAATATCACTGTCAGTAATAAAAATACAAGAGTAAACAATGGAAGATGAGGTAATCAGTCCCTCAGCCCGGGCCAGGAGTGTTTCTCAACCTTTCTTCCCTCGTGGAACCCCTGAAGTAGTCATGTCTCAGGGAACCCCTACATAAAAACTGATAAAATATTAATATCTTCAAGTTTATACAAAAGAAAGTCCTTAAGGAAAATACATTTTTTTCTGATTACTGTTGTAGGAAAAAATAACTCAAGATTTTTCTCACTTTTATTGACAATGGAAAAGAAAAACTGAAATCTAGGAGGTTTTTATTAATACCAAAAAAAAAAAAAAAAAAAAAACAATATCTGTAATAACTACTACAATAACTTAATCGTCTACTGACAATGTTCAAAAGGCATAAGATAAATCAAGGCAAAATGTCCCATGAACAAAGGAAATGTTATTCTTGAAGCCAGTTTAGATAATGTTGAACCTGTTGGTTGTGTTTTGGTAAACAAATACTTAATTCTGGGCCGAACTGTAGATAAACACACAGGACATCTTGAAGAAAGAACATGATTCTGTTGTCAAATACTGTGTTCAATATGAAAAGTTCTACACTATTGCTTATTCCTATGACTTGGGAGCTAATTTTTAGAGAAACCACATTGTAGGGTAGAGGATTGATTTAGTGGTATGCATCAGATATCTGTAGGCTCACATAGGTTGGCTGAGTCAAATGCTTTCGGATGATGAAGCTCACAATTTCGGGAAGCTCACAAAGCTGACTGTAGCTCACTAAGTTCTGATGAACTCACAAAGTTCTCTTGATTGAAGCTCACAAAGTTCTTCCTTTCAGATCTTGGATTCATCAACAAGTCTACACATTTGTTCAAAGGGAGGCAATTAATGCTCTTTTCACCCACATTGTCCAGGGTGGTCCAGTAAACGTTCTTCAGTGGTTCATAGACAGTCTCAGTGGTCACAAAGTAAACACTTCCAGGTGTCCAGTAAGACAGTCTCAGTTAGTAAGACGTCATCCAAGTTCCGTTAACCTCTTCAAGTCTGGATTCCGTACGACAGTCTTCCAGGTGGTTGCAGTAAGACAGATTACAGGTGGTTCCAGTTTCAGACAGTTCTTCCAGGTGGGTTCCAGTAAGACAGTTCTTCCAGGTGGGTTCCAGTAAGACAGTTCTTCCAGGTGGGTTCCAGTAAGACAGTTCTTCCAGGTGGGTTCCAGTAAGACAGTTCTTCCAGGTGGGTTCCAGTAAGACAGTTCTTCCAGGTGGGTTCCAGTAAGACAGTTCTTCCAGGTGGGTTCCAGTAAGACAGTTCTTCCAGGTGGGTTCCAGTAAGACAGTTCTTCCAGGTGGGTTCCAGTAAGACAGTTCTTCCAGGTGGGTTCCAGTAAGACAGTTCTTCCAGGTGGGTTCCAGTAAGACAGTTCTTCCAGGTGGGTTCCAGTAAGACTCGAAATTTACTGATATCTTTCTTGACTTTAAAGTTCCAGCAGTAGCTGAAATATCTCAAGATTTCCTTTTGCAACATGATTTATCCAAAGATCCAGTCTTTTAAATCCAAGAATCTTGTCACTTGAAGTCAATACATTTTTTTCAGGGCCTTGCAATGACTTGTTCAGCGGATTCATGTGATGAAAAATGTCTGCTAAATGGGTTAGCCTTTGCGGCCATTTTTCATCTTCAAAGCACTTGGCAAAATCTTGCTTATAGTTTTATTGAAAGTATTCCTGCAATTCATCTTTCAGCTCAAACACCCGATTTAGAACTCATTTTTCTACCCAGCCACTATTTCTGTATGCAGCAAGAGATTAAAACATTCTAGAGTGAACTGTTCTTTGTTTAATACAGTTGACCATTTTTGCAGCATCATCAGAAAGTTTTTTCAATTCATCTCCAAGAGATTTTGAAATCAGCATCTCTCTGTGAAGAAAACAGCCTGTTGAGACATAATCAGCATTTTCTTGTTTTACAAGAAAAACCGAACCTCTTAAGGAGCCAACCATTGATGGAGCGCCATCAGTACAGATACCAACACAGTTCTTCCAGGAGAGACCTCTTGTTTCCAGA
This sequence comes from Cherax quadricarinatus, assembly GCF_026875155.1. Classification (NCBI taxonomy): domain Eukaryota; kingdom Metazoa; phylum Arthropoda; class Malacostraca; order Decapoda; family Parastacidae; genus Cherax; species Cherax quadricarinatus. The sequence continues at coordinate 5,053,271 of NC_069456.1, forward strand.
TACGAGGACAAAATATTTAATATATCTATATCTTTGCTTGTCTCAGTCAGTTCTTCGCAACAGAAAAACCTCCTTGAATTTCACCCTCACTGACAAATCTTACAAAGACTACAACGTGACATTTATGGGTGAGATCTGTTGACTCATCAACCTGGACAGAAAAACTGCCATTTTTCAGTTTATCACACAAAACCTCTTCAGCGTCATGTGACATGTCATCAATACGTCGACTTATTTGTACTGTTCGAGTACAGGACTTGCATGCGTCCTGTACTCGAGTGAGTCACTTGATACACGAATCCGTCACGTACAGCTCCTGTCCAATGACTACTAAAGGCGGATTCACACTGGTGCCGTATAGACGTCGCTAAATGATTATACTCTAAAATTATATAACAAGTTACCTGGAGTATACCTGGAGAGGGTTTCGGGATCAACGTTTGTGACCAGGCCTCACGGTGGATCAGGGTCTGATCAACCAGGCTGTTACTGCTGGCCACACGCAGACCGACGAAAGAACCGCAGCCAGGCTGATCAGGTACTGACTTTCGTTGCCTGTCCAGTGCCTTCTTGAAGGCAGCCAGGGATCTGTTGATCTCCCTTATGTATTCTGGGAGGCAACTGAACAGTCTTGGGCCCCTGACACTTACTGTGTTGTCTCTTAGCATACTCGTGGCACCCCTGCTTTTCATTAAGGGGATGTTGCACCTCCTTCCTAGCCTTTAGCTTTCGTATGGAGTGATTTTCGTATGCAAATTTGGGTCTAGTCCCTCTAGGCCTTTCCAAGTGTAAACAGTCAAGTATCTGTCTCGCCTGCCTTCCAGGGAATACAAATCAAAGGACTTCAACCATTCCAAGTAGTTTAGGTGCTTTATCGTATTTATGTGTGCCGTGAATGTTCTCTACACATTCTCTAGATCTGCGATTTCATCTGCCTTGAAAGGGGCCGTTTGTGTAGAAGAGTATTCCAATATAGAGAGAACAAGCAATTTGAAGAGAACCATCATGGGTTTGGCATCCCTAGTTTTGAAGGTTCTCATTATCCATCCCATCAGGTTAAAGACTATTATAATACTCAAGAATTTTCCAAGAATATGCCGCACGTATATAGTAAAATTACGATAAAATTAAACACAAAAATGACCAAAAATGCATTTACATAAGATTAGCCTATATATCACTGTTTCTGGCGGAACCCCTAGCGACCTCTGGCGGAACCCCTAGCGACCTCTGGCGGAACCCCTAGCGACCTCTGGCGGAACCCCTAGCGACCTCTGGCGGAACCCCTAGCGACCTCTGGCGGAACCCCTAGCGACCTCTGGCGGAACCCCTAGCGACCTCTGGCGGAACCCCTAGCGACCTCTGGCGGAACCCCTAGCGACCTCTGGCGGAACCCCTAGCGACCTCTGGCGGAACCCCTAGCGACCTCTGTCGGAACCCCTAGCAACCTCTCACGGAACCCCTAGCGACCTCTCACGGAACCCCTAGCGACCTCTGGCGGAACCCCTAGCGACCTCTCACGGAACCCCTAGCGACCTCTCACGGAACCCCTAGCGACCTCTCGCGGAACCCCTAGCGACCTCTCGCGGAACCCTAGTGTTCCGGGGAGAAACCCTGGACTGAGAACTGATTACCTTTCACTGTTTGCTATACATATTTCTATCATATCTTTGTATTGTGATGATAAAGCCACTGGAGGGCGAAACGTCTAAAAGTAAAGGTACCCAGATGTTTTGTACATGTATCTAATTCATCAGGTTGTCGGTGTTGTGTACCATTGATTTATACAACAGGTTTCCAGTTGCAGTCTACTGCAACTTGTCAACAAATGTTGAATTTTCTCATAAGGATACCAGGAGGGAGGAAGGGGAGAATTTTATTTGGGGGGAGAGAGAGGGATTTTGTTTGTGGGTGGATTTTGTTCCGTGAAAGGGAAGCCTTAAGTAGCCAAGCTTTTGTTTTCATCTGGGAAGTGAGACCAAATATTCCAGAGACCATTTATGCATGGGAGAGGGACCATTTATGTATGGGAGAGAAACCATTTAAGCAGGGAAGAGAGACCATTTGTAATGTATGAGGATAACAATGAAGAGATTATCAGGGTAATTATTCCAGCAGCAGCGCAGGTGTGACCTGTGGATGACTAGACAGAGCAATTATCCTAGCAAGACAGGTGTGACCTGTGGACGACTAGACAGAGCAATTATCCTAGCAGCAAGACAGGTGTGACCTGTGGTTGATTGGACAGCAATTATCAGGGTAATTATCGTAGCAGGAGGGCGGGTGTGACAACCTGAGAGGCTGTGTGGTAAACAGAGGCTGTCAGGGGCTGCTGTTTACTGATTGTATCTCAGGACGAAAATCAATCCTTCTACGGTTAGTTACTCCCTCTATTTCCATCCCTCCCTGTTTCCCCCTCCCTCATTCCCTTCCTCCCTCCCTGTTTCCCTCCCTTCATGCTTGTCATCCTCCCTCCTTCTCTCCTTCAGTACATGACTTCCTTCCTCCCTCCATACTTATCTCCTGTTATCTTTTCCTACCTATCATCCTCCCTCACAACCTCCCTCAGTAATTTCATCCCTACGTAAATATTCCTCTTTCAACTCTCCCTTTCGACCTCTCTCCCTCTCTGACTCCTCTCTCTTTCAGTCTACCTTTATGTCTCCCTTTCTCCATCTGTCTCTCCTCCTTCCCTTCATATCTCTATCCCTATTTCTACTCCTTCCTTCCTTCCCTCCTCCCTATTTCTCGAGTATTTACTTGATAATTGGCGGGTTGGTCTGTCATGACCTATTTCACACATGACCTGACCAGAGGCGGGGTCACGAAGCGTGACCAAGGTGACCTGACCCGCCTGCCTCTCTCCTTGTCACCTGTCCAGCCCTTGTCCAGCCCGTGTTGTCCAGCCCTTGTTGTCCGGCCTTGTTGTCCAGCACTTGTCCAGCCCTTGTTGTCCAGCCCTTCTCCAGCTCGTGTTGTCCAGCCCTTGTTGTCCAGCCCTTCTCCAGGTCTTGTTGTCCAGCTCTTGTTATCTTCCACCACCACAGCTGCTACTACCAACTCTCAGCAACAACCATTACAACCACTACTACCACCAATACAACCACCACTACAACCACATTCCAACCACCAGTACCATCACCAATGTACTATTTTTTGGCATCTTGTTGTCATTAATAAGATACCTTTACGTACCACAGTTTATTATACTGTCTCTATATTCCTCAATAAGTGGGCAATTAAACACACAGTGTTCAAGAGAGTGACCACAGGGCTGGTCGCATACTTTGCATTTGGTCGGATCATTTTTGTGTCTTCCAAACTGCCAGAAGTAATTGTAACCAAGCTTAAGCCTAAGCCAGAAGTACTTGTAGCCAAGCCTAAGCTTAATAATCAAGAAGTACTTGTAACCAAGCCTAAGCCAGAAGTACTTGTAACCAAGCCTAAGCCTAAGCCAGAAGTACTTGTAGCCAAGCCTAAGCTTAATCAAGAAGTACTTGTAACCAAGCCTAAGCCAGAAGTACTTGTAACCAAGCCTAAGCCTGGCTACTGCAACAGTCAGTCTGTGCATATGTCAGTCTGCCAGAATTACCTATAACCAAGCTAGCACCTTCCTACAACATCAGTCAGTCTGCTGACATTGCTTATCCACGTTCTTGTTATCACAATGAGTTACAGATCTACTCAGGGTTACAACAGCATTCCAGTATTTCAGTCAGGCACTGTTGGCCTTTGCTTCAGGGTGGCACAGTTGACATTCGGTGCCATCAGGCACTTTATATATAATTCAGTGTAGTCCTGCGGGTATTAAAATCAAACAGACACTGTGATTATTGAATCGAGAGAAACACCATTGGTATTTAACACACAAAGCCACTGAGGTTATTTAATCTATACATAACACTTATCTCTAGAGAGATGAGTTAAAATATATATATAAATTCTGGGAGATTACACCTGTTACCTAATGGGGAGGAAAAGCTGATGGGGAGGAAGGTTGTGTGTTGTTCGTAGATCAGTGTTTGGTGAGGACTTTTAAAGTCTTTAACTGGTTAACTAGTGTGGTCTTTAAGTGCACTCTGGTCTTGAAGACCAGAACTAGTTTTCTAGTGTGGTCTTGGAGAATAGACCTGGTTCGCTAGTGTGGTCTTAAAGACCACAGCTGGTTTTTCTAGTGTGGTCTTGAAGACCAGACCTGGTTCACTAGTGTGGTCTTGAAGACCCGACCTGGCTCACTCGTGTGGTCTTCAAGACCCGACCTGGATGACTAGTGTGGTCTTCAAGACCCGACCTGGTTGACCAGTATGGTCTTTAAGACCCGACCTGGTTGACCAGTATGGTCTTCAAGACCCGACCTGGATGACTAGTGTTGCCTTCAAGACCCGAACTAGTATACTTGAGATATTATTAATATAAATAGTGATCATTATGGCTGTTTATATATATAATAGTAATAATGATTTTATTATTATTATTATCATTATTATTATTGCTGATTTCACTTTTACATTATTTATAACCTAGGGATTACTGATACTTTCTTTATTCTGCAGCTGGGGAGATATCAGGGGACGCCAGGGTAGGGGAGGAGGTAGGGGTGGGAGGAAAAGACAGAGGAAGAACGTAAGGGGGTTGAGGGGAGTAGATAGAGACCTCCCACTCACCCCCTCCCCTTTGTGACGTACGTTCAGGAGTTAGAGGGGGTTAAGGGAAATATAGGGTGGGGTGGGTGGGGGGGGGAGATGCGGCGTCCCACAAGGGGGTAAGCTACCGTAAAATACGCGGATAATCTGGGGTCAGCCTGGGTCAAGGCCGCATACAAACACTCAGACAGCGAGGGTGAATTTAAGGGAAAGGTAGTGGATGGGGGAGGGGGAGAGGGTAGGGGGTGGGGGTAGGGGGAGGGGGAGAAGACTGTGGGACGGGAATGGACAAGTAGGAGAATGGAGTTGATCTCCTCCAGGTCGAATCCCGCCCCTCTAGTACGTACTACATGGTTTACAAACACACACACACACATACATACACACACACACACACACACACACACACACACACACACACACACACACATACGCGCACACACACAGTGCTGTTTTTGGTATATATGAACGACATGACTGAAGGGGTAGACTCAGAAGTGTCCTTGTTCGCAGATGATGTGAAGTTAATGAGGAGAATTAAATCGGATGAGGATCAGACAGGACTACAAAGAGACCTGGACAGGCTGGAAGTTTGGTCCAGCAACTGGCTCCTTGAATTTAACCCCGTCAAGCAAAGCCATGAAGATCAGGGAAGGGCAAAGAAGACCGCAGACACAGTATAGTCTAGGTGGCAAAGACTGCAAACCTCACTCAAGGAAAAGGATCTTGGGGTGAGTATAACACCGAGCACATCTTCCGAGGCGCAAATCAATCAGATAGCTGCTGCAGCATATGAGCGCCTGGCAAACCTGAGAATAGCGTTCCGATACCTCAGTAAGGAATCTTTCTAGACTGTACACCATATACGTCAGGCCCACATTGGAGTATGCAGCACCAGTTTGGAACCCGCACCTGGTCAAGCACATCAAGAAATTAGAGAAAATGCAAAGGTTAGCAACAAGACTAGTTCCAGAGCTAAGGGCTATGCCCTACGAAGAAAGGTTAAGGGAAATCTGCCAGACGACACTGGTGGACAGGAGGGTTAGGGGAGACATGATAATGACATACAAAATACTGCGAGGAACTGACAAGGTGGGCAGAGGCAGGATGTTCCAGAGATGGGACACAGAAACAAAGGGTCACAATTGAAAGAGGAAGACTCAGATGAGTCAAAGAGATGTTAGGATGTATTTCTTTAGTCATATAGCTATCAGGATGTGGAATAGTCTGGCAAGTGACGTAGGTATGATAAACCTCATGGAGCAGAGAGAGGACCTAGTAGCGATCAGTGAAGAGGCGGGGCCAGGAGCTATGAATCGACCCCTGCAACCACAAATAGGTGAGTACACACACACCAAATACAACAGGCTGAGTGTTTATCGACGAGTGCCTTTGACAATTAGTAGCTACTACTACTGCACACACACACACACACACACACAGGTAGTATTTATGAATGTTCGTAAAATGTACTGATATTCGTAATATATACGAATATTCGTAATTCATACGAATGTTCGCAATACAAACGAATGTTAGCAATAAAGACGATTGTTCGTGTACAGACGAATGTTCGTAATGCATACGAATTTTCGTAATATATTAGAAAAAAAATCTATACATGAAGACTTAGGGACTGACCACTCAAAACTGCATCTCCACTGCTAGCATCTGCAGTGCTAGAAACGCATATATTCGACTGTAGAAAAGTGCTGCACGTGTGAAGCGATTCGATAATAATGATACCTAAGCGTTGGCTGTGTCTCCTGCTCATCAAAGAGCATCAGTTAGTGTCCGGATATTACAGCGCTGAGCCAGTCTTGGTTTAACTTGGCCAAATGACAGCGTTAATAACTCCGCTTGCAATAACGTTAATGATGCTTGCTAACACAAAGGGGGGGATTAGTGATCCTTCTTTGTGTTAGCAATTAACGACGTCAGACTTAAATAAAAAAGCATAGAAAAACATGATTCTGTATATATATATATATATATATATATATATATATATATATATATATATATATATATATATATATATATATATGCAATGAGATCACAGTAAACAGGTGATATCGGAATATGCAAAACAACCACTGTGAGAGGATAGTGAAATCCCAAGCGCATTCGTGACTTCGCACATTATCAAGGAACTTTCAATATATATATATATATATATATATATATATATATATATATATATATATATATATATATATATATATATATATATATATATTGAAAATTCACTGAAATGAGAAAAATTTGTTTTATGTGATGTAATGTGTATTTGTCTCCCTCAGAGTCAAGAATACACGTTGTTGCGTGATTAAATTTAATCTTGCGAGAACAAGAGGTTACTCAGAGCTCTTTGCTATGAGATAAATATGTTCCCCATACACACATACACACACACACACACACACACACACACACACACACACACACACACACACAAACAAGCATAAAAAAATAAAAGTAGCCAACATGAACACTATCACAAATATAAACTATCATACAATATTTATATATCCAAGCATGAATTAAAATATTAAATTATTGACGTCAAAAGACCCCTAAAATTTCCCCGAGATCTCTATAGGCACCTCGGTAATTATAACAACCAGAGTGATTCAAATTCAGATACTTTATTTCTCTTATACAGTATCAGATAATGTGGTTTTCATGATATATATTATCAAACACAAAATAAAACCACTAACATGTGGTACATCTGAGCGGTGAAGCCTAAGCCACGACGTGACCACAAATATCGTCCCATTAACTTAACTTCAGGTTTAGCTAAGCAAAGGCATGAGATAGTAAATCAAGTGATGACGATGAATATTACGGTGCTCGTCACCTGCTCCTAGGCTGAGGGACTGATTACCCATATCTTCCACTCTCTTCTGAATATATTTTTACAGTCTTCAGGTTATGTCTATGTATTGTATTGATAATACCACTGGATGGCGAAACGTCTACAATAAAAATACCCTAGATGTTTCATGTGTGTCTAATTCTTCATCTTGTCGGTACTGTTTACCAATAATATAAAACATTCCAAAATGAACATCAGAAGGAATCTCGACTCTGTTTGAAGCACTTTTTATAAATTATCTTAAATAATTAGTCCATTTTTTGGTCCCTAAACAATAAAAATATATACTAGAGTAGACACAGGTGTCTACTCTAGTAGACACCTGTGTCTTGACTGAGAAACAAACAATAGAACTCCAAACAATACAAACAAGAACTGTTAAAAGGTAAAATATTACCAACAACACGAAGCCAGGGAAAACTTCGAGGCAAAAGATACAACACAATCGTATGAAATTTTTTTCAGTTATATCTGACGAACGAAATCGTAATAGCACGATTGCAAACGAATCACATAACCGGTGGGGTTCAAACCTCGCCCAGTTATATGATTTGGAATAAAGTACCCTCTGTAGATTGGGTGGAAGAAACTATTGTTAGCAAACATGTGACTGAACTAAGACACCAAGCAACGAATTTTTGGCGTTAGTTAAGAAACATGAAGACAGTTGACAACGAGTAGAAGTAGAGGTAAAATAACTGAGGGTTTTTGAAAAACATTGAACCGTTCGTACTTTACCTTTATAAACATTCATGGAAGGAAATTTTTTATAGGTTATAATGTTTCACTCAAATTATCTCTAGCCGAAAGGCCCCCGGGACGGGAAGGGGGGGGAGAGGTTTTCAGCAAACTATTCTAGCAAAAATCCAAATAAATATTTTTGATATGAGCCGTGATTTCTCCCCTCCCTTCCCTCTCCCCTCTTCCCTCCTCCCCCCTCTCTCTCTCTCTCCTCTCTCCCCTTCTTCTTTACCGGGTCTATGCATAACTTTGCCAAAAAAAAACTTTAAGATAAAACGATGTTAATCGGGGAAGTGCGGAAGGCGAGAAGCAAGGAGAGGAGGAAGGGGGGAATAGAAAAGGGAAAAAAAAGGGGAGAGGGGGAAAGGGGGTATAATACGAACTTTGTCATATTAAGTGTATGTCCCCCATCCTTAAAAAGACTACCATGCCAACACAACCACGTCAAACCGACCAAGTCATACACGACCAATCTACACAACCCGTCATACAAAACCCCAACGTCATACCGACCACCCATCCCGGGCCATGCCATACAAAACCCACGTCTACACAACCAGTCATACACAACCACGCCATAATACCGCCCCAAAACCCCAACCCACGCATACACGACCACGTCATACACAACCCTCATACACGACCACGCCAAACACGGCCACGCCATCCCAAAACCCAAAGTCATACACAACCACGTCATACACAACCACGTCATACACAACCACGTCATACACAACCACGTCATACACAACCACGTCATACACGACCACGTCATACAAAACCCAAACGTCATACACTACCGCGGCCATACAAAACCCCACGCCATACACAACCACGTCATACACAACCACGTCATACACAACCACGTCATACACGACCACGTCATACACAACCGCGCCATACACAACCACGCCATACACAACTACGTCATACACAACCACGTCATACACAACCACGCCATACACGACCACGCCATACACAGCCACGTCATACACGGCCACGCCATACACAACCACGTCATACACGACCACGCCATACACAACCACGCCTTACACGACCACGTCATACACAACCATGTCATACACAACCACTTCATACACAACCACCTCATACACAACCACCTCATACACAACCACGTCATACACGACCACGCCATACACAACCACGTCATACACGACCACGTCATACCCAATTACGTCATACACGACCACGTCATACACGACAACGTCATACACGACCACGTCATACACGACCACGTCATACACAACCACGTCATACACAACCACGTCATACACAACTACGTTATACACGACCACGCCATACACGACCACGTCATACACGACCACGCAATACACAACCACGTCATACACTACCACGTCATACACGACCACGTCATACACGACCACGTCATACACGACCACGCCATACAGGACCACGTCATACACAACCACGTCATACACGACCACGTCATATATGACCACGTCATACACAACCACGCCATACACAACCACGCCATACACAACCACGTCATACACGACCACGTCATACACAACCACGCCATACACAACCACGTCATACACAACCACGTCATATACGACCACGCCATACACGGTCACGCCATACACGGTCACGCCATACACAACCACGTCATACACAACCACTTAATACACAACCACTTCATACACAACCACTTCATACACAACCACGTCATACACAACCACGTCATACACAACCACGTCATGCACGACCACGCCATACACAACCACGTCATACACAACCACGTCATACACAACCACGTCATACACAACCACGTCATACACGACCACGTCATGCACGACCACGCCATTCGCAACCACGTCATACACGACGACGCCATTCACAACCACGTCATATACGACCACGCCATTCACTACCACGTCATACACGACCACGTCATACACGACCACGTCATACACGACCACGCCATTCACAACCACGTCATACACGATCACGGCATTCACAACCACGTCATACACGACCACGCCATTCACAACCACGTCATACACGACCACGTCATACACAACCACGTCATACACCACCACCCCATCCACAACCACGTCATACACGACCACGCCATTCACAACCACGCCATTCACAACCACGTCATACACGACCATGCCATACACAACCACGTCATACACGACCACGCCATTCACAACCACGTCAAACACGACAACGCCATTCACAACCACGTCATACACGACCACGTCATACACAACCATGTCATACAGGACCACGCCATTCACAACCACGTCATACACGGCCACGCCATTCACAACCACGTCATACACGACCACGTCATACACAGCCACGTCATACACGACCACGCCATACACAACTACGTCATACACGACTACAGAAACTCAAGACTTATCGCCACAGAAGACAACACTCAATACCGAAGAATCCTGGAATCATCACTTATTTCTATATCCGACAACTTCAACCAGAATAGTGGCTTCTATAACATAGCTGAACCACTTGCCAAGAAACTTCTTCATCGCTATCCCACATAAGAACACTGTAGAAGGTCTGCTCATATACTTATCCAATCTCCCTTCCAAGCTACCCAAGATTTTAGACTCTATAACCCCACATCAGATGCAGCATTCTCCACCTGACCCAGCATTCTCAACCTGACTATAAATACCCCAGGTAGATCTGTTTGTGAATTGAAAAAACCAACTGTGTGGGCGAAACGTTGTCAATAAAGGATCACATTAAACTGCATATGTGTTTATATTTCCATTGTGTCGGTATTTTATATAATTTATTTCTATCGTGTTCCAGTGCTCTAGACAACTCCACTAGGCAGTGTGTTCCAGTGCTCTTGACAACTTCAGTAGGCAGTATGTTCCAGTGCTCTTGACAACTTCAGTAGGCAGTGTGTTCCAGTGCTCTTGACAACTTCAGTAGGCAGTGTGTTCCAGTGCTCTTGACAACTTCAGTAGGCAGTGTGTTCCAGTGCTCTTGACAACTTCAGTAGGCAGTATGTTCCAGTGCTCTTGACAACTTCAGTAGGCAGCATGTTCCAGTGCTCTTGACAACTTCAGTAGGCAGTGTGTTCCAGTGCTCTTGACAACTCCAGTAGGCAGTGTGTTCCAGTGCTCTTGACAACTTCAGTAGGCAGTGTGTTCCAGTGCTCTTGACAACTTCAGTAGGCAGTGTGTTCCAGTGCTCTTGACAACTTCAGTAGGCAGTGTGTTCCAGTGCTCTTGACAACTTCAGTAGGCAGTGTGTTTCCAGTGCTCTTGACAACTTCAGTAGGCAGTGTGTTCCAGTGCTCTTGACAACTTCAGTAGGCAGTATGTTCCAGTGCTCTTGACAACTTCAGTAGGCAGCATGTTCCAGTGCTCTTGACAACTTCAGTAGGCAGTGTGTTCCAGTGCTCTTGACAACTCCAGTAGGCAGTGTGTTTCCAGTGCTCTTGACAACTTCAGTAGGCAGTGTGTTCCAGTGCTCTTGACAACTTCAGTAGGCAGTGGTGTTCCAGTGCTCTTGACAACTTCAGTAGGCAGTGTGTTCCAGTGCTCTTGACAACTTCAGTAGGCAGTGTGTTCCAGTGCTCTTGACAACTTCAGTAGGCAGTGTGTTCCAGTGCTCTTGACAACTTCAGTAGGCAGTATGTTCCAGTGCTCTTGACAACTTCAGTAGGCAGCATGTTCCAGTGCTCTTGACAACTTCAGTAGGCAGTGTGTTCCAGTGCTCTTGACAACTCCAGTAGGCAGTGTGTTCCAGTGCTCTTGACAACTTCAGTAGGCAGTGTGTTCCAGTGCTCTTGACAACTTCAGTAGGCAGTGTGTTCCAGTGCTCTTGACAACTTCAGTAGGCAGTGTGTTCCAGTGCTCTTGACAACTTCAGTAGGCAGTGTGTTCCAGTGCTCTTGACAACTTCAGTAGGCAGTGTGTTCCAGTGCTCTTGACAACTTCAGTAGGCAGTGTGTTCCAGTGCTCTTGACAACTTCAGTAGGCAGTGTGTTCCAGTGCTCTTGACAACTTCAGTAGGCAGTGTGTTCCAGTGCTCTTGACAACTTCAGTAGGCAGTGTGTTTCCAGTGCTCTTGACAACTTCAGTAGGCAGTGTGTTCCAGTGCTCTTGACAACTTCAGTAGGCAGTGTGTTCCAGTGCTCTTGACAACTTCAGTAGGCAGTGTGTTCCAGTGCTCTTGACAACTTCAGTAGGCAGTGTGTTCCAGTGCTCTACGACAGAGTAATAAAACCCCCCACTCATCATGTTGCACTTCTCTTATATTTGTGACGATGCTGTTTAGTCTTTACATTCTTTAACGATTCATCCATACACTTTATTTGTATCTTCTCTGCTAATTTTAAACTTAGAGTTTACTCTCTGTTTGAAGGACCAAGGCATCCATGACTGTGTTGTACAGTTTAAATCTGGACTTGATGACTCATTTAGACGACAGACTTCCAACCTTGTAAATGAACCAAGTCAGTATTAGTTCTGATTGTTGGAATCTTGCACAAAAGTCACAGAGAGTGGTAGTATCTGAGTGTGTACATGAGTTTGATACACTCAGAATGATAATGTCTGAGTGCTCTGAGTGTGTAAATGAGGTTGATACACTCAGAATGATAATGTCTGAGTGCTCTGAGTGTGTACATGAGGTTGATATACTCAGAATGATAATGTCTGAGTGCTCTGAGTGTGTACATGAGTTTGATACACTCAGAATGATAATGTCTGAGTGCTCTGAGTGTGTAAATGAGGTTGATACACTCAGAATGATAATGTCTGAGTGCTCTGAGTGTGTACATGAGGTTGATACACTCAGAATGATAATGTCTGAGTGCTCTGAGTGTGTACATGAGGTTGATACACTCAGAATGATAATGTCTGAGAGCTCTGAGTGTGTACATGAGGTTGATACACTCAGAATGATAATGTCTGAGTGCTCTGATTGTGTACATGAGGTTGATATACTCAGAATGATAATGTTGAGTGTCGATGTGTACATAGGTTTACCTCAGAGTATGTCTGAGATGCTCTGAGTGTGTACATGAGGTTGATACACTCAGAATGATAATGTCTGAGTGCTCTGAGTGTGAACATGAGGTGGATTCGTCCCTATTTTGGAATATTTAACAGTGATTTGCATACATACTTTATTCATCAACCTGGACGTATCTGGATTCAATGGAATTTTTCATTTAGATTTTCTAGCTTCACCTGTGAGTGCCTGACCAAAGAGAGAGAGAGAGAGAGAGAGAGAGAGAGAGAGAGAGAGAGAGAGAGAGAGAGAGAGAGAGAGAGAGAGAGAGAGAGAGAGAGAGAGAGAGAGAGATAAACACTGGAGTGTATAGGGTTGCGGAACAACAACAAAACAACAACAGCTGAGCCTTAAATATAACCTCTGATTTTTCCTCTCTCTAGGCAACAATAAGAACAAACGTTTACACTTTCACTGACACTCAAGTGTAAACACCTCTGACCAGCTCTTCCTTGGTTGGTAAGATGATGTCACTGCCTGAAAGTTCCTCTGGTGAGCCAGAAAAAGATTCCAGACTATTGTAGACCCACGCGTTCTCCTCTGGTGTCTCCATGCTCTATTGCACATCAAATGGATTTTTTTCAGAAAGAATAGTTTATCTTAGAGTTCTGTACCTCGCTCTCTCTCTCTCTCTCTCTCTCTCTCTCTCTCTCTCTCTCTCTCAGTCTCCTCTTCGTCTTCTTCGAAACTAACCTTCTGCTCTCTCATAATTCGTCGATCTTGATCTATTCGGAAAAAAAGACAATGGTGGCTTTCATGAAAAGCTAAAATTTTGTATTAAAGCGACAAGCGGTGTTCTGTGCTTAGAATTCTTGGCCTATCCATTGCGACTATTGCTTGGACAGACAGGAATGCCTGGTTTTGTCGATGATGAAAAGTTCTTGCTTTCAGGACAGATTGGAGAGACCTGCATTGGAGCATCGAAGGAATCTTGTAGTCTCATGTTCTCCAGGAGTGAAAATCCTTTGTCATTTTCCTGATTACGTGTCCCTGAATGGGATCCTTGTCCTAGGCTATTCACAATTTGAGTTTCCCAGGTATCGTTCTCGTATTGTAGTCCTTCAGGGGCCAAGAAGCCCTTTGAAAACTGTTTCATCCTTTTTCCCAGTGGCCAAAATCTTTGGGTCTCTCAGCACTTCTTAAGTTGGGCCACACGGAACTGTGTTGAACGGTGTCACAACTAACAGCAGTCCAATTGAAGTGACATCGGTGAGTATTAGCGCTTGTTGCTCGTTAACCAAGTAACCAGACTATCGATTCAACGACATCTTGGGTTGCTCTTGCAACTCGAATCTGCCACCTTTACGTGAGGTAGCTTAGCACGCTTTAATCGCGAGTTAAATATACCCTCAGCGCAGAACATCCGTCATACAAACACCGATCTCTCATATCTTAAAACGTATCAACTCCTGTATCATCTCTCCTGTACCTAAATAAACTTACTTACTAAGGGTTGTGATGAAGGCAGCACTGACGAAGTAAGTGCACTAGCAACTGCTATTTATTCTGCGAGGCGTTGAAATGCATTATGCCACACCTCCCCTCCGTACACTAAACCCACCAACTTCTGCACCCATCCGCCCCACCCCAACACAACCCCTCCCCCACCCACAATCTCTCGCCAACATATCGCCTTTAAATACCCAGAAATTAAATCAGGGCTCAGGATAACGTTTTGAGTAACGATTAGTGTTTCCCGTGAACCATAATGCAGCTTGATGGAATATTGATAGTGGCCTGGGTGTTGATCCTGGCCCACCCTGGGTGTTGATCCTGGCCTACCCTGGGTGTTGATCCTGGCCTACCCTGGATGTTGATCCTGGCCCACCCTGGGTGTTGATCCTGGCCCACCCTGGGTGTTGATCCTGGCCTACCCTGGGTGTTGTTCTGGCCTACCTGGTGTGTCCTGCCCACCCTGGGTGTTGATCCTGGCTACCCTGGGTTGATCGGCCCACCTGGGTGTTGATCTGGCCCACCCTGGGTGTTGATCCTGGCCCACCCTGGGTGTTGATCCTGGCCTACCCTGGGTGTTGATCCTGGCCCACCCTGGGTGTTGATCCTGGCCCACCCTGGGTGTTGATCCTGGCCCACCCTGGGTGTTGTTCCTGGCCTACCCTGGGTGTTGATCCTGGTCCACCCTGGGTGTTGATCCTGGCCTACCCTGGGTGTTGATCCTGGCCCACCCTGGGTGTTTATCATGAAACGTTCTGGGTGTTGATTCTGGCCTACCCTGGTGTTTATCCTGGCCCACCCTGGGTTTGTTGACCCCTGGGTTGATTCGGCCTACCCTGGTGTTTATCTGGCCCACCCTGGTGTTGACCTGGCCCACCCTGGGTGTTGATCATGGCCCACCCTGGGTGTTGATTGCCAACCTGTGTGATTCCCACCCTGGGTGTTGATCGTGGCCCACCCTGGGTGTTGATACTTTCCCATCCTCTGTGTTAATCCTGGCCAACCCTGGGTGTTGATCCTGGCCCACCCTGGGTGTTGATCCTGGCCTACTCTGTGTTGATCCTGGCCCACCCTGGGTGTTGTTCCTGGCCTACCCTGGGTGTTGATCCTGGCCCGCCCTGGGTGTTGTTCCTGGCCTACCCTGGGTGTTGATCCTGGCCTACCCTAGGTGTTGATCCTGGCCTACCCAGGGTGTTGATCCTGGCCCACCCTGGGTGTTGATCCTAGCCTACCCTGGGTGTTGATCCTGGCCCACTCTGGGTGTTGATCCTGACCCACCCTAGGTGTTGATCCTGGCCCACCCTAGGTGTTGATCCTGGCCCACTCTGGGTGTTGATCCTAGCCTTTCCTGGGTGTTGATCCTAGCCTACCGTAAGTGTTGATCCTAGCCTACCCTGGGTGTTGATCCTGGCCTAACCTGGGTGTTGATCCTGGCCTACTCTGGGTGTTGATCCGGGCCTACCTTGGGTGTTGACCCTGGCCCACCCTGGGTGTTGATCCTGTCCCACTCTGGGTGTTGATCCTGGCCTGCCCTTTGTATTGATCCTATCCTACCCTGGGTGTTGAACCTAGCCTGCCCTGGGTGATGATCCTGGCCATAACCTGGGTGTTGATCCTGGCCTACTCTAGGTGTTGATCCTGAGCCACTCTGGGTGTTGATCCTGACCCACTCTGGGTGTTGATTCTGGTCCACCCTGGGCGTTGATCCTGACCCACCCTGGGTGTTGATCCTGGCCTACCCTGGGTGATGATCCTGGCCTACCCTGGGTGTTGATCCTGGCCTACTCTGGGTGTTGATCCTGGCCTACCCTGGGTGTTGATCCTGATCCACCCTGGGTGCTGATCCTGGCCTACCCTGGGTGTTGATCCTGGCCTACCCTGGGTGTTGATCCTAATCCACCCTGAGTGTTGATCCTGGCCTACCCTTGGTGTTGATCCTGATCCACTCTGAGTGCTACTCATGGCCTACCCTGGACGTAGATCCTGGCCTACCGTGGGCGTTGATCCTGATCCACCCTGAGTGTTGATCCTGGTCTGCCCTGGGCATTGATCCTGGCCTACCCCGGGTATTGATCCTGGCCTACTCTGGGCGTTGATCCTGGCCTGCCCTGGGCGTTGATTCTGGCCTGCCCTGGGCGTTGATTCTGGCTTACCCTGGGTGTTTGTCCTGGCCTACCCTGGGCGTTGATCTTGGCTTGACCTGGACGTTGATCCTGCCTACCATGGGTGTTGATCCTGGCATACCCTAGGTGTTGATCCTGGCCTACCCTGGGCGTTGATCTTGGCCTGCCCTTGGCGCTGATCCTTGCCTACCCTTGGCGTTGATCATGGCCTACTCTGGGTGTTGATCCTACCTACCCTGGGTGTTGAACTGACCCATCCTGGGTGTTAATCCTAGCCTACCCTGGGTGTTGAACTGGCCCATCATGGGTGTTGATCCTAGCCTACCCTGGGTGTTGATCCTGGCATACCCTAGGTGTTGATCCTGGCCTACCCTGGGCGTTGATCTTGGCCTGCCCTTGGCGCTGATCCTTGCCTACCCTTGGCGTTGATCATGGCCTACTCTGGGTGTTGAACCGGCCCATCCTGGGTGTTGATCCTAGCCTACCCTGGGTGTTGAACTGGCCCATCATGGGTGTTGATCCTAGCCTACTCTGGGTGTTGAACTGACCCATCCTGGGTGTTGATCCTAGCCTACTCTGGGTGTTGAACCGGCCCATCCTGGGTGTTAATCCTAGCCTACCCTGGGTGTTGAACTGGCCCATCATGGGTGTTGATCCTAGCCTACCCTGGGTGTTGATCCTGGCCTTCCCTGGGTGTTGAACTGGCCCATCCTGGGCGTTGATCCTAGTCCACTCTAGGTGTTGATTCTGGCCTGCCCTGGGGCGTTGATCCTGGCCTACCCTGGACGTTGATCCTGGCCTGCCCTGGGCGTTGATCCTGGCCTACCCTGGGCGTTGATCCTGGCCTACCCTGGGCGTTGATCCTGGCCTACCCTGGGTGTTGATCCTGGCCTACTCTGGGCGTTGATCCTTGCTTACCTTGGGTGTTGATCCTGGCCTACCCTGGGTGTTGATCCTGGCATACCCTGGGCGTTGATCCTGGCATACCCTGGGCGTTGATCCTGGCCTACCCTGGGTGTTGATCCTGGCATACCCTGGGCGTTGATCCTGGCATACCCTGGGCGTTGATCCTGGCCTACCCTGGGTTTTGATCCTGGACTACCCCAGCCCACTCGGGTGTTGGTGCTGATCTTAGCCCACTGAAACCCACCGTGGATATTTGTGTTCACGTCAGCTCACCTTTGGTGTTGATCCTAGCCCACCCCAGCCCACCCTGGGTGATGCTCATCTTTGCCTATCACAGCGCACCCTGGGTGACGTTTCTCTTCGCCCACTCCAGCCCACCCTGGGCTTTGATGTTGATCCTAACCCACCACCGTCCACCCTGAGTCTTGGTATTGATCCTTGCCCACCCTATGTGTTAGTACTGGTCCTGCCCACCCCACCCATGTGTTAGTACTGGTCCTGCCCACCCCACCCATGTGTTAGTACTGGTCCTGCCACCCCACCCATGTGTTAGTACTGGTCCTGCCCACCCCACCCATGTGTTAGTACTGGTCCTGCCCACCCCACCCATGTGTTAGTACTGGTCCTGCCCACCCCACCCATGTGTTAGTACTAGTCCTGCCCACCACCCCATGTGTTAGTATGGTCTGCCCACCCACCATGTGTTAGTACTGGTCCTGCCACCCCACCCCACCCCACCCTATGTGTTAGTACTGGTCCTGCCCATCCCACCATGTGTTAGTACTAGTCCTGCCCACCCCAGCCCACCCTATGTGTTAGTACTGGTCCTGTCCACCCTCCCCATCCTATATGTTAGTACTGGTCCTGCCCACCCCCCCATCCTATATGTTAGTACTGGTCCTGCCCACCCCACCCTATGTGTTAGTACTGGTCCTGCCCACCCCACCCATGTGTTAGTACTAGTCCTGCCCACCCCAGCCCACCCTATGTGTTAGTACTGGTCCTGCCCACCTCTCCCCATCCTATATGTTAGTACTGGTCCTGCCCACCCCACCCTTGCGTTAGTATTGGTCCTGCCCACCTCAGCCACCTTATGTGTTAGTACTGGTCTGCCCACCCCAGCCCACCGTATGTGTTAGTACTTTTCCTGCCCACCCTATGTGTTAGTACTGGTCCTGCCCACCCTGGGCACTAGTATTAATAACGCCCAGCCAGCCCACTCTGGTTGTTAGTGTTTATTAAAATTAGAGAGAGAGATACAGAGAAAGAGAGAGAGAGAGAGAGAGAGAGAGAGAGGAGGAGAGGGGGAGAGAGGGGGGAGGGGGAGAGAGAGAGAGAGAGAGGAGAGAGAGAGAGAGAGAGAGAGAGAGAGAGAGAGAGAGAGAGAGAGAGAGAGAGAGAGAGAGAGAGAGAGAGGAGAGAGAGAGAGAGAGAGAGAGAGAGAGGGAGGAGAGAGAGAGAGAGAGAGAGAGAGAGAGAGAGAGAGAGAGAGAGAGAGAGAGAGAGAGAGAGAGAGAGAGAGAAGAGAAGAAAGAAAGAAAGAAAGAAAGAAAGAAAGAAAGAAAGAAAGAAAGAAAGAAAGAAAGAGAGAGAAAAGAGAGAGAGAGAGAGAGAGAGAGAAGGTGTATCAGAATAGAAAGGAGGTGAAAGTACTGAGAGGAGTATCACCTGTGAAAGGGAGGGGAGAGGGGAGGGGAGAGGGGAGTGAGAGGGGAGTGAGAGGGGAGTGAGAGGGGAGTGAGAAGGGAGTGAGAGCCCATTGCCAGAGTGAAACTGGGCATAAGCACAGAGGGGAGACTGAGGGGAGAGGGAGTTATGGGGCAGGACAGCCATTGTTAGAGTGATGTTGGGTATAAATACAGGGGAGAGAGAGAGAGGAAGGGAGGGGTGAGTTAGGATAGAGAACTGAGAGAGAGAGGGGTGAATGAGAGGGGAGTGAGAATGGAAATAGAGGGAACAGGGAGGGGTGACAGAGGAGTGAGGGTAACTGAGAGAGGGATGATGGAGGAGTGAGAGGGATGACAAAGAGTGAGAGGAACTGAGAGAGGGATGACAAAGAAGTGAGAGGGAACTGAGAGAGGGATGACAAAGAAGTGAGAGGGAACTGAGAGAGGGATGATAGAGGAGTGAGAGGGAACAGAGAGGGATGACAGAGGAGCGAGAGGGATCTGAGAGAGGGATGACAGAGGAGTGAGAGGGACTGAGAGAGGAATGACAGAGAAGTGAGAGGGAACTGAGAGAGGGATGATAGAGGAGTGAGAGGGAACTGAGAGAGGGATGACAGAGGAGCGAGAGGGATCTGAGAGAGGGATGACAGAGGAGTGAGAGGGACTGAGAGAGGGATGACAGAAGTGAGAGGGAACTGAGAGAGGGATGACAAAGAAGTGAGAGGGAACTGAGAGAGGGATGATAGAGGAGTGAGAGGGAACTGAGGGAGGGACGACAGAGGAAAGAGGGGAATAAGAGGGGGTGAGAGAGGAGTGAGAGGGAAATAAAAGAGAGATGGCAAAGGAGTGAGAGGGAAATGAGAGGGACTAGCAGTAAGAGTGAATCTTAATGAACAAGACACAAGTGCAACACTTGCAGATCTTTACTGCAGAAACCTTCCGCCTTCACAACAGGCTTCTTCAGTCGAATACAAGCTAATATAACACTGGAGACAGTAACAGTAGTGGATTTGATCAGTTCCTCAGTCTTGGTAGGAGGTGGTCAGTCCCTCAGTCTTGGTAGGAGGTGGTCAGTCCCTCAGTCTTGGTAGGAGGTGGTCAGTCCCTCAGTCTTGGTAGGAGGTGGTCAGTCCCTCAGTCTTGGTAGGAGGTGGTCAGTCCCTCAGTCTTGGTAGGTGGTGGTCAGTCCCTCAGTCTTGGTAGGAGGTGGTCAGTCCCTCAGTCTTGGTAGGAGGTGGTCAGTCCTTCAGTCTTGGTAGGAGGTGGTCAGTCCCTCAGTCTTGGTAGGAGGTGGTCAGTCCTTCAGTCTTGGTAGGAGGTGGTCAGTCCCTCAGTCTTGGTAGGAGGTGGTCAGTCCCTCAGTCTTGGTAGGAGTGGTCAGTCCTCAGTCTTGGTAGGAGGTGGTCAGTCCCTCAGTCTTGGTAGGAGGTGGTCAGTCCCTCAGTCTTGGTAGGAGGTGGTCAGTCCCTCAGTCTTGGTAGGAGGTGGTCAGTCCCTCAGTCTTGGTAGGAGGTGGTCAGTCCCTCAGTCTTGGTAGGAGGTGGTCAGTCCCTCAGTCTTGGTAGGAGGTGGTCAGTTCCTCAGTCTTGGTAGGAGGTGGTCAGTTCCTCAGTCTTGGTAGGAGGTGGTCAGTCCCTCAGCCTTGGTAGGAGGTGGTCAGTCCCTCAGCCTTGGTAGGAGGTGGTCAGTCCCTCAGCCTTGGTAGGAAGGTGGTCAGTCCCTCAGCCTTGGTAGGAGGTGGTCAGTCCCTCAGCCTTGGTAGGAGGTGGTCAGTCCTTCAGTCTTGGTAGGAGGTGGTCAGTCCTTCAGTCTTGGTAGGAGGTGGTCAGTCCTTCAGTCTTGGTAGGTGGTGGTCAGTCCTTCAGTCTTGGTAAGAGGTGGTCAGTCCCTCAGTCTTGGTAGGAGGTGGTCAGTCCTTCAGTCTTGGTAGGAGGTGGTCAGTTCCTCGAGACTAAAGCAGAGGCATGTAGCATGTAAATTTTTTACAAGAAGAGCTGGATATGGTGGTGAAGAAAGACAAGGTGAATACTATCAGGTGAGCAACATACCCAGGTAACAAGAGGGGGACCCACCAGCTCAGCAGTCCCCTCAGCAGTAAATCCTGTAAGAGAGAGACAGCACATGAGTTGAGGCTCTCACAGTACCACCTCCATGATGTCATGACATCTGTACAGCTGTAACCAGAGGAACGTCGCTTAAAATGGGGAAATTTCAGATACAACCCTTGGTACAGGCGAAGACACAGACGGGCAACCTGTAGAGTAACAAGGAGCTGGATAAATCACGGAACGGATAGGGTTTGTACCCATTATGAGACGGTGGTTTATTTGAAGTCATTATTACGATTTTCGTTAAGATTTCGTGAGTTAAGTAGCTGGATAGTCAAGACCAGTTGCTCTGGGACTTAATATTTGACCAGAGCAACAGGTACTTGTACCTGCTTCACACGCTCCTACATCCTCCTCCCAGCTACTCCTACTTAAATACACAAATAACCCTTACATAGGAGAGACAAGCTTACGACTTTTCGGCCTGTCTTGGAAGATTTACAAAGACGCGTCTAAGATCCGTAGCTGGTGTGCGTATCATACAAAACCACACGACTGTGTTTACATTCTTCCACGAGGAACGACAGCCACCAAATACCTCCAGAAAGTGAGGTAGAGGACAGTCCAGGTAATGGCCAGTCTGGTAATGAATTGGCCATTGCCAGTCTTAGGTAATGGCCAGTCCATTACCTAAGACTTCATTGCCAGTGCTGGAGATCTCACGCACAATCCCAGGAATAAACAGCCCCCTGTTATGACTGTTGTATTAGAAACATTTCTAGACAAGAGAATTCCTGAGGACCTCGCCGAGACTGTTGGTTACGCGACCAAGAACCAAAAGAAAGGGAGGAGAATGATTTTCTTATTTTTTTAGCTAACTCATTTTACCTTATTCCTTGGATATCTTCTTTATAGTATAATAATAAGGTATTAAAAGGACCAAAATGGTCCTAACTTTTTTGGGTTATTCCAGGTTCTTACAAACATGCTGCTGTGTATGATAATCTATGTAATTATATTAGTGTATACCTGAGTAGTGTGCGTCAGTAAGATTATTGATACCCACACCATTGATGTCTTCCTTCATCGGGGGGGCAACTCCCCCGCGGCCCGGTCCATGATCAGGCCTTGCAGTGGCTCAGGGCCTGATCAACCAGAGTGTTACTGCTGGCCGCAGGAAGAGACGGTGAATGATATTGTTTCCAAGTGCATAATTTACAACCATGTACATTGAACCTTGCAGCTGGAAAACTGTTGAACCTTGCAATTTATAACCATACATTGAAACCTGCAACTGAGGACATGTTGAACCTTGTAATGAGAAACCCATTGAACCTTGTAATGAAAAGCAGGGTTCAACTCAGCTCGAGTATGCTCCACTCTCATGGACTGTCTGCTCACTATCCCACCTCCGATTTTTAGAGTTACAGCCTTAGAGGGGAGGGTGAGGGGAAGGGAGAGGGGAGACACTACAGGGATTAAAGGACCGTGATGGACAACTCCCACAATGGCCAGAGTGGCTTCATGTTACCACCTTTGTTTCCCCTCGTTCTCTGAGGGGAGGGAGGGGAGGTAGGGGAGGGAAGGGGAGGGTGAAGGGTGGGTGGAGGAGGCTAGGGTGAGGTAGAAAAGGGTAAGGATGAGGGGAGAATAAGGGAGGGGGGAGTAGCAGGGGGTAGATGACTGACGCAAAGGGAGAATAAACTGAGAAAAAAAATTTGGGGAGGATAGAGAGTATAGAAAGACGGGAAATGGGAAGCATAACTGGGAGGGAGGGGAGAATATCTATTGAGAGGGAGGGAGGGAGATAATATTCAAGGGGAAGAAGGGAGGGAGGAAGGGAGGGAGGGATGGGGAGAATATCTATTGAGAGGGAAAGGAGAACGTGAATAGAGAGGGAGGGAAGAATGTCAATGGAGAGGGAGGGAAGAAGGGGAGAATATAATATGAAGAGACAGAAAGGGATGAGTAAAAATGGAAGAATGTTGAAAGGGGAAGAGAGAGGAAAACCCGGGGGAAGGGGAGGGGAAAGAAAGGGAAAGGGAGAAAATGGAAAGGGAGAGAAGGGGATTAAAAGGGGAGAGAAGCAAGATGAGTTGGTGGGGGGAAGTGGGGAGAGGAAAACTGTGGGGGAGGCAGCTACAGCTGCTGAGTAAGTGTGGGAGAGAAGAGGGGAAAGGAAGGGAAGTGAGGGGTTGAGAGGAGGGGAGAGGAAGGGAACTAGACAGGAAGGTCAGAGAGAACGGAAAATGACTGGATAAAGATTGAACTGATAAAAGAGGAGGAAGCAAAACAAAACAAAAAAAAAGATATGTGATGACAGCTGGGGATAGATAGATAGATAGATAGATAGATAGAGAGAGAGAGAGAGAGAGAGAGAGAGAGAGAGAGAGAGAGAGAGAGAGAGAGAGAGAGAGAGAGAGAGAGAGAGCGCAGATCTCGGAAGTCCACACTGAGCCTGTCTACTGAAAGGAACTATCTGTTTCTATCCAGATTGAGGGCTATCGTGTATTATCTAGGTGTATGGCAAGGAGTAGAGGCTCTCTCCACCTCCCCCAGCCAGCCACTAAGAATCAGAAGAAGTACTTACCCATGCCATATGCAAAGATGCATTTAAATTCACAGAAGAAGGAGGTGGATGGCAATGGGCTACAACTATCTAACTAAATAGGTATTATAACTATCGTAACAAGATAGTGTTAACTCACTATAACCTACAAACTTGTTGTAATTCTACTTCTACTATGTTACTTCTGGCTGCCGCTAGTTCTGGCTGCCGCTAGTTCTGGCTGCTCTAGTTCTGGCTGCCGCTAGTTCTGGCTGCCGCTAGTTCTACTGTGACTATCACAATCCTTCTACATCTACCTGATAGAGAAACTGAACAGACATCAGGAATCTGTTAAGTTCAGATTGCCCCGTCTATGAATGTGTACAACAGCCTGTGGAAGTTTGGTGTTTGTTAGTGAGTGGCTGGGTGAGGTAGCGAGTGTCCCTGGCAACATCTCGCTCCTGTCCATTAGGTTACTAACTTATTCTCACGTTTTCCGGCAAATATGACAATTTGGGCTGACTCGGCAGAGTTGACTGACACATTAATACTGAACATGTGATCCTGAAGGCTCTAGCAACTTCTTTAATTAGGGTATGATGTATGTAATTGAATCCTGTGCTTGCTAAGTTCTTGTCATGCTGGTTCTTGTCATGCTGGTTCTTGTCATGCTGGTTCTTGTCATGCTGGTTCTTGTCATGCTGGTTCTTGTCATGCTGGTTCTTGTCAAGCTGATTCTTGTCAAGCTGGTTCCTGTCAAGCTAGTTCTTGTCATGCTGGTTCTTGTCAAGCTGGTTCTTGTCAAGCTGGTTCTTGTCAAGCTGGTTCTTGTCAGACTGCGTCTTGTCAAGCTGGTTCTTAAATGACTAATGTTTAGCACTGACACCACTAGCGGGTATTTCTCCAATTTTGGTATAATTCTCTGTTTCCAGGTATGCACTCATTCAGTGCCTTAATGGTTTTTCATGCTCCAGCATATCAAAATCATTCAATATCTTAAAGGGTGGAGTGAGATCTCGTTGTCTCTGCGTCATAAGAGAAAAGTGGATGAGTTCTTCGAGTCTTTCTCTATAAGATTTGTTTCTAGGTGATGGTACATGTTTGGTAGCTCTTCTGTGTATCCTCTCTAGTATATATATATATATATATATATATCCGTCTTTTTGCGTAATCTGAACAAAACTGGGCGCCATATTGAAGATGAGGTTCGAACCACGGTACAGGTGGGGTGTATAACCCATGGCAAGTGATTGGTAATTGCAGGCCAGTGTATAGCCTGGGCCAGCTGGCTACAAAATTTATCGTGTGGGATGTAGGAGGTTAACATGGCACCACTGTGACCACAAATTTAAGTGATGAGATTCAACAAGCACATTTTAGGGAGGTCAATATGGTATCTTGTATTTTATGCTCAAAGTTTCTAGCTATGAAACACAGCATTCTGTTAGCATTGCTGTGAACAGTTAGATATTGTTTGGTTCTTTTGTTGTCGTTGCTTATTACTCCAAAATTCATTTTACATTTGTTTCTGAAAATCGGTTTCAAAAAGCATTTGTGTGTTTTATCATGTCACAAACAGATCTACCTGGGTGAAAAGTACGTGAATATTTCTAGGATTTAGTCAGGTGGAGGATGCTGCATGCGACAATCTTCGGAGTGTAGAACCTTGGGTAGCTTTCTAAAGGTTCTAGACTTGATAAAGTTCACTGTTTGGCGAAACGTTGTCAGTAAAGGATCACATTGTACTGCTTATGTGTTTATATTTCCATTGTGTCGGTATTTTATACCATTTATTTCCACTTAGCATTTATGTTTGAGACTGTTATTCTCAAAATAAATTCCTTTGAACTTGTTAGTATTGACATCTTGCAAGTCCTGACCACAGCGTCAACCTGCCAGATCATTCTCAGTCCTCATTTTCTTTGGATGCTGAACTTTTTTCCAATTTGGTGTCATCTTCAGTCTCTGATGTCTTAGATGTTAATTCTACTCAGAGATTATTTACGGATTTTGTGAAGAGAATGGAACAGGTAAGTTCCGTGAGACATCTTAATTGACTGGAGCGCTTGGAGTCACTTGACCTGTACTCACTGGAGGGCAAGAGAGAGAATACCTGGAGAGGGTTTCGGGGGTCAGTGCCCCGAGGCCCGGTCTGAGACCAGGCCTCATCAAAGCTGTAAGCTTCCTAGAAGCCTTGTTTGCAAGATTTACAACGTGGTTCTTCATGGTCAATTTGGAGTCAAATTTCACCCCAGTGATATAATCTACACCAGGAAAATCCTGGATGGACTGGTTCCAAATTTGCACACAGAAATCACTCCCTACGAAAGCAAAATACTCGGCAGACTGTACAACACATCCCCATTGAAAAGGAGGGGCGTTATTAGTACACTAAGAGTAAACACAGTAAGTGTCAAGGACCCAAGACTGCTCAACAGCCTCCTATCAGACATAAGTGGAATCATCAATTGACCCCTGGCTGCCTTCAAGAGGGAGCTAGACAGATACCTAAAGTCAGTAGCCCACTAGCCGGGCTAATGTTCCTGCGTTGGACTACGTGCAGCCAGCAATAACAGCCTGGTTGATCCGGCCCTGATCCACCTAAAGACCTGGTCAAAGACTGGCGTTGACCCCGGGAATTCCCTCCAGGTAGACTCTGGGTAGGTAGACAAGTACTGATACCTGGGGGCCTCCACTCTTTACAGTACGCCATTCAGACATCTCTGTCACCAGTCACTTATAAAGTCGACTGATGACTATCAGTCGACGGTGGTCGACCTTGTTGATAGCCTTCTGGAACTCTAAATATATTCAACAGCAACTGATGGGACATTTTCATCCCAATTTTTGTATATATTACTGAAAAATTCGACTTAGTCGATCAGACATTATCATTTGTTGCGGGATCCATGCTGGTTTTTGGTTATTAGATTATTTTCAAAAAAATTAACTATCTTGTACCGAATACTAGTCTTGGTTTACGTAAAACTGACGTTAAGCTTGGCTGAGTGACTAATTACCTTTTCTTTTGTATGTAGTTCTACTGTCTACCAATTATGTTTTTGTACTGATAAAGTCACTGGATGGTGAAACGTCTACAAATTAAGATACCCAGATGCTGCACATGTGTTTAATTGTTCATCGGTTAGTAGTACATGCTGGAGCTCATGTTGCAGGGGACTGCCCACTGTATCACCGCCTTCCAGCCCCCTTTCATACTTTATGTTGGGGTTATTAGGTGACCTGTTGAGCTACGAAGCTTAGCAAGTCTATACAGAAATAACCCGGACAAAGGAGAGAATCCTACGACGACGTTTCGGTTCGACTTGGACCGTTAACGAAGTCACAGTGCGACTTTGTTAATAGTCAAAGTCGAACCGAAACGTCGTCATAAGCTCCTTTCTCCTATGTGCGGATTATTTGTGTATTGTTCCAGTCACGGTATTATGCCTTTTTGTTCTTCGAGGCGAGTCGCTGGCCTACCCGGCGCTCTGATGCTCCTCAGTATTCACCCCTCTGTGCTTATTGTGTTTATTTTTCTAACGGCTGTTGCCTGTCTCGATTGTGTGGTGTTCTAATTTTTTTACCGTAAGGTTAGACTATTTTCTCTCGCCTATATTAAAAGCCTTCAACTTAACGAGCACCTGAACCACCTGTGGTGGTAACAGTTATGCAATTTTCCTCCCAAGCTCAGTGTCCTGAGCGAGCCAGCAGAACTTTCAGCAATCTGATAAGTTGCTTTGATTTTCGCAAAAAAAAAAAAAAAAATGGTCTAATTGAGTTCTACTCAACTATTTTTCCTGTAACTGTGGACGTCTATGTTGTAATGTATTTATTACGTTACTTAAATATGACGTGGCGTTAGGGGTAAAAGCCTTTTCTAGGGGATTAAACCTTCGAATACACACCCTAGGGCAGCCCTTGTTCATTCACACTAGATGTAGAA
This sequence comes from Cherax quadricarinatus, assembly GCF_026875155.1. Classification (NCBI taxonomy): domain Eukaryota; kingdom Metazoa; phylum Arthropoda; class Malacostraca; order Decapoda; family Parastacidae; genus Cherax; species Cherax quadricarinatus. The sequence goes on from NC_069456.1 coordinate 5,081,272, forward strand.
CAACATTACATGTTCATTCACACTTGTTGTCTAATGTATCCCCATCAGTAAATGGTACTGGGTTTATCGAACATAGTGCGCATCCCAGGATACTGACCTAAGAGCCCGGTCACAGACCGTCTGCGGGCGTTGCCCACGGAAATCTCTAAGATAATCTCAGATAAACACCATCTAGGGCCAAGTTTTTTAGTCACAAAACATAATATGTTCGATAACTTACACTTTGATCATGAAGGCGCATTAAACCACTTTTATAAAAATATAACTATATTAATAGTTAACTTTTATAAACATACAACGTGCCCTCTGTGTATTATATAAACCCATGACACATACCCTTCTGCGGCCTCTTAGTCTACAGGAAAAAAAAATCACTATTATCTGTACTCTCTAAAACAGCCCTCCACATACTAGGGCTTTATGGGTAAAATTGTGAGAGTACAAAGACAATAAAATAAACAATGGCCTAAACTTAACCAAACACCATGACTCAATCTTACGACGTCTTGCTCCAGCCACCGGTCTTCCCGTACTGACTACACGCCTCTCCTGTCCTGTCCTGGCTACACTAACCAGGACTAATACGCGTCCGGTTTCAGAAGAAATCCCGTCCACTGACACTGTTTTAATGGGACATTTTTTAATACATATTTTCTACAGTGCCCTGCGTAGTAATGTCAACTCGGTCATTCTGGTTGTGGTACTTGAGTACTGCCAGTTATTCATCTCCTCGTATATCCGAGATCTCCAGCAAGTGTCTTCACTGTATCACTGATGAGTCACCCAGCAGTGAGTCTCGTTACACTGCCTGAGTGCTGATAGCTACGATTCCTTAAATTTAGGGCATTTCATGAGGTTTAAAGCACGCCTCTTGAAGGGGTCACTCCTAGTAGCCATCCTTCTTGATACTGCAGTCATCTCACCACCTCGCTATTCCAGTATGATTACCGAGAGAAAACATGTATGACCCACGTTCAGATACCAACAGAGGCAGTTTCACTTTCTCTGTGATGTTACATTGACCTCTGTGGTGCTTATTGAAAAGGCTGGCATCTGCACAGCTCCAAATAATGAGCTAGTTAAAGTAATTAGCATCTGTATAATAATTAAAAATAATAAAAAAATATCCCCTATTAAAAAAGCATAAACGTTTAATTAAATTATTGTGTCTTTGTAATCTAAGCCTGAATCGGTTTCTGTGATTTTTAAAAAGCACAAATTCCACATTTTATGCAGTAAATTCAATGAATGACTCTCCTCAGGATTTTACCCCACATATAAGGCAAGGGATTCAGTGATAAATAGGGGATTCAGTGATAAATAGGGGATTCAGTGATAAATAGGGGATTCAGTGGTAAATAGGGGATTCAGTGATAAATAGGGGATTCAGTGATAAATAGGGGATTCAGTAATAAATAGGGGATTCAGTGATAAATAGGGGATTCAGTGATAAATAGGGGATTCAGTAATAAATAGGGGATTCAGTAATAAATAGAGGATTCAGTGATAAATAGGGGATTCAGTAATGAATAGGGGATTCAGTGATAAATAGGGGATTCAGTAATAAATAGGGGATTCAGTAATAAATAGGGGATTCAGTATTAAATAGGGGATTCAGTAATAAATAGGGGATTCAGTAATAAATAGGGGATTCAGTATTAAATAGGGGATTCAGTATTAAATAGGGGATTCGGTAATAAATAGGGGATTCAGTATTAAATAGGGGATTCAGTAATAAATAGGGGATTCAGTAATAAATAGGGGATTCAGTATTAAATAGGGGATTCAGTAATAAATAGGAGATTCAGTAATAAATAGAGGATTCAGTAATAAATAGGGGATTCAGTATCAAATAGGGGATTCAATAATAAATAGGGGATTCAGTATTAAATAGGGGATTCAGTAATAGATTATTCAGTATTGAATAGGGGATTCAGTAATAAATAGGGGATTCAGTATTAAATAGAGGATTCAGTAATAAATAGGGGATTCAGTATTAAATAGGGGATTCAGTAATAAATAGGGGATTCAGTATTAAATAGGGGGATTCGGCATTAAATAGGGGGATTCAGTATTAAAAGGGGAATTCAATATTAAATAGGGGGACTCAGCATTAAATGGGATTCGGTATTAAATAGGGGGATTCAATATTAAATAGGGGGATTCAGTATTAAATAGGGGGATTCAGTATTAAATAGGGGAATTCAGTATTAAATATGGATTCAGTACTGAAGAGTGACAGACCCACCAAGCTCCTTCTCAGCACGTATGCCGTATTCTATTCAAGATTGATGGACTGACCACATCGACTCAAGGTTGAGGGACTGATTACCTCATTCTCCTCCTGTTCTTCAAGATTCTCCTTTGTATGGACTGATGAAGCCACTGTGTGGCGAAACGTTTCCTCAATAAAGATACCCAAGAGTTGCACATGTGTCTAATTTATCAACATGTCGGTTCTCTGAACCATTCATCTACAAATATCTCTCTCAGAGGACAACCCAAGTTGCAACAGAGACTTAATTAAACCGAATCAAAACCTCCTTCACAGAATTCTTCTTTAATATTGCACAAATGTGTTACCAACGCCCATGGTGGAGAGCTTCCCGTGAGGTAGAACACTACTCTGGTAAAACTCTTTCACAATATTCTGTCAGGAGGGAAAAAGTGTATGAATCTATCACGTAAATTAACAAGTGCTTTTTATCAGACGAAAGACATCTTTTTTCCCCCTTGTCTTTTTTTTTTTTATACGTGACAACACTTACAAATTTTCAATAAAACCTCAGAATGACTCTCACCAAGCAAATAATAATAATAAAAATTTTTTTTTTTTGCAAGTACATGTACAACGTATATAGGACTAACTTCAGCTATTGTTTCGTCTTTTTCTTTCGCCATCGCTATTTATTAGTTAATATTAAAAACAAAAATACTAACTTCTTCTCTCTCCGAGTTCCAAAAATAAACTTAATATTAACAAACCTTTAGAGAAGATCTCACACCGCACAATTATTGTTCTGGTGGCTTGGTGAGTCACTTGGTGACTCCCCTCTCAAAAGGACGAACGATGTTAACATCCGGGGGGTTTTGCCTTGGTCAAGAATCAGATATTTTCCCCTGAAAATTTAACTTGGATAGTTTGTTTAGGTTAAAAAAAGTTTGTTCCCTGTATTAGGCCTGAAAAAAGCAATACTGATTGTTTACTAGGCTCCTGTCCAGTTTTACCATTTTGTCCTAGGCCTTTGTCGGTTAAAAGGGTCCCTAGGACAATGCCGGGCCCGCTAATGTGCCCCGGGCATTAAAATCAACGGTGTTTTACTCTTAAATTTCTAATTAATCCACATTTAAACCCACTAGTTAATCATTTTATCCTTTCTATTTTACCCACTAGTTTATCCACTAAAGAAGTCCAACCTTTATTACGGGGAAGAAAAATGACCCTGACGATCCAGACAGCACGATAACGCCCTTTTGACCCACACTCCGCGCGCGCGCGCCCCAAAACCCACACACCCCAAACACCACAAAAACACCACCAACAAACACACACACACACCACACACACACAACACCTGCGATCGACCCCTGAACCACTTTAGGGAGTAAAATTAGGGAGCACTACACACAGCTGTAGCGTTGACAAGCCCCCCTGCAACCATAATTAGGTGAGTATACATACACACTCATAAAAAACCCCAAAAACTAGGAAAAAACGAATTCTTGCACGTGAGGGAAAAGACATCTGAGTGTATAGGAGACAACACACTCACGTAGGAACATTGCCTGAAACAACTTAACACAGAATATGTAGCAGGCATGTGCCAGAGGTGGCCCCAGGGGGTGATTCAGGCAGTGAGCCAGGGGTGGGCCCAGGGGGGTGAGGTAGAGGCATTTGAGCCAGAGGTGGCCCGGGGTGGTGATGTACGGGCCGTGAGCCAGAGGGGCCCCAGGGTGGTGGTGAAAGCAGGCAGTACCCAGGGGTGGCCCCAGGGTGGTGAGTGCAGCGGGCAGTGACCAGAGGTGGGTCGGGTGGTGGGTTTTTAGAGGCAGTGAGCCAGAGGTAGGTCCGGGGCGTGAGTGTAGCGGGCATGAGCCAAGGGGGGCTCAGGGTGGTGGTGTAGCAGGCAGTGAGCCGAGGGGGTCCAGGGTGGTGAGTTAGCGCAGTGACCCAAAAGGGGGGCCCCAAGGGGGTGAGTGTGCGGGCAGTGATCCAGAGGTGGCCCCAGGGGGGTGAGTGTAGCGGCCGGGAGCCAGAGGTGGGCCCGGGGTGGGGGGGTGAGGGCGTGACCAGAGGGGGGTCCAGGGGGGTGATGAAAGGCATGGGCCAGGGTGAGCCCCGGGGTGATTGTAGCAGGCAGAGACCCAGTTGGGTGGGCCCGGGGTGGTGAGTGTAGCGGGGCAGTGACCAGAGGGGGGCCCCCAGGGTGGTGAGTGTCAGGCATGAGTCAGAGGTGGGCCAGGGGGTGAGTGACAGGCAGGGGCCCAGGGTGGGCCCAGGGGTGAGGGGTAGCAGGCAGTGACCAGGGGTGGGCCCCAGGGGGGTGGTGTAGCAGGCAGTGGCCAGAGGTGGGCCCAGGGGGGGATGTAGCAGGCAGAGACCCAGGGGGCCCCAGGGGGGTGAGTGTGCAGGCAGTGACCAGAGGGGGCCCAGGGGGGAGTGTAGCAAGCAGTGAGCCAGAGGTGGCCCAGGGTGGGATTTTGAAACGGAGTGAGCCAGAGGGGGGCCCAAGGGGTGATGTAGCAGGCAGTGACCCAGGGGTGGGTCCGGGGTGGTGAGTTACGGGCAGTGAGCCAGAGGGGGCCCCAGGGGGGTGTAGCAGGCGTGGCCAGGGGGGGCCCAGGGTGGGAGTGTACAGCAGTGAGCCAAGGGGGGCCCGGGGTGGTGAGGGTACAGGGCAGTGGCCAGAGGGGGCCCGGGGGGGTGAGTGTACAGGCAGTGACCAGAGGGGCCCAGGGTGGTGAGGTCAGGCAGTGAGCCAAGGTGGCCCCCAGGTGGTGAGTGTGTAGGCAGTGAGCCAAGGGGTGGGCCCAGGGGGGCGATGTAGAGGCATGGCCAGAGGGGCCCGGGTGGTGGTGTAGCGGGCAGGACCCAGAGGGGGGCCCCGGGTGGTGATGTAGCAGCAGTGAGCCAGGGGGGGCCCCAGGGGGGTGATGTAGTAGGCATGCCAGGGGGGCCCGGGGTCGTGAGTGTAGCAGGCGTGAGCTAGAGGGGGGCCCGGGTGGTGGTGTAGCAGGAGTGAGCCAAGGGGGGCCCCGGGTGGGAGTGTAGCAGGCATGAGCCAGGGGTGGGCCCAGGGTGGTGAGTGTAGCAGGCAGGACCAGAGGTGGGCCGGGGGTGGTGATTAGCGGCAGTGAGCCAGAGGGGGGCCCCAGGGTGGTGAGGTGCAGGCAGTGACCCAGAGGTGGGCTCAGGTGGTGAGTGTAGACAGGACCAAGGTGGCCGGGGTGGTGAGTGTAGCAGGCAGGGCCCAAGGGGGGCCGGGGGTGTGAGTGTACAGGCAGAGACCCCAGAGGTGGCCCCGGGGAAGTGGTGTAGAGGAGTGAGCCAGGGGTAGGTCCAGGGTGGTGAGTGTAGCGGGCAGTGAGCCGGGGGTGGGCCCAGGGGGGTGAGTGTAGCGGGCAGTGAGCCAGAGGGGGGGCCCAGGGTGGTGAGGTAGCAGGCAGTGACCCAGGGGGGGCCCCCCAGGGTGGTGAGTGTAGCGGGCAGTAGCCAGGGGTGGGCCCGGGGTGAGTGTAGCGGGCAGTGACCAAGGTGGGCCTGGGGTGGTGAGTGTAGCAGGAGGAGCCAGGGGGGCCCGGGGGGGTGGAGTAGCGGGGCAGGGGACCAGAGGGGGCCCCAGGGTGGTAGTGAGCGGGCAGTGAGCCAGAGGTCCCCCATGGTGGTGAGTGTGCAGGCAGGGGCCCAGAGGGGGCCCCCCTGGGGGTGATGTAGCAGGCAAGTGAGCCAGAGGTGGCCCAGGGTTTGGTGTCAGGCTGGGGCCAGGGGGGGCCCGGGGTGGTGATGTACAGGCAGTGAGCCAGAGGGGGGGCCCAGGGTGGTGGGGTAGCGGGATGACCCAGAGGTGGCCCCAGGTGGGAGTGTAGTAGGCATGAGCCAGAGGGGGCCCAGGGTCGTGAGTGTGCGGGCAGTGAGCAAAGGGGTTTGGCCCCGGGGTGGTGGGGTGAGAGGCGTGAGCCAGAGGGGGGCCCAGGGTGGGTTTTAGCAGGCAGTGACCAGAGGTGGGTCAGGGGGTGAGTGTAGCAGGCAGTGACCCGAGGGGGGCCGGGGGTGGTGAGTGTACAGGCAGTGAGCCAGAGGGGGGGCCCGGGTGGGAGTGAGCAGGGGGTGACCAAGGGGTGGGCTCAGAGGGGTGAGTGTAGCAGGCAGTGACCAGAGGTGGGCCTGGGGGGGTGAGGTAGCAGGCGTGAGCCAGGGGTGGGCCCGGGGTGGGGAGTGAAAAGCAGGCAGAGAGCCGAGGTGGCCCCAGGGTATGAGTGTACGGGCATGACCCAGAGGTGGGTCCGGGGGTGATGTGCAGGCGGAGCCAGAGGGGGGCCCCAGGGTGGGGGTTGAGCAGGCAGTGAGTCGAGGGGGGGTCCAGGGTGGTGAGTGTAGCGGCAGTGACCAAGGTGGGCCCGGGTGGTGAGGTAGCGGCATGAGCCAAGGTGGGCCCGGGGTGGGAGTGTAGCAGGCATAGCCAGAGGTGCCCCAGGTGGTGATGTGGGCAGGAGTGAGCCAGAGGTGGCCCCGGGTGGTGGTGTAGCAGGCGGACCCAAAGGGGTTTGGCCCCCCAAGGTGGTGAGTGTAGCGGATGAGCCAGGGGTGGCCCGGGGGTGAGTGTGCAGCGTGACCGAGGGGCCCGGGGGTGGTGAGTGTAGCGGGCCGTGAGCCAGGGGTGGCCCCAGGGTGGTGAGTGTCAGGCAGTGAAAGAGGTGGGCCCAGGGTGGTAGGCAGCGGGCAGTGAGCCGAGGGTGGTCGGGGTGGTGAGTGTAGCAGCGGAGCCAGGGGTAGGTCCAGGGCAGTGATGTAGCGGGCAGTGAGCCAGAGGGGGCTCAAGGGGTGGTGAGTGTAGCAGGCGTGAGCCAGAGGTGGGTCCAGGGGGTGGTGTAGCGGCAGGACCCAAAGGGGGCCCAAAGGGGTGAGTGAGCAGGCAGTGATCCAGAGGTGGGCCCCAGGGGGGTGATGTAGCGGGCCCGTGGCCGAGGGGGGCCCAGGGTGGGAGTGAAACAGGCGTGAGCCAGGGGTGGTCCAGGGTGGTGAGTGTACAGGGTGACCAGGGTGAGCCCACGTGGTGAGTGTACAGGGTGAGCCAGTGGGGGGGCCCGGGGGTGGTGGGGTACAGGCAGTGAGCCAGAGGGGCCAGGGTGGTGAGGTAGCGGCATGAGTCAGAGGTGGGTCCAGGGTGGGGGGTGTAGCAGCAGTGGCCAGAGGTGGGCCCAGGGGGTAGTGTAGCGGGCAGTGACCCAAGGGGTCCAGGTGGTGAGTTAGCAGGCAGTGAGCCGAGGGGGGCCCCAGGGGGTGGTGATGCGAGGCAGAGAGCCAGAGGTGGCCCCCAGGGTTGAGTGTAGCAGGCAGTGAGCCAGAGGGGGCCCCCGGGTGGTGAGTGAAAGGGGGGCGGAGCCAAAGGGGTGGCCCCCAGGGTGGGAGTGTTAGCGGGCAGTAGCCAGGTGGCCCAAGGGGGGTGAGTGTGCAGGCAGTGAGCCAGAGGTGGCCCAGGGTGGTGAGTGTAGAGGCAGTGAGCCAAGGTGGGCCCAGGGGGGTGAGTGTAGCGGCATGAGCCAGGGGTGGGCCCGGGGGGTTTGGGAGTGTAGCAGGCATGAGCCAGGGGGGCCCAGGTGGGGGTGAGCAGGCAGTGACCCAGAGGTGGGCCCCGGGGTGGTGAGTGTAGCGGCAGTGAGCCAGAGTGGCCCCAGGGGGTGTGTAGCAGGCAGTGGCGAGGGGCCCCAGGGTGGTAGTGTGTAGGGCAGTGAGCCAGAGGGGGGGGCCCAGGGTGGCGATGTGAGGCAGTGACCCAGAGGGGGCCCAGGGTGTGAGTGTAGGGCATTGGCCAGGGGGGGCCCCCGGGTGGTGGTGAGCAGGCATTTAGCCAGAGGGGCCCCGGGGTGGTGAGTGTAGTGGGGCAGTGAGCCAGAGGTGGCCCCCAGGGTGTGAGTGTAGCAGGCTGAGCTAGGGGTGGGCCCGGGGTGGTGATGTAGCAGCAGTGAGCCGAGGGGGCCCAGGGTGGTAGTGTAGCAGGCAGTAAACCAGAGGGTTCCGGGGTGGTGAGTGTGCAGGCAGTGACCCAAAGGGGGGGGCCGGGGTGTTGAGTGTAGCAGGCATGAGCCAGAGGTGGGCCGGGTGGTGAGTGTAGAGGAGTGGCCAGAGGGGCTCGGGGTGGTGTAGCAGGCATGACCCAGGGGTGGGCGTGGGGTGGTGATGTAGCAGGCAGGGGCCAGAGGTGGGCCCGGGGTGGTGATTTTAAGCAGCAAGAGCCAGAGGGGGCCCCCGGGGTGTGGGTGTAGCGGGCAGTGAGCCAGATGTAGGCCCAGGGTGGTGGTGTAGCGGCAGGAGCCAGAGTGGGCCCGGTGGTGAGTTACAGGCAGGGGCCCAGAGGTGGGCCCGGGGTGGGATGTAGCAGGCAGTGAGCAAGTGGGTCCGGGGTGGTGTTTTGGCAGGCATGACCCAGAGGGGGGGGCCCAGGGTGGGAGGTAGCAGGCAGTGACCCCGGGGTGGGCCGGGTGGGAGTGTAGCAGGCTGACCAAGGGGGGCCCCGGGGTGGGTGAGAGTAGCGGGCAGAGACCCAGAGGTGGCCCCAGGTGGTGAGTGTAGCAGGCAGTGACCAGAGGTGGCCCCATGGTGGTGAGTGTAGGGGGCAGTGACCCAAGGGGCCCCATGGGGTGAGGTAGCGGGCAGTGAGCCAGAGGTGGCTCCAGGGGGGTGGTGTAGCGGCAGTGACCAGAGGTCCCCCAGGGTGGGAGTGTGCAGGCAGTGAGCCAGAGGGGGGCCCGGGGTGGGAGTGTAGCAGGCAGTGAGCCGGGTGGCCCCGGGGTTGGTGAGTGTTAGGCAGTGGCGAGGGGGCCCCAGGGTCGTGATGTAGCAGGCAGTGGCTAGAGGTGGGCCCAGGTGGTGAGTGTAGCAGGCATAGCCAAGGGGGGCCCGGGGTGGTGAGTGTAGCAGGCAGTGACCCAGAGGTTGTCCAGGGGGTGAGTGTAGCGGGCGTAGCCAGAGGGGGGCCCCTGGGGTGGTGAGGGGGTTTAGCGGGCGGAGCCAGGGTGGGCCCGGGGTGGTGAGGTAGCGGGGCGGGGGCCGAGGGGGGCTCAGGGTGGGAGTGTAGCGGGCTGGCCAAGGGGGGCCCGGGGGGGTGAGTGTAGCAGGCAGTGACCCAGAGGGGGGCCCGGGGGGTGGGGTGAAAGCAGGCAGAGAGCCAGAGGTGCCCCGGGGTAGTGAGTGTAGCAGGCATTGACCGAGGTAGGTCCAGGGTGGGAAGTGTAGCAGCAGTGACCAGAGGTGGCCCAAGGGTGGTGAGTGTAGCAGGCAGTGAGTTGAGGTGGTCCAGGTGGTGATTTTTAGCAGGCAGTGACAAGGTGGGCCGGGGTGGTGAGTGTAGCGGCAGTGACCCAGAGGTGGCCCAGGTGTGATGTAGCAGGGTGATGCCAGAGGTGGCCCCAGGGTGGTGTAGTGTAGACAGTGAGCAAGAGTGGGTCCAGGGTGGGAGTGTATGCAGGCAGTGAGCAGAAGTGGCCAAGTGCTATGTGTAGCAGGCTGTTTTTCCAGATTGTCTTTGTTGGTGAGTGTACAGGCAACACTTACAGATTGTCCCAGGGTGAGTGTCAGCAACCCAAGTCCGGGTGGTAGTGTAGCAAATAAATATTTGTTACATCTGCAAGGGTGGTCCCAGGTAGGTATGTAGCACATGACCAGAGGTGTTCCCAGGTGGTTGTTGTCCCCATCGCATACAGTATTAGTGTTATTAGCAAATACAAGGTCCCGTCTCCCGAGTTATAAAGAAACAAGTATTAAGGTAGGCCAGGTTGGGGAGCAGATTTGCCAGAGGGGCCGCATTATTGTTCGCAGGCTTGTGAACCACTGGTGACTCCCTCTCAGGGGGGTGAGTTTTATAGGCCGTGGGGGTGGGCCCTCGTGGTTCAGAAAGTGAGCTAGATGTACCGGGGGTGAATTAACATTGAAAAGGGGTGGTGTTGAGTGTAAGCAGGTTTGATTCACGGTGTTAGGTGCTGATTAGCAGGAAAGTGAGCTGAGGTTGTTCTGGGGTGCTGTGACAGTTAGTACCAAGTTGTGCCAGGTGGTGATGTTAGACATGGAGTAGGCAATGAGGCGCTAATGTGGAGGACAGGCATTGAGCCAGAGGTGGCCTTGTAGTTTTAAGGCTTTGAGCCAATCCCTAGTTAAGGCAAGTAAGACCCCATAGTTTAGCACTAGTTGAGCCACTATTTAAATCCAGGTTAGTTAATCCAGCCTAGTTGCCACTAGTGTTACCCAGGCTAGTGAGCCAGAGGTGTCCACAGGTAGATTAGCCATGGCTTGAGCCAAGGAGTCACCCATTTATTACAGGAGTGAGCAAATGGTTCCAGGGTGAGATACAGACAACCAATGGCTGGGTTAAGATTAGCACATGCGCAAGCCCAGAGTACAGCAAACCAAGTCACCCAGTGGTGCATGAAGCACTGAACACAATTAGGGTGTGATGTACAATAGGCAGAGCCAGATGCCCCAGGGGGTGCTGTGTGACAGTGAGCCCTGAGTGCTCCATGGTTGGTGAGTGTACATGCAAGCCAGACCACACGGGTTACACTTACTAGGCATGAACGATTCTTCAGTGTGAGTGTGAAGCAGGAGCCAATCGGGGGGAGTGTATAGGAGTGAGCAACAGGTCCCAGGTCGGAAAGTTGCACTGTGACAAGGTGGCCCACAGGTTTAGTGTAGCAGGCAGTGAGCCAGAGGTGGGTCCCAGGGTGGTGAGTGTAGCAGGCAGTGAGCCAGAGGTGGCCCAGGGTGGTGAGTGTAGCAGGCAGTGAGCCAGAGGTGGCCTGGGGTGGTGAGTGTAGCAGGCAGTGAGCCAGAGGTGGGCCCAGGGTGGTGAGTGTAGCAGGCGGTGAGCCAGAGGTGGGCTCAGGGTGGTGAGTGTAGCAGGCAGTGAGCCAGAGGTGGGCCAGGGTGGTGAGTGTAGCAGGCAGTGAGCCAGAGGTGGGCCCGGGGTGGTGAGTGTAGCAGGCAGAGAGCCAGAGGTGGCCCCAGGGTGGTGAGTGTAGCAGGCAGTGAGCCAGAGGTGGGTCCAGGGTGGTGAGTGTAGCAGGCAGTGAGCCAGAGGTGGGCCCAGGGTGGTGAGTGTAGCAGGCAGTGAGCCAGAGGTGGCCCCAGGGTGGTGAGTGTAGCAGGCAGTGAGCCAGAGGTGGGTCCAGGGTGGTGAGTGTAGCAGGCAGTGAGCCAGAGGTGGGTCCAGGGTGGTGAGTGTAGCAGGCAGTGAGCCAGAGGTGGGCCTGGGGTGGTGAGTGTAGCAGGCAGTGAGCCAGAGGTGGGCCCGGGGTGGTGAGTGTAGCAGGCAGAGAGCCAGAGGTGGCCCCAGGGTGGTGAGTGTAGCAGGCAGTGACCCAGAGGTGGCCCCATGGTGGTGAGTGTAGCAGGCAGTGAGCCAGAGGTGGCCCCATGGTGGTGAGTGTAGCAGGCAGTGAGCCAGAGGTGGGTCCAGGGTGGTGAGTGTAGCAGGCAGTGAGCCAGAGGTGGCCCCAGGGTGGTGAGTGTAGCAGGCAGTGAGCCAGAGGTGGGCCCAGGGTGGTGAGTGTAGCAGGCAGTGAGCCAGAGGTGGCCCCAGGGTGGTGAGTGTAGCAGGCAGTGAGCCAGAGGTGCGCGGGTGTGGTGAGGTAGCAGGCAGTGAGCCAGAGGTGGGCCCGGGGTGGTGAGTGTAGCAGGCAGTGAGCCAGAGGTGGGTCCAGGGTGGTGAGTGTAGCAGGCAGTGGGTCAGAGGTGGGTCCGGGTGGGGGAGTGTAGCAGCAGTGAGCCAGAGGTGGGCCCCAGGGTGGTGAGTGTAGCAGGCAGTGAGCCAGAGGTGGGCCCGGGGTGGTGAGTGCAGCAGGCAGTGAGCCAGAGGTGGGCCCAGGGTGGTGAGTGTAGCAGGCAGTGAGCCAGAGGTGGTCCCAGGGTGGTGAGGCTAGCAGGCAGTGAGCCAGAGGTGGGCCCGAGGTGGTGAGTGTAGCAGGCAGTGAGCCAGAGGTGGGCCCGGGTGTGGTGAGTGTAGCAGGCAGTGAGTCAGAGGTGGGTCCAGGGTGGTGAGTGTAGCAGGCAGTGAGCCAGAGGTGGGCCCAGGGTGGTGAGTGCAGCAGGCAGTGAGCCAGAGGTGGCCCCAGGGTGGTGAGTGTAGCAGGCAGTGAGCCAGAGGTGGGCCCAGGGTGGTGAGTGTAGCAGGCAGTGAGCCAGAGGTGGGTCCAGGGTGGTGAGTGTAGCAGGCAGTGAGCCAGAGGTGGGCCCAGGGTGGTGAGTGTAGCAGGCAGTGAGCCAGAGGTGGTCCAGGGTGGTGAGGTGTAGCAGGCAGTGAGCCAGAGGTGGGTCCAGGGTGGTGAGTGTAGCAGGCAGTGAGCCAGAGGTGGCCAGGTGGTGAGTGCAGCAGGCAGTGAGCCAGAGGTGGCCCGGGGTGGTGAGTGTAGCAGGCAGTGAGCCAGAGGTGGCCCCAGGGTGGTAGTGTAGCAGGCAGTGACCCAGAGGGGGGTCCCAGGGTGGTGAGTGTAGCAGGCAGTGAGCCAGAGGTGGGTCCAGGGTGGTGAGTGTAGCAGGCAGTGAGCCAGAGGTGGGCCCGGGGTGGTGAGTGTAGCAGGCAGTGAGCCAGAGGTGGGCCCAGGGTGGTGAGTGTAGCAGGCATGATGAGTAGCCCAGAGGTGGGAGTCCAAGGGTAGGTGAGTGTAGCAGGCAGTGAGCCAGAGGTGGGCCCCAGGGTGGTGAGTGTAGCAGGCAGTGAGGCCAGAGGGGGGCCCAGGGTTGGTGAGTGCAGCAGGCAGTGGGGCCAGAGGTGGGCCCGGGTGGGAGTGTAGCAGGCAGTGAGCCAGAGGTGGGCCCGGGGTGGTGAGTGCAGCAGGCAGTGAGCCAGAGGTGGGCCCAGGGTGGTGAGTGTAGCAGGCAGTGAGCCAGAGGTGGGCCCGGGGTGGTGAGTGCAGCAGGCAGTGAGCCAGAGGTGGGTCCAGGGTGGTGAGTGTAGCAGGCAGTGAGCCAGAGGTGGGTCCAGGGTGGTGAGTGTAGCAGGCAGTGAGCCAGAGGTGGCCCAGGGTGGTGAGTGCAGCAGGCAGTGAGCCAGAGGTGGGCCCGAGGTGGTGCGACCGCTGGCACGCTGATAACAGTCACTGATCTGAGTGTACACATGTACATTGTCTTCAAACTGTGCATAGGAGTCAATACCTTCCGTTTGACCTGCTAATTTATTTCAAATTTCACTTGGATGTGGAGCTAGACGTAAGGAAATGTGATAGAATTTCTCTAACATTATGGCAGAATCTCCCTAACAGTGTGGCAGAATCTCCCTAACAGTGTGGCAGAATCTCCCTAACAGTGTGGCAGAATCTCGCTAACAGTGTGGCAGAATCTCCCTAACAATATGGCAGAATCTCCCGAAGAGTGTGGCAGAATCTCCCTAACAGTGTGGCAGAATCTCCCTAATAATATGGCAGAATCTCCCTAACAGTGTGGCAGAATCTCCCTAACAGTGCGGCAGAATCTCCCTAACAGTGTGGTAGAATCTCCCTAACAATATGGCAGAATCACCCTAACAGTGTGGTAGAATCTCCTTAACAATATGGCAGAATCTCCCGAAGAGTGTGGCAGAATCTCCCTAACATTGTGGTAGAATCTCCCTAACAAAATGGCAGAATCTCCCGAAGTGTGGCAGAATCTCCCTAACAGTGTGGCAGAATCTCCCTAACAGCGTGGCAGATTCTCCCTAACGGTGTGGCAGAATCTCCCTAACAGTGTGGCAGAATCTCCCTAACAGTGTGGTAGAATCTCCCAGTGTGGTAGAATCTCCCTAACAGCGTGGTAGAATCTCCCTAACAATATGGCAGAATCTCCCTAACAGTGTTGTAGAATCTCTCTAACAGTGTGGTAGAATCTCCCTAACAGTGTGGTAGAATCTCCCTAACAGTGTGGTAGAATCTCCCTAACAGTGTGGTAGAATCTCCCTAACAATATGGCAGAATCTCCCTAACAGTGTGGTAGAATCTCCCTAACAGTGTGGTAGAATCTCCCTAACAGTGTGGCAGAATCTCCCTAACAGTGTGGCAGAATCTCCCTAACAGTGTGGTAGAATCTCCCTAACAGTGTGGTAGAATCTCCCTAACAGTGTGGTAGAATCTCCCTAACAGTGTGGTAGATTCTCCCTAACAATATGGTAGAATCTCCCTAACAGTGCGGCAGAATCTCCCTAACAGTGTGGTAGAATCTCCTTAACAATATGGCAGAATCTCCCGAAGAGTGTGGCAGAATCTCCCTAACATTGTGGTAGAATCTCCCTAACAAAATGGCAGAATCTCCCGAAGTGTGGCAGAATCTCCCTAACAGTGTGGCAGAATCTCCCTAACAGCGTGGCAGATTCTCCCTAACGGTGTGGCAGAATCTCCCTAACAGTGTGGCAGAATCTCCCTAACAGTGTGGTAGAATCTCCCAGTGTGGTAGAATCTCCCTAACAGCGTGGTAGAATCTCCCTAACAATATGGCAGAATCTCCCTAACAGTGTTGTAGAATCTCTCTAACAGTGTGGTAGAATCTCCCTAACAGTGTGGTAGAATCTCCCTAACAATATGGTAGAATCTCCCTAACAGTGTGGTAGAATCTCTCTAACAATATGGCAGAATCTCCCTAACAGTGTGGTAGAATCTCCCTACAGTGTGGGTAGATCTCCCTAACAGTGTGGCAGAATCTCCCTAACAGTGTGGCAGAATCTCCCTAACAGTGTGATAGAATCTCCCTAACAGTGTGGTAGAATCTCCCTAACAGTGTGGTAGAATCTCCCTAACAATATGGTAGAATCTCCCTAACAGTGTGGTAGAATCTCCCTAACAGTGTGGTAGAATCTCTCTAACAGTGTGGTAGAATTTCCCTAACAATATGGCAGAATCTCCCTAACAGTGTGGTAGAATCTCCCTAATAGTGTGGTAGAATCTCCCTAACAATATCTCCCTAAGAGTGTGGCAGAATCTCCCCATCAGTGTGGCAGAATTTCCCTAACAGTGTGGCAGAATGTCCCCAACAGTGTGGTAGAATCTCCCTAACAATATGCCTGAATCTCCCTAACAGCGTGGCAGATTCTCCCTAACGGTGTGGCAGAATCTTCCTAACAGTGTGTCAGAATCTCCCTAACAGTGTGGTAGAATCGCCCTAACAGTGTGGTAGAATCTCCCCAACAGTGTGGTAGAATCTCCCTAACAGTGTGGTAGAATCTCCGTAACAATATGGTAGAATCTCCCTAACAGTGTGGGAGAATCTCCCTAACAATTTGGCAGTATCTCCATAACAGTGTGGTAGAATCTCCCTAACAATATGGCAGAATCTCCCTAACAGTGTGATAGAATCTCCCTAACAATATGGTAGAATCTCCCTAACAATATAGTCAAATCTATCTAATAATGTAGTCAAGTCTACCTAACAATGTAATCAAGTCTACCTAACAATGTAGTCAAGTCTACCTAACAATGTAGTCAAGTCTACCTGACAATGTAGTCAAGTCTACCTAACAATGTAGTCAAGTCTACCTAACAATGTAGTCAAGTCTACCTAACAATGTAGACAAGTCTACCTTACAATGTAGTCAAGTCTACCTAACAATGTAGTCAAGTCTACCTAACAATGTAGTCAAGTCTACCTAACAATGTAGTCAAGTCTACCTAACAATGTAGTCAAGTCTACCTAACAATGTAGTCAAGTCTACCTAACAATGTAGTCAAGTCTACCTAACAATGTAGTCAAGTCTACCTAACAATGTAGTCAAGTCTACCTTACAATGTAGTCAAGTCTACCTTACAATGTAGTCAAGTCTACCTAACAATGTAGTCAAGTCTACCTAACAATGTAGACAAGTCTACCTAACAATGTAGACAAGTCTACCTAACAATGTAGACAAGTCTACCTAACAATGTAGACAAGTCTACCTAACAATGTAGTCAAGTCTACCTAAACAATGTAGACAAGTCTACCTAACAATGTAGACAAGTCTACCTAACAATGTAGACAAGTCTACCTAACAATGTAGTCAAGTCTACCTAACAATGTAGACAAGTCTACCTAACAATGTAGACAAGTCTACCTAACAATGTAGACAAGTCTACCTAACAATGTAGACAAGTCTACCTAACAATGTAGTCAAGTTACCTAACATATGTAGACAAGTCTACCTAACAATGTAGACAAGTCTACCTAACAATGTAGACAAGTCTACCTAACAATGTAGACAAGTCTACCTAACAATGTAGACAAGTCTACCTAACAATGTAGACAAGTCTACCTAACAATGTAGACAAGTCTACCTAACAATGTAGACAAGTCTACCTACAATGTAGTCAAGTCTACCTAACAATGTAGACAAGTCTACCTAACAATGTAGTCAAGTCTACCTAACAATGTAGACAGTCTACCTAACAATGTAGACAAGTCTACCTAACAATGTAGACAAGTCTACCTAACAATGTAGACAAGTCTACCTAACAATGTAGACAAGTCTACCTAACAATGTAGACAAGTCTACCTAACAATGTAGACAAGTCCAAGTGGTAACCTTCACTTGAAATCCAATTTTCTTGTTATTTTATAAAATTTCCTCTATATAATTATTAAATACAAATTGTATATCCCACCAAAGAAACAAAAATTCTGCATTAGCAGACAGTAAATTATTTCATAAATTTGATAATTGTATGAATGATAATTTTTTATATACGATTAGTATGCAAAGGATTATATGTCTATTATTCACAAGGTTATTATTTCCATTATATAATATATAATTATTACAGAAAATGTCCATTGATATATATATTATATATATATATATATATATATATTATATATATATATATATATATATATAAACACTGATCTCTGGCTGAAGGAGACTCGAACCTACGAACCTTGGAACAAGGTACGCAGTGCTTTACCAATCTACCCACACTGGACCAATACCTTGGAGTCCAGCTTGCGCTAGACTTTGATCCAAGGCAGCCAGCTTTCAGGGAGAAGGCTTACAACTTTTCATCTCATCCCTGCATGCATCAGCCTTACTAGATATATTAACAATGCAAGGAATTCGCAAGAGCAGGCGAAATATACACGAAACACTGGCCCAAGCTGGCTGCCTTGGATCAAAGTCTAGCGCAAGCTGGACTCCAAGGTATTGGTCCAGTGTGGGTAGATTGGTAAAGCACTGCGTACCTTGTTCCAAGGTTCGTAGGTTCGAGTTTCCTTCACCCAGAGATCAGTGTTTGTGTATATTTCGCCTGCTCTTGCGAATTCCTTGCATATACTAATATATATATATATATATATATATATATATATATATATATATATTATATATATATATATATATATATATATATATATATGTGTGTGTCGTGCCGAATAGGCAGAACTTGCGATCTTGGCTTAAATAGCAACGTTCATCTTGCCATATAGGACAAGGGAAAATTTGTGTATGCAATAATTTCGCAAAAATCATTCTGAACCTAACGAAAAAAATATATTTCACTGTGTTTGTTTAGTATTAAATTATTGTAAATTAATCTAAAATATATTTAGTTGGGTTAGGCTAAAATAAATTGTTCTTGTTATAATAAGGTTAGGTAAGTTTTCTGAGATTCTTCAGGAGCAAAATTAAATTTTTTTACATTAACATTAATGAAAAAATATATCTTTAAACGTATAAGAGAAAATTTTGGAAAGGACTTAATTTTAAATAAGTTCTTGCTAATTGACCAGTTTTACCTATTCGGCACGACATTATATATATATATATATATATATATATATATATATATATATATATATATATATATATATATATATGTCGTGCTGAATAGGCAGAACTTGCGATCTTGGCCTAAATAGCAACGTTCATCTTGCCATATACGACAAGCGAAAATTTGTGTATGCAATAATTTCGCAAAAATCATTCTGAACCTAACGATAAAAATGTATTTCATTGTGTTTGTTTATTATTAAATTATTGTAAACTTATCTAAAATATATTTAATTGAATTAGGCTAAATTAAATTGTGCTTGTTATAATAAGGCTAGGTAAGTTTTGTAATGTTCTTTTTGGTACAAAATTGTCAATGTTTACATTAGCATAAACAAAAAAATATATCTTTAAACGTATAAGAGAAAATTTTAGAAAGGACTTAATTTTAATTGAGTTCTGGCTAATTGACCAGCTTTACCTATTCGGCACCACATGTGTGTATCAAGGAATTTCTACGTCATTATAGCACCTTGGAAACATTGGTTTCAGATCTTTGGTTTTCTTGTTCATGTTTTCCTGTGTTGGGGTTTAACAAAAAAGTTGTTTCTGTTCTTTCGACTTCTGTCCTTTCTTTTCTCACGTACAGATTATTATTATAATCAAGGGGGAAGCGCTAAACCCAGAAGATTATACAGCGCCTGGGGGAGGGGGGGATGTGGAAGGCATTCAGGCTTAATTCGGGGAACTGGAGCACAGATCCAATTCCCTAAATCAAGAGCCCCTCACCAACATCAAGGAACCTTCCTTGAGGGGTCTCACGTACAGAGCATTCTGAAGATAGGTCCGTGATTCTCCTGGCAACTAGATGGCGTTGTTCTCTAGTCAGCTGCTTGACACTTCATGAACTATCTGCACCAGCCAGTATTTCTTTATCTTAATCTTATCATAGTTGATTATAATATATAGATTTTTATACATAGTAGCCCCGGATAATTTTAATATTTATTGCATCACTATATAGAGTCGTTGTAAATACCGTTTACTAATTTCACTGAATTATCTTATACTCAAGATAGTCTAGCTGCAACTTCCTTCACTCCAGTCAAGTCAAATAATTAAATAACAGAAAGGCACAATACCGTGACTGGAATGATACACAAATAACCCGCACATATAAGAGAGAAGCTTACGACGACATTTCGGTCCGACTTGGACCATGTGACTTTGTCAATGGTCCAAGTCGGACCGAAACGTCGTCGTAAGCTTCTCTCTTTTATGTGCGGGTTATTTGTGTACAAGTCAAATGATGAATAATTCATTTTAGAATCAACTTAGCACTTTTCTAGGTATAGTTACTGACTAACAGTGAATATTTCACTGATTAAGACAACTTTGCAACTTTGGACCTTCGCTGAAGGACTTAAAATCAATAACTTTAGCCACCAGCTTACAACAACAATGGGCTACAGTTTAATAAATGATGTATATTTTTTGGAGTTAAATTTATATTTTTTTTCACGTTGACTCATTTTAGTGTCATTAATTTATTATATATATATATATATATATATATATATATATATATATATATATATATATATATATATATATATATATATATATATATGATCAGCTTTAACATTGGTGTTGATCGTTGTTTACAGTGGTGGTTATGTTTATGTTGCTGTTAACCAAGGTGAAGTTATAGTGTTACTAATGTTTATAGCGGAGGTAATAGTACTGATTTTTATAGTGATGGTAATGGTGATGAGAGTGTTGTTGTTGTTGTTGTTGGTGTTGGTGGTGGTGGTGGTGGTGGTGGTGATGGTGATGGTGTGGGTTGGAGTGATGGTGGAGTTGATAGTATTGCAGAGGATATTCAAGGTGATGGTGAGGAGTATAGTGACTATGATAGTGAACTGGGTTAAGGCTCCCCCCCCTCCCCTGTACCTCTGGACTGAGGGGGTGGATGGATGGATGGGGTGCCGGGACCCCCACGGTGTCAAACTCCAGTAGCTGTGACATAATAATCCGTTCTTAGCGACACCTGACGGCGTCCCAGATTTATGCAAGCTCCGACGGTCATATTACGGGGTGCTATCTTTATAAGAGAGAGAGAGAGAGAGAGAGAGAGAGAGAGAGAGAGAGAGAGAAGAGAGAGAGAGAGAGAGAGAGAGAGAGAGAGAGAGAGAGAGAGAGAGAGTTAATGTTTGTTACCATGTGTCGAAGCCACGTGTCGATATGCACATGGTGTGTGTGTGTGTGTGTGTGTGTGTGTGTGTGTGTGTGTGTGTGTGTGTGTTGCAAGAACACAATAAACACCAGTTACAACACCGTATCTTTACAATATAATACAACAGACATTACAGGACTACCGGCTCAGTGCCGCTTACACGGTCACTTCAACTACTGTATTGTGCATATTAATTGGGACAGTGATGAAATAAGTCATTTATTTGGAAAATTAATATTTAGTTGAAAAATACACGACAATGATATGACAGAATTGATTTAATAAGAGATATGACTACTCTTTTATTTTATAAGCATTGCTCCAGGTAAACTCCAGGTAAACTCCAGGTAAACACGCTGCGGCACAGAATTGAGCAATGATGAACAAATGATACTTTGGCAAGTTTTTTGTCCTGGTGCCAGGTCCTAATAATAACAGCAATTAGCTTCTCCATAGTTGAATAATCCTGTTTCGCGATCCTGGGTCTGGTTATTGCCCATAGATTCTCAATAGGGTTGAGGTCAGGAGAGTTTCCAGGTCAGTTTAGAACGCTTATCACGCTCTCTTCGAAGAATGTCAGCATTTTTCTGGAAGTGTGTCATGGAGGAAGATCCTGCTGGAAAATTCCTTCTCCATCAGGAAAATCTCTATCCACAATAGGAAGGAAATGAGTTGCCAAGATTGCCTTGCATTTGTCCCTCAACAACAAGCTGTCCAGGGCCTCTAGCAGTAAAACTACCCCAAAACATCTTCATTGATGGGTGTTTTGGTGCTTGTTGAATGTGTTCAGTCCGTCTCACTACCACTGATATGTACCCATGTACTTCAAAATGCTCCTCATGAATAATTTTTCTCCATTCATCTGTCGTCCATCCCTTTTGATCGGGTGCCCACCGCAGCCGTTTTTTCTCCATAGCAGCAGTCAACAATTGTTTCTTTACAGGCTTTCTGGCAGTTCTGCCAACTTCAAGGAGCTTTCGTATAACATCTGAAAAATCGACATTTAAGCCAGCTGAAGCCAAATCTTTCTGTAGATCTTTGCTGGTTTCTCTGGGATCCTTCACACTAGTTCTTATGATAACCTCATGATCGTGGAGTGTTGTACTGCGTTTTCCTCCACAACTTCCTCGACGCAGCACTACACAATCACCAGTGTCGTCAGCTCTCTTCAGAATCTGACCAACAGTTGTCGTTACTTGGCACAAATTTTTGACGATCTCTGATACTCAAATTAGCAGGTTTTCTAAGAGCTACAGTACTTGCACGCTTCCTAGGTGTAACATCCATCATGAATTTCAGCATTAATCATGAACTGAAGGAGAGAATCTGACAAAACCACATTCGCTCACGGAGCAGGCTTCCAGGAATGGTCTTACAGAACAACAGCTGTTGTAGCACTAACCAGAGTCGCAGGGTAACTCCACAGTTGGATGGTTGCCAGAATTCAGTAGCAAATTGTTCTGAAAAGAACCCAAACTACATAAATTAAACCCGAGACTAAGACAAATCATGAGATAATCACAAAATTCACTCCTGTCCCAATTTATTTGCACACTACTGTATATAGTAATTCAAGTCACTAGTAATGTAAGAACTTAGATTATGAGTACGACGGCAACTTAGATCATGAGTACGACGGCAACTTAGATCATGAGTACGACGGCAACTTAGATCATGAGTACGACGGCAACTTAGGTCATGAGTACGACGGCAACTTAGATCATGAGTACGACGGCAACTTAGATCATGAGTACGACGGCAACTTAGATCATGAGTACGACGGCAACTTAGGTCATGAGTACGACGGCAACTTAGATCATGAGTACGACGGCAACTTAGATCATGAGTACGACGGCAACTTAGATCATGAGTACGACGGCAACTTAGATCATGAGTACGACGGCAACTTAGATCATGAGTACGACGGCAATTTAGATCATGAGTACGACGGCAACTTAGATCATGAGTACGACGGCAACTTAGATCATGAGTACGACGGCAACTTAGATCATGAGTACGACGGCAACTTAGATCATGAGTACGACGGCAACTTAGATCATGAGTACGACGGCAACTTAGATCATGAGTACGACGGCAACTTAGATCATGAGTACGACGGCAACTTAGGTCATGAGTAATACACCAACTGAGATAAGTAAAGCAAGAACTTAAATTAGTGATACAGGAGCTTAAATCATGAGTACTACAACAACTTAGATCATGAGTACTCTAGATAAACTTGTCGAGCTTTAATATTTTCTCTCTCTCTCTCTCTCTCTCTCTCTCCCCCTCTCTCTCACACACTTCCCTCTCAATTACTCTTCCTTCCATCCCTAATACTTCACACCTTAGTACTTTCCTCTCCTCCCCTCTCTCTCCATTTTCCCCTTTACTACTATTCTTTCTCTCCCCTATTTCCCCTCCTCTATATCCCATCCTCCCTCCTACCTACTATATGAAAAAAATTATCCCCTATAAATAATCCCGCTGTTTTTGTCTGTCTCATTCTCTCTCTCTCTCTCTCTCTCTCTCTCTCTCCCTCTCTTTATACAGGGTTTTGCATGTTTAGGTTAAGGTTCCTAACTTTATTTACAAGCTAAGAGCTGTTACCTACATCACCTCATTTGAAAGCATTTTTATTGTTATGAGACATACCAATATGGAACAGGAGGGATTTGGAGCCATCTGTGGACCAGGAATTTCATTTGATCAACTATTTCGTTGATATTTTCTGTACGAACATGTTCCAGACCGAGTCGTCTTTCTCTCTCTCTCTCTCTCTCTCTCTCTTCTCTCTCTCTCTCTCTCTCTCTCTCTTTCCTCACCCCTACATCCTACTCCAAGCTTATCTGTCTTATCAGACTCAATCTTTAAGCTTCGCTAGTTGTCCTCTTTGCTCTTCCTCGCCCAATTATCTGCCTCATCCCTTTCTAGAGGCACTTCCAATGATGCCATCATTGATAACTCACCATTTTTTTCACTTTAGGTGCTTGTGTGTGTGTGTACTCACCTAATTGTGGCTGCATGGGTTGAGTCATAGTTCCTGGCCCCGCCTTTTCTTTGGTCGCCACTAGGTCCACTCTCTCCCTGCTCCATGAGCTTTATCGTACCTCTTCTTAAAGCTATATATGGTACCTGCCTCCACTACCTCACTTTCCAGACTGTTCCACTTTCTGACAACTCTGTGACAAAAGAAATACTTCCTAATATCCCTGCGACTAATCTGAGTCTTCAATTTCCAATTTTGACCCCTAGTTGCTGTGTCCCATCTGTGTGTGTGTGTGTGTGTGTGTGTGTGTGTACACACGTGTATACTTATTGGTCTTCATTTAAATGCCCTGATTACAGGAGTCAACTGGTATATATTCTTTGTAGACAGCACCAGAACAATAGAGTACCATCTGGGATGGAAAGCTCACAGAGCACCATCTGGGATGGAAAGCTCACAGAGCACCATCTGGGATGGGAAGCTCACAGAGCACCATCTGGGATGAGAAGCTCACAGAGCACCATCTGGGATGGGAAGCTCACAGAGCACCATCTGGAATGGGAAGCTCACAGAGCACCATCTGGGATGGAAAGCTCACAGAGCACCATCTGGGATGGGAAGCTCACAGAGCTCCATCTGGGATGGAAAGCTCACAGAGCACCATCTGGGATGGGAAGCTCAGAGAGCACCATCTGGGATGGAAAGCTCACAGAGCACCATCTGGGATGGAAAGCTCACAGAGCACCATCTGGGATGGAAAGCTCACAGAGCACCATCTGGGATGGAAAGCTCACAGAGCACCATCTGGGGATGGAAAGCTCACAGAGCACCATCTGGGGATGGAAAGCTCACAGAGCACCATCTGGGATGGAAAGCTCACAGAGCACCATCTGGGATGGAAAGCTCACAGAGCACCATCTGGGGTGGGAAGCTCACAGAGCACCATCTGGGATGGAAAGCTCACAGAGCACCATCTGGGATGGGAAGCTCACAGAGCACCATCTGGGATGGGAAGCTCACAGAGCACCATCTGGGATGGAAAGCTCACAGAGCACCATCTGGGATGGAAAGCTCACAGAGCACCATCTGGGATGGGAAGCTCACAGAGCACCATCTGGGATGGGAAGCTCACAGAGCACCATCTGGGATGGGAAGCTCACAGAGCACCATCTGGGATGGGAAGCTCACAGAGCACCATCTGGGATGGGAAGCTCAGAGCACCATCTGGGATGGGAAGCTCACAGAGCGCCATCTGGGATGGAAAGCTCACAGAGCACCATCTGGGATGGAAAGCTCACAGAGCACCATCTGGGATGGAAAGCTCACAGAGCACCATCTGGGATGGAAAGCTCACAGAGCACCATCTGGGATGGAAAGCTCACAGAGCACCATCTGGGATGGGAAGCTCCCAGAGCACCATCTGGGATGGAAAGCTCACAGAGCACCATCTGGGATGGAAAGCTCACAGAGCACCATCTGGGATGGAAAGCTCACAGAGCACCATCTGGGATGGAAAGCTCACAGAGCACCATCTGGGATGGGAAGCTCCCAGAGCACCATCTGGGATGGAAAGCTCACAGAGCACCATCTGGGATGGAAAGCTCACATGAACGTTTAAATAATTTACCTCAACATTAACCCCAACATGTTTCCTGTGGCTGAAATAAGAAATTGGTAGGGGCCTCAACTCACACACTGAAGGACCGCCGTTCGATTCCCGGCATGGGTAAGCATGTTGGGCATGTGTCCTTTCACCTGCTGTCTCTATTCACCTAGCTGTAATTAGCTACCTAGATGTTAGTCGACAGGTGTGGGTGGCATCCTGGGGAAGAGGATTAAGGTCGACTAATGAAAATAAGACAGAAGAATAACCTAACTCTGAAGGGTTATTATTTCCATCATCTTTATCTTCTTCATTTTCATCATTTTCATCGTTTTAATCATCATCTTCATAATCATCTTCCAGCTCAACCCTTGTAGTCAGCAAACACACGTTCAAGGTTAAGTGGTGGGGCCAACAGCTTTAGCTCAACCCATGAAGCACATATTTGTAAGTAAAAACATACAGGCAGTAGGTTTAATAGTACTGCCAAGAGCTTGAGTTCAACCCCTGCAGATACATCTCGATAAAGCCGAGCTCAGTAAGTAATTGGAAATGTGTATTTATGTATCCTGGGCCAGGAGGAATTGTGAGGGACGGCTTCATGTATCCTGGACTAGGAGGGTGTGTGAGGGACGGCCTCATGTATCCTAGACCAGGAGTTAGTGTGAGGGGCGGCCTCATGTATCCTAGACCAGGAGGTAGTGTGAGGGGCAGCCTCATGTATCCTGGACTAGGAGGGTGTGTGAGGGGCAGCTTCATGTATCCTAGACCAGGAAGAAGTGTGATGGGCAGCCTCATGTATCCTGGAATAGGAGGGTGTGTGAGGGGCAGCCTCATGTATCCTAGACCAGGAGGAAGTGTGAGGGGCAGCCTCATGTATCCTGTACTAGGAGGGTGTGTGAGGGAAGGCCTCATGTATCCTGGACTAGGAGGGTGTGTGAGGGGAGGCCTCAGATGTTACTAACACACATGAGAGGGTCTCAACCAGTGAAGTACCTTAATTACCGTCTCTTAATTAACTACCTTTAATGATGGTGTAGCTAGTGGCAGAGTTAAGTGGTTTGTATTGAGGGAACTGACTTCACGTTCATCAGATATACAGACACACATACGCACTTTGTGTGTGTTTTCACATATACATGCAAAATATATATATATATATATAATATATATTTATATATATATAATATATATATATATATATATATATATATATATATGTCGTGCCGAATATGTAAAACTGGTCAATTAGCAAGAACTCATTTAAAATTAAGTCCTTTCTGAAATTTTCTCTTATACGTTTAAAGACATATTTTTTTCATTAATGTTAATGTAAAAATTTTTAATTTTGCTCCAAAAGAATCTTAGAAAACTTACCTAACCTTATTATAACAAGAACAATTTATTTCACCCTAAGCCAATTAAATATATTTTTGATTTGTTTACAGTAATTTAATACTAAACAAACACAATGAAATATATTTTTTTCGTTAGGTTCAGAATGATTTTGGCGAAATTATTGCATACACAAATTTTCACTTGTCCTATATGGCAAGATAAGCGTTGCTATTTAAGCCAAGATCGCAAGTTCTGCCTATTCGGCACGACATTATATATATATATAATATATTATATATATATATATATATATATATATATATATATATATATATATGCAAAACAACCACTGTGAAAGAATAGAGAAATTCCAAGCGCTTTCGTGACTACTCACATTATCAAGGAACAATGAAAATAATGCATCAAAGGAAGGCATATAAAGGGTCTAGCCCACACCTCACTATCACATCCCACAACAAAGCAACACCTGACGCGCGACTCATAAGAAAGGGAACACTGCACCAGGCCCGCTGGCCCAACTAGACAGGTCCTTCACACAACCCACCAACAAACTATTCTACCCAATAATTAAGAATTTAAAAAAAAATTATTATTTGTCCAATGTATTATTAAATTCTTCCCAAATTCTATTAATTATAAATGGATCTTATTTATATAAACTAAAGGAAATATTCATATTATTGTCAAAACTGCTTTTTATGAAACAAGATTCAATTATATTCCTGTCGACCATGGACTTCCTTGATACAACTTTCTCAACTCTTTGAAAATCAATTGGATGGTTAAAATCTCTCACATGAGAGATTTTAACACAGACCAAGGAATACAGTCAGACCAATTATTAGCTCCATAGGATCAGTTTCATATAAATTATCAAAATGCCTTGTTGACATTTTGAGCCCTATTGTTGGGAAACTTCTAACTTTAATGTTAAAAACAACATAGATTTAGTTGATAAATTAAGCTCCATGACTGACTTAAATGATTTTAACATGGTTAGTTTTGATGTTACTTCCTTGTTTACGAAACTTCCTGTTGATGATTTATTAAGTTTCTTATCTGAAGAACTCGTTAATTATGATTTACCATTGCCAGTTCTTACTATCATTAAACTTATTAAACTTTGCATTGTTGATGCAAAATTTGTATTTTACACTCAGAAGTTTGGTATGGCAATGGGAAATCCTCTTTCACCTGTTCTTAGTAACCTATACATGGAATTTTTTGAAACAAGGTTGCTTAACACAATCCTCCCTAATAGAGCTAAATGGTTCAGATATGTTGATGATATTTTGTGTCTTATGCCCAAAAATGTAGATATACACCATTTCCTTGGAAAATTAAATAGCTTAACCCATTCTATAAACTTTACTGTTGAGTTTGAAGAAAATAACTCATTGCCTTTTCTAGATGTTTTAATTATTAAATGCAATAATGAATTCAAATTTAAAATTTACAGAAAACCTACAAATAACTGTTCCTATGTCCACTATTATTCCTCGCATCAAGATAGAGTCAAACTGTCTGTTTTCTCATCAATGTTTTTGAGAGCTTTACGTATTTGTAGTCCTGAGTTCATAGATGAAGAAATATCCAAAATTTATGAAATAGCCATTGATCTGAAATACCCGAGAAATGTAATTGATAAATCATCTAAAATTGCTAGAAATATTTTTTACAATCCAAAAAGGGACAACCAGCCTTATTCAACTAAAAATATGTTGGTTCTCCCTTACCATGAAAACTTGGTTGATATGCCTTCTCTTCTTAAGACTTTTAATATCAAAGTTGCATTTAAAAAACCTTGATACAGTAAAAAAAACTTTTGATGAAGAATTCCCTCCAAAATGCTGACAGATGTGTCTATAAGATTCCTTGTAAAATTTGCGATAAAGTTTATTACGGCCAAACTGGTAAAAATCTCGAACTAAGATTAAAACAACATAAATATAGCATTAGAACTGGACAAGATTCCAATGCTCTATTTATTCATGTGAGAGATTTTAACCATCCAATTGATTTTCAAAAAGTTGAGAAAGCTGTTTCAAGCAAGTTCATGGTCGAAAGGAATGTAATTGAATCTTGTTTCATAAAAAGCAGTTTTGACAATAATATGAATATTTCCTTTGGTTTATATAAATTAGATCCATTTATAATTAATAGAATTTGGGAAGAATTTAATAATACATTGGACAAATAATAAAATTTTAAAATTCTTAATTCTTGTGTAGAATAGTTTGTTGGTGGGTTGTGTGAAGGACATGTCTAGTTGGGCCAGTGGGCCAGCGGGCCTGCTGCAGTGCTCCCTTTCTTATGAGTCGCGCGTCAGGTGATGCTTTGTTGTGGGATGTGATAGTGAGGTGTGGACTAGACCCTTTATATGCCTTCCTTTGATGCATTACTTTCATTGTTCCTTGATAATGTGAGTAGTTACGATAGCGCTTGGAATTTCTCTAATCTTTCACAGTGGATGTTTAGCATATTCTGAAATCGCCTGTTTACTGTGATTTTACTGTGTGTGTATAATATATATATATATATATATATATATTATATATATATATATATATATTATATATTATATGCAAAACAACCACTCTGAAAGAATAGAGAAATTCCAAGCGCTTCGTGACTATCACATTATCAAGGAACTACTTATATTTCGTAATAAAGTTGGTAGAAATTACCGACAATATGTAAAGTAAAAGGACACAAGTGCAACTAATGTGACATTTATTGTGGCAACGTTTCGCTCTCCAGGAGCTTTATCAAGCCTTTCCCGGTAATGGTTTGATAAGCTCCTGGAACAAAACGTTGCCACAATAAATGTCACTTTTTTTTAGTTCCCTTGTGTCCTTTTACTTACTTTTTGTCGGTAATTTCCCCAAACTTTATTACAAAATATAAGTATTCCTTGAAAATGGAGTAGTCACGAAAGCGCTTGGAATTTCTCTATTTTTCAGAGGGGTTTTTTTGCATATTCTGAATCACCTTTTACTGGATCTTACTGCTATAATAATATATATAATTATATAAATATATATATATATATATATATAATATATATTATATATATATAAAATAAAATTATTAACCGGACTTGATCCTGGAAATGGGAAGCACAATGCCTCCCTTTTTAAAGGGAGGGGTTTGAGATTTTGGCAGTTGGAGGATAATTGGTATTTTTATGCGTACATACTTCAAACTTTTTGTATTCGGGGCACCTCTGCAAAAACAAATGTGTAAATGAATGAAATTTTTGAATGATGATGAAGTATTTTCTTTTTGGGGTTTTTTTTTTCCCTTTTTGGGTCACCCTGCCTCGGGGGGAAGGGCCGACTTTTTGAAAATATTTTTAAATAATATATATATAAAAATTATATATATATATATATTATAATATATTAAAATATATATAATGTCGCCCGAAGGGGTAAAATTGATCATTTAACAAGAACTCGTTTAAAATTAAGTCGTAAAATTTTCTCTTATACGTTTAAAGATAAATCTTTTTCATTTATGTTATTGTAAAAATTAATTTTTGTACCAAAAAAACCTTTAAAAATTTACCAAAACCTTATGTTTCAACCCAAATTTTAAATTTTAGCCAATCACTAAATTTTTTTTAAGATAAGTTTACAAAAACTTAATAAGAAACAAACACAATAAAACATATTTTTTCGTTAGGTTCAGAATGATTTTTTCGAAATTATTGCATACACAAATTTTCGCTTGCCATATTCGGTAAGTAGAGCGTATCTATTTAAGCTAAAATCACAAGTTTTACCCTATTCGGCAAAACATTGTTAATATATATATATTATATATATATATATATATATATATATATATATATATATATATATTATATATATATATTATATAATATATATATGTCGTGCCAAATATGCAAAACTAGTCAATTAGCAAGAACTAATTTAAAATTAAGTCCTTTCTAAAATTTTCTGTTATACGTTTAAAGATATATTTTTTTCATTAATGTTGATGTAAAAATTTATAATTTTGCACCAAGTGGAACTTTTGAAAAAATTACCTAACCTTATTATAAAAAAGCGCAACTTATTTTAGCCTAACCAACTAAAAATATTTTAGATTTTTTTACAATAATATAATACTAAACAAACACAGTGAAATATACTTTTTTCGTTAGGTTCAGAACGATTTTGGCGAAATTATTGCATATACAAATTTTCACTTGTCCTATATGGCAAGATGAGCGTTTCTATTTAAGCCAAGATCGCAAGTTCGCCTATTCGGCACGACATATATATATATATAATAAAATTTTATATATATAATATATATATATAAATATGTATATATTTATATATATATATATATATTTAAAAAATGAAGGGAAAAAACTACGCTTCAGAGGGAGTGAACATGATGTCTATCAAGGTTTACGTGGGATGAACAGGTGTGGAATTACCTATGAAGGTTCACGTGGGAAGTGCAGGTGTGTTGTTTATCAGGGTTCACCTGGAAAAAGCAGGGGTGGAATTGCCTATCATGGTTCCGTGGGAAGTGCAGGTGTGTTGTTTATCAGGGTTCACCTGGAAGAGCAGGTGTGGAATTGCCTATCATGGTTCACGTGGGAAGTGCAGGTGTGGTGTTGTTTATCAGGGTTCACCTGGAAGAGCAGGTGTGGAATTGCCTATCATGGTTCACGTGGGAAGTGCAGGTGATGTACTGTGTCGATCGCGTGGAAGTAAACAAAGCGAGTGCGTCTAATGGGCCAATCGGCTCGGTGTCCGCGACCCGGGCTGCGTCAGGTGTCAAGTGGCCAATCAGGGAGCTCTCACCCCGAAGGGGGGAGATCAGGATGGCGCGCGCTCTCTCACACACAACCAAGGTCACAATTCCTGTCCCCAAATAAAAAACTTTAAGCGCTTTATGGGTTTTCTCTGTCTGGGTTTTTTGTTACCAGCAATTCGTAACAGATAACTAGGAATTCCGCAAATTTTTACCTGATAATTTGACTTGGGGGGGTAAAAAAACTTCATAATTTACATTGTGCGTGAGTATGTGTGTTGTAAGGCACTGCGAAACCTTATTTCAAGATTCGTATTCGAGTCCCTCACCAGAGATCAGTGTTTTGTGTATATTTCGCCTGCCTCTTCGAATTTCCTTGCATTGTTAAAATCTCTAGTAAGGCTGATGCATGCAGGGGATGAGATGAAAAGCTGTAAGCCTTCTCCCTGAAAGCTGGCTGCTTGGTTTCAAACGTGTAGCGCAAGCTACACGCCAAGGTATTGTCCAAGGTGGGGAAGGGAAGGCACTGCGTACCTTGTTCCCAAGGTTTTGTGGGTTCGAGTCTCCTTCAACAGAGATCGTGTTTGTGTAGTGTGTGCGCGGGGCGTGTGTGTGGTGTGTGTGTGTGTGTGTGTGTGTGTGTTGTGTTGTGTGTGTGTGTGTGTGTGTGTGTGTGTGTGCGCGCGTGCGTTTACCACAATTTGCAATGGTTTAGTTGAGGCTCCAGAATCCACCTCTTAATCTTTGATTGACTAGTGCAATATATTTCTAGCTCTATAGTATCTAAAACATTCTCTCTCTCTCTCTCTCTCTCTCTTTCTCTCTCTGGCCCGCTCTCTCTCTCTCCCTCCCTCTTTTCCATTACTCAGATATTCAAAAAAGAGGTAGGAGGTCAAATTCCCCTCAGTTACCATTGCCATTATTTTCACGTCATATGTAGGTAAAGAAATGAAAATCATAATCAAAGACAATACTGTTAATTTCCTCGAAAACAATACCCCATTAACAAAAGATCAATATGGTTTCCACAGCAATAAAATATCTTTTATGATAAATTTGCTGGATGTTTTTCAGCTACATTTGCAAAAAATGTTACAAGATTGCCATTGATGAAGTGAACTTCGACTTCCAGAAATGATTTCACAAAGTACCATAGGTGAGGTCACTAAGAAGTTTATAAAGAAGGATACTGCTAAGGAGATCACTAAGAAAGAGATTACTAAGGAGATTATTAAGAAGGATATTGCTAAAAAAAAGAGATCGTTTAGAAGGAGATTGCTAAGAAGGAGATTACTAATTAAATTAAGGCTCATTGCACATCAGATAGTCTTCTTCCCTGGATCAGTGACTAGCTGACGACAACGAAGAAATGAGCGAGATACTGAAATTGCAGTATAGCTCAGTGTTCAGCGAGCCACTAACCAGTTTAAAGATAGACGATCCAAACAATTTTTTCACGAATCAGCCTCCAAACCCTGCCAATGTAGGCCAGATTTATGACGTAACTTTAACTCCACTAGACTTTGAGAAAGCCATCGACGACATGCCCATGCACTCAGCCCCAGGCCCAGACTCTTGGAGCTCGGTGTTCATTAAAAACTGCAAGAAACCCCTCTCACGGGCCTTAAGTATGCTATGGAGAAGGAGCTTAGACACAGGCGAGATTCCACAGTCACTAAAAACAACAGATGTAGCCCCACTCCATAAAAGTGGCAGCAAAGCAGTAGCTAAGAACTATAAACCAATAGCTTTAACGTCTCACATCATAAAAATCTTTGAAAGAGTTCTAAGAAGCAGGACAGCAAACCACCTGGACTCCCAAAAATTGCACAACCCGGGGCAACATGGTTTCAGAGCAGGTCGCTCCTGCCTTTCGCAACTGCTTGACCACTATGATACTAGATGCACTGGAAAACAATCAGAATGCGGATGTAGTAAACACAGACTTTGCAAAAGCGTTTGACAAGTGCGACCATGGTGTAATAGCACACAAAATGCGTGCTAAAGGGATAACCGGCAAAGTAGGCAGATGGATCTTCAACTTTCTAACCAATCGCACACAAAGAGTAGTGGTAAACAGAGTTAAATCAGATGCTTCCATAGTGAAGAGCTCTGTTCCACAAGGCGCAGTACTCGCACCTATCCTGTTCCTTATTCTCATATCAGACATAGAGATGTAAACCACAGCACTCTATCATCTTTAGCAGACGATACTAGGATCTGCACGAGAGTGTCATCCATTGAGGACACGGCAAAGCTCCAAGAAGATATAAACCAAGTTTTCCAATGGGCAACAGAGAACAATATGATGTTCAATGAAGACAAATTCCAACTACTCCGTTATGGAAAACTGGAGGAAATAATAACTAGAACTTAGTATACTACAAACTCCAGTCACACAATAGAGCGGAAAAGTAATGTGAAGGACCTGGGTGTGGTAATGTCCGAAGACCTCACCTTCAAGAACCACAACAATGACACTATCACATCTTCTAGGAAACTGATAGGATGGATAATGAGAACATTCAAGACAAGAGATGCTAAGCCAATGATGATCCTTTTTAAATCACTTATTATTTCTAGGCTTGAATACTGCTGTACATTAACATCCCCATTCAAGGCAGGTGAAATTGCAGAGCTAGAGAATGTACAGAGAACCTTTACTGTACGTATAAGTTTCATCAAACACCTTAACTACTGGAAACGCCTGGAAGCACTCGACTTGTGTGGCATTCAAAGAGTACGTAACCTTTATTCGGCACATGTACACACCCTCATTTACAAGCTATCTCCCCCAACCAGCGAACCAGGTGACTGAGGGTTGACGAGGGTTGATGGGGCCCCGTCGTTCAACCAGTACCCAGGTTCCAGCCAATGAGAAGATGGTTTTGGCAATCGCAGAGATTATGTGGGTACCACTCTCCTGTCTGCCCTTGTCATTCCCATTCTAGAGCTGGTTGAAGCACGGTCTGCTCTCTAGAGGCTTCTATTCTGCCTTGCTTACCGTGGAGTACACTAATACCTATCACAAACATAGTGTATATAGTGTACATACTTCTGTTCTAAATTGGTGAAGGATAGTATAAGTCAAAAGTTTCCTGCTGTGTTTATTTTGCTCCCTTTACACCCAGGAAACACCTTTGGACCCCTGAGTTGAAATAGGGGGGCCTTCGGGGTTGAACCGGGCTCTCGCCCCCCGAAAGCGGGAATCAACCTTAGACCGGGCTTTTAAAAGGGGTTTAAAGGCACGGCGGGTCCCTGGATGATATTGTTGTTTTTGTCTGATACTTGGGATCAACACCTATTTAACTGTTAATTTACTAAGTTTTCCCTTTGGCCGGGCCACTGTTTTTTTTTCTAGCCAAAAAGTAGGTATGGAAAGTTGCTCCTAAATTTGCTAAAGTTTTTGCCATTAAAGATACCAGTTCACATGACGGGAAATCCTTCAACTTTTCCCTAGGCATGACGGGTTTTTACAAAATTTTTAAAGAATTTCTCAGTATTGTACCCCCTTTTACCTCTCTTACCAGTATAAATTTCCCCTTTATTTGGATTTCATTTCTCAAGATTTTTTTTGAAAAGCAAAAAAAATTGTGTACTGCCCATTCTTTGTCTCCAGATTCCAAACTTCTCATTACATTTGAACTTTGAGTCGGGGGGTTTGGGGCAATACATTGCAAAACGGGGACGGAGTTGCAGTTATAGCCTTCTTCCTTCAAATTTTCCGCCGCATCAGGGGGGTTTACTCTACCTTTGAAAAAAAGCCCCGTGCTGGTACGGCTTTGGAGCATTTTGATGTATCGTGGACAAACTTCGCAGGTGGTCACTGTCTACAGCGATCACAAACTCTATATTGGTGGGTTTGGGTAACGCAACCACCAGGGAAGTACTACCGCCTGCCAGAGATTTTGGAAACAAAAACCCTGAATGTTTTGCATGAGGTAGGATTGCGGGTTTTTTTTTCTGTCTCATAAACACCTAGAAAAAGGATATCTTGTACTCCTACTTACATTTTGGTCACACTTCACAACACGCACTGGATATATATAATATACTACATTGGGTTTTTTTCTCCTTTTTCTAAATACCCTTTTGCCCCTTTTTATTTCTTCATTGTCCGGGGGAAGGGGAAAAGAATTTTCCCTCCGAAGCATGCGTGTCGATAAAGGGCGACTAAAATCCCGGGGAGAAAAGGGGCTAAAACCCCTTTCCCCCGTAACATTACTAAAAAAGAGAAGAAAAAAAACTTTAAAAAACGGGGATGTTAAATGTGCGTGGATTGTCGGATGACAAAAAAACAGATGTTTGCTGTTTATAATAAAAAGAATTTGGGGAAGTTTTGGGCCCTAAGCAAAAACAAAGCTGAGGGGGGTAGGGGAGTTTCGGGGGGGGGAAATAAAGGGGGTTAAATCGGGAGATTGGAGAGAGCAAAGGAAGGGGTAGCATAATTTAAAATATCATAGGGGAAGAAGAAAAGAGAATAGAATGTGAAAATTCAAGAATATTGATTAAAATAAAGGTTTTATGCAGAAGTGGTCATAAAAAGCGTGTATGCACCGGGGAAGAGGGAATGCAGAGGAGAGAGAGAGATTTTTGGGGGATGTTAATGAATGTATAGGAACCTTTGAACCAAATGAGAGAGTAATTGTGGTAGGGGACCCAATTAAAATAGGAGAAACTTTTAGGAGGGTGGTAGGGAAGTTTGGGTGCCAGGTGTAAATATAAGGGGCCCTTGATTGAACTTTTTTATAGAAGGGGTTTTTTATGGTAATACATATTTTAAGAAAAAGGGAAAAAAAGAACAGATATGATGTAGGGGGCGAAATCGTAGTTTTTGGATTTTGTATTTTAGATAAAAGACTGTTAGTAGACTTCAGGATTTACATGTTTTAAGGGCCACAGTTATCAGATCACTTTCTAGTTGTAGCTACACTGAGAGTAAAAAGGTAATGGGATACAAGGAGAATAGAAGCATCAGGGAAGAGAGAGGTGAAGGTTTTAAAACTAAAGAGGAGGCAGTTAGGGTAAGATATAAACAGCTATTGGAGGATAGATGGGCTAATGAGAGCATAGGCAATGGGTCGAAGAGGTATGGGGTAGGTTTAAAAATGTAGTGTTAGAGTGTTCAGCAGAAGTTTGTGGTTACAGGAAATGGGTGCGGGAGGGAAGAGGAGCGATTGGTGGAATGATGATGTGAAGAGAGTAGTAAGGGAGAAGGAGTTAGCATATGAGAAGTTTTTACAAAGTAGAAGTGATGCAAGGAGGGAAGAGTATATGGAGAAAAAGAGAGAGGTTAAGAGGAGTGGGAAGCAATGTAAAAAGAGAGCAAATGAGAGAGTGGGTGAGATGTTATCAACAAATTTTGTTGAAAATAAGAAAAAGTTTTGGAGTGAGATTAACAAGTTAAGAAAGCCTAGAGAACAAATGGATTTATCAGTTAAAAATAGGAGAGGAGAGTATATTTAAATGGAGAGTTAGAGGTATTGGGAAGATGGAGGGAATATTTTGAGGAATTTTAAATGTTGATGAAGATAGGGAAGCTGTGATTTCGTGTATAGGGAAAGGAGGAATAACATCTTGTAGGAGTGAGGAAGAGCCAGTTGTGAGTGTGGGGGAAGTTCGTGAGGCAGTAGGTAAAATGAAAGGGGGTAAGGCAGCCGGGATTGATGGGATAAAGATAGAAATGTTAAAAGCAGGTGGGGATATAGTTTTGGAGTGGTTGGTGCAATTATTTAATAAATGTATGGAAGAGGGTAAGGTACCTAGGGATTGGCAGAGAGCATGCATAGTTCCTTTGTATTAAGGCCAAAGGGGAAAAAAGAGAGTGCAAAAATTATAGGGGGATAAGTCTGCTGAGTATACCTGTAAAGTGTATGGTAGAGTTATTATTGAAAGAATTAAGAGTAAGACGGAGAAATAGGATAGCAGATGAACAAGGAGGCTTTAGGAAAGGTAGGGGGTGTGTGGACCAGGTGTTTACAGTGAAACATATAAGTGAACAGTATTTAGATAAGGCTAAAGAGGTCTTTGTGGCATTTATGGATTTGGAAAGGCGTATGACAGGGTGGATAGGGGGGCAATGTGGCAGATGTTGCAGGTGTATGGTGTAGGAGGTTTAGGTTACTGAAAGCAGTGAAGAGTTTTTTACGAGGATAGGGGAGGCTCAAGTTAGAGTATGTAGGAAAGAGGGAAATTATTTCCCAGTAAAAGTGGGCCTTAGACAGGATGTGTGATGTCACCGTGGTTGTTTAATATATTTATAGATGGGGTTGTAAGAGAAGTAAATGCGAGGGTCTTGGCAAGAGGTGTGGAGTTAAAAGATAAAGAATCACACATATAGTGGGAGTTGTCACAGTTGCTCTTTGCTGATGACACTGTGCTCTTGGGAGATTCTGAAGAGAAGTTGCAGAGATTGGTGGATGAATTTGGTAGGGTGTGCAAAAGAAGAAAATTGAAAGTGAATACAAGAAAAAAGTAAGGTTATGAGGATAACAAAAAGATTAGGTGATGAAAGATTGGATATCAGATGGAGTGGAGAGAGTATGGAGGAGGTGAATGTATTCAGATATTTGGGAGTGGACGTGTCAGCGGATGGGTCTATGAAAGATGAGGTGAATCATAGAATTGATGAGGGGAAAAGGGTGAGTGGTGCACTTAGGAGTCTGTGGAGACAAAGAAGTTTGTCCTTGGAGGCAAAGAGGGGAATGTATAGAGTATAGCTTTACCAACGCTCTTATATGGGTGTGAAGCATTGGGTGATGAATGTTGCAGCGAGGAGAAGGCTGGAGGCAGTGAAGATGTCATGTCTGAGAGCAATGTGTGGTGTGATATAATGCAGAGAATTCGTAGTTTGGAAGTTAGGAGGAGGTGGGGGATTACCAAAACTGTTGTCCAGAGGGTTTGAGGAAGGGTTGTTGAGGTGGTTCGGACATGTGGAGAGAATGGAGCAAAACAGAATAACTTCAAGAGTGTATCGTCTGTAGTGGAAGGAAGGCGGGTAGGGGTCGGCCTAGGAAAGGTTGGAGGGGGGGGGTAAAGGAGGTTTTGTGTGGGGGGCTTGGACTTCCAGCGGGGCATGCGTGAGCGTGTTTGATAGGAGTGAATGAAGACAAATGGTTTTTAATACTTGACGTGCTGTTGGAGTGTGAGCAAAGTAACATTTATGAAGGGGTTCAGGGAAACCGGCAGGCCGGACTTGAGTCCTGGAGATGGGAAGTACAGTGCCTGCACTCTGAAGGGAGGGGTGTTAATGTTGCAGTTTAAAAACTGTAGTGTAAAGCACCCTTCTGGCAAGACAGTGATGGAGTGAATAATGGTGAAAGTTTTTCTTTTTCGGGCCACCCTGCCTTGGTGGGAATCGGCCAGTGTGATAATAATAATAAAAAATCTCCAAACCATGAAGAACCACAACACAAGGCTCATGCGATGGACGCTAAGACTGGAACCATATTTTCTGAGAATTGTACATATTGCCCGCAAAGAAAATATGTTGGCAGACTCTTTATCAAGAGTCTAACAACATTATTTATAATAATTATATATTAGGTTAGGATGTGTTAGGTTACTTGTGGTAACCCCTTCCAAGCTCTTTTTTTTTATCCCCTGGTGTGGGTTTTTTTTTAGTGAGGGGATGTGGGCTACCGTCCGCCCGTGTCTTGGACCTAAGCTAGCCCGACTGTCTGCTGTCTTGCTCTGAGTTTAGGGTTTGGCTTTTTGTCACGAGAAAAGCTGAGCTCTATCTAAGAGTTGGATGGTTGAGAGGAAAGGCAGTCCCATTATTTTGTGCCATGGCAGCATGGTTACCACTGGGAGGTGGGAGCCTAATCCTGAGCCTTCTCGGGGTGGGGGTGTGGCATGCAAAGAGTACGTAACCTTTATTCGGCGCATGTACAGGTGACTAAGGGTTGACGATGGGGCCCCGTCGTTCAACCAGTACCCAGGTTCCAGCCAATGAGAAGATGGTTTTGGCAATCGCAGAGGTTATGTGGGTACCACTCTCCTGTCTGCCCTTGTCATTCCCATTCTAGAGCTGGTTGAAGCACGGTCTGCTCTCTAGTGGCTTCTATGCTGCCTTGCTTGCCGTGGAGTACACTAATACCTATCACAAACATAGTGTATATAGTGTACATACTTCTGTTCTAAATTGGTGAAGGATAATATAAGTCAAAAGTTTTCTGCTGTGTTTATTTTGCTCCCTTTACACCCAGGATAACAGGCCATTTGGACTCCTGGGTTGTAATAACTTGTACTCACTAGAGCGCAGGCGAGAGAGATATATCATAATCTACACCTAGAAGATTCTGGAGGGACTGGTCCCTAATATGCACACAGCAATCACTCCATACGAAAGCAGAAGACTTGGCAGGCGATGCAACATACCCCCAGTGAAAAGTAGGGGCGGGCCCCGTCACTGGTACACTAATAGAAAACACAATAAGTGTCCGGGGCCCAAGACTGTTCAACAGCCTCCCATCAGCAATAAGGGGCATTACGGGAAGACCCCTGGTTGTCTTCAAGAGGGAGCTGGACAGATACCTAAAGACGGTGCCGGATCAGCCGGGCTGTGGTTCGTACGTTGAATTGTGTGCGGCCAGCAGTAGCAGCCTCGTTGATCAGGCCCTGATCCACCGGGAAGCCTGGTCGTGGATCGGGCCCCGGGGGCGTTGATTCCCGGAATGCCCTCCAGGTAGACTCCAGGTAGCTCACTGACAAGAAGCAGCGAATGGAAATGTGACATGTGGAGTCCCCCAAGGGTCGGTCCTAGGCCAAGTCTTGTTGATATGCTTGATCAAGAACTGATACAGATATAATAAAGATATACATAATCCAAAACTGGTATACATGGTCCAGACACCATATTGTGCCTTTTTATTCTTCGTGATCTGGAACAGATATAAATAATCCTGAACTGGGAAGGTAACAGGTATATAAGGAAGATAATAGGTATAGAAAGAAGATAACAGGTATAGAAAGAAGATAACAGGTATGGAAGGAAGATAACAGGTACAGAAGGAAGATAACAGGTCTACAAGGAAGATAACAGGTCTAGAAGGAAGATAACAGGTATATAAGGAAGATAATAGGTATAGAAAGAAGATAACAGGTATAGGAAGAAGATAACAGGTATGGAAGGAAGATAACAGGTATGGAAGGAAGATAACAGGTACAGAAGGAAGATAACAGGTCTACAAGGAAGATAACAGGTACAGAAGGAAGATAACAGGTCTAGAAGGAAGATAACAGGTACAGAAGGAAGATAACAGGTCTACAAGGAAGATAACAGGTACAGAAGGAAGATAACAGGTCTACAAGGAAGATGACAGGAATAGAAGGAGGATGACAGGTTATACATAATCTATAACTAATATACATGATCTAGAATTGAATTGCATAATCTAGAATTGATGTACATGATTTAGAATAATATACACTATATTGGGTTCCAACTTATATCCAAAAATTGCAACGTTTGCAAATGAAGCGATATTAAGTTGACGTCCGGCGGCATCTGTGAGAAACTGGACAGGTCGTCGCGGTGGTCACAACAGTGGAGGGATGTGTTTCAATATTGACACTAATATAAAATATGAGTATACAGCAACGTGATGGAAACCTGACAGAAGCCATGACAAAGACCTTGGAATAGCCATCAGCTGCGTCATATTGCAAGCAAGCAGTAAAGGCAGCAGGATACCTGGCTTTGTAGCAAGAAATTTAGAGCAGGAAACGGCGGTAATAATGTTGTGGATAAATGGTATAGAAAACCGACAACTTGAAAAATGAGACATTCTGTGCAAAATTTGAGTATCTTTATTCTGGAAAAGTTTTTCCAGCCAGTGACTTCAGACCAGTGCAGAGAAAGGTGAACTAGTTCGAGGTTCGAGTTTTTTTCAACCAGAGGTTTAAAAAGTTGGGGGAGGAAGGATAGGTAAGGATGGAATGTGGAAAAAGGGTGGGTGGGGAATGAGAAAGGGAGTAATAAAGGTAAGTGGACCAACCACTTTGGCGCATTTTAATAAAGATGTGTGCATGTGTGTTTTGTTATACATGATGATCATAGGATGGGGTATACCACACCACCCGTCAGCGGCATACATGTATACCAGTTGCATGTATGTGTGGCGGTGAATTGGTAGTAGGTATAGTTTTTGCTATAACCATCTTTTTATGGGTTTTTGGGCCTGGAGCAAGTGCTTGGGCTGGTTGCAGGGCGCTTCTTGCTGGAGCTGGTGATCAGCTCAATGTTCGAGGTCCTGAAATGGGGTTTCACGAGTTATTTGGTTTACTTAGATATAAGGTCCCCATGAGGGTGATTTTTTTGCCTTGAACATGGTTGGCCTGGTGGTACCCTTTCTTTATATCTTGGGGGATGTCACTCAGATTTTTGGTTTGGGAAGTTTGGGAATGAAACGTCGGATCCTTGTTGGAGGGTTTTATCCTGTGTTTGTTGTAAAGGGGTGTATTGATGTAGTGGCTTGCAGCCACTGGTGTTAGGGGGTTATAGAAGGTTTTCTCGTTGGATACAGAAAATTTTTCTGGCTATAATTTTTTTTCTTTGTTTATCTGCCTGACATTTTTGTAAAATCTCCTTTTGGATGTGCTGTTTTTCCTTTCTGTTCGTCCCTCAGTCGGTTTTCCCCTGTGATAAAGCGGTTGCCTTTTCGGGGGACTCTTTGCAGAGAAACATTTTTTTTTTGTTGTTGTCAGTGTATGGAAAACAAGATTAAGCAAAGAGTTATCATCATCATTGGGTCTTCATTTGATTGAGAGGGGCCCTGATTTAACTTGTTGTTGACTGAGGCGATTTTTTGCAAAAATTTCCCTTTTTAAACGATGTGTAATTGGAGTAGGGGGGGACTGTTGATCTCGAGTCTGTTTTCTCTGACGGAGTTACCTCCTTTTGTTTTAAATTTTGTGGCATAAATCCGTGGTGCTGAGGAGAGCCTTTCGGATTGGTCGTGTTCTCCTTTTGTCTCCCAGTTGGTGTTCTTCGCAATCCGTATTCTTTTTTCTATTACCCATCTGTTTTTTTTTCCCAGTTGCGGGGAGTGGGAACTACTGGGTAACACGTCCCCAAAATTGGGTAATGAAGGCTTCGTTGACTTCAGGTTGGGGTAGGTCATTTACTATTTTTGGGAAGAGTATAGGGCTCGGGCCAAACCCCTGTGGCTTTCCAGCTGTTGATATGAATGGGCTCTGCGTTTTGCCGTTAAAGGTGGGGATGATGCTTTTCCCTGTTAAGAAGTTTATATAAGTTGAGAAAAGCCAGTTGTGATTAAAGATGGGCAAGTTTGGGAATTTGGGCCCCATGTCTGGGCTTAAAAGTTGTACATCCGAGTTAAAATTTAAAGAAAGGTTGACTGTTTCCGCGGCTGTTAGGATCGAAAATGATATTATGGAGTTTTGGGTGCCTCTGCGGGCCCCTAAAAACCAACGCTTTAGTGAAAGGGTGACAAACTCAATATAATGTTCGCCTACTAGAGATGATTTTTTAAAGACTGCAGTGACTTAAAGTAAGCAGTAGGTCTGTACTCGGTTTGTGTTGTTTCGCTGGGTTTGTAATGAATGTTACCCCTTGTAAGGGGAAGTGCCCGGGGGGCCAGGATGGCATTTTGATATTTACCGAGACGTCTTGTAGTTTCGGGGTAGGTACTTTATTTTCTTTACTGTTTTTCGAGGGGCAGGAGCTTTATTTTTCATTTGCCCATGATTGGCACTCTTCTGGGTAATTGGCTAGTAAAGGGGGCATTTCGAGGGTAGATATGTCAATTTAAAGGTACTGGTGGAAATTGCCGTTATCATACATTGGTTGACCCCCTGGTAGTGGTCGTTGTTTACTCTTCTACTATCATTAAGGGAAAATTTTCTCCCCCACTTCACTATCAAATTCACTTGGCCCCGTGGTCGTCCAAGGGTTTATAGCCCCTTCATATCGTCTTTCCGGTGTTAGTGTGTTTGGTATTGTTTTATTCCAGAACTGTTCGGGTCGGTTTTGTTTGGGTTTGCCTGGAGAAGGGTTTTTCCATAACTCGCTTTTGTGCTGGATGAAGAAGTACTGGCTGGCGAAAAAGTTTCCAGAATAAAAATATCCAAATGTCAATGTAATAATGTTGATACTGTATAATGATTTAGATCGAACCTTTAAAAGTTTTGTCAGTTATGTCCCCAAATAAAAAAAAGGGTTTTAGGTGACTTTAGAGGGTAGAGAGAAAAAACAGTAAAGTTACCCGAAGGAACTCATAAAACGAGAAAAGATCGATGTCCTCTAGATTTTCATCATGGCACGGAGGCTAACGGAACTTATAAAAAACCCTTTAAGTTTTAAACAAGTTTGCCATTAGCAACGGAAAAATTTTTTTTTTTTTGGAATTTTTAATGTGACGAAAATACACGAAGCAATGTTGAAACCCCCC
Source organism: Cherax quadricarinatus (assembly GCF_026875155.1). NCBI lineage: Eukaryota > Metazoa > Arthropoda > Malacostraca > Decapoda > Parastacidae > Cherax > Cherax quadricarinatus. Next base: position 5,124,554 of record NC_069456.1, read on the forward strand.
GATGAGAGGTTTAACAGACTGTGAGTAAGGTGTTTTGATGAGTTGTAGAAGCTGTGGATTAGCTTCTTTCCTGAGGGTTTTCCTTGTGTCAGTTCGGTCTTTTGGAACGGTTCACGGTGGTGGGGTGGTTACCGGGAGTGGGGGTTGGGTTTGGTGGGGCTTGCATTGAGTTAACAAGGTTATCAAAGTTATTCCTTGGTTGGTGAAAATTTTTTATGGGTTTTAAATTGTGAAGGGCCTGCCCAAATATGGGCAGTGGCCTGTTGCAGTGTTTCCCCCTTTATGTTTGTAACATTTTCGCATAGGGTTGTATCATCAACTCCCAAAAAAACGAGTGGAATCGAAGCCCTGGCCAGTCATCCTTTCCACCCCATTATTACGATTTCGCGATATTTCTGGTGTGAATAACACGTGTCATGGCGGGAAGTTCCGAATAAACAAATATACGGCTGCCCGTTACACGTGGCTAAATTCAAAATGGCTTTAAAATTACAAGTTGGGAGCGTGACAAGTGGAAAAAAAGGAATAAACAGAGAATTCTTTTGAATGAGCTTTAACCCCAAGCGAGCTTTTTCAAATATATTATAAAGCTCAAATTTGGGGGGAAACGTCGAACTAGAAGAATCTCTGCTAAAAAAGACCTTAAAATTTCCCGTAGTTAGTCTCATTAACCTGGTGTATAGTAGTAAAAAGCAGAAATAGTGCACCTGTCAACAAATAAAAGTAAACAAACACTGTGTCGGGGAAAAAAAAACAGCAATAGTTGGGGAAAAAAATGGGATAAAATACCCACACAAAGGAATATAAACACAAAGCAGTTAATGTGATCCTTTATTGACTACGTTTCGCCCACACAGTGGGCTTTTTCAAGTCACAAACAGAACTACCTGGGGTGGAAGGAACGCGAGTATTTATAGTCCGGCTGAAGTCAGGTGAAGAATGCTGCATCTGATGATGTACCGAGTTGGGTTGTAGAGTCTAAAAACTTGGGTAGCTTGGAAAGGAGACTGGACAAGTTTGTGAGCAGACCTTCTACAGTGTTCTTATGTGGGATAGCGATGAAGAAGTTTCTTGGCAAGTGGTTCAGCTATGTTATAGAAGCCACTATTCTGGTTGAAGTTGTCGGATATAGAAATAAGTGATGATTCCAGGATTCTTCGGTATTGATTGTTGTCTTCTGTGGCGATAAGTCTTGAGTTTCTGTAGTTTATCGAGTGGTTGTGTGAATTACGGTGTTGTACGCAGGCATTCCTTGTGTCGTCAGACCTGCTTGCGTATTGGTGTTCTGAAATACGTGTTTGGAGGTCCCAGTTCACACTTGAAGAAGAGGTCGACAACACTCTTCCTTTTCTTGATGTTCTACTCTGCAAAGCTGACCACGAACTTCGTTTTAAAGTCTATCGAAAACCCACCAACCAAAACGATCTTCTCCACTTCTACTCTCACCACGACACCAAAACCAAACGTGGTGTAATTATAGGCTTCTTCCTGCGTGCACTCAGAATCTGCAGCAACGAGTTCCTTGAGGAAGAATGCACTATAATTGAACAGGTATTTTCCAAACTCCACTATCCTCGTCACTTCATCAGAGACTGCAGACGGCGAGCACTAAACATCTTCAACACACCCAGAGAAGACACTGCCGAGAAGAGATACATAGTCCTTCCCACCAACTCCATTGCCAAACATGTTTCCAACATCTTTGCCAAAACATCATTCCAAGTATCTACCTCCACAACCACGACCATCAAGGACATCACCAGTAGTAGGCAGGACAAGCCTCATCCTCTGCAGGGGTATACATAATCCCTTGTAATGACTGCAACAAGTTATACGTGGGCGAAACATCAAGGGACCTCCAAACAGTATTTCAGAACACCAATACGCAAGCAGGTCTGACGACACAAGGAATGCCTGCGTACAACACCGTAATTCACACAACCACTCGATAAACTACAGAAACTCAAGACTTATCGCCACAGAAGACAACAATCAATACCGAAGAATCCTGGAATCATCACTTATTTCTATATCCGACAACTTCAACCAGAATAGTGGCTTCTATAACATAGCTGAACCACTTGCCAAGAAACTTCTTCATCGCTATCCCACATAAGAACACTGTAGAAGGTCTGCTCACAAACTTGTCCAGTCTCCTTTCCAAGCTACCCAAGTTTTTAGACTCTACAACCCAACTCGGTACATCATCAGATGCAGCATTCTTCACCTGACCTCAGCCGGACTATAAATACTCGCGTTCCTTCCACCCCAGGTAGTTCTGTTTGTGACTTGAAAAAGCACACTGTGTGGGCGAAACGTAGTCAATAAAGGATCACATTATACTGCATTTGTGTTTATATTGCCAGCAGCAATAGTTACTGTGAGAATAGTATTATTACAGTCAGGGAGGATCTACTTGGAAACTAATGAAGCTTAAGCTTCAGGGCCCCTAATCCCGGAGGGCCCCAAAAGTTACTTTAGTCCGCATTCTTAAAAATTTTGGGTCTGGTTTATGAGGAGTTTAAAAAAAAATTAATATAGTGTAATTCAATACAATAGTGAAAATAATAATTAAAAGGTTATTAAAGTATTGTGTAGGCCTAGGTGTTGCTGGTTGCCATGGTAACCCAATAACAGTCCAAACTTCAGGGTCACAAAAATGTAGGTCCGTCACTGATTATGGTAGATGTAGACATTATCCGCTACCCACTTTATTTCCAATATAACGTCTATGTCCCATTATTCATTGTGGTATGATATATTAATTCACTAGTTTCAGGATGGCAGTGGTTGGAACGAGTGTAGGGTGGGGAGAGAGCCTTCTAATTTACCACCCGAAATGGATGATAATCCTTATCTGCTGATAGCCCAGTTGTGGACTGCAAAGTCTTAGGCTGTTTTCCCATATGTCTCTCTCTCTCTCTCTCTCTCTCTCTCTCTCTCTCTCTCTCTCTCTCTCTCTCTCTCTCTCTCTCTCTCTCGCTCCTCAGGGAATATTACCATTGTTTCTCTGACGGATGGAAAAATAGCGTAAAATTGAGTACACGGGACCGGAAATGGTAACTTTCTGGTCACACTCTTACGTGTGTTCGTCAGGATGGTGATAGTTTAGCACCGTGATGGCAGGATGGTGATAGTTTAGCACCGTGATGGCAGGATGGTGATAGTTTAGCACCGTGATGGCAGGATGGTGATAGTTTAGCACCGTGATGGCAGGATGGTGATAGTTTAGCACCGTGATGGCAGGATGGTGATAGTTCAGCACTGATGGCAGGATGGTGATATTTCAGCACTCTGATGGCAGGATGGTGATAGTTCAGGACCGTGATGGCAGGATGGTGATAGTTCAGCACCGTGATGGCAGGATGGGGGTAGTTTAGCACCGTGATGGCAGGATGGTGATAGTTTAGCACCGTGATGGCAGGATGGTGATAGTTTAGCCCCGTGATGGCAGGATGGTGATAGTTTAGCACCGTGATGGCAGGATGGTGATAGTTTAGCACCGTGATGGCAGGATGGTGATAGTTTAGCACCGTGATGGCAGGATGGTGATAGTTCAGCACTGATGGCAGGATGGTGATATTTTCAGCACTCTGATGGCAGGATGGTGATAGTTCAGGACCGTGATGGCAGGATGGTGATAGTTCAGGACCGTGATGGCAGGATGGTGATAGTTCAGCACCGTGATGGCAGGATGGTGATAGTTCAGCACCGTGATGGCAGGATGGTGATAGTTCAGCACCGTGATGGCAGGATGGTGATAGTTTAGCACCGTGATGGCAGGATGGTGATAGTTTAGCACCGTGATGGCAGGATGGTGATAGTTTAGCACCGTGATGGCAAGATGGTGATAGTTCAGCACTGTGATGGCAGGATGGTGATAGTTTAGCAACGTGATGGCAGGATGGTGATAGTTTAGCACCGTGATGGCAGGATGGTGATAGTTCAGCACTGTGATGGCAGGATGGTAATAGTTCAGCACCGTGATGGCAGGATGGTGATAGTTCAGAACTGATGGCAGGATGGTGATAGTTCAGCACTGTGATGGCAGGATGGTGATAGTTCAGCACCGTGATGGCAGGATGGTGATAGTTCAGCACTGTGATGGCAGGATGGTGAAAGTTTAGCACCGTGATGGCAGGATGGTGATAGTTTAGCACCGTGATGGCAGGATGGTGATAGTTCAGCACTGATGGCAGGATGGTGATAGTTCAGCACAGAAGGCAGGATGGTGATAGTTAGGCACTGATGGCAGGATGGTGAGAGTTCAGCACTGTGATGGCAGGATGGTGATAATTTAGCACCGTGATGGCAGGATGGTGATAGTTCAGCACCGTGATGGCAGGATGGTGATAGTTTAGCACCGCGATGGCAGGATGGTGATAGTTTAGCAACGTGATGGCAGGATGGTGATAGTTCAGCACCGTGATGGCAAGATGGTGATAGTTTAGCACCGTGATGGCAGGATGGTGATAGTTTAGCACCGTGATGGCAGGATGGTGATAGTTTAGCACCGTGATGGCAGGATGGTGATAGTTCAGCACTGTGATGGCAGGATGGTGATAGTTCAGCACTGTGATGGCAGGATGGTGATAGTTTAGCACCGTGATGGCAGGATGGTGATAGTTCAGCACCGTGATGGCAGGATGGTGATAGTTCAGCACCGTGATGGCAGGATGGTGATAGTTCAGCACTGATGGTAGGTTGGTGATAGTTCAGCACTGTGATGGAGGATGGTGATAGTTCAGCACTGTGATGGCAGGATGGTGATAGTTCAGCACCGTGATGGCAGGATGGTGATAGTTCAGCACCGTGATGGCAGGATGGTGATAGTTCAGCACCGTGATGGCAGGATGGTGATAGTTCAGCACCGTGATGGCAGGATGGTGATAGTTCAGCAACCGTGATGGCAGGACGGTGATTAGTTCAGCACTGTGATGGCAGGATGGTGATAGTTCGCACTGATGGCAGGATGGTGATAGTTCAGCACCGTGATGGCAGGATGGTGATAGTTCAGCACTGTGAAGGCAGGATGGTGATAGTTCAGCACCGTGATGGCAGGATGGTGATAGTTCAGCACCGTGATGGCAGGATGGTGATAGTTCAGCACCGTGATGGCAGGATGGTGATAGTTCAGCACCGTGATGGCAGGATGGTGATGTTTAGCACCGTGATGGCGGGGATGGTGATAGTTCAGCACCGTGATGGCAGGACGGTGATAGTTCAGCACTGTGATGGCAGGATGGTGATAGTTCAGCACTGATGGCAGGATGGTGATAGTTCAGCACCGTGATGGCAGGATGGTGATAGTTCAGCACTGTGAAGGCAGGATGGTGATAGTTCAGCACCGTGATGGCAGGATGGTGATAGTTCAGCACCCGTGATGGCAGGATGGTGATAGTTCAGCACCGTGATGGCAGGATGGTGATAGTTCAGCACCGTGATGGCAGGATGGTGATAGTTCAGCACTGTGAAGGCAGGATGGTGATAGTTCAGACCGTGATGGCAGGATGGTGATAGTTCAGCACCGTGATGGCAGGATGGTGATAGTTCAGCACCGTGATGGCAGGATGGTGATAGTTCAGCACCGTGATGACAGGATGGTGATAGTTCAGCACAGTGATGGCAGGATGGTGATAGTTCAGCACCGTGATGGCAGGATGGTGATAGTTCAGCACCGTGATGGCAGGACGGTGATAGTTCAGCACTGTGATGGCAGGATGGTGATAGTTCAGCACTGTGATGGCAGGACGGTGATAGTTCAGCACTGTGATGGCATGACGGTGATAGTTCAGCACTGATGGCAGGATGGTGATAGTTCAGCACCGTGATGGCAGGATGGTGATAGTTCAGCACCGTGATGGCAGGACGGTGATAGTTCAGCACTGTGATGGCAGGATGGTGATAGTTCAGCACTGTGATGGCAGGACGGTGATGTTCAGCACTGTGTTGGCAGGACGGTGATAGTTCAGCACTGATGGCAGGATGGTGATAGTTCAGCACTGATGGCAGGATGGTGATAGTTCAGCACCGTGATGGCAGGATGGTGATAGTTCAGCACTGTGAAGGCAGGATGGTGATAGTTCAGCATTTATGATGGCAGGATGGTGATAGTTCAGCACCGTGATGGCAGGATGGTGATAGTTCAGCACCGTGATGGCAGGATGGTGATAGTTCAGCACTGTGAAGGCAGGATGGTGATAGTTCAGCACTATGATGGCAGGATGGTGATAGTTCAGCACCATGATGGCAGGATGGTGATAGTTCAGCACCGTGATGGCAGGACGGTGATAGTTCAGCACTGTGATGGCAGGATGGTGATAGTTCAGCACTGTGATGGCAGGACGGTGATAGTTCAGCACTGTGATGGCAGGACGGTGATAGTTCAGCACTGATGGCAGGATGGTGATAGTTCAGCACTGATGGCAGGATGGTGATAGTTCAGCACCGTGATGGCAGGATGGTGATAGTTCAGCACTGTGAAGGCAGGATGGTGATAGTTCAGCACTATGATGGCAGGATGGTGATAGTTCAGCACCGTGATGGCAGGATGGTGATAGTTCAGCACCGTGATGGCAGGATGGTGATAGTTCAGCAACCGTGATGGCAGGATGGGTGATAGTTCAGCACCGTGATGGCAGGATGGTGATAGTTCAGCACCGTGATGGCAGGATGGTGATAGTTCAGCACCGTGATGGCAGGACGGTGATAGTTCAGCACTGTGATGGCAGGATGGTGATAGTTCAGCACTGTGATGGCAGAATGGTGATAGTTCAGCACTGTGATGGCAGGACGGTGATAGTTCAGCACTGTGATGGCAGGACGGTGATAGTTCAGCACTGATGGCAGGATGGTGATAGTTCAGCACTGATGGCAGGATGGTGATAGTTCAGCACTGATGGCAGGATGGTGATAGTTCAGCACCGTGATGGCAGGATGGTGATAGTTCAGCACTGATGGCAGGACGGTGATAGTTCAGCACTGATGGCAGGATGGTGATAGTTCAGCACTGATGGCAGGATGGTGATAGTTCAGCACTGATGGCAGGATGGTGATAGTTCAGCACTGATGGCAGGATGGTGATAGTTTAGCACCGTGATGGAAGGATGGTGATAGTTCAGCACTGATGGCAGGATGGTGATAGTTCAGCACTGATGGCAGGATGGTGATAGTTCAGCACTGTGATGGCAGGATGGTGATAGTTCAGCACCGTGATGGCAGGATGGTGATAGTTCAGCACCGTGATGGCAGGATGGTGATAGTTCAGCACCGTGATGGCAGGACGGTGATAGTTCAGCACCGTGATGGAGGTTCTGGCCTCGTGACTACAAATGATCAACAGATGTGAGAGATTGGTTTAAATTACGAGGTAGAGGAGAGAAAGATGGTGAGGGGAGGAAAGATGGCGAGGGGAGGAGAGAAAGATGGCGAGGGGAGGAGAGAAAGATGGCGAGGGGAGGAGAGAAAGATGGCGAGGGGAGAGAGAAAGATGGCGAGGGAGGAGAGAAAGATGGCGATGGGGAGGAGAGAAAGATGGCGAGGGGAGGAGAGAAGATGGCGAGGGGAGGAGAGAAAGATGGCGAGGGGAGGAGAGAAAGATGGCGAGGGGAGGAGAGAAAGATGGAGAGGGGAGGAGAGAAAAGATGGCGAGGGGAGGAGAGAAAGATGGCGAGGGGAGGAGAGAAAGATGGCGAGGGGAGGAGAGAAAGATGGAGAGGGGGGGGAGAGAAGATGGCGAGGGGAGGAGAGAAAGATGATGAAGAGGAGAGAAAGATGGTGAGGAGAAGGAGAGAAAGATGGTCAGAGGAGTAGAAAGACGGTGAGGGAGGAGAAAAAGACAGTGAGGGGAGGAGAAAAAGATGGTGAGGGGAGGAGAGAAAGATGGTGAGGGGAGGAGAGAAAGATGGTGAGGGGAGGAGAGAAAGATGGCGTGAGGAGGAGAGAAAGATGGCGTGGGGAGGAAAGATGGCGAGTTGAGGAAAGATGGTGAGGGGAGGAGAGGAAAGATGGTGAGGGGAGGAGAGAAAGATGGAGAGGGGAGGAGGAAAGATGGCGTGGGGAGGGAAGATGGTGAGGGGAAGAGGGAAAGGGGGGTGAGGGGGAGAGAAAGATGGTGAGATGAGGAAAGACGGTGTGGGGAGAAGAGAAAGATGGTGAGGGGAGGAGGAAAGATGGGGGAGGGGGAGAAAGATGGCGGAGGGAGGAAGATGGCGAGGGGAGGAAGAAAGATGGTGAGGGGAGGAAAGATGGCGAGGGGAGGAAGAGTAAAGATGGTGATGGGAGGAAAGATGGCGAGGGGAGAGGAGAAATGATGGTGAGGGGAGGAAAGATGGCGAGGAGAGAAAGATGGTGAGGGAGGAGAGAAAGTGGTGTGGGAAGAGAGAAAGATGGCGTGTGGGAGGAAAGATGGCGAGGGAAGGAGAGAAAGATGGTGAGGGGAGGAAAGATGGCGAGGGGAGGAGAGAAAGATGGTGAGGGGAGGAAAGATGGCGAGGAGAGAAAAATGTGTGAGGGGAGGAGAGAAAGATGGTGAGGGGAGGAAAGATGGCGAGGGAAGGAGAGAAAGATGGTGAGGGGAGGAAGACGGTGAGGGGAGGAGAGAAAGACGGTGAGGGGAAGAGGGAAAAGGGGTGAGGGGGAGGAGAGAAAGATGGTGAGAGGAAAGATGGTGAGGGGAAGAAAGATGGTGAGGGGAGGACAGAAAGGGCTGTGAGGGAAGAGGGGAAAGGGGGTGAGGGGAGGAGAAAAGATGTTGAGGGAAGGAGAGAAAGATGTGAGGGGGGGAAAAATGGTGAGGGAAGGAGAGAAAGATGTGAGGGGGGGAAAAGATGGTGGGGGAAGGAGAGAAAATGGCGAAAGGGGGGAAAGATGGCTAGGGGAAAAAAGTGGGAGGGGAGGAGAGAAAGATGGAGGGGGGGGAAAGATGGTGAGGGAAGGAGAGAAAGATGCGAAAGGAGGAAAATGGTAGGGGAGAAAAGTTGGGGGGGGGGTGAAAAGTTTTGGGGGGGAGGAAGATGGGAGGGAAGGGGGAGAAAGTGGCGAAAGGAGGAAGTGGTAGGGGGAAAAGATGGTGGGGGGGGAAAAGTGGCGAGGGGAGGAAAAAATTTGAGGGGAGGAAAAAATGGTGGGGGAAAAAGAGGGGCGGGGGGGGAGAAAAGGGGGAGGGGGGAGGAAAAATGGTGGGGGGGAGGAAAATGGCCAATTTGTAAAAGTACCACACTTGGGCACTTCAAGGACGTGTGAAACAAGTTTTTTATACCACAAAGACGGGCGAAAGCGAAAATTCACTCGGTTTTGACCTTCCCAGAACACACTCCATCTGAGTCATAAAACCCCGGATGACTCGAGTAGGAAACACTTTGCTGATAATGATGTAACGGAAAAACGTCATTTGATCACTTTGAAAATGCTGGTCAACGATGGCCCCAACTTCACCCTTTTTCCCTACTTGTATGTGTCATAACAATAAAAATGCTTTAAAATGGATGAGAGGTAACAGCTCTTGAAAAAAAAAGATGAGGAGGGAAGGGGGAAAAGTGATGAAAGGGGGAAAGAGGCGAGGGGAGGAAAGATGGGAGGGGAGGAAAGATGGCGAGGGGAGGAAAATGGTGGGGGGGGAAAAGTGGCGAGGGGAGGAAGAGGGCGAGGGGAGGAAAGATGGTGAGGGGGGGGAAAGATGGCGAGGGGGAAAGAGGGCGAGGGGGGGAAGATGGTGGGGGGAGGAAAAAAAAGGTGAGGGGGGAAAGTGGTGAAGGGAGGAAAGATGGCGAGGGGAGGAAAAGATGGCGGGGGGAGGAAAAAAGTGGCGAGGGGAGGAGAGAATGATGGTGAGGGGAGAAAAGAGGGCGGGGGAGGAGAGAATGATGGTGGGGGGTTTGGGGAGAGGGGGAGGGGAGGAAAGATAGCGAGGAGAGGGAAAAAGGGGGTTTGGGGGAGGAGGAAACATGTCGAGGGGAGGAGAGAAAAGAGGGCGAAGGGAGGAGAGAGGGGTGGTACGGAGACAAGGGAGAAGAGGCAAAAGTGGGGAAAAAAGTGAAGGGAGAAAGTTGCGAAATAAAAAGGTGTGCAGAGAAAAAAGGCGAGAAAAGAGGGGGAATAGTGGAGGGAAAAATTTAAATGAATAATTTCTCGAACTTAGAAGCTGATGGAGCTTAGAATGAAAAAAACTTGATGGAACTTAGTGGTATCTAACTAAAAAAAATTTAAAAAAAAATTTAAAAAATTCCTTATTTTTTTTGATTTTACAACGTAAGGGAAAATTTAAAATGGTAATGGAAGTTAGTGGTAAGGAAGTTAGATGGTAATGGAACTTAGATGGTAAGGGAATTGATGGCGAAGAAGCTTATATGTTGATGAAACCTAGAAGTGATGGAACTTAGATGATTAGATGAAATGGAATTTATTTTTGTGATGGAGCCTATAGGTGATGGAATTAGATGTGATGGGAGCTTAGAATTCCAATTATTTAACCTTTTTCTCTCAGACCACAGCGGATTCAAACCCTGCTCACTTTTTGGCATAAGCATGTGTTTTTTGATGTAGAGTGATGGGCAAAAACCTTCCATTTTTCTAAAATTTTAAATCCATGTGTTGATAAAAAAATTAAATTACAGTTTTTTTGGAAGCCCAGCAATTTGTCGTCAACTTTCCCTTTACTATTCCAAACCCACGAAATGGGTAAAAAGGATTTGTGTTCCTAATGGGTTTTCTTGGAGCACTGCGCGTCTGAAGTCCAGAGACTTACAGGACGAATCAGCAAGATATTAAAACATGGCCCAAAAACTAAGTTTCCTAGGGATTTTGTCGAGACGGCACTAAGTCAGCAAAAAAGATTTCTGCAGGATGAACCTGGGAAGTGATGGCCAGGAAAAATGTACTTTTGTCCATCAATGGAATCTGGCTTCCCTGCGTGGGCATTAAAAAAGAAAATATAAACCTGGCTTTCAAAAATAGTGAAAAAAAGGCAAATTTTAAAAACCCCCCCCCAAAAAACGTGGTGGGGTTTACAAGGTCCCTGACTAGTGTTTTCATAATAGGTCAAAAAGGTAAAATTCTGGAAACAGAATAGCCTAAAATAAAAAACTGAGTCAGGACAGGGCAGGAGTCGAACGCACTTTTTAACCCGTTTTTCCCTGTAAACCCCCACCAGGGTGGGATGTCCCGTTTATTGTCCCAAACAGTTCTGTCATAAAAAAAACATAATTGAATCTTCCTCTTAAAAACATGACAAGAATCCCGTAAACTCAAAATTACGGGTTTATACAACTGAAAGTTTTTTAGTAGAGCTGTTGTACAAAACCTTAAATTTAATAACAATGTATAAAAATCCGGTTGTTCATTAGTCATGATGAACTGGGACGCTCGACCAGTGTCTACACTTCCAAAAACACATGCTACGTCAGTTGGTATGGGTTTTATTTCGCATTTAGCTGTGTTTGTACCTACCTGAGGGTAACAAGATTACCTTAATATGGTAGTAGGTTTAAAGAATATAGAACGAAATTGGATCAAGAAATAGGACTGAATAGAAGAATCCCAAGTAAAGGTGTATAAATCGATATGAGAAAAACGTAGACAAAATTTGGAAAAAAATTGTAGATACTCCCCTTTCTACCCCTGAGACTGAGAACATTCGGTACCCCCGAACAAGACATTAAATGGACAAAAACACATTATTCCCTTTTTTTATTAACTAAAAAGGTTACATAATAGCAATCCATAAACAAATACCACTGGAAAATATTTTCTCAACACTGACCGTTCTAAACGGCTGAAAAGTTGGGGCGGATATTTTATTTTCCCAATTAATAATTTTTGATTTCAAAACCCTCTTACCCCATATTTTGGGGGAATGGAGTTTGGGGGTAGGGGGGATGTGACTAACCCTTGGCCCCCCTCAGAGCCAGCAGCAGGGAAAAAAAAACCCCCACTGCGCTATTCTGAGAAAATTTTCCCCCATCTTTTGTTGGCCTTGCAAATTGCATAGCTCCCGATGACGCACTGAGAAGTGTGAAAGTACTTTAGCTAAGTTTCCACCCCCATCCCCTGGCTTTTTTGCTAGTTAAGATCGCCTGTCTCGATTGTCGTTTATTTTTTTATGTATATTTTTTATATTATATATTTTATATATTTATATATTTTATATATTAATCCAAAAACATAATTTCAAATAGCCCAAAGGAGTCGAAACCAGCTGCTTTGCTGTAGGGTAAAAATAAAAATTTTTTCAAAATTTTGCATTACATTTTTTGCTTGCCTTATTCGGGAAGAAGACACTGTATTTAAACCAAAATTTTGCAAGTTTTACCTTTCATCCGACTATTTTAATATATTTTATAGAACCTTTTTGCCGGGATCAAACCCTTCCCCTTTATGACTACCCCTTCCTGTGACCCCTACCCTGCGCTTGTGACCCCTACCCTGCCGTGACCATACCTGCCTGTGGACAGTAAGCAGCGCTAAGCTTCTTACCAAGCAAAAAAACAGACTGAAAATTAGTGAAAACGGGGACGTAAAAACTTCTTTTCAGTGCCTTCGCATGATGTCGAGAAGTTTATGTTCCTGTACCAAGCCATCCATTCATTAAAACTGTAAGACCAAAGTCGTTACAGGGTGATGTTGATTTAACCTTTCATTTGTTAAAAAAATTTTGTTTACTATTTAAAATTTTTTTTTGTGAAATAATACGTTTTTTTTAGTGTTAGATTAGTTGGGTTTAAATCTGCAGTATGTGTTTTTATGTGTTTGTGTGGGGAGGGGGGAGTGGGGCTGGGTGGCTGGGGCCCAGGGGGCGGCACCCGAAAAGTTTGGGGTCCAATGAGCTGACGAAGATGTGGGAAAAAGCAAACACCCTCACAGTTAAGAGTGAATGATGAGCCGGGGTAGTCAGGAACCCAAAAATGTGAAAAATTAAGAAAATGTGCAAATCTGGTATCTTTATTTTGACGTTTCGCCCTCCCGTGGCTTTATCAATACGATTCTAGGCATAAAAGGAAGGGGAAATAGAACTTTCAAAAGTTTTGGTAATCGTCCCCCGGCCTTGGGTTTGTGTTCACAGCACGTGGTGGAGGAGAAAACTGGAGCAAAGCAGAAGACTGGCGGTTTATAGGGTCAGTGGTAGGGGAGCAGCAGGAGGGCAAAGTAAATGGTAGGGGGATTCCCGTGGAAGAGGGTCCTTCCAAAAAGATGGGTTTGTTGCAGCAGCCGTGAAAAAGCGAGAGTAGTTGTCTCCACCAAGGTAGGGTGACCCCAAAAAAGAACACACATTCACCCGAGTTCATCAGTTCATAGCAATAAATTCCCCCCTGACGGCAACATCCGCCCCTTCCCCCCTCCAGCTGTGTCCTCTCATAAAAAAGCCTATTTTGGGAGCCTGAAATGAGAAAATGCAACTCATGAGAAAAACACGATACAAAAGAATAAATACACCCCAAAAACACACACACACACACACACCACCACAAAACACAAAACAGAATTAGGAAGTATTTTTTTTCAGTATAGGTTGTAGGCAGTGGATAGCCCAAAAAAAGTGATGAGTGGGGCAGGAACCATACATAGTTTTTTGACGAAGTATGTTTAAAACTATGGAGTGGGGAAGGGGGAACCAGTGCAACCGGTGAAGGGAGGGCCGGGCTTAAAACTGCTTCTGCAACCACAAATAGGTGAGTACAAAAAAAGGTGAGTCAACACACACACACCACAACACACCAGAGAGGGAAATGAAAATTGGAATGGGAAGGGGAAAAAAAAAAAGCTAATGCATCAAACTAAGGCACAAAAGTCGCGAGCCAAAAACATCAGACTAGGCCACAAACTCAAACTTTAAAGGCCACAAAAGTCAGATTGAGCCACCAAAAAAAACAGATGAGCCCCAAAACATCAAACTAGGCCCAAAAGCGAATAGGCACAAAACTCAGACTAGAGCCCAAAACACCAAAACTAGAGCCCCAAAACATCAGACTAGGCCACAAAAAATCAGACTAGAGCCCCAAAACATCAAATAAGGGCCCCAAAACGTAGAAGAGCCACAAAAATCAAAAATTAAAGGCCACAAAATAAACTAGAGCCACAAAAACATCGACTAGAGCCCAAAAAAATCAGCTAGAGAGCCACCCTCCCCTGCTGTGGACAAAAGAGCGTTTAATCGCGCTTGAAAGGACCAGGATCAATTTTGGCCTCACTCAACACAGAGAAGCGGATTGATTTCCGACGGGGGCCCAAACCCGCCTCCCAACGTGCGCCCACAGGGCCACCGGGGGGCCCTTCAAGGGCCCGGGGCCCTTTTAAGGGGGGCCCCTCATACCCACCCGTGCGCCACCCACCCCAGATGGACCCCATTTCACCCCCCCCCCCTCCTCTTCCCCCCCCCCCCAATCCTCCTCAAATGGGTCCCCCCCAATTTTTCACCTTCAGTGGGAGTCGGGGTGTCAAATTTTTTTAACCTGTATGTGTCTGGTTTAAACTTTTAGCCCCTGGTGTGTCTTTTGCTAATTGTGACATAAAGTATGTTTATGTCTACCTTTGTCTTAAATGTGTCTTTTGGTCTAATTTCAAAGTCTTAACATGATTTATGGTTTCTTTTTTTCAATTTCCTGACTCCCAATGGGCCTCATTTTTCGTATTTCTTTTGACATATCCCCGGTCATGGGATCACAAAGTGCCCCCCGTCCAGCCTATTGCAATTTTTGAACGCTTCGAAAATCCATGTGTCCAGGTCCCCCTTTCCCCCGCTCGATGTTCCTGCCAATGACCTACACCATCACGTATCCGAGCCCCTCCCTCTCTCTTAAAGTTTGTATTAAGTTTCCACGCCCTTTTACCCTGCTCCCGGGCCCCACCGGGTCAATCCTATGTATCCAAACCCTGTATCCAGAATGGTACGCCCTCCATAATCTATATCCCCATCCCCAGTCCCATCACTAGTATCTAGACACCAAAACATACAATTCAGACCCCCTGCAAGCCCGTTGTTCATCCAGACCCTTTCGTACTCTCCCCCTGTACCGACCCCACGATTCCATGTACCCCGACCATATTTTCCCTTTATCCAGGCCCACGCATTCCTGTATCATGTTTCCAGGCCTAAAGCATTCCCCGTACCAAGGCCTCATTCCAGTACCAAGACACAAAAGAGGGCCCAGGATGAGGGGACACAAAGAAGGACCAGGATGAGGGGACCAAAAGAGAGGGCCCAGGAGGGGGGACACAAAAAGAGGGACCGGGATGGGGGGACACACAGAGAGGGCCCGGGGAGGGGGACCACATGAGGGGGGACCGGGATAGGGGACACACATGAGAGGGACCAGGATGAGGGGACACCATGAGAGGGACCGTAAGGGGGGACACACAGAGGGGACCAGGTGAAGGGCACACAAAGGGGGCCGGATGGGGGCACACATGAGAGGGCCCAGGATGGGGGGCACACATAAAGGGGGCCCGGGAGGGGCACACTGAAGGGACCGGGAAAGGGGGGAACACATGAGGGGGACCAGGATGAGGGGACCACAAAGAGGGACCAGGTGAGGGGAACCAAGAGAGGACCAGGAGAGGGGATACACTGAGAGGGACCGGGATGGGGGGACCACAAAAAGGGGGACCAGGTGGGGGACACCAGAAGGGCCCCAGGATGGGGGGACACCAGAGGGGCCGGAGGGGGGGAACACAGAGGGGGACCAGGAGGGGGGGGACACACATGAAGGGACCGGATGGGGGGACACACATGAGAGGGCCCAATGAGGGGACCCCCAAGAAGGGACCAGGATGGGGGGACACACAAAAGGGGGCCCCAGGATGGGGGAACACATGAGGCCCAAATAGGGGCACACTGGGGGAGCTACCAAAATGGGGGCACACCATAAAGGGGACCGGAGAGGGAAACAGGAGGGACCAGGATGAGGGGACACACATGGGGGGACCAGGATGAGGGGACACACATGAGAGGGACCGGGAGGGAGGGGACCAATGAGAGGGCCCGGGATAGGAGACCACATAGGGGGACCAATGGGGGGACACCATAGAGGGACCGGGAGAGTGAACACAAAGAGGGACCAGGTGAGGGGCCACAAAGGGGCCCCAGATGAGGGGACACACAGAGAGGGCCCAGGAGAGGGGCACACAAGGGGGCCCAGGATGAGGGGACACCAGGAGGGCCCGGATGAGTGGAACACAGAGAGGTCCGGAGGGGGGGACACGCTGAGGGGGACCAGGATGGGACACACATGGAGGGACCCAGGATGGGGGGGACACACATAAGTGACCAGGTGAGGGACACACAGGGAAGGGACCAGGATGAGGGGAAAAACCAAGAGGGGACCAGGATGGGGGGACAAAATGAGAGGGCCAGGTGGGGGGCACACAAGAGGGGGACCAGATAGGGGACAAAAAGGGGGGACCAATGAGGGGACACACAAGAGGGCCAGGTGAGGGGACACCATAAAGGGGGAAATTTGGGGGGCCACATAAAGGGGGACCAGGAGGGGAACACAGAGGGGGACCAGGATGGGGGGACACACATGGGGGGACCAGGAGGGGACACACATAGAGGCCCAGGAGGGGGGGGCCCCAAAGGGAGGGGACCAGGATAGGGGACACAATAAGGGGGACCGGGATGGGGACACACATGAGAGGGACCAGGAAGGGGGACACCCAGAGGGACCAAATGAGGGGACACACACAGAGGGACCAGGGAGGGGAACCCCACATGAGGGGGGACCGGATGGGGGGACAAAAAAGGAGGGACCAGGTGGGGGGACACACATAGGGGGCCCAGGATGAGGGGAACACATGCGGGGACCAGGATGAGGGGACACACATGAGGGGGACCGGGAAAGGGGGGACACATGAGGGGGCCAGGATGAGGGGACACCGGGATCACTAGATCCTCTACAGTAACACTAGATCCCTCCAGTGGATCCTAGACCTCTCCAGTGGATCACCAGATCTTCTCCATGGATCACCAGATCCTCTCCGGGGATTCCCAACCCTCCCGTGGATCACCAATCCTCCCCTGGGGTCACCAATCCACGAGAGAGCCTTGGTTAAACCACACATATAAAAAAAGGGAAAAATGGGAACAGAAGAGCGTGGAAAAGCTAAGAAACAAAGGACAGACGAAAAAGAGAATGAGCAGATTACCAAAAAAAAAAATTAATGTGCAAAAAGAGGGAAGAATGAACAACAAAAAGAAAATGATACAGAGTTGGGCCCTTTTCAAGGCTGAACCAAGGCTACCTCACAGCCCCATCAGAAAAAAACAACATAAAAGCAGGTAATTCGACTGAAGAAGGAAAAAGGAAACTCCCAACAAAGAAGTCTGCAAGTGTTGACCCAAAGGATCCTGGTGCCTTTAGTTGAAAAAAAGAATCCAGAAAACCAGTTCAACCTTTGGGAATAATACTGACAAGTTCGTTTTGAAAAAACATTTATTCCTAGTGTTTCCTACGTGTTTTTTTCAAACCAACACCCAAAATACCTGACGAAAAATACGAAGAAGAGGGAAAAACCTTTAAAGGGGAAAAGATACATAAAAGGCAAGATGCCCGACAAATGCACCTGGATTTTAACCACAACAATCAGTAGATACATGACAGCTGATAGCTCTGGACGACAGCGATTTCAAAATAGAGACAGAAAGAAGGGTTAAGCTTCAACCAATACACTGACAACATTTCATGTAATGTAATGTAGATCATCAAAGAAAATTAAGAAAACTTGGGAAAATGTCGTTTTTTAAAAAAATAAAAGCCTGGATCAGAAATGTCAAATCTTGTCTTTTCAAACCCATTGGAGTTATTTACCAAGGAATAGACAAGAGGAGAAAAAGGTTGGGGTGCATTTTTTTAGCTGCAAAAAGGGTTTAGTACGTACCCCCACGACTCGCTGAGGCAAAACCTTGAGGGCAAGTAGGGAAAAAACAGAGAACGTAAGCGGTGGATAAAAAAAACAAACGATGACTATCAGGTAAGAGTTTTTGTTTTAAATGTTTTTTATCACCCCCAAACCCCTCCCCGGGGGGGTAGCAAAAAAATTACAGGGTACAAATTGGGCCAGGGACTGGCTCCAAAGTTATTTTTCAAAAAAGATACCTTAGAGATCGGGGTTTTTCAAGAATCGGTATAGACCATGCTCTTTCTGTTTATGTGAATGATATACGGTGGGATTGAAACAGATGTCTATGTGGCGACGATTAAAACTATTGAAAACGATTGCACAAAAAATTTTAGCAATTTTTGGAGGGGAGAAAGAAGGGGGAGAGAGAGAGAGAGAGAGGGAGAAGAGAGAGAGAGAGAAAGAGAGGGGAGCAAGACATCCATTGGGGGAAGTGTTTCCCCAAAGGGAATGTTCTGGGACCATTTTTATGGAATGTCTCTACAATTACCTTCTTCATCTCACCCAGAATCACTTGCATATGCGACGACTTACACTGATATTCACTTTTCCAAAAGAAAAATGCCATTGCTCAACTACTCAATCACCAGCTAAAAGCTATATCAACGGGGAAAATTGATGGGGAAATAAATTTTTCAAACCCAAAAAAAAAATGATGGGTTTTCTCTAGCCCCATGATGGTAATGCCCGGGCATAGTAAGGATAATGGGGGGGGGTTGGCACCTGGGGAAAAGCTGAATCCTTGGGGTGAAAATTGACTCCAAACTGACCATGAAAAACCACGTTGTAAATCTTGCAAACAAGGCAGCCAGGAAGCTTACAGCACTTCGCCGTATCTCGCATTTGCTTGACAGCAGGGGTTGCAAGATTTTGTACGAGGCACAAGTACTCTCACGCCTTGAGTATGCTCCACTTTCTTGGTTCCCCTGCCCCCTTTCTCATCTGCGACTGCTTGACAGAGTAGAAAACAGAGCAAGACGTCTCATCTCTCGCCTGGACCAATCCTGGAGAGATCTGTCATTTCAGCAGAGCCTTCAACATAGGAGGGGTGTGGGTGGCCTTACTGTTATGTACAAGGCCAATATTGTCAAAGTACCACACTTGGACCCACTTCGAGGACAGCGTGAAGCAAGCTTCTATACCACAAGACGGGCAGAAAGCAGCAACTTCACTCTGGCTGTACTCTTCTCCAGAACATCACTCCATCTGAGATCATATATCCCCAGGATGACTCGAGTCTGGAACACATTCGTACAGCATAATGATGTCAACGAGATAAAGTCAGTTGATCAAATGAAAATGCTGGCCCACAGATGGCTCCAACTTCATCCTGTTCCCTACTTGAATGTCTCATAACAATAAAAATGCTTTGAAATGAGCTGATGTAGGTATCAGCTCTTAGCTTGCCAATAGAGTTAGGAATCCTTAACCTGTAAATAGCTTGTCAATAATGCTAGGGATCCTTAACCTAACCTTGTCAAACTCTGTGTAAATAGAGAGAGAGAGAGAGAGAGAGAGAGAGAGAGAGAGTCAGTTGTTGGAGGGGATGGAGAGAATGCTCTCTCCTGCCATCATAAGTCCACAAGTCAATAGACTGCGGGTCAAAGAAAACTATTAGAGGAGCAAGCGAGTGCAATGGCGGCAATTTGGAGTATTGTGTTGAGGTGTGGAGTGTGCTTGAGGGATACCTGGGAGTACCCACTTGTCTGTCCCTAGCCCCTGCTGTGTGGGTCGCTCTGGTGGGTGGGTGTGGGTGGTGCGGCCAGCTGCTGCTGCTGTTGCTGCTGCTGCTGTTGCTGCTGCTGCTGTTGTTGCTGCTGCTGCTGCTGCTGCTGTTGTTCTTGTTATTGTTGCTGTTGTTGCTGCTGCTGTTGCTTCTACTGCTGTTGCTGCTACTACTGCTGCTGCTGTTCTTGTTGCTCCTGCTGCTGCTGCCACTACGGCTGCTGTACCTCACTGGATTATGAGACCCTTCCCACACACAACAAGTAGAGTATGGGTAGATAACAAGAATTACAATAACAAGCTTTCTTTGTTCTTTCTTGCTCTTTTCTTTGTCCCCACTTTCTCTTTTCTTGGTCCCCTCTTGTTCTTGTCTTTATCCCCTCTTTTGACACACTTTGCCGTCTCCTGGTTCCTTCTTTGCTCCATCATTTAGCGTATTGGACCGATTCTTACTTTCTCCTTTGCTCATATTTTTTTCCTTTCACTGCCTCCTGTTGGTCTTTTCTCTGCTTCTCTTGGTCTCTTCTTTAGCTACTCATTTTTACGTTCTTTACTCATATATTCACGATTTTCTCTTCTTTGCCACCCGCTTTCCTCCTCTTATTGTCCTCTTCATTCATCTCTTTTGTTCCCTATTTTAATCCCTTTTTTGTCTCTCAACTCTCTTCTCTTTCCCTCTTTTTCTTCGTTCTGCTTTCCCTTGATTGTTTCCCCTCCTCCCCTTCCCTCTCGTCATATTTTCCTCTTGTCTATCATATTTCTCCTCTTTTCCTTCCTTTGGAGTCCTTTAGATCCGTCCTTCTAAACAATCACAGTCATAATAATTCCTACTGTTACCATAACAACCACAACCACCACTACCATCTCTCTAACAACAACAATCACATGCACTACCATTAACGAAGTTGTAAGGGAAAAGACATTACAATCGTATCAGAACCAGCTGGACAAACAAGTACAGTGGAACTTCGGCGTTTGAACTTAATTGGTTCTTAGGTGGTGTTCGAGCTGCGAAAAGTTCGATGTCCGAAAGAGTATTTCCCAGGCTTTATCAGCCTCACACACTGGAGGAGGCTGAACTTACTCTTCCAGAAGCTTCTGAGAGTTAGATCAGTGTCAAAGGTCACTTCAAAGCACTTTTGAAAAAGATTCAGAAACTGGGTCTTTTCTTTTTTTTTCTTAACAAAATTGTTCGGACTCCGGTTTGTTCGTAGTCCGGTACGTTCGAACACCGAGGTTCCACTGTATAGGACTCGACTATATTCTTCTCTTGAGATGAACTGAATGTCTGTTAAACAACTGCATCAGGACGATCAGTTGACACCGATCCAACCGCGTTAATAGTAATGACAGAAGTAGATGGTTGTAAACACAAATAACCAACACATAGGAGAAACAAGTTTATGACGACGTTATGGTCCGACTTAGATCATTAACTAGTCACACACTAACACACGAAGGTAAGAGAGCCAGTATATATACGAGAGGAGGACATGGACGAGAGAGGTAGTGTTAAATATAAGAATGTTAGATATAACAGTGGTAAGCATCCATCTTGCGCACCACACTATCCGGAAGCAGTACCAATGGTAACTAAACATATATCCATTGGTACTCACAGATCTCAGGAGAAACACGAGTGGCTCCCGATGGTAATAGCACTAATTGAGGAAGAGGTAGCTGTACCTTGCTTCTTGCATCTAGTTCCATACCAGTTTTCCAGTATGGAAAATTGGTATACCTCAAACACCTAGATAATGAACGATAGTCTATATAAGCTACATGGAAATAGTTATTCTCACCAAATAGCCTCTGTGAGGACTCTATAATCCTTTGTTAATTATCTTTGTCATGTACTCTCAAGTACAACCACATCACCATCGCAGCAACCATAACCACTACCATCACCATCGCAGCAGCCATAACCACTACCATCACCATTGCAGCGTTCCTCACTAAACAACATCCCCATCAAAACAACCACAATCACCACCATCGCAACCACCACAACCATTACCATCACCACTGCAGCCATTCCGTACTAAACAACATCAAAACAATCACAATCACTTCCGTAACAATCACTCCACCATTGCATTTAGACCACTATGCCATCTCCCACACCAGCCTACATCACTCCACGCCTCCTCCACCCTCTCCTCCAACCCTCCTTCCCTCCAGGTGCTCTAAGCTCTGCCATTTGAGTGAGTGATTGACAGGTCGTGTGGAGGAGGCTGCAGCTGCTTGACATTGTTCATCAAGTGGAGATTAACTGTTGGTTCAAGCAGAGCTGTTCTTTTCTCTGTGGTTAAGAGCGCCGTGCAGAGATTCGGCAGCCAAGGGATGTAGATAGGTCGTAGTGGAGTGGGGGAGTGTTCGCAGGTTGTGATGTCGCAGAGGGCGTAGAGGTCGTACAGATGTCGTACAAAGGTCGTACAGAGGTGGTAGAGAGGTCACTCGAGGGTGTTCTGATGGAGGTGGGGACCCCTGACTTCCACTCGTCTCTCTTCCTGGCTTCGCCAGCCATAGTAAGTCACAATGACTGGAACACTTCATGTACTCACCTATTTGTACTCACCTATTTGTGGTTGCAGGGGTCGAGTCTTAGCTCCTGGCCCCGCCTCTTCACCGGCTGCTACTGGGCCCTCTCTCTCCCCGCTCCATGAGCTTTATCAAACCTCGTCTTAAAACTGTGTATGGTTCCTGCCTCCACTACGTCTTTTCTAGGCTATTCCACTGCCTGACAACTCTATGACTGAAGAAATACTTCCTAATATCTCTCTGACTCATTTGTGTCTTCAGCTTCCAATTGTGGCCTCTTGTTTCTGTGTCCCCTCCCTGGAACATCCTGTCTTTGTCCACCTTGTCTATTCCACGCAGTATTTTATATGTCGTTATCATGTCTCCCCTGACCCTCCTGTCCTCCAGTGTCGTCAGGCCGATTTCCCTTAATCTTTCTTCATAGGACATTCCCCTTAGCTCTGGAACTAACCTTGTCGCAAACCTTTGTACTTTCTCTAGTTTCTTGACGTGCTTTATCAAGTGTGGGTTCCAAACAGGTGCTGCATACTCCAGTATGGGCCTGACATACACGGTGTATGTGTGTGTGTGTGTGTGTGTGTGTGTGTGTCTTTGTACATTCGCTTATTTGTACTCACCTATTTGTGGTTGCAATGGCTGGGTCGCATCTCCCGGCCCAATCAGTCAACCTGCCATTCTAGATGAATTAGACACACGTGCAGCGTTCAGATAGTATTAATGTTGGTAGAATTACCCACAATATGTAAAGTAAAAGGACACTAGTGCAACTAATGTTGCACTTGTGTCCTTTTTCTTTACAGCGTTTAGATATCTTTATCCCTGAGACAGACATATTTGAAGTTTTTGCATCATCTTCAAGAGATCAGTCCCTCAGCCTAGATGGAAGGTGTTCAGTCCCTCAGTCTAGATGGAAGGTGTTCAGTCCCTCAGTTTTAATGGAAGGTGTTCAGTCCCTAAGCATAGATGGAAGGTGTTCAGTCTCTCAGCCTAGATGGAAGGTGTTCAGTCCCTGAGCCTAGATGGAAGGTGCTCAGTCCCTGAGCCTAGATGGAAGGTGTTCAGTCCCTGAGCCTAGATGGAAGGTGTTCAGTCCCTGAGCCTAGATGGAAGGTGTTCAGTCCCTCAGTCGAGATGGAAGGTGTTCAATCCCTCAGTCGAGATGGAAGGTGTTTAGTCCCTCAGTCGAGATGGAAGGTGTTTAGTCCCTCAGTCGAGATGGAAGGTGTTTAGTCCCTCAGTCTAGATAGAAGGTGTTCATTCCCTCAGTCTAGATGGAAGGTGGTCATTTTCTCAGTCTTGATGGAAGGTGTTCAGTTCCTCAGCCGAGATGGAAGGTGTTCAATCCCTCAGTCGAGATGGAAGGTGTTCAGTCCCTCAGTCTAGATAGAAGGTGTTCATTCCCTCAGTCTAGATGGAAGGTGGTCATTTTCTCAGTCTTGATGGAAGGTGTTCAGTTCCTCAGCCGAGATGGAAGGTATTCAGTCCCTCAGTCGAGATGGAAGGTGTTCAGTCCCTCAGCCTAGATGGAAGGTGGTCAGCTCCATTGCACTGATCACTCTGAAGTAGAGGCAGTTGGGTCGATCTTATACACGCGAGCCAGAAGTGAGATGTAGCAGCTGTAGAAGGCGTCACAGGAGGCCGGGCCCAAGATAGGCAAGACCCTCAGAACATAAAAAATCCCTAAAAATTGCAGAACAAAAAAACTTTTAAATGTTCTCCGTATCCTAGTACTAGTAACTAGTATGTCATCTAATCAGCCAACTAGCCATGTACTAAGACAGGCCAAGATTGAAAGACAGTCTTTCAGACATAAAATATAATGAAAGAAGCTACCTTTGTAACATCCTTGTGATACACTCACTATAAAACACTGTGTCACCTCTGTAACACCTGTTACACTCACACTATATAATTATGCACGAGGTACTGGAGATCGAAGAAATATTTCTTGCAATTGTAAATCCACGACTATACCATGCTCAGGGATTCATGGAAAGGCACTGAATACTAAGATATACACCCTCGATGTATATATATATATATTATATATATATATATATATATATATATATATATATATATATTATATATATAGTCGCTGTGAGACCTTTACCCACTCTGCCTGAGGTATCCCAGCAACTGAGCACGTCTCC
>NC_069456.1:5153861-5546361 GCF_026875155.1 Cherax quadricarinatus
TCAAAACAACATGTAAAGATTAGAGAAATTTCACGTGCTTTCGTGAACACTCACATTATCAAGGACATGCAAAGTTAGAGCATCAAAGGTAAGTTAATAATTAGGTCTAGACCACACAACCCCCACTATCAGATCCCACAACAAAGGAATACCTGACACGCGATAGGGTTAAACTGTCTGTTTTCTCATCAATGTTTTTGAGAGCTTTACGAATTTGTAGTCCAGAATTCATAGATGAGGAAATATCCAAAATTTATGAAATAGGTAATGATTTGAAATACCCAAGAAACGTAATTGATAAATCTTTTAAAGTTGCTAGAAATACTTTTTACAATCCAAAAAGGGACAACCAGCCTTATTCAACTAAAAATTGTTGGTTCTCCCTTACCATGAAAACTTGGTTGATATGCCTTCTCTCCTTAAGACTTTTAATATTAAAGTTGTATTTAAAAATCTTGATACAGTAAAAAAACTTTTGATAAAGAATTCCCCCCAAAATGCTGAGGATGTTCTATAAGATTCCTTGTAAAATTTGCGATAAAGTTTATTACGGAGAAACTGGTAAAAATCTCGAACTAAGATTAAAACAACATAAATATAGCATTAGAACTGGACAAGATTCCAATGCTCTATTTATTCATGTGAGAGATTTTAACCATCCAATTGATTTTCAAAAAGTTGAGAAAGTTGTATCAAGCAAGTCCATGGTCGACAGGAATATAATTGAATCTTGTTTCATAAAAAGCAGTTTTGACAATAATATGAATATTTCCTTTGGTTTATATAAATTAGATCCATTTATAATTAATAGAATTTGGGAAGAATTTAATAATAAATTGGACAAATAATAATTTTTAAAATTCTTATTTCTTGGGTAGAATAGTTTGTTGGTGGGTCGTGTGAAGGACCTGTATAGTTCGGCCGGATGGCCCGCTGCAGTGTTCCCTTTCTTATGAGTCGCGTGTCAGGTGTTCCTTTGTTGTGGGATGTGATAGTGAGATGTGGGCTAGACCCTTTATATACCATCCTTTGATGCTCAACTTTCATTGTTCATTGATAATGTGAGTAGTCACGAAAGCGCTTGGAATTTCTCTATTCTTTCAGAGTGGTTGTTTTGCATATTCTATATCACCTGTTACTTTATGCATATATATATATATATATATATATATATATATATATATATATATATATATAAATATATATATATATATATATATATATATGTCGTGCCGAATATGTAAAACTGGTCATTTAGCAAGAACTCATTTAAAATTAAGTCCTTTCTAAAATTTTCTCTTATACGTTTATAGATATATTTCTTTCATTAATGTTAATGTAAAAAAAGTTAATTTTGCACCAAAAGAATCTTAGAAAACTTACCTAACCTTATTATAACAAAACAATTTATTTTAGCCTAACCCAACTAAATATATTTTAGATTTGTTTACAATAATTTAATACTAAGCAAACACAGTGAAATATATTTTTTTCGTTAGGTTTAGAATAATCTTGGCGAAATTATTGCAGACACAAATTTTCACTTGTCCTATATGGCAAGATGAGCGTTGCTATTTAAGCCAAGATCGCAAGTTCTGCCTATTCGGCACGACATATATATATATATATATATATATATATATATATATATAATATAAGGTAGAAAAAGGTTTAAGAGATACATTGTTGATATAAAGATGGCATATACAGTACATGAGATGTGAGAGATACATGTCTAGCACATACTGTTACATGTTTGTCACTGATTATAACGCGAGAATCTCATCCAGCTCCTCAGAACTCGGGCGCGTGTCCAAAATACAGCAGGCATTACCCCTCTGAACACCCGCACCGAGTCTCTGGAACAGAAAACTAGCTGCCCTGGGATCCCAGTTACCCTGATGAGTCTTTTGCCTAGCTCCTTAGTACCTTGGATGCACTCTTTCCCCATGAACCAAGAGTCTCTGAGCCTATGGGAACAAACATATAATGATGGGCAAGTTCTCCATATTTTCTACACTTCTGGGACTACCTGAAGCTGGCGGCTGCCCCTCCTTCTTCCCTGATTATATACATATATATATTATATATATGAATCATATTCATTGTCATCCTATGTGGCCAGTCCTTCAACCTTGGTAGGAAGTGGTCAGTCTCTCAAGCCTAAAGCAGAGGCAGACGGCCAGGCCTTTAATACTAGAGAAGTCAGGTGAAAAGGCAGGAAAGAATGTTCTTGAGGCTGGGCAGGTACTAGTGGGACGTGTGTCCCTGCAGTCATCCTGGTCATTGAAAACCAAATATCAAGAGACAAAATCCTTCGGTATAGAGTAACCTTGAATCAACATAATTATAATTATTATTATTTTTATATGGCGTACTGAGTCCGTATGAGTCATTCAGCACAAGGAGTGGTGGAGGCTTGATCCTATACCTAGCCTCTGGCAGCCATCAGCCACACAGTCCTGAGATATAGCTGACTTTAGGTAACTTGGATAGAATCACGGGAGAAGGCAAGAAATCCTGCCTTCAGAATAGGACTCTAAGGGAGGAAAAGACTTCGTGAATGATGTACAGTGGGACAACAAAATAAAACGGAAAGAAGAACGAGTTGATATACCTAGTTAGAAAGCACTAGGAAGCAGGAATTTATTCCAAGACGAAGAAAAGACATGTACCATATTGCTGATTGTAATGTAAACATTACCTACCAAGTTGATGACTCAAACATGTGCAATACCTGGGAATCTTTATCGGCAATAAAGACACCCAAGCGTTTAACATGTGTCTTATTCATCAAAAGACAAGGAGGCAACGAGTACCATAAGATGCAGAGTCAACGACAAAAAGTACAAGAGCATGGAAAAAATGTAGAAAGAGGAGGATGACTCTAGAAAGGGAAGGATGATTCTGAAAAGAGGATGACTCTAAGAAGAGAAAGATGACTCTAGAAAAAGGATACTCAATAAAAAGGAGAATAACTCTAGAAAGAGAAGGAGGACTCTAGAAAGAATAGGAGCACTTCAGAAAGAGGATGACTCTAGAAAGAATAGTACTCTAGAAAGAGGATGACGACTCTAGAAAGAAGAGGATGATTCTAGAAAAAGGAAAATGACTCTAGAAAGTGGTGGGATGCTAGAAAATAGAGAGGAAAAAAACTGAAACGAGTACTGAGGGGCGAGCCGCTGGACGATAGTTTGGGAACGACATACACCCAAGATGGAGGTCTTGTTGGGTATTTTCACCGCGTGTTGTTTATGTTATTCTGGTCTGGTGAATGTGACGGATGTTTTGATTTTCTGGTGTTCGCAAAGAGTAGTGAAAGTTAAGGAGAAAGAGCCAGAGAGTGTGCGAGAGAGAGAGAGAGCTGCCAACCTTGCCACAGATGATAATAATAATAATAATAATAATATAATCTTTATCTGTACATGATACAACTTATACAGACCATAGCTGGCATCAGTGACATACTGTATAGAAAGCCCCTTGTTATGCAGAGCATTTAGGGCAAATTAGCCTCATTTTGTGTACAGAATGCGACTCACACCAATGGGCTAACATCTAGGTACCTCCTTGCTGCTAGGTGAACAGGGACAGCAGGTGTCTTAAGTAAACACGCCCTAATGTCGCCACCCGTACTGGGGATTGAACCACGAACCTCATTGTGCGAGCTGAGTGCGCTACTACCCTTCTCCTTCCAAAGACAAGAAGTCACATCTTACTAACAGAAGCAACCGTGTTACTAACAGAGGTTACCCCTGACCAACAGACGCCACTATATCACTAACAGTAGCTACTTCTGATCAACATAAGCAACTATGTTACTAACAGAGGCTACCTCTGACCAACAGACGCTTCTAACAATAGCTAGCCTCTAACCAACAGAAGCTACCGTATTACAAACAGAAGGTACTCCCCGTTGTACCTGTTTACAAAACTATAAAGGAAACAGAATGATGCCATTAAGTAAACAGGAGAAGGGCGGTGGCGCCGTGGAGAATGGTACCATTAGCGCCATTAAGACCCCCTAAAGGGAGAGATGTCGTCTCTTCCTTACCTCACCTCCTGGACACGACACGACCATTGTGTGCGCGCGCTGACACAACCTGTGTGGTGAGACCTACACACACACACACACACACACACACACACACACACACACACACACACACACACACACACAAAGTTGTGCCGAAGGAACAAGAACCATGAAGACAAATTGCGCGACACTTATAGAGCGGAAGATGCAGAGAGACATGATCACAACGTAGAGGATACTCGGGAGAACAGATAAGACTCATTAACAGGGCTCCTGCAACAAACAGGTAACGGTAATAAGTTACGTCAGCACTGAGCGACTGCCACCAGTACTGTACACTGGGCCAGTCACTGGAACAGTCACTGAGCCAATTACTGAAATAGTCACTGGAACAGCTACCTGACCAGTCACTGAATCAGCCACTGGAACCACTAACCATTCACTAGAACAACTAATTGACCAGTCACTGAACTAATCACTGGAACAACTAACTGATCAGTCACTGAACCACTGGAACAACTAATTGACCAGTCACTGGAACAACTACCTGACCAGTCACTGAACCGGTCACTGGAGCAACTACCTGACCATCACTGGAACAACTACTCGACCATTCATTGAACCAGTCACTGGAACAACTAATTGACCAGTCAGTCAATGACCTGTGGTGAAGCTAAAAATTTGGATAGGATGTTCCTTGGGCTATATGATTCCTGATCATATGCTGGCGTTCTGTATTAGGCTGGGCGTTGGTATGTACTTCTTGAGAGGGCGAATTCTGAAATGACGTCTGGTTTCCATGGTGTTTGCTCACGTATCTTTCTGAACCAAGTCTTTGATTGCACTGGAGGATAAGTTAGCAATTCAGATGATGGCTTTGGCCACGGTGGAAATATACACACATGCAAATCCACTGTAGTGAGATTCTTTATTGCCAAGTTTTTCATTATCTTGCGTCTTCGTTTCAGCTTCCATCGTGTCGGTAAAGTGTTCTGTTTATCTTCTTTGGCCCAGGTATTAGGCTACTGTTTGTGCTGTCAACAAACAGGATTATGTATTTGGAGGGTTCTGTATAATTTATAAGGTCTTCTACAGCCGTTGATGAAGAGCAGGGACACAGTGTGGTCGTTAATGAAGAGAAGGGTACAGTGTAGTCACTGAAGAAGAGCTGGGGGCAGCGGTGTGGTCGTTGAAGAAGAGACAGGGACAGTGTAATCATCGACAAAGAGTTGGGGACAGTGTACTGACTGTAGTCGCACTCGTTGACAAAGTTCTGATAGGGTGGGGAGGGACAGGATAATGTCGTTCCATTGGGGATCCTGTGGATGTAGTTTCAATAATCCTCGGAGGACACAGGTGAAGGTGCAACCTGTGGGTTCAAAGGCACAAACAATGTTCTCATATTTTCTTCTGTTGTAGTGTTGGAACTGGAAATGTACGTCGTGTCTAGTGTGTCACCTTTGTTGCAGAAGATGATGTACCTTTAATGGAATACTTGACGATGTCCTCCTGGCCCTACTTAAGTCTCCCAGCTCAGGTTGACACTACTGAAGTAGTCTCCCATCTCAGGCTGACACTACTGAAGTTTTTCCAGTTAATGCTAACACTACTGAAGTCTGCCAGTTCATGCTAACACTACTGAAGTCTGCCAGCTCAGGATGACACATTTTAACACCTTGCACGAACATCATCCTGCGTGATGGACTATAACAGGGAAACACAGCTAGCTTTTCTTCCACTGAGTAACTATCATATAAAGTAATGTGGCAACACACTAAAGATGTATCCAATTTTGGTTTTAAATAATATCCACTGTCCCTCCTTCCCTATCCCATCCTCGTCCATCCCTTTCGTCTTCCCTCTCTGTCTTTCTCTCCCCTTCCCTTCCTTGCTCCTCATATTCCTCACTTTCACTTTCACTATCTCCCTCCCTCCTCCTCTATCACTCATCCCTCCCTCTCTCCTTTTATCCGTCTCTCTTCCAGTCCTCCTCCTCTCCCTTTTTTCCTTCTTTCTTCCATCCCTCCATTTTCCTCTCTTCCTTCAGAGGCCGCCACTCTGTCTGGCACCCAAAATTGTATCCATAAATAATTGTGGACTTCCGGCGCTGGGTCTTACAAAGGGGCTGGGTCAGGCGGTCCACGACAGTTGGCAAATACGGTCCACAATGGTCCATGTTGGGCTCCCACGGCCCACTGGGAGAGAGAGAGAGAGAGAGAGAGAGAGAGAGAGTCCCTTCAATCTGTATCTCGCACTGACAAAGACTGATCACTTCAGTTTCTTGACTGAAAGCAATGTGAGGTCTTCCTCTCATCTGTATCATCCTAGGATATAAGCAAGATATGTTGGGATTTTTAACCCCGGAGGGTTAGTCACCCAGGATAACCCTAGAGAGTCAGTGCGTCATCGAGGACTCCGATAGATTTCGAAAAAGCCATTGACAACATGTCCATGCACTCAGCCCCGGGCCCAGACTCGTGGAACTCTGTTTTCATTAAGAACTGCAAGAAACCCCTCTCGCGTGCCCTAAGTACACTATGGAGGAGGAGCTTGGACATGGGTGAAATTCCACAGTCACTTAAAACAACGGATATAGCCCCACTCCATAAAGGTGGCAGCAAAGCATTAGCTAAGAACTATAGACCAATAGCTCTGACGTCCCACATCATAAAAATCTTTGAAAGAGTGCTAAGAAGGATGATTGCAAATCACCTGGATTCCCAAAATCTGCACAATCCAGGGCAACATGGGTTCAGGGCAGGTCGTTCCTGCCTCTCACAACTACTGGATCACTATGATATGGCCTTGGAAATATAAACACAAATGCAGTATAATGTGATCCTTTATTGACAAAGTTTCACCCACACAGTGGGCTTTTTCAAGTCACACACGTGACAATAAAGGATCACATTATACTGCATTTGTGTTTATATTTCCATTGTGTCGGTATTTTATACCATTTATTTCCATGATATGGCCTTGGATGCACTGGAAGAAAATCAGAATGCAGATGTAATATACACTGACTTTGCAAAAGCATTTGACAAATGCGATCATGGCGTATTAGCCCATAAAATACGTGCTAAAGGAATAACTGGGAAAGTGGGGAGATGGATCTTCAACTTCGTAACAAATCGAACACAAAGAATAGTGGTTAAATCGGAGGCTGCCTTAGTGAAGAGCTCCGTTCCACAAGGCACAGTACTCGCCCCCATCTTATTCCTTATCCTCATATCAGACATAGAGATATACATCACAGCACCGTATCATCCTTTGCGGATGATACTAGGATCTGCATGAGGCTGTCATCTGCTGAGGACGCGGTTAACCTCCAAGAAGATATAAACAATGTTTTCCAGTGGGCAACGGTAAACAATATGATGTTCAATGAGGACAAATTCCAACTACTCCGTTATGGAAAACTGGAGGAGATAATAACTAGAACAGAGTATACTACTGACTCTGGCCATACAATAGAGCGGAAAAATAATGTAAGGGACCTGGGAGTAGTAATGTCTGAGGAACTCACTTTCAAGGATCACAACAGTGCCACGATCGCACATGCAAAGAAAATGATAGGATGGATAATGCGAACCTTCAAAACGAGAGATGCCAAGCCAATGATGATCCTTTTCAAATCACTTGTTCTCTCTAGGCTGGAATACTGCTGTACATTAACATCTCCATTCAAGGCAGGTGAAATCGCAGATCTAGAGAGTGTACAGAGATCCTCTACTGCACGTATAAATTGTCAAGCACCTTAACTACTGGGAACGCTTGGAAGCACTTGACTTGCACTCGTTGGAACGCAAGAGGGAGAGATATATCATAATCTACACTTGGAAAATCTTGGAAGGAATGGTCCCAAATCTGCACACAGAAATCACTCCCTACGAAAGTAAAAGACTGGGCAGGCGATGCAAAATGCCCCCAATAAAAAGTAGGGGCGCCATTGGTACACTAAGGGAAAACACCATAAGTGTCCGGGGCCCAAAACTGTTTAACAGCCTCCCATCAAGCATTAGGGGAATTGCCAATAAACCCCTGGCTGCCTTCAAGAGAGAGCTGGACAGATACCTAAAGTCAGTGCCAGATCAGCCGGGTTGTGGCTCGTACGTTGGACTGCGTGCGGCCAGCACTAACAGCCTAGTTGATCAGGCGCTGATCCATCGGGAGGCCTGGTCATGGATCGGGCCGCGGGGGCGTTGATCCCCGGAATAACCTCAAGGTAACCTCCAGGTATCCTTTTATTTTTCCCCCTCCCCCATGATGCAACCCACACAAGTCGATTAACACCCAGGTACCTATTTATAGCTAGGTGAATAGAGCCAGCAGGTGTAAGGAAACATTACGGGTCCCGGGTGTCATCCCTCCTGCTGGCCTAGTACATGACCAGGCCTTCTGCTTGATGCCTTGATCAATCAAACTGCTGATCCTAGCAGCATGCACTTCAACAAATAATACTCCCTCTTTTATCATTTAGATACGGCACCGGCCGTATCCCACCGAGGCAGGGTTGCCCAAAAAGAAAAACAAAAGCTTCTCTTTTTAAATTTAGTAATATATACAGGAAAAGGAGTTACTAGCCCCTTGTTCCCGGCATTTTACAACATGCATAGCTTTCGGAGGAAGAATTCTGTTCCACTTCCCCATGGAGATAAGAGGAAATAAACAAGAATAAGAACTAGTAAGAAAATAGAAGAAAACCCAGAGGGGTGTGTATATATATGCTTGTACATGTATGTGTAGTGTGACCTAAGTGTAAGTAGAAGTAGCAAGACGTACCTGACATCTTGCATGTTTATGAGACAGAAAAAAAGACGCCAGTAATCCTACCATCATGTAAAACAATTACAGGCTTTCGTTTTACACTCACTTGGCAGGACGGTAGTACCTCCCTGGGTGGTTGCTGTCTACCAACCTACTACCACAGGACGGTAGTAATTCCCTGGGTGGTTGCTGTCTACCAACCTACTACCTAGGTATATTAATATATATATATATATATATATATATATATATATATATATAATATATATATATATATATATATATATATATATATATATTAATTGTTTTAAAATATCTTGAACCCTTTACAATTTTCCATTATTAATATATTCAAGAGTCACCGCTAAACCCTTAAGGGTAACACGGTGTAACAATCAGCAGGTGTCAGTCTAACAATCAACAATCTAAAATGGCTCCCTAAATAGCTAGTTGCATACCATTATTATTATTATTAATACTAGTAGTAGTAATTATTATGATATTTTATTAATAATTATTTTAATATTCACAGGAAGCGCTGGACCCGTATGAGTCATATAGTATCTGGTGAATAAGATGCGATCAGTCATAACCACAAGACAGCTAATATAGCACAAGACAGACAACCATAACCAGGAGATAGCCATTGTACCACAAGACTGACAGCCACAACCACTCTTAATCTACCATACTGAAGTCATCCTCGGGAGAAATGCGTCCAGCCGACCATATCACAACACCAGGCTTACGCACGGGGCTGATCGGATGGTGAATCAGTACTCCATCAGTCTTTGCGCTTATTGACTCGGACGGGTTTAGCGCCTGCATAAAATATACCTTAATCCTGATCCACCTTTCACTCTCAAATATTCTGGATGAATAATGTACTCAGTGTATAACAGTAAACTCACTTAGTGAAGAAACTACCTGGGATGTCAGGCTGAGATATGAACTGAGGTAAGATAACAGATAATAGGTTGTAAGTAGCTTAGATAACAACTAATAGGTTGTGATTAGCTAACAGCTCATTGCTTCTAAGGAGCGGAGGAAGGATAGTAGGTTACTGCTTGAATGAGTTAATATAACACCTCATGACCTGTAAGCAGCTGAGTTAAGATAACACCTCATAGATAAGGTAAGATAACAGCTCATAGCTTTTACTTAATGTAAGATAACAGCTCATAGTTAGATAATGTAAGACAACATTTCATAGCTTTTAGATAATGTAAGATAACAGCTTATAGCTCTTTGATAAGATAACAGCTCATCGTTTTTAGATAAGGTAAGATAACTCATAGCTTTTAGATAATGTAAGATAACAGCTTATAGCTCTTTGATAAGATAACAGCTCATACTTACAAGGAGATGAGGAAGATAATGCTAGTAGCTTTTAAAATACATAGCCTTTTAGATGTTAGAGAGAGAGAGAGAGAGAGAGAGAGAGAGAGAGAGAGAGAGAGAGAGAGTGAAAGCGTTAACTTTGAGCTAAAATTTGTCTTAATAAATTCTTACGCTGTGTCCTTATCATTTACTCGTGTTTCTCATACTTCTTTTCTCCTTTAGCATGCTTTCATCTATCATACCTCTTGTTGTCTCTTCCAGCTACGCGTCGCAGGATTCTCACCTCAGGTATTTAACACACATGTTTAGGTAGCCTCTTTAACAGTCATTCATCATTATCTTCGTAAACATTACTAAGGTTGAATACTTCAGCTGTTTCCACCATCGTGATGATCTTTCAGCGTCTGCAATCTTCACGATTCATTGGGAATCCGATGAACCGTTCCAGGAGCCTCTGGTTTCGTAAACAATTGCAGTTTATTATTGAGGAGAATGGTCAATCAGGACAAAATACGCCCGAAAACACTTAAGCTCTCTCCTCAAGCTTCTGGGAGGATTCTTGCCCAAGAAGCTCTTTGAAGGATTCTTGTTAGGATAGTCCTTGGAAGGATTCTTGTCCAATAAACCCACGTCTCTCGAAGAATGTAATTACATTAATCAAACCATACCATGGGTGGGGATTGAACCCGCGGTCAGAGAGTCTCAAAATTCCAGACCGTAGCTTTAGTTAGTGGGCCAGCTAGCTTCAATCCCCACCCGTGGTATGGTTTGTTTGCAATCGAGTCATTACGATTTCGTGAGTCAAGTTACATTAATCAAGTTACATTCTTCGAGAGACGTGAGTTTATTGGGCAAGAATCCTTCCAAGGACTATCCTAACAAGAATCCTTCGAAGAGCTTCTTGGGCAAGAATCCTCCCAGAAGCTTGAGGAGAGAGCTTAAGTGTTTTCGGGCGTATTTTGTCCTGATTGACCATTCTCCTCCATAATAAACTGCAATTGTTTACGAAACTAGAATTACGTAGTATCTCGGTTTTCTCCCTGCAGTCCATGGTGAAATACTGTGGGCAGTGAAATTCAAAGAAAATTACATTAATCAAGTTTTCTTTGAATTTCACTACCCACAATATTTCACCATGGACTGCAGGGAGAAAACTGAGACACTGCGTAACTCAAGTTACCACACCAGCAAGTATCTTGCCCTTCCTGTCAACACCAGCAAGTATCTTGCCCTTCCTGTCAACACCAGCAAGTATCTTGCCCTTCCTGTCAACACCAGCAAGTATCTTGCCCTTCCTGTCAACACCAGCAAGTATCTTGCCCTTCCTGTCAACACCAGCAAGTATCTTGCCCTTTCTGTCAACACCAGCAAGTATCTTGCCCTTCCTGTCAACACCAGCAAGTATCTTGCCCTTCCTGTCAACACCAGCAAGTATCTTGCCCTTC
Source organism: Cherax quadricarinatus (assembly GCF_026875155.1). Classification (NCBI taxonomy): domain Eukaryota; kingdom Metazoa; phylum Arthropoda; class Malacostraca; order Decapoda; family Parastacidae; genus Cherax; species Cherax quadricarinatus. The sequence goes on from NC_069456.1 coordinate 5,165,454, forward strand.
CTGTCAACACCAGCAAGTATCTTGCCCTTCCTGTCAACACCAGCAAGTATCTTGCCCTTCCTGTCAACACCAGCAAGTATCTTGCCCTTCCTGTCAACACCAGCAAGTATCTTGCCCTTCCTGTCAACACCAGCAAGTATCTTGCCCTTTCTGTCAACACCAGCAAGTATCTTGCCCTTCCTGTCAACACCAGCAAGTTCTTGCCCTTCCTGTCAACACCAGCAAGTATCTTGCCCTTCCTGTCAACCAGAATTCCTTGCCACTATCCTCAACACAGCAATTTTGCCCTTCTGAATACCTGGCAAGAATCCTACCCAAATCTTGGTAAACTAACTACTTTCCCAACATTTTGTCTGTTTGCCATTATTTCAATAACAGCAACTGCGATGTTTACCATACTAGTATTACGTAGTATCAAGGTTTTCTGCCACAGTGACTGTCCAGGTCAAATATGTCGCAGGGAAATTCACTAAGAATACATGACTTAAATCAAGTTTTCTTTGGAATTTTCAACATACTTGCAAAAGATTTTCAACATGGACTGCAGGTGCAAAACTGAGGGATCATGCAGAACTCATTGACAGGATCTGCAAGATCTTGCACTTCTGTCAACACCATGCAAGGTATTCTTGCCCTTAGGTCCTGTTCAAGACCTGAAGGTATCTTGTCAAACTCCTGGAAGGATCTGTCAAGATCCTTGGAAGGATTCTTGTCAAGACTCTAGAAGGATCTTGCTTCAAGAACTCCTAGAAGATCTTGCCTTCAAGAACTCCTGAAGATCTTGTTCAGTAACCCTGAAGATTCCTTTGTCAAAGAAATCCTTGGACGATTCTGTCAAAACTCCTTGGAAGGATTCTTGTTCAAGACTCCTCTGCAAGATTCTTGTTCAAGAATCTTGAGGTTCTGTTCAAGAACTCTTGGAAGGATTCTTGTCAGACTCCTTGAGGATTCCTGTTCAAGAACTCCTGCAAGGATTTTGTTCAAGACTCCTTGGAAGATTCTTGTCAAGATCTTGAGGTTCTTGTCAAGAACTCTGAAGGTATTCCTTGTTCAAGAATCCGAAGGATTCTTGTTCAGAACCTGGAGTTCTGTTCAAAACTCCCTGAAGATTCTTGTTCATGAACTCCTGAAGGATTCTTGTTCGAACTCCTTGGAAGGATCTTGTTCAAGAATCCTGTGGAAGGATCTTGTCAAGTATCTTGGAAGGATTCTGTCAAGACCCTGGAAGTATTCTTGTTCAAGACTTCCTTGGAAGGATTCTGCAAGAAACTCTTCGAAGATCTTGGTTCAGAACTATCCTATCGGAGGATTCTGTTCAAGCATAATCCTATGAAGATTCTTGATTCAAGAACTCCTGGAAGATTCTTTCCAAGAACATGTGGAAAGGATTTTGTTCGGAAACTCCTTGGAGGATCTTGTATCAAGACTCTGAAGGATTTTGTTCAGACCTGGAAGGATCTAGTTCAACCTGAAGGATTCTTGTTCAAGAACCCTGAAGGATTCTTGTTCAAGAATCGAGCTTTTCAGAAGAAGGATTCTTGTCAAAAATCTTGGAGGATTCTGTTCAAGATCCTTGGAAGGATTCTTGTTCAAGAACTCCTTGGAAGGATTCTTGTTCAAGAACTCCTTGGAAGGATTCTTGTTCAAGAACTCCTTGGAAGGATTCTTGTTCAAGAACTCCTTGGAAGGATTCTTGTTCAAGAACTCCTTGGAAGGATTCTTGTTCAAGAACTCCTTGGAAGGATTCTTGTTCAAGAACTCCTTGGAAGGATTCTTGTTCAAGAACTCCTTGGAAGGATTCTTGTTCAAGAAGTCTCTGTTGACAGAATCGCCAACGTAATACTGTATACGAATAAAATTAATTTAAGACAGAATATGTTGCACAGACAATGCAAGACAAATTATTATTCTTAGAGTGAGTACTATCTCGCTAAGATCTGCTATCCTCAGCGCACTTCAAAGCACAGGTTTATCTAAGGTTCTTTAACTCTCTTACCTTCCCAGGACGCCACTCACAAGAGTCGTCTAGCACCCAGGTGAAGTTCGTCTAGTTCGTTAGCTGAGCAGTTTTAGCGTGTTTTTGTACACACAGCTGCTGGGATACCCTTTAAACTTTATCTTACAATGCTGGTCGTAAATATTGGAACTGACTACGTTGCTCGGTCTGTTGCTGGTGTGTCTAATTTTACTGAGGGCGAGAGAAAGAGAGCCCCGTTTTTCCCTCCCTCCTTCTTCTTTACCTAGGCAGCTGCTCCCATTGCAAAATATGATGAAAACAGTGGCCTTTTACGCGTGTTTTATGTAAATATAGCGAGAAATATCGTTGGCAACAGAAATACACAAGAAACAAGGAGAATAGGATGGTCAATGACTCTGCTTATACCTTCAGGTAGATGCCGACACCAACACCAGATTCTCAAAGCTTGTATATAACTGTACTTAACGTGAAGGGTCTTTAGGAAGCCAACATAATCTTTGCCACAATATTCCCTAGACTCTTAAAATAATCAAAGTCGGTATATTTAAGTATATTTTGCACTGTCTACACTATGTCAGGATATCTCATTAATGAATCTAAGATATCAGGCATACTAAGCAAATATCCTAAATTTGCTTACAAATGCTATGAGACATAATCTATAGATATACGTATATATTTTAGAACCTAGTTCCTAGGCTTTTATATATGTATATGCTCTTGTGTTGCTGTCCACAAAATGGATATTTGGTGTACAACAAAGGCAGCCTCTTCCTGCAGACTTTTTTTTTTTTTTGCTTTTTTTATTAACTCATTGGCCGTCTCCCACCAAGGCAGGGTGGCCCGAAAAAGAAAAACTTTCATCATTCACTTCAGCAATGTCTTGCCAGAGGCGTGCCTACACTACAGTTATAAAACTGCAACATTAACACCCCTCCTTCAGTGTGCAGACACTGTACTTCCCACCTCCAGGACTCAAGTCCGGTCTGCTGGTTTCCCTGAATCCCTTCATAAATGTCACCTTCCTCACACTCCAACAGCACGTCAAGTATTAAAAACCACTTGCCTCCATTCACTCCTATCTAACACGCTCACGCATGCCTGCTGGAAGTCCAAGCCCCTCGCACACAAAACCTCCTTTACCCCCTCCCTCCAACCTTTCCAGATTTATACACTCTCGAAGTCATTATTGTATTGTATAAAAATCATTATCATAGAATTGTTTGATGCGAAAAATTAATGGTTAGAATAAAAATTAGAGCCATTTGAAGACATAAAAATTCTTTCTGATATTATAAGAAGTCATCATTCTTGAAAGTCATGTCGAGACTTTCATCAAATTCACTATAAAAATATTTTATTTTATTGGTTTTTATTGAGAATTTTTTTTGTTTTTTTTTCAAAATTTTCACTTTTTTTTTTTCAAGAATGTCCGTTGATTATGCATTTTCATGCTATTGAGAATATGATAAATTCAGATAATCTATTTTTAATAGTGGACACTCATATGCAACACTTTTCCAATATCCATTTTTTCAGAGTTATCAATAACAGTCTTCTGCACTTTATACCTTTATAAACACACACACAAAAAAAAAAACAGTAAATAACATTAAATAAAAGCAATAGATGAAGAATATTCCTATCACCCCAAAAGAGCCGTTTCAGCGACATGTTTTGTGTGGTGACGAGTCTGTATTGAAGGATTTTTTTCAGGTGGCTACAACTATGCACTTCTTGTGTGTCTAGTTAGGTATATTTGCCGGTGGTCGACTACCCCTGCTGACTTCACGTCATCTGATCAGCGATGATAACACACTTGCTTCTAATTTCTCAGGAAGACAGCCACTTCACCCGGTCAGTGTCTCGTTACGAGGATCTAAAAGCTTTGTTAGTACACACCAGATCCCAGCCAGAGGTCATCAAGACCTCTATACTGGTAAAACCCACGCACCCAGCCGAGAGGTATCAAGACCCCAGTCACCGGCCAAGGTATCAAGACCACCCTGACCCGGCCAGAGGTATATCAAGACCCCATGGCACCCCAATCAGAGGTTAATCAAGACCTCGCATGGCACCCCAGTCAGAGGTAATCAAGACCTCCGCTGGCACCCCAGCCAGAGGTAATCAGGACCTCCACTGGCACCCCAGCCAGGGGTCATCAAGACCTCCACTGGCATTCCAGTCAGAGATCATCAAGACCTCCACTGGCACCCCAGTCAAAGAGCATCCACCCCTCAGTCAGAGGTCATCCACACTGTCAAGTCCCAACCAGTCATCATCCCACTCAGTCAGGGTCATCCACACCTCAGTCAGGGTCATCCACACCTCAGTCAGAGGTCATCCACACCTCAGTCAGGGGTCATCCACACCTCAGTCAGGGGTCATCCACACCTCAATCAGGGGTCATCCACACCTCAGAGGTTATCCACACCTTCACTGAGCTCCCCTGCCACACACTTTCGAATGTGAGGGACTAACTACTTCATACCTCCTCTCCACATTGTGTACTGTCTCCTGTATAGCATTTTATCCCAGTATTCGACTGATAAGTCTACAATACAGGCGGAACCAGTCATCACACCCATGTCAGAACGCAATTTCCTGACTACTATTCAATACACATGTTGAAAATAACTTCCGTCAAATACAGAGGAAGAAGGTCTAGTAGTGGATTCAAGATCATGTAATCAGTCCACCAACCTTGGAGAAATAGTATTTGAGGTGGTCAGTCCCTCAGCCAGGAGAGATTGAGGGACTGATACCCAACACAAATCACCACACAACACTCAGACCAAAGTGCTGAGCACCAGTAAGTCAAAGAGCACCGTGGGCTTTAACCACATAATTGTGGTTGCAGGGGTCGAATCATAGCTTCTGACCCCGTATATATATATATATATATTATATATATATATATATATATATATATATATATATTATATTAAAATATAATATATATATATATATATATATATATATATATATATATATATATATATATATATATATATATATATATATATATAATGTCGTGCCGAATAGGCAGAACTTGCGATCTTGGCTTAAATAGCAACGCTCTTCTTGCCATATAGGACAAGCGCAAATTTGTGTATGCAATAATTTCGCCAAAATCATTCTGAACCTAACGAAAAAAATATATTTCACTGTGTTTGTTTAGTATTAAATTATTGTAAACAAATCTAAAATATATTTAGTTGGGTTAGGCTAAAATAAATTGTTCTTGTTATAATAAGGTTAGGTAAGTTTTCTAAGATACTTTTGGAGCAAAATTAAAAATTTTTACATTAAAATTAATGAAAAAATATACCTTTAAACGTATAAGAGAAAATTTTAGAAAGGAATTAATTTTAAATGAGTTCTTGCTAATTGACCAGTTGTACATATTCGGCACGACACACACACACACACACACACACACACACACACACACACACACACACATATACATATATATATATATATATTTTTTTATTATTATTATCACACTGGCCGATTCCCACCAAGGCAGGGTGGCCCGGAAAAGAAAAACTTTCACCATCATTCACTCCATCACTGTCTTGCCAGAAGGGTGCTTTACACTACAGTTTTTAAACTGCAACATTAACACCCCTCCTTCAGAGTGCAGGCACTGTACTTCCCATCTCCAGGACTCAAGTCCGGCCTGCCGGTTTCCCTGAATCCCTTCATAAATGTTACTTTGCTCACACTCCAACAGCACGTCAAGTATTAAAAACCATTTGTCTCCATTCACTCCTATCAAACACGCTCACGCATGCCTGCTGGAAGTCCAAGCCCCTCGCACACAAAACCTCCTTTACCCCTCCCTCCAACCTTTCCTAGGCCGACCCCTACCCCGCCTTCCTTCCACTACAGACTGATACACTCTTGAAGTCACTCTGTTTCGCTCCATTCTCTCTACATGTCCGAACCACCTCAACAACCCTTCCTCAGCCCTCTGGACAACAGTTTTGGTAATCCCGCACCTCCTCCTAACTTCCAAACTACGAATTCTCTGCATTATATTCACACCACACATTGCCCTCAGACATGACATCTCCACTGCCTCCAGCCTTCTCGCTGCAACATTCATCACCCACTCTTCACACCCATGTAAGAGCGTTGGTAAAACTATACTCTCATACATTCCCCTCTTTGCCTCCAAGGACAAAGTTCTTTGTCTCCACAGACTCCTAAGTGCACCACTCACTCTTTTTCCCTCATCAATTCTATGATTCACCTCATCTTTCATAGACCCATCCGCTGACACGTCCACTCCCAAATATCTGAATACGTTCACCTCCTCCATACTCTCTCCCTCCAATCTGATATCCAATCTTTCATCACCTAATCTTTTTATCCTCATAACCTTACTCTTTCCTGTATTCGCCTTTAATTTTCTTCTTTTGCACACCCTACCAAATTCATCCACCAATCTCTGCAACTTCTCTTCAGAGTCTCCCAAGAGCACAGTGTCATCAGCAAAGAGCAGCTGTGACAACTCCCACTTTGTGTGTGATTCTTTATCTTTTAATTCCACGCCTCTTGCCAGGACCCTCGCATTTACTTCTCTTACAACCCCATCTATAAATATATTAAACAACCACGGTGACATCACACATCCCTGTCTAAGGCCTACTTTTACTGGGAAAAAATTTCCCTCTTTCCTACATACTCTAACTTGAGCCTCACTATCCTCGTAAAAACTCTTCACTGCTTTCAGTAACCTACCTCCTACAGACCTACACCATACACTTGCAACATCTGCCACATTGCCCCCCTATCCACCCTGTCATACGCCTTTTCCAAATCCATAAATGCCACAAAGACCTCTTTAGCCTTATCTAAATACTGTTCACTTATGTGTTTCACTGTAAACACCTGGTCCACACACCCCCTATCTTTTCTAAAGCCTCCTTGTTCATCTGCTATCCTATTCTCAGTCTTACTTTTAATTCTTTCAATAATAACTCTACCATACACTTTACCAGGTATACTCAACAGACTTATCCCCCTATAATTTTTGCACTCTCTTTTGTCCCCTTTGCCTTTATACAAAGGAACTATGCATGCTCTCTGCCAATCCCTAGGTTTACCTGGAGTTTACCTGGAGAGAGTTCCGGGGGTCAACGCCCCCGCGGCCCGGTCTGTGACCAGGCCTCCTTAGGTCAGTGTCCCAGGATGCGACCCACACCAGTCGACTAACACCCAGGTACCCATTTTACTGATGGGGAACATAGACAACAGGTGGAAAGAAACACGTCCAATGTTTCTACTCTGGCTGGGAATCGAACCCAGGCCCTCACCGTGTGAAGCGAGAGCGTTAACCACCAGGCCACCAGAGCCCCTCTTCCATACATTTATTAAATAATTGCACCAACCACTCCAAAACTATATCCCCACCTGCTTTTAACATTTCTATCTTTATCCCATCAATCCCGGCTTCCTTACCCCCTTTCATTTTACCTACTGCCTCACGAACTTCCCCCACACTCACAACTGGCTCTTCCTCACTCCTACAAGATGTTATTCCTCCTTGCCCTATACACGAAATCACAGCTTCCCTATCTTCATCAACATTTAACAATTCCTCAAAATATTCCCTCCATCTTCCCAATACCTCTAACTCTCCACTTAATAACTCTCCTCTCCTATTTTTAACTGACAAATCCATTTGTTCTCTAGGCTTTCTTAACTTGTTAATCTCACTCCAAAACTTTTTCTTATTTTCAACAAAATTTGTTAACATCTCACCCACTCTCTCATATATATATATATATTATATATATATATATATATATATATATAATATATATATATATATATATATATATATATTTGTGTGTGTAGCAGAGCACCAAACATTCTTCACGACCAGTGTGGAATTGCCACACTTCTCATTCTTTTTATATGAACCTTGAACTCTTCTATTGCTAAACCCACATGGGTCATACAGTGTCTGGGGTATGCCAGGTTATGCGGTTTGATGCGAGGAATCATGAAGCTCCTCACCAGTTTTGAGATGTTCCCAATTAAGTGCAAAGTAGAGTAACAATATTTTGGTAATACGTCCCTTATTGCTACTGTCACTGCTATCACTGCTACTGTCACTGCTATCACTGCTACTGTCCCTGCTGTCACTGCTACTGTCACTGCTATCACTGCTATTGTCACTATCACTGCTACTGTCCCTGCTCTCACTGCTACTGTCACTGCTGTCACTGCTATCACTGCTACTGTCCCTGCTGTCACTGCTACTGTCACTGCTATCACTGCTATTGTCACTATCACTGCTACTGTCCCTGCTCTCACTGCTACTGTCACTGCTGTCACTGCTATCACTGCTACTGTCACTGCTATCACTGCTGTCACTGCTATCACTGCTACTGTCCCTGCTATCACTGCTACTGTCCCTGCTGTCACTGCTACTGTCACTGCTATCACTGCTATTGTCACTATCACTGCTACTGTCCCTGCTCTCACTGCTACTGTCACTGCTGTCACTGCTATCACTGCTACTGTCACTGCTATCACTGCTGTCACTGCTATCACTGCTACTGTCCCTGCTGTCACTGCTACTGTCACTGCTATCACTGCTACTGTCACTGCTATCACTGCTACTGTCACTGCTATCACTGCTACTGTCACTGCTATCACTGCTACTGTCCCTGCTGTCACTGCTACTGTCACTGCTATCACTGCTACTGTCCCTGCTGTTACTGCTGTCACTGCTATCACTGCTACTGTCCCTGCTGTCACTGCTACTATCACTGCTACTGTCACTGCTGTCACTGCTACTGTCCCTGCTGTCACTGATACTGTCACTATCACTGCTACTGTCACTGCTGTCACTGCTATCACTGCTACTGTCACTGCTATCACTGCTACTGTCACTGCTGTCACTGCTACTGTCACTGCTACTGTCACTGCTGTCACTGCTACTATCACTGCTACTGTCACTGCTATCACTGCTACTGTCCCAGCTGTCACTGATACTGTCACTATCACTGCTACTGTCACTGCTATCACTGCTACTGTCCCTGCTGTCACTGATACTGTCACTGCTATCACTGATACTGTCCCTGCTGTCACTGCTACTGTCACTGCTATCACTGATACTGTCCCTGCTGTCACTGCTACTGTCACTATCACTGCTACTGTCACTGCTATCACTGCTACTGTCCCTGCTGTCACTGCTACTGTCCCTGCTGTCACTGCTATTGTCACTGCTACTGTCACTGCTGTCACTGCTACTGGCACTGCTACTGTCACTGATACTGTCCCTGCTGTCACTGCTACTGTCCCTGCTGTCACTGCTACTGTCACAGCTATTACTGCTACTGTCCCTGCTGTCACTGCTACTGTCACTGCTATCACTGATACTGTCCCTGCTGTCACTGCTACTGTCACTATCACTGCTACTGTCACTGCTATCACTGATACTGTCCCTGCTGTCACTGCTACTGTCCCTGCTGTCACTGCAACTGTCACTATCACTGATACTGTCCCTGCTGTCACTGCTACTGTCCCTGCTGTCACTGCTATCACTGCTACTGTCACTGCTATCACTGCTACTGTCCCTGCTGTCACTGCTACTGTCACTGTTACTGTCACTGCTATCACTGCTACTGTCCCTGCTGTCACTGGTACTGTCACTATCACTACTACTGTCACTGCTACTGTCACTATCACTGCTACTGTCCCTGCTATCACTGTTACTGTCACTATCACTGCTACTGTCCCTGCTGTCACTGCTACTGTCCCTGTCACTGCTACTGTCACTGCTATCACTACTACTGTCACTGCTGTCACTGCTACTGTCACTGCTATCACTGCTACTGTCACTGCTATTGTCACTATCACTGCTACTGTCCCTGCTCTCACTGCTACTGTCACTGCTATCACTGCTACTGTCACTGCTATCACTATTACTGTCACTGCTGTCACTGCTATCACTGCTATTGTCACTATCACTGCTACTGTCACTGCTATCACTGCTACTGTCCCTGCTACTGTCACTGCTATCACTGCTACTGTCCCTGCTGTTACTGCTGTCACTGCTATCACTGCTACTGTCCCTGCTGTCACTGCTACTATCACTGCTACTGTCACTGCTATCACTGCTACTGTCCCTGCTGTCACTGATACTGTCACTATCACTGCTACTGTCACTGCTGTCACTGCTATCACTGCTACTGTCACTGCTATCACTGCTACTGTCCCTGCTGTCACTGCTACTGTCACTGCTGTCACTGCTATCACTGCTACTGTCACTGCTATCACTGCTACTGTCCCTGCTGTCACTGATACTGTCACTATCACTGCTACTGTCACTGCTATCACTGCTACTGTCCCTGCTGTCACTGATACTGTCACTGCTATCACTGATACTGTCCCTGCTGTCACTGCTACTGTCACTGCTATCACTGATACTGTCCCTGCTGTCACTGCTACTGTCACTATCACTGCTACTGTCACTGCTATCACTGCTACTGTCCCTGCTGTCACTGCTACTGTCCCTGCTGTCACTGCTATTGTCACTGCTACTGTCACTACTGTCACTGCTACTGGCACTGCTACTGTCACTGATACTGTCCCTGCTGTCACTGCTACTGTCCCTGCTGTCACTGCTACTGTCACAGCTATTACTGCTACTGTCCCTGCTGTCACTGCTACTGTCACTGCTATCACTGATACTGTCCCTGCTGTCACTGCTACTGTCACTATCACTGCTACTGTCACTGCTATCACTGATACTGTCCCTGCTGTCACTGCTACTGTCCCTGCTGTCACTGCAACTGTCACTATCACTGATACTGTCCCTGCTGTCACTGCTACTGTCCCTGCTGTCACTGCTATCACTGCTACTGTCACTGCTATCACTGCTACTGTCCCTGCTGTCACTGCTACTGTCACTGTTACTGTCACTGCTATCACTGCTACTGTCCCTGCTGTCACTGGTACTGTCACTATCACTACTACTGTCACTGCTACTGTCACTATCACTGCTACTGTCCCTGCTATCACTGTTACTATCACTATCACTGCTACTGTCCCTGCTGTCACTGCTGTCCCTGTCACTGCTACTGTCACTGCTATCACTACTACTGTCACTGCTGTCACTGCTACTGTCACTGCTATCACTGCTACTGTCACTGCTATTGTCACTATCACTGCTACTGTCCCTGCTCTCACTGCTACTGTCACTGCTATCACTGCTATCACTGCTACTGTCACTGCTATCACTATTACTGTCACTGCTGTCACTGCTACTGTCACTGCTATCACTGCTATTGTCACTATCACTGCTACTGTCCCTGCTCTCACTGCTACTGTCACTGCTATCACTCCTACTGTCACTGCTATTGTCACTATCACTGCTACTGTCCCTCCTCTCACTGCTACTGTCACTGCTATCACTGCTACTGTCACTGCTATCACTATTACTGCACTGCTGTCACTGCTATCACTGCTACTGTAACTGTTGTCACTGCTACTATCACTGTCACTGGTATCACTGCTATTGTGACTGCTATCACTGTTACTGTCACTGCTACTGTTATTACTGTCACTGCTACTGTCATTGCGGCTGTCACTGTTACTGTCATTGCTACTGTCACTGCTACTGTCACTGCTATCACTGCTAATGTCACTGCTGTCACTATCACTGTTACTGTCACTGCTGCTGTCATTCTTACTGTCACTGCTATCATTGCTACTGTTACTGTCACTGCTATCACTGCTACTGCCACTGTCACTGCTATCACTGCTATTGTCACTGCTATCACTGCTACTATCACTGCCACTGTCACTGCTATCACTGCTGCTGTCACTATTATCACTACTGTCACTGCTGTCACTATCACTGTTACTGTCACTGCTACTGTCACTGCTGCTGTCACTGCTGTCATTGCTGTTGTCACTGCTACTGTCATTGCTGCTGTCACTGTTACTATCAGTGCTACTATCACTGTTACTGTCATTCCTACTGTCACTATCATTGCTACTGTCACTGCTACTGTCACTGCTGTCACTGCTGTCACTGCTACTGTCACTGCTGCTGTCATTCCTACTGTCACTGCTATCACTGCTACTGCCACTGCTACTGTCACTGCTATCACTGCTATTGTCACTGCTATCACTGCTACTACCACTGCTACTGTCACTGCTATTACTCTTAGTACTAGTGCAAGCACTAATAGTATTATTACAGCAGCTATTAGGATCAGTATTATTACTGCTGCTATTAAGATTAATACTACTATTAAGATTAACACCATTACTCTATTACTATTGCTACTATTACTATTTCAATTACTATTATTACAATTATTACCAATATTATTTCAACTACCACTACTACTATTACTCCTACTAGTACTACCACTAGTATTACTACTACTAGTAGTACTACTACTATTACTACTACTACTGTTACTACTACTACTGTTACTACTACTACTGTTATTATTACTACTACTACTACTATTACTACTACTGTTATTACTACTATTACTACCACTACTACTACTACCACTACTACTATTACTACCACTACTACTACTATTACTACTACTGCTACTATTGCTACCACTACTGCTATTACTACTACTATTACTATTATTAATGCTGCTACTACTACCATTACTACTACTGCTGCTGCTGCTATCCTGAAGTAGGTAACGTCAGGTCCCACTAACACCAGTCCCAGCCAGCCTGCTGCCCAGAGCAACACTGACCACTGCAGAAGACTTTGTGGGAATTATCTTCCCGTCAACCCTCCCACAAGGCTAGCTTTCCCTCAACCCCCACGGACAGCTTCCCCTCACCTTCCCACTAGGCTAGCTTCCCCTCAGCCCTCTCGGACAGCTTCCCCTCACCCTCCAAGACTAGTTTCCCCTTAGCTAACAGTCCACTCAATCACACCAGGCAGAAAAATCCGATATCTTTATTGTAGACGTTTCGCCATCCAGTGGCTTTATCAGTACAGATTCTAGAACAATTTGAAGCCAGTAGAACTATATACAAAAGATGAGGTAATCAGTCCCTCAGTGTTGGAGTTGGTGTGAAGAGCACCATAGTTGTGAAGATTCTGGAGCACAGACATCTTATCGGTTTTGTATACCATTCTTGTACAACTTGTCAGACACTGCAACGTCATGGAATCTTGGTTCAGAGGACATCTACATGACCTTCTTCACGGCTACTACAACTTACCTATCCCTTTGGGTATTACCTACTTCCGCTGGGGTATCCCGCCTACAAGTGACTATGCCTTCGTCTGCTACCCGTCCCATTCTACCTGACGTTAGTATATAAGCGCCAGCCTCCTTGCTTGTGCCCCAGAATCTTCACGACTACGGTGCTCTTCACACCAACTCCAAAACTGAGGGACTGATTACTTCATCTTCTGTATATAGTTCTACTGTCTTCAAACTATGTCCTAGAATCTGTATTGATAAAGCCACTGGATGGCGAAACGTCTACAATAAAGATACCCAGATGTTGCAATTGTGTCTCAATTTTCACAATAGTTGCATATGTGTCCATTTGCACAGCTTAGCAATGAATTAACCTTGCTAGAATTAAGGTTACGTAGTCAAGGTTCATCTTACTAGATCTAACATTGGTCATCCTGAATTTCGCAAGACAATATTTACCATCACCGAGATGCATTATTTTCCCGATGTTCAGACTGATGTTAGCGATGTTGTTATAACCAAAAATGTGCAGTCTGCTGGTATGAGAGTATGTTCGTTGCTCAGTCTGCCAAGCTGGCAAGAAAGTATTACTAAAACACTCGTTCTGAGGAGAAGGAACCATAGAGCGACGCTTCGGTCCCTAATGGATCAGTTGTGACTTGACAGTGGTGAAAGACGGAGCGAAACGTCGTCATGAAATACCTCTCTTGAGTGCTGGTTTCCGATGAAGGTGGGAGTGTTATGTTTGTCAGACACACAGAACAAGTGTCACCAGACACAGGTCTTGTCAGACACGGAACAAGTGTCTCCAGACACAGGTTCTTGTCAGACACAGAACAAGTGTCACCAGACATAGGTCCTTGTACAGACACAGAAACAAGTGTCACCAGACCAGCTGTTAACTGTCAGACACAGCGAACAAGTGTCACCAGACACAGGTCCTTGTCAGACACGCGACAAGTGTCTCCAGACACAGGTCCTTGTCAGACACAGAATAGGTCACCAGACACAGGTCCTTGTCAGACACAGACAAGTGTCTCCAGACACAGGTCCTTGTCAGACACAGGACAAGTGTCACCAGACACGCAGTTACCTTGTCAGACACAGAACAAGTGTCACCAGACACAGGTCCTTGTCAGACACAAGTGTCACCAGATACGGGTCCTTGTCAGACACAGAACAAGTATCACCAGACACAGATCCTTGTCAGACACAGAACAAGTATCACCAGACACAGGTTCTTGTCAGACACAGAACAAGTGTCACCAGACATGGGTCCTTGTCAGACACAGAACAAGTATCACCAGACACAGATCCTTGTCAGACACAGAACAAGTGTCACCAGACACAGGTTCTTGTCAGACACAGAACAAGTGTCACCAGACAAGGGTCTTGTCAGACGCAGAACAAGTGTCACCAGACACAGGTCCTTGCCAAACACACAGAACAAGTGTCACCAGACACAGGTCCTTGCCAAACACACAGAACAAGTGTCACCAGACACGGGTCCTTTTCAAATGATCCAGTAGGTGGTTAAGCATAAGGTAATCTCCGTTTTCCACTGTATTTAGGAAACAGAGGTTTGCCTAAGATAACATCAGAATCCAAGATGACAGGTATAACAGCCTCGTAGCGACAATATTATACCCTCATGCAGAGAATATCAGATTTTTTTTCCAGTAAATGTAACTATTTTCCCTCTCCTACCATTCCTATCATTTATAAAAACAATAATAATGTATATGGTACAGTTTGTATGTAGACACAAATAAACTGGAGACTGGACAGACTCGAACTGTAGTCCTGGAACGCAGCAACTTGAAGCTCAGTGGTTCAGAGTCGGACTTGCTGCTTGTCAAATCCACGGTTCGAGTCCCCTCTCTGTTTCGATGTTTACTGTATTAATGTTAGTAAAATTACCGACAATATGTTAGGTAAAATGACACAAAGCTCCAGGAGAGCGAAACGTTGCCGCAATAAACTGTCACATTACTTACACTTGTGTCCTTTATCGATGATTGTTCGTTAACAGTCGTTCGTAGCGATCTAACATGAGTTGACATATACATATGTTTACGAGACTTACACTACAAATGTTTGAAGTAGCATGTCGGTGCTACGACGCGTGTACCCTAGGTAGCACAAGAGGAGGGAAACAGAGTCATATACTGCGTGATGAGAACATTTACTGACAATGTTTCGCCCACGAATATTTTTTTTAAAGCAATAAAGCATCTATTTACACAGCATAAGTAAGAAATTAAGTATATTTAGTCACAGGTACACATAAGTACAATTAGCATAGTGTAAAGTTACTCAGGACAACTCAAAAAAAAAGTCAAAATGACATACTTACATTATAGTCCTGCGTCGTAAATTTCCCTCGTGTCAGTATTTTATACCAGTTCTCTGTGGCAAATTTTCTGTGTCCGCAGGATTAGACAGTTGTGACACAGCTGGTGTTACAACCACGCCACATAAAGTTCCTTTGTGAAAACATCCTATTGTAAGCTCCGTGGTTGAGTGGTTCAGCAGTGGTTCAGCTGGTTCGCCTGAACCCCGGTTCCATAATTACGAAGATATAACTTAAAATCCCACAGCCGAAGGAGCCATAGTGGTACTGAAAAAAATCTATTGATATGCTGGAGAAGCTGACTCCACCGAGCCTATTCCACGCCAGGGACCAAGAACTGGAGGTCAGCCGTAATTACAAAATGTAATTACGCCTGGACATACACGGATGCAAAAAAAAAAAAAAAGCAAAATAAAATAAAGCCGGCCAGTTTGCCAGTCTCATTCCACTTCTATAAAAAAATCTTACGACATTTTTTCCTGTTTTGAGGCAAAGGGGGGAATATATATATTTTTTTGGCCGTCAGTGTCGACTAATTGATGAAAAATGTCTGTCTCTTTCATGTCTGTGAAAAATGTCTATGCAATTGAAAATGATTTAGATAACGTGAGTGTGTTTTGATGGTAGACTTGGTTGGCTGGGATGTATTTTTAACGACGCCCTCTGCAACAGTGACGGTGTCACACGTCACTATCCTCTCAGTGACAGTGACGGTGTCACGCGTCACTATCCTCTTAGTGACAGTGACGGTGTCACGCGTCATTATCCTCTCAGTGACCGTGACGGCATCACATATAACAACAACAGAAGTAAAAGAATGGAGAGGACTAGACTAAAAGGCCTCCTAGACAGGTCTCCGTCAGGAAAGGTTTAGAAAGGTCTCCTCCAGGAGGTCTACAGAAGTCTCCATCCAGGAGATCTATGTTCCGTACCTTGACTACCAGGAATTGAAAAAAAAGGATAAACAACAGTGTCACAGAAAACATCGTTTCAAACTAGTGTCAGTATTTCACTCTGGACGAAATTTACCAGAATTCGTCAATTGCATAAAAAAAACTACCTCGTTCCTTTGAAAAATACCTTTTGGTAGCCCGGCACTTTCTTGTGATCTGTGCTCCGGGTCTTCTGCGTCATAATTCACACCCATCGTTGCTCTTAAGCAAGATATCTGCAATGCCTCTGGCCACGGCAACGCCCATTCCTCACACCCATACTGAAGTGTTGGTATCATAAGTAAAGTTTGTTTCCATAGATGCCTCAACACGCTAGGTATGACAAAGCTCAGGGAGCAGAGAGAGGACCTAGCAGCGATCAGTGAAGAGGCGGGGCCAGGAGCTGAGTCTCGGCCCCTTCAACCACAATTAGGTAAGTACTCCACTCAACAGTTCTGTGGTTCACCTGACCTATCATACACTCATCTACCAACATGTCCACTCCAATCTGAATCACTTCCTCCATACTCCCTCCCTCCAATCTGTTATCCAATCCTTCAGTTCCCTGATTTTTGTATTATTCTCTTCACTTTGCTTCTTTCCATCTTCATTTTTATTTCCTTCACATACCCATCCAAATTTTTCTGCTAACCTTTGCAAGTTTTCTTCTGTGCCACTAACAAGAAAAATCAACTGTGATGGCTCTCACTTTGCATAAGATTCATTAGCTTTTTAATCCACATCTCTTGCCAACACTCCAGCATTCACGTCTTTTACAATCCCATCCATAACCATGTAGACATCCTATATCCCTGTCCAAAACCTACTTTTACTGGATAATAATCCCACTCTCTCCCACATACCCTAACCTGAGCTTCACTATCCACATTAAAAACTCTTTACTATTGCTACTCTATGTATGCTGTCATAATCCTTTTCTAAATACAAAAAAAAAAAACACGACCGAAAGTTCCTTACCTTTAGTTCAGTATTATTCCTCTTATAAATCGGTCTGACCTGGACCATCAATGGTCCAAGTCGGACCGAAACGTCGTCGTAAGCTCCTCTCTTCTATGTACGGGTTATTTGTATATTGCTCCAGTCACGGTATTGTGCCTTTTTTATTTCTGGAAATTTTAGTCATGTGACCGAGGCCTTCCGCTGGCTTACCGGTCCACCCCTTTAAAAATCATGGTTATAGTTATACCCACAATTGATTAAACCAAATTAAGGCCAGGACCAACACCTGGTTCACCCATAGCAGAACATCGAGTGGTAGTGAGTAGGAGCGTCCTAGTGGCAAATCACAGTCAGAGAACACCAACACACCGTCATCCACTTCTTTTCACAATTTTACGAAATCGAAAATAGACAAAAATTCTTTGATGTTTTGAGGCCGGAAAAAAACAAAACAAGGGCGCATCTTTTCCCGAGTGTATTAGTATTTCAGACGAACCACAGTGTTGACAAGTGCAAAGTGGAGCATTGTGGTTGCAACACTGCTGTTTTCAGGTATAAACATGTCTGCAAATCCACCATTTGAGATGGAAATGATTGCAGTTTTAAGTTATTTCTCTTTTTATCTACGTTGCATTTCAGGAGAGCACACTATACTCCAGTTCAAGATTATTATACATTTTGTGGGGCGGTAAACTCAGTAGGGTCCAGGACAGGTGAGAGATGGTCCATCCCACGACCCGCTAAGCGTTAGACAGACACTACTGGCTACCCTTACGACATTCTATATCCGGATTCATTCTACATCTGGAGTAGTCATTCTATAAGTGTAGTAGTTATTTTGTGACTGGAGGAATTATTCTATGACTAGTAATCATTCTATGACTGTAGTAATCATTCTATGACTAGAGCAATCATTCCCTGACTAGAGTAATCATTCCCTGACTAATCATTCCCTGGCTGGAGTAGTCACTCCCTGACTGGAGTAGTCATTCCCTGACTGGAGTAGTCATTCCCTGACTGGAGTAGTCATTCCCTGACTGGAGTAGTCATTCCCTGACTGGAGTAGTCATTCCATGACTGGAGTAATCATTCCCATCTGGAGTAATCATTCCCTGTTGGAGTAATCATTCCCTGACTGGAGTAATCATTCTCTTCTGGAGTAATCATCCCCTGACTGGAGTAATCATTCTCTTCTGGAGTAATCATTCCCTGCTGGAGTAATCATCCCCTGACTGGAGTAATCATTCTCTTCTGGAGTAATCATTCCCTGCTGGAGTAATCATCCCCTGACTGGAGTAATCATTCCCTGCTGGAGTAATCATCCCCTGACTG
This sequence comes from Cherax quadricarinatus, assembly GCF_026875155.1. Taxonomy (NCBI): domain Eukaryota; kingdom Metazoa; phylum Arthropoda; class Malacostraca; order Decapoda; family Parastacidae; genus Cherax; species Cherax quadricarinatus. The sequence continues at coordinate 5,184,231 of NC_069456.1, forward strand.
GAGTAATCATTCCCTGACTGGAGTAGTCATTCCCTGACTGGAGTAGTCATTCCCTGACTGGAGTAGTCATTCCATGACTGGAGTAATCATTCCCTTCTGGAGTAATCATTCCCTGACTGGAGTAATCATTCCCTGCTGGAGTAATCATCCCCTGACTGGAGTAATCATTCCCTGCTGGAGTAATCATCCCCTGACTGGAGTAATCATTCCCTGCTGGAGTAATCATTCCCTGCTGGAGTAATCATCCACTGACTGGAGTAATCATCCACTGACTGGAGTAATCATTCCCTGCTGGAGTAATCATTCAAAGTAACATCACCAGAATGTCTCCCAGCTGTGAAGTTTGTGTTGATAAATTGATAGGAGAGGTTGCCTCCTGCTATAGTGTTGACAGTGGCATCAGCCTGGCATCATCAGATTGGTGGCACCAGCCTGACATCACCAGCGTGGTGGCACCAGCCTGACAGCGTGGTGGTACCAGCCTGACATCACCAGCTTGGTGGCACCACCCTGACGTCACCAGCGTGGTGGCACCAGCCTGACACAACCAATGTGGCCCTCTCTCAGGGCCGTGTAAGCAGTGGCCCTCAGCCTTGTCCACCAGTGTTGCAGTGGGCCATGTTGGAGCGTGCCAGCCAGCATTGGTGTGGGATAAGTGCAATAACTGCAAACACACACATACACACACCACACACACACCACACACACACATACACACACACATACACACACACCTAACAGGAAGGGCACTGCAATGGATCAGAGAATACCTGACAGGGAGGCAACAACGAGTCATGGTACGTAATGATGTATCACAGTGGGCACCTGTGAAGAGCGGGGTCCCACAGGGGTCGGTCCTAGGACCAGTGCTATTTTTGGTATATGTGAACGACATGATGGAAGGGTTAGACTCAGAAGTGTCCCTGTTTGCAGATGATGTGAAGTTAATGAGGAGAATTAAATCTGATGAGGACCAGGCAGGACTTCAAAGAGACCTGGACAGACTGGACACCTGGTCCAGCAAATGGCTTCTCGAATTTAATCCTGCCAAATGCAAAGTCATGAAGATAGGGGAAGGGCACAGAAGACCACAGAGTATAGGCTAGGTGGCCAAAGACTGCAAACCTCACTCAAGGAGAAAGATCCTGGGGTGAGTATAACACCGAGCATGTCTCCGGATGCACACATCAATCAGATAACTGCTGCAGAATATGGGCGCCTGGCAAACCTGAGAACAGCATTCCGATACCTTAGTAAGGAATCGTTCAAGACACTGTACACCGTGTATGTCAGGCCCATACTGGAGTATGCAGCACCTGTTTGGAACCCGCACTTGATAAAGCACGTCAAAAAACTAGAGAAAGTAAAAAGGTTTGCGAAATTTTTGTTCCAGAGCTAAGGGGAATGTCCTAGAAGAAAGATTAAGAGAAATCGGCCTGACGCATGGAGGACAGGAGGATCAGGGGGACATATAAACATATAAAATACTGCGGGGAAATAGACAAGGTGGAAAAAGCAGGTGTTCTGAGGGGGACACAGAAACAAAGGCCACAATTGGAAGTTGAAGACACAAATAGTAGATAGATATTGGGAAGTATTTCTTAGTCAAGATTTGTAAGGCAGTGGAATAGCCTAAAAATGACGTAGTGGGGGCAGGAACCATACCAGTTTTAAGACAGGTTTGAAAAGCTCAGGGAGCGGGAGAGAGAGGGCCCCAGTAGCAACGGTGAAGGCGAGGCCAGGACAAAGACTCGACCCCTGCAACCACAAATGGTGAGTACAAATAGGTGATACACCAAAACACCACACACAACACCACCCAACACACACCAAAAACGATCCATGTGTGTGGATGATGCAGAGTCCACTGTTGCTGGATGATCCCAACAGAGTCCACTGTGGCGGGATATGCAAAGAGTCCACTGTGTGCTGGATGATGCAACAGAGTCCACTGTTGCTGGTGATGCAACAGAGTCCACTGTGGCTGGATGAGCAACAGAGTCCACTTTTGTACTGGATGATGAAACAGAGCCCACTGGTGCTGATCCACCGATATGGTCCATCATGTTTTTGGCCCCTGTGTTGGTCCACCATGTTTGGTCCACCTTTTGTACTGGCCCCCCCGCCCTGTGGTCCACGGGGCTGGCCCACCATGGGGGTCCATCGTGGCTGGTCCCCCATCGTGGTCACCATGTGCGGGTCCACCATGTTTTGGTCCATCGTGTGCGGGTCCCCGTTTTCGGTCCACCAGTGCGGGTCCACCGTGTGGTCCACCGTGTGTTGGTCCAGTGCTGGTCCAGGTCCATGGTGTGCTGTCCCCGTGTGGGGGGGCCCCCGGTGCTGGCCTGTGCGGGCCCACCTATGCTGGTCCACCGGTGCTGCCCTCGTGTGCGGGTTTCCACCGTGTGCTGGTCACCAGGCTGGTTCATCGTGTGCTGGTCCACCGTGTGGATCGCCCATGTGCGGGCCCATGTCTGGTTCATCGTGTGCGGCCCCCGTGTGTGATCCCCCATGGCTGGCCCATGGGGTGGCCCACCATGTGCGGGCCCATTGCTGGCCCCTGTGTGCTGGCCCACCTGTGTGGTCCACATGTGCGGCCCTCCATGTGCTGGTCCTCCATGTGCTGGGCCACCATGTGCTGGTCCACCGTGTGCTGTTTCCACCATGTGCTGGGCCAAATGTGCGGGTTTCATCGTGTGCTGGTCCACCGTGTGCGATCCACCATGCGCTGGTCCCCCTGTGCTTGCCCATGTGCGGGCCCATATGTTTGGTCCCCCGTGTGTGGTCCACTGTGTTGGCCCCACCGTGTGCGGCCCATCATGTGTTGGTCCACCATGTGTGGTTAATCATGTTTTGGGTCCACCGTGTGCTGGTCCATCTGTGTTGGTCCCCATGTGCGGGTTTAATCATGTGTTGGTCCATCATGGTTGGTCCATCATGTTTTGGCCCCACCGTGTGTGGTCCATCATTTTTTGGTCCACCGTGTGCTGGTCCATAGGGTTTTGGTCCACCGTGTGCTGGCCCATCAGTGTTGGTCCCCCGTGTGTGGTTAATCATGTGTTGGCCCACCGTGTCTGGTCCATCATGTGTTGGCCCCAAGGTGGTTAATCATGTTTTGGGCCCATCATGTGTTGGCCCATCATGTTTTGGTCCCCCGTGTGCTGGTCCATCGTGTTGGTCCCCGTTTTGTTTGGCCCCCATCTTTTGTTTGGTCCACCTTTTGTGCTGGTCCATCATGTTTTGGGTCCCCCCTTGTGCTGGTCCATATGTGTTGGTCCACCGTGTGGGTCCATCACGTTTGGTCCCCGTGTGCTGGTCTCATGTGTTGGTCCCCGTGTGCGGGTCCATCATGTGTTGGTCCCCCGTTGCGGGCCATCATGGTTGGTCCCCCCGGGTTGTGGTTAATCATGTTTGGTCCACCGTGTGCTGGCCATATGTTTGGCCCACCATGTGGTGGTTAATCATGTGTTGGTCCATCAGTGTTGGTCCTCAGTTTGGTCCGTGTGCGGGTTATCATGTTTTGGTCCCCGTGTTGCTGGCCCCCCATCATGTTTTGGGTCCACCATGTGTGGTTAATATGTGTTGGTCCATCATGTGTTGGTCCATCAGGGTTTTGGCCCACCGTTGCGGTCCATCATGTGTTGGTCCACCGTGTGCTGGCCCATCATGTTTGGGGTCCACCGTGTGTGGCCCCATCATGTGTTGGCCCCCACCGTGTGTGGTCCATCATGGTTGGTCCACCGTGTTGGTCCATCACGTTTTGGCCCCGTGTGCGGCCCTTTTTATGTTTTGGGTTTCCACCGTGTGCTGGTCCATCATGTGTTGCCCCCGTGTGCGGGCCCCATCAGTGTTTTCCACCGTGTGCTGGTTAATCATGTGTTGGTCCCCCGGGCTGGCCCCATCATGTTGGTCCACCATGTGGGGGTTTAATCAGGGTTTTGGGGTCCTCATGTGTTGGTCCATCATGTTTTGGGGTTCCCCCCGTGTGCTGGCCCATCTGTTTTGGCCCACCGGTGCTGGTCCTCTGTGTTGGCCCACCGTGTGCTGGTCCTCATGTGTTGGCCACCGGTGTGGCCCATATGTGTTGGTCCACCGTGTTGGTCCATCTGTGTTGGCCACCGTGTGCTGGCCCATCATGTTTTGGGCCCCACCGTGTGTGGTCCATCATGTTTTGGTCCCCCGTGTGCTGGCCCATCATTTTTGGTCCACCGTTGCTGGTCCATCATGGTTGGCCCCCGTGTGCTGGCCCATCATGTGTTGGTCCCCGTGTCGGGTTTAAATCTGTGTTGGTCCACCGTGTGCTGGTCCATCATGTGTTGGTCCACCGTGTGCTGGTCCATCATGTGTTGGTCCACCGTGTGCTGGTCCATCATGTGTTGGTCCACCGTGTGGGGTTTAAATCATGTTTTGGTCCACCGTGTGCTGGTTTCATGTGTTGGTCCCCCGTGTGCTGGTTAATCATGTGTTGGTCCCCAGGTGTGGTATCATGTGTTGGTCCACCGTGTGCGGTTAATCATGTGTTGCCCACCGTGTGCGGGTTAATCATGGTTGGTCCACCGTGTGCTGGTTAATCGTGTTGGTCCCCCGTGTGCTGGTTTCATGTGTTGGTCCCCCGTGTGGGGGTTAAATCTGTGTTGGTCCACCGTGTGGGGTTAATCATGTTTTGGTCCCCCGGTGCTGGTCCATCATGTTTTTGGTCCCCCGGTGCTGGCCCATATGTTTTGGGGTCCCCCGTGTGTGGTCCACATGTGTTGGCCCACCGGTGCTGGTCCATCAGTGTTGGTCCACCGTGTGCGGGTTAATCATTGTTGGTCCCCCGTGTGGGGTTTAAATCATGTGTTGGTCCCCCCGTGTGCTGGTTAATCATGTGTTGGTACCGTGTGCTGGCCCATCTTTTTGGGTCCCCGTGTGCTGGCCCATCATGTGTTGGTCCACCGTGTCGGGTTAATCATGTGTTGGTCCCCCGTGTGCGGGTTTAAATCATTGTTGGCCCCACCGTGTGCTGGTTAATCATGTGTTGCCCCACCTGTTGGGGTTTAAATCATGTGTTGGTCCACCGTGTGCGGTCCATCAGTGTTGGTCCCCCGTGTGCGGTCATATGGTTGGTCCACCGTGTGGGGTTTCATGTGTTGGTCCCCCGTGTGTGGTTAATCATTTTTGGGTCCACCGTGTCGGGTTAATCAGTGTTGGTCCCCGGGCTGGTCCATCATGTGTTGGTCCACCGTGTGCTGGTCCATCATGTGTTGGTCCACCGTGTGCTGGTTAATCATGTGTTGGCCCACCTTTTGTGCGGGTTTAAATCATGTGTTGGTCCCCCGTGTGCTGGTCCATCATGTGTTGGTCCCCGGTGCGGGTTAATCAGTGTTGGTCCACCGGTGCTGGTTAATCAGTGTTGGTCCCCCGTGTGCGGTTAATCATGTGTTGGCCCACCGTGTGTGGTTAATCATGTGTTGGTCCACCGTGTGCGGTTTTAATCATGTTTGGCCCACCGTGTGTGGTTAATCATGGTTGGTCCACCGTGTGTGGTTAACATGTGTTGGTCCACCGTGGCTGGTTAATCTGTGTTGGTCCACCGTGTGGGGTCCATCATGTTTTGGGTCCACCTGTGCTGGCCCATCATGTGTTGGTCCCCCGTGTTGGTCCACATGTGTTGGTCCACCGTGGCTGGTTAATCATGTTTTTGGTCCCCGTGTGCGGGTTTTAATCATGTGTTTTTTCCCCCCGTGTGTGGTTAATAGTGTTGGTCCCCCGTGTGCGGGTTTTAATCATGTGTTGGTCCACCGTGTGCGGGTTTAAATCATGTGTTGGTCCCCGTGTGCTGGCCCTATGTTTGGCCCACCGTTTTTCGGGTTAAATCATGTGTTGGTCCTCCGTGGCGGTTAATCATGTGTTGGTCCCCCGGTGCGGTTAATCATGTGTTGGTCCACCTGTGTGGTCCATCATGTGTTGGTCCACCGTGTGCGGGTTTTAATCAGTTTGGTCCCCCGTGTGCGGGTTTTTAATCATGTGTTGGTCCACCGTTGTGGTTAATCATGTGTTGGCCCACCGGTGTGGTTAATCATGTGTTGGTCCACCGTGTGCGGGTTAATATGTTTTGGGCCACCGTGTGCTGGTCCATCATGTGTTGGTCCACCGTGTGCTGGTTAATCATGTGTTGGTCCACCGTGTGCTGGTTAATCATGTGTTGGTCCACCGTGTGCTGGTTAATCATGTGTTGGTCCACCGTGTGCTGGTTAATCATGTGTTGGTCCACCGTGTGCTGGTCCATCATGTGTTGGTCCACCGTGTGCTGGTTAATCATGTGTTGGTCCACCGTGTGCTGGTTAATCATGTGTTGGTCCACCGTGGCGGCCCATCATGTTTTGGGTCCCCCGTGTGCTGGTTAATCATGGTTGGTCCACCGTGTGGGTTAATCATGTTTGGTCCCCGTGTGCTGGTTAATCATGTGTTGGTCCACCTGTGCGGCCCATCATGGTTGGCCCACCGTGTGCTGGTCCCCCCGTGTTTTGGTCCACCGTGGCTGGTCCAGTTTTAAATAACAGCAATACTGAGGTAACTGAAGCAACATTTTTAAAAAGGGTTTTGGAAATAGCAATGTTAAATAATATAAATAATAAAAATAATAATAATAAAAATAAAAATAATAATGTAATAATAATAAATTTTTATTATTACTTTTGTATTTTTCCTATTTTTTTTCATAAAAATAATAAATTTAATTCCCATTATATATATATTAATATATTTTATTATATATATATATATATATATATATATTATATATATAATATATTTTTTAATATATGTTTTTTTAATTTTTTTCTCAAATATTAAAGAGATATCTCCACATCAATTCGTTTTTTGTTCCTTCTTTAACACTAAGCTTTTTAATGACATATTCAGACCCCTTCAAAAAAAGGGGAAGGAAAAGCAAGTTATAAGGGGTGAAAAACTCAGTTATTAAAGGGGAGTGTTTTTTGTCAAATTTATTCATTTATTTTCAAATGCGCAGAGTGACGCTTTTGTTTTCTCGGCATTTCCCCGGCAAGCAGATCCTCAGGTCATATGGTGTCTCTGAAATTATAAATTTTTATTTCTAATTTTTATAGCATTAGCTAATTATTTTTATTGTTTTTTTTAAAGACAACATTACCCAAAGTTTCCCCAAAAGCTCCTAAACCCTTAATAAAAAATGTGTGTCATCTTTAGATTCTTGACATTTCCCGTTTGTTTCCCCAGAAAATTTTTTATACACACACAACACACACACACACACCATTATAATAATATATAATATATATATAATATTATATATATATATATATATATTATATATTATATAAATTTTTGTGTGTGTGTGTTGTGTTGTGTGTGTGTGTGTGTGTGTGTGTGTGTGTATTTTTTTTAACAAGTCGGCCCTCTCCCACCGAGGCAGGGGGAACCCAAAAAAAAGAAAATCCCAAAAAAGAAATACTTTCATCATCATTCAACACTTTCCCCCTCACTCACACATAATCACTGTTTTGCGAAGTGCCCCGAATACAAAGTTTTTTTTTAAGTATATCTATAAAAAAACCACTATATCTCTCCAAAATGCCAATATCCCAAACCCCTCCTTTTAAAATGCAGGCTTGTACTTCCCACTTCCAGGGGCCAAGTCCGGTTATGTAAAATAACCGTTTCCCTGAATCCATTCACTAAATATTACCCGCTCACACTCCAACAATGTCGGTACAAAAGGGGAAAAAATTCCCCTCCCGTTAACCCCATGGAGGTAGTAGGTGGGGAGACAGCAACCACCCCGGGGGGGTACTACCGTCCTGCCAGTGAGTGTAAAACGAAAAACCCATAATTTTTTTACATGAGGGAGGGTTGTGGGTCTTTTGTCTGTTCCCTAAATATTCAAGATTACAGGATGTCTTGTACTTTATTTCACTTAGGTCACACACACATCATGTACATTTATTTATACACACTTACCCGGTTTTCTTTTGTTTTTTTTTAGTTCTTGGTCTTATTACTTTTCCTTTTATATCCATGGGGAAGTGGGATAAAATCTTTCCTCCGTAAGCCATGCGTGTTGTAAAAGCAACTAAAATGCCGGGGAAAAATGGGCTAGTAAACCCCCTTTTCCCGTAAAGATTTCTAAAAGGGGAAAAAAAGAAAATTATCAAAGTGGGAAGTCTGAATGTCGTGGATGTTTTTGCAAAAGATAAGAAAGAGTTATATTTAAATTAATATTTTTTTTTTATCACACCGGCCCATTCCCACCAAGGCAGGGGGGCCCCCAAAAAAAAAAACTTTCACCCTCATTCATCCATCACTGTCTTGCCAGAAGGGGGGCTTTTCACTACAGTTTTTAAACTGCAACATTAAAAACCCCTCCTTCAGAGTGCAGGCACTGTACTTCCCCTCTCCAGGATCAATCGGCCCCGCCGGGGTTTCCCGAACCCCTTTATAAATGTTTCTTTGTCACCTCCCAAAAGCACGTCAAATATTAAAAACCTTTGTCTCCATTCACTCCTATCAAACACGCTCCGCATGCCTGTGGAAGTCCAAGCCCCCCGCACCAAAAACCTCCTTTACCCCCCCCCTCCAACCTTTCCTAGGGGCCCCCCCCTACCCCCTTCCTTCCCTACGATGATACACTCTTTAAGTTATTCTGTTTTTCCCCCTTTTTCTCCCCATGTCCGAACCACCTCAACAACCCTTCCTAGCCCTCTGGACAACAGTTTTTTGGGAATCCCGCCCTCCCCCTAAATTCCAAAAACGAAATTTTCCCGCATTTATTCCCACCCCACATTCCCTCAGACATGACACTCCACTGCCCCCAGCCTTCTCCTCGTGCAACTTCATCACCATGTTTCACACCCATATAGAGCGTTGGTAAAACTATACTCTCATACATTCCCCCTCTTTGCCTCCAAGGACAAAGTTCTTTTTCTACAGATCCTAATGCACCACTCCCCTTTTCCCCCATCAATTCTATGTTCACCTCATCTTTCATAGCGATGGGGGGTGAATCATAGAAATTTATGAGGGGAAAAGGGGGGTGGGGGGGCACTTATATATATATTATATATTTTTATAATATATATAGGTGTAGGTTGGTGACAGCAACCACCCAGGGAGGCTACCGTCCCGCCAAGGGTTGTAAAACAAAGCCTGTAATTGTTTTACATGATGGTAGGATTGCGGTGTCCTTTTTTCTGTCTCAGAACATCAAGATTTTAGGTATTCTTGCTACTTCACTTCACTTGGTACATACACATACATGTACAAACACATATATACACACCCCCCTGGGTTTTTTTCCATTTTCTTTCTAGTTCTTATTCTTGTTTATTTTCCCCTTATCTCCCCTGGGGAAATGGAACAGAATTTTTCCTCCGTAAGCCTGCGTGTTTTTAAGAGGCGACTAAAATGCCGGGAGCAAGGGGGTAGTAACCTTTCTCCTGTATATATTACAAAAGAAAAAGGAGAAAATTTTTTTTTCCTTTTGGGCCACCCCGCCTCGGTGGGATACGGCCGGTGTGTTGAAAGAAAAGATATTAATATATAAAATATATTATATATATATTATAAATATTAAAATTATATTAATATATATAAATTTTATATAGTAATGCCCCGGATAAGAAAACGGGCAGTTTGCAAGAAAACCCCTTTAAAATAAGACATTTCTAAAAAATTTTCTCTCATACATTTAAGATTTTTTTTTAATTTATGCAATATAAAAATTAATAATTTTGTACCAAAAGAACCTTAGAAAAAATTACCCAACCTTTTTATAACAAGCGCAATTTAATTTAGCCTAATCTAACTGAAAATATTTTATTAAATTTACAAAATTTTTAAAAATAAACAAATCAATGAAAAAATTTTTTTTCCAAAATATTTTTGCTAAATTATTGCATACACAAATTTTCGTTGACTTTTTCGGAAGAAATGGTTGCTTTGAGCCAAAAACGCCACACACACACACAACACACACACACAACACCCACACAACCCCACACCACACACCAACACACACACACACACATACAACACACACACACACTCCAAATGTCACGTGGGAAAACTTCCCGCACTACACAATCACTCCTCACTCCCCCCACCCCCTCACCCCCCTCCCCTACCCCCCAATCCCTCTTTTTACAACCCCTCCCCCATCCCCTCCTCCCTCCTCCCCCAACCCCAAAAAACCTTTCCCCACATAAGATTCAAGCTAAAACCACAATTTTTTTCCCACAACTGAGCACAGACCTAATGAGTCAACAACCCCACAATTTTTACTTTAACACTCCCCCCCCACCCCCCCACCCCCCACCCCCCCCCACTCCCCCCCCACCCCCCCCTCCCCCCCCCAACCCCCCCCCCCCCCCACCCCTCCCCCACCCCCCCCACCCCCCCCACCCCCCCCACCCCCCCACCCCCCCTCACCCCCCCTTCACCTCCCCCCCCCCCCCACCCCCCCACCCCTTCCCCCCCCACCCACCCCCCCCCCACTTTTTTTTTTACAGGTTTGACAAGCTTAGGTAAGGATCCCTACTTTATTACAACTATTTACAGGGTTTGTAATCAACTTTTTGACAAGCATTTAAAAGGTTTAAAATATCTAACTTTTTTGACAAGCTAAAAGCTGTTACCCCCCATCAGCTCTTTGAAAGCATTTTTTTGTTTGAAACATACAAGTAGGGAAAAGGTGAAAATTTGGGGCCATTATGGGCCAGCATTTTTTATTTTTCAACTGACTTTATTTCGTTGACATCATAATGCTGTACGAATGTGTTCCATACTCGAGTCATCCTGGGGATAAATGATCTCAGACGAAGTGTTGTTCTGGAGAAGGGTACAGCCAGAGTGAAGTTGCTGCTTTCTGCCCGTCTTGTGGTATAGAAGATTGCTTCTTGCTGTCCTCGAAGTGGATCCAAGTGTGGCACTTTGACAATATTGGCCTTGTACATAACAGTAAGGCCACCCACATCCCTCCTGTGTTGAAGGCTCTGCTGAAATGACAGATCTATCCAGGATGGGTCCAGGCGAGAGATGAAACGTCTTGCTCTGTTCTCTATTCTGTCAAGCAGTCGCAGATGAGAGTGGGGGGGGCAGGCAAACCAAGAAAATGGAGCATACTCAAGGTGTGAGCGTACTTGTGCCTCGTACAAAATCTTGCAACCCCTACTGTCAAGCAGATACGAGATACGGCGAAGTGCTGTAAACTTCCTGGCTGCCTTGTTTTTAAAGTTTACATCGTGGTTCTTCATGGTCAGTTTAGAGTCAAATTTCACCCCAAGGATATCAACTTCTTCCTCAGGTGCCAACTCCCTCCCATTCATCCTTACTACTGCACTGGCATTACCATCATGGTGCCTAGAGATCATCATTTGTGTTTTCTCAGGCGCAAATATTACTTGTCATCTATTTCCCCAAGTTGATATAGCTCTTAGCTGATGATTGATGTAGCTTAGAGCAGTTGGCATTTCTTCTCTTGGATAAGTGAATATCATTGTACAGTAGTCTGCATGTGCATGATATTCTGGGATGAGATAAAGAAGGTCATTGAAGTAGACATTCCATAACAATGGTCCCAGCACGCTTCCTTGTGGAACACTTGCCCCAGTAGGATGTCTTGCTGATTTTGTTCCATTGAGAACTACCCTTAGAGATCTACCATTAATGTAATCGCTGAGGAGACATAGCGTAGATCCTGCAATTCCCAGAGCTTGCAGTTTTGCTAAGAGGCCCTGGTGCCACATCCGGTCGAAAGCACCAGCAATGTCTAGTGTTACCACACAGCTGACTTAGTGGAGAGGTTTAACAACAGATCAGCTGCAGAGTAGCCTTTCCTGAAGCCATATTGACGGTCACAAAGTAGTGATTGGTAGTCAAAAAACTCTTCTCGTTTGTCTTGAGATTATTGTCTCAAGGAGCTTGCCTGTAATTGACAGGAGTGACACTGGTCTGTAGTTGCTGATGTCTGCTCTGCTCTTCTTGTTGTGACCAGGGACTGCATTTGCCTCTTTCCACAGAGAAGGCCATTTACACTGTACTAGGCTGTGCTGAAAGATGCGAGTTAGAGGTGCTGCTAGCTGGTCTGCACATCTTCTCAGCAATCTTGGGCTCAACTTGTCTGGGCCCACAGCCTTTTCTTGGTCAAGCGATTTGAGAAGGAAATGCACCTCCTCCTGCCTTGTCACCACTGACAGTTTTGACACAGTTCTTGCAGCTAGCCAAGGAGGGTCCCTTGTTGGATCAGGAACTTGCATTTTGGTAGCAAAGTGTTCAGCAAAGAGGTCCGCTTTTGCTTGACTACTAGCAGAGGTGGTCCCATCCTGTCGATTTAGAGGTGGAATGAGTTCATCAGGCAGATAACCTTTCCTGTCCTTGACCAGAGATCACCAGGTTTTGGAGCCTATCCTACCTGATGCTAGCTTTCTTTTTGTATCCACCTCCTATTTAGCGATGGCCCACTTTTGAACGTCACTCATATGCCTACAGGCTTGTCTGTGCAAGTTCCTGTTATAGGCGGTAGGATGTCTCTTATACCTTCGCCATGCCTTGTACTTAGCAGCAGCAGCCTCTCTACAACGAAAGCCAAACCAAGGCTGATCTGTAGGCTTCGTCACATATTGCCGGAGAGGAATGTGTTCTTGTTGTAGATTAAGGATGTGTCCAGTGAAGGCTTTCACTTGGTTGTCAACATCCCCTTGGAGAAGGGCATTCCAATTGGTGATGGCGAGCTCAGAGCAAAGGGCTGGCCAATTACCTCTTTCCCATAGCCAGGTTGTGCGTGTGGACTCCTCACCTCGTTCTGTTGGGATCTTAAGTGTCGTAAAAACAGCCTTGTGGTCAGATGATCCAAAGTAGCCGAGGGGTTGACAGGTGACTATACCTTCTGCTAGATCACTCACTATTGGGTCAAGGAAGGAGCCAGAGATGTGAGTAGGGAAATGCAACAAAGTTTCTCATGTCAGATACTGCATGGTCATCAAAGTCCCTCTATATAAGGTGTTGGTTGAGGTCACCAACAATTATGATATGTTGACAGTTGTGTTGTAGCAGAAGAGAGTCCATATTTTCCATTAGGAAGTTGATGGGGTCTGCATGTTGCCACCGGTGTCTATACATTGCACATGCGATGGAAATATAAACACACATGCAGTGTAATGTGATCCTTTATTGACAACGTTTCGCCCACACAGTGAGCTTTTTCAAGTCACAAGACCTGGGGTATTTATAGTCAGGTTCAGAATGCTGGGTCAGGTGGAGAATGCTGCATCTGATGATGTACCGAGTGGGGTTATAGAGTCTAAAATCTTGGGTAGCTTGGAAGGGAGATTGGATAAGTATATGAGCAGACCTTCTACAGTGTTCTTCCATTCCTATGTTCTTATGTGGGATAGCGATGAAGAAGTTTCTTGGCAAGTGGTTCAGCTATGTTATAGAAGCCACTATTCTGGTTAAAGTTGTTGGATATAGAGATAAGTGATGATTCCAGGATTCTTCGGTATTGAGTGTTGTCTTCTGTGCTAGTACAGAGGTACTAGTGTTTATGTATAGCTTGAAGAACATCATTTCAAGATGAGTAGGAATGGCAACATCAATGTGCTGGGCATATACACTTTTAGAGAAGCACACAGCAACACCTCCTCCTTGCCCTTGCCTGTCTCTTCTCATCCATGAGGTGTAGCCAGCAATTCTTACAAAACTTTCTGGAGTCCTGTCGTCCAAAAATGTTTCAACAACAGCTATCATGTTGGGACGTCGAGTGTTCACAAAACTGTGTGTGAGCTCTCCATTAGTAATGAAACCTCTAATGTTGGCCTACAAGATGCTCACTCTCACTCACTCTCTCTCTCTCTCTCTCTCTCTCTCTCTCTCTCTCTCTCTCTCTCTCTCTCTCTCTCTCTCTCTCTTTGTTTCTCCCTAGTAATGTATCTGGATGAAATAAGATGCTGTTACCCCAGGTGTGACGTCAGTTTTGAAAACCATCCAGTCCCATCCTCTTTCTTCCACCCACCAAAGCCCACCCTCTTCCACCCACACAGGCGCAACCTCTTTCTCCCACCCACTCAGGTGCATCCTCTTTCTCTCACCCATCCAGGAGCACCCTCTTTCTCCTACCCATCCAGGTGCACCCTCTTTCTCCCACCCACCCAGGAGCACGCTCTCTCCCCTACCCACCCTGGTCCACCCTCTTTCTCCCACCCACTTAGGTCCACCCTCTTTCTCCCACCCACCCAGGTCCACCCTCTCTCTCGCCCTCCCAGGCCCACTCTCTTTCTCTCACTATTGCAGATGCACTCTCTTTCCCTTACCTACCCACCCACGTCCACCCTCTTTCTCCCACCCACCTAGGTCCACCCTCTTTCTCCCACTCACCTAGAACCACCCTCTTTCCCCCACCCACCTAGGACCACCATCTTTCTCCCACCCACCTAGAACCACCTCTTTCCCCCACCCACCCAGGCCATCCTTTCTCCCACCCACCAGAGTCACCCTTTCTCCACCCACCCAGTCCCACCCTCTTGTCCCCACCCACCTAGGTCCACCCGTTGTCTCCACCACCAGTCACCCTCCATTTCTTCCTCCCACCTAGATCCACCGTCTTCTCCCACCACACATGTCATCATTCTCCTGTCACCCGGGGTAGCCTTTTTTCCACCCATAGAACCAACTTTCTACGATCCACGCCAGGTTCCTCAATTTTAATCGGACGACGCAGATACCCACCGGACAGCGGGCAGTGGAAGCTTGTTGCCACCAGTCCCACCCTCTTGGGATCGGTAGGAGCACCGGTCCACATGGAGTCCAGAATGGAGTCCAGACCGTTCTCAGACCACCATGTATAATTCCACCAGGGTAATTAGCCTTTTTAGGGGATTAGAGTTTTAGATTAGGATCGGAGCCATCGGGATTGGGGATTATTAATTAGAGAAGAGATGACGAGAAGAGGGGAGATGAGGGAGGGAGAGGGAGTGGGGAAGAGGTAGGGGAAGAATGAGGAAGATGGGAGTTGGGGAGGGGAAAAGGAAATAGGGAGGGAAGAGGAAGATAGGGAGGTGAGGAGGGGATAAAGTAGAAGGGTAGATGTAGAGGGGAAAGGTAGCGATTTCAATGAAGAGGGTAGTAGAGAAGGTCGATAAGATAAAGTAGGGTAGTAACTAGTAGATGTGGAGAAAGTATGGAGGAGGCGTGGTAGAAGAGGGTGGAAAGGTACTATAGTAGTGGGTAGAACTAGTGTGGTGGTAGTACAGAACTAGTAGTTAATGGTAAAAGAAGAGGAAAGGTTGAAGGTTAAGACAGACTACGGAAATTTGAGGTGAGTGGAAAAAACTTAGTAGTTGTGGTAGTACTACTAGTAGTTTTTTGGTAGTACTACTAGTAGTAGTGGTAGTACTACTAGAAGTGGTGGTAGTATACTATAGTAGTGGTAGTACTACTAGTAGTGGTGGTTAGTACTACTAGTAGTGGTGGTAGTACTACTAGTGGTGGTAGTATACTAGTAGTGGTGGTAGTACTACTAGAAAGTGGTGGTGAGTACTACTAGTAGTGGTGGTAGTACTACTAGTAGTAGTGGTAGTACTACTAGTAGTGGTGGTAGTACTACTAGTAGTGTGGTAGTACTACTAGTAGTTGTGGTAGTACTACTAGTAGTAGTAGTACTATTAGTAGTAGTACTACTAGTAGTAGTGGTAGTACTACTAGTAGTGGTGGTAGTACTACTAGTAGTGGTGGTAGTACTACTAGTAGTGGTGGTAGTACTACTAGTAGTGTGGTAGTACTACTAGTAGTGGGGGTTTAGTACTACTAGTAGTGGTGGTAGTACTACTAGTAGTGGTGGTAGTACTACTAGTAGTAGTGGTAGTACTACTAGTAGTGGTGGTAGTACTACTAGTAGTGGTGGTAGTACTACTAGTAGTGGTGGTAGTACTACTAGAAGTGGTGGTAGTACTACTAGTAGTGGTGGTAGTACTACTAGTAGTGGTGGTAGTACTATAGAAGTGGGTAGTACTACTAGTAGTAGTGGTAGTACTATAGAAGTGTGGTAGTACTACTAGTAGTAGTGGTGGGTACTACTAGTAGTGAGTGGTAGTACTACTAGAAGTGGTGGTAGTACTACTAGTAGTGGTGGTAGTACTACTAGTAGTGGTGGTAGTACTACTAGTAGTGGTGGTAGTACTACTAGAAGTGGTGGTATACTACTAGTAGTGGTGGTATACTAATTGAAGTGGTGGTAGTACTACTAGTAGTGGTGGTATTTACTACTAGTAGTGTGTGGTAGTACTATAGTAGTGTCCTGAGTTAGTACTACTATTAGTAGTAGTACTACTAGTAGTGTGGTAGTACTACTAGTAGTGGTGGTAGTTACTACTAGTAGTGTGGTAGTACTACATAGTAGTGGTGGTAGTACTACTAGTAGTGTGGTAGTACTACTAGTAGTGTAGTACTATTGTAGTAGTACTACTAGTGTAGTGGTAGTACTACTAGTAGTGGTGTGTAGTACTAGTAGTGGTGGTAGTACTACTAGTAGTGGTGGTAGTTACTAGTAGTGGTGGTAGTACTACTAGTAGTGGTGGTCTAGGGTGTAGTACTACTAGTAGTGGTGGTAGTACTACTAGTAGTTGGTGTACTACTAGTAGTGGTTGGTAGTACTACTAGTAGTTTGGTAGTACTACTAGTAGGTAGGTTAGTACCTATTAGTAGTAGTACTACTAGTAGTAGTGGTAGTACTACTAGTAGTGGTGGTAGTACTACTAGTAGTGGTGGTAGTACTACTAGTAGTGGTGGTAGTACTACTAGTAGTGGTGGTAGTACTACTAGTAGTGGTGGTGTACTACTAGTAGTGGTGTAGTACTACTAGTAGTGGTGGTAGTATCTATAGTAGTGGTGGTGGTAGTACTACTAGTAGTGGTGGTAGTACTACTAGTGTGGTGTAGATATTATATAGTATTGAGTGTGTGAGTACTACTAGTAGTGGTGGTAGTACTACTATAGTGGTAGTAGTACTACTAGTAGTAGTGGTAGTACTACTATAGTAGTAAGAAGTAGGGTTAGTACTACTAGTGTGTGTGGTAGTACTACTAGTAGTGGTGGTAGTACTACTAGTATGGTGGTAGTACTACTAGTAGTGGTGGTAGTACTAACTAGTAGTGGTGGTAGTACTACTAAGTTAGTTGTAGTATACTATTGTGTAGTTAAAGTAGTACTACTATAGTAGTGTAGTACTATAGTATGGTGGTAGTACTACTAGTAGTGGTGGTAGTACTACTAGTAGTGGTGGTAGTACTACTAGTAGTGGTGGTAGTACTACTAGTAGTGGGTGTCTATGTAGGTAGTACTACTAGTAGTGTAGTTACTAGTGTGTAGTACTACTAGTAGGTAGTACTACACTAGTAGTGGTGGTAGTAACTACTAGTGGTGGTAGTACTACTAGTAGTGGTAGTAACTACTAGTAGTGGTGGTAGTACTACTAGTAGTAGATATTGTAGTACTACTAGTAGTGTGTGGTAGTACTACTAGTAGTGTGGTAGTACTACTAGTAGTTGTGGTAGTACTACTAGTAGTGTGGTAGTACTACTAGTAGTGGTTATAAGTAGGTGGTAGTACTACTAATGTGGTAGTATACTATTGGTGAGTACTATAGTGGTGGTAGTACTACTAGTAGTTGTGGTAGTACTACTAGTAGTGTTACTACTATATTGTAGTAGTACTACTAGTATTTGGGTAGTTACTACTAGTGTGTGGTACTACTACTAGTAGTGGTGGTAGTACTACTAGTAGTGGGTAGTACATATTTGTGGTAGTACTATTAGTAGTAGTACTACTATAGTAGTAGTACTACTATTAGTAGTAGTACTACTAGTAGTAGGTAGTACTACTAGTAGTGGTGGTAGTACTACTAGTAGTGGTGGTAGTACTACTAGTAGTTGTGGTAGTACTATTAGTAGTAGTACTACTAGTAGTATGGTAGTACTACTAGTGGTGGTAGTACTACTATAGTATACTACTACTAGTAGTGGTAGTACTACTAGTAGTAGTACTACTACTAGTAGTGGTGTACTACTATTAGTATAGTAGTACTACTAGTAGTAGTGGTAGTACTACTAGTAGTAGTGGTAGTACTACTAGTAGTGGTGGTAGTACTACTAGTAGTGGTGGTAGTACTACTAGTAGTGGTGGTAGTACTACTATTAGTAGTAGTAGTACTACTATAGTAGTGGTAGTACTACTAGTGGTGGTAGTACTACTAGTAGTACTATACTAGTAGTGGTAGTATTACTAGTAGTGGTGGTAGTACTACTAGTAGTAGTACTACTACTAGTAGTGGTAGTACTACTAGTAGTAGTACTACTACTAGTAGTGGTAGTACTACTAGTAGTAGTACTACTAGTAGTGGTAGTACTACTAGTAGTTAGTACTACTAGTAGTGGTAGTACTACTAGTAGTAGTACTACTAGTAGTGGTATGTACTACTAGTAGTACTACTACTAGTAGTGGTAGTACTACTAGTAGTACTACTACTAGTAGTAGTACTATAGTAGTACTATATACTAGTAGTAGTACTACTATAGTAGTACTACTACTAGTAGTAGTACTACTTACTAGTAGTAGTACTACTACTAGTAGTAGTACTACTACTAGTAGTGGTAGTAATATGTAGTAGTACTACTATAGTAGTGGTAGTACTAGTAGTACTACTACTAGTAGTGGTAGTACTAGTAGTACTACTACTAGTAGTGGTAGTACTACTAGTAGTAGTACTACTTAGTAGTACTACTACTAGTAGTACTACTACTAGTAGTAGTGGTAGTACTACTAGTAGTGGTAGTACTACTAGTAGTAGTACTACTACTAGTAGTAGTACTACTAGTAGTAGTGGTAGTACTACTAGTAGTGGTGGTAGAACTACTAGTAGTGGTAGTACTAATAGTACTACTAGTAGTGGTAGTACTAATAGTACTACTAGTAGTGGTAGTACTAATAGACTACTAGTAGTGGTAGTACTAATAGTAGTGGTGGTAGTACTACTAGTAGTAGTACTACTACTAGTAGTGGTGGTAGTACTACTAGTAGTGGTAGTACTACTAGTAGTGGTAGTACTACTAGTAGTGGTGGTAGTACTATTAGTAGTAGTACTACTAGTAGTTGTGGTAGTACTAGTAGTACTGCTACTAGAAGTAGTGGTAGTACTACTAGTAGTGGTGGTAGTACTACTAGTAGTGGTGGTAGTACTACTATTAGTAGTAGTAGTACTACTAGTAGTGGTGGTGGTAGTACTACTATTAGTAGTAGTACTGCTACTAGAAGTAGTGGTAGTACTACTAGTGGTGGTAGTACTACTAGTAGTGGTAGTACTAATAGTACTACTAGTGGTACTAATAGTAGTGGTGGTAGTACTACTAGTAGTACTACTACTAGTAGTGGTGGAAGTACTACTAGTAGTAGTGGTAGTACTACTAGTAGTAGTGGTAGTACTAGTAGTGGTAGTACTACTAGTAGTGGTAGTACTACTAGTAGTGGTAGTACTACTAGTAGTGGTAGTACTACTAGTAGTGGTAGTACTACTAGTAGTGGTGGTAGTACTAGTAGTGGTGGTAGTACTACTAGTAGTAGTGGTAGTACTACTAGTGGTAGTACTAGTAGGAGTGGTAGTACTAGTAGTGGTAGTACTAGTGGTGGTAGTACTGCTAGTAGTGGTAGTACTAGTGGTAGTAATACTAGTAGTGGTAGTACTACTAGTAGCAGTGGTAGTACTACTAGTAGTAGAGGTAGTACTACTAGTAGCAGTGGTAGTATTACTAGTAGTAGAGGTAGTACTAGTAGTGGTAGTACTACTAGTAGTGGTAGTACTAGTAGTGGTAGTACTAGTGGTAGTACTACTAGTAGTGGTAGTACTAGTGGTAGTACTACTAGTAGTGGTAGTACTAGTGGTAGTACTACTAGTAGTGGTAGTACTACCACCACTACTAGTAGTACTACCACCACTACTAGTAGTACTACCACCACTACTAGTAGTACTACCACCACTACTAGTAGTACTACCACCACTAGTAGTAGTACCACCACTAGTAGTACTACCACTACTACTAGTAGTACTACTACTAATAGTAGTACTACTACTAATAGTAGTACTACTACTAATAGTACTACCACAACTACTAGTAGTACTACCACCACTACTAGTAGTAGTACCACCACTAGTAGTAGTACCACCACTAGTAGTACTACCACTACTACTAGTAGTACTACTACTAATAGTACTACCACAACTACTAGTAGTACTACCACCAATACTAGTAGTACTACCACCACTAGTAGTACTACCACCACTACTAGTAGTACTACCACTACTAGTAGTACTACCACTACTAGTAGTACTACCACCACTACTAGTAGTACTACCACTACTAGTAGTACTACCACTTGTAGTACTACCACTACTAGTACTACCACTAGTAGTACTACCACTTCTAGTAGTACTACCACAAGTGGTAGTACTACTAGTGGTAGTACTAGTAGTGGTAGTACTACTAGTAGTGGTAGTACTACTAGTAGTGGTGGTAGTACTACTAGTAGTGGTGGTAGTACTACTAGTAGTGGTAGTATTACTAGTACTACTAGTAGTGGTAGTACTAGTGGTAGTACTACCAGTAGTGGTGATAGTACTACCAGTAGTGGTGGTAGTACTACTAGTAGTGGTAGTACTACTAGTAGTGGTGGTAATACTAGTAGTAGTGGTAGTACTACTAGTGGTAGTACTACTAGCAGTAGTGGTAGTACTACTAGCACTAGTGGTAGTACTACTAGCACTAGTGGTAGTACTAGTTGTAGTGGTAGTACTAGTAGTGGTAATACTACTATTGGTTGTAGTACTACTAGTAGTGGTAGTACTACTAGTAGTAGTGGTATTACTACTAGTGGTGCTAGTACTACTAGTGGTGGTAGTACTACTACTGGTGGTAGTACTACTAGTAGTGGTAGTACTACTACTAGTAGTGGTAGTACTAGTAGTAGTGGTAGTACTAGTAGTGGTAGTACTACTAGTAGTGGTAGTACTAGTAGTGGTAGTACTAGTAGTGGTAGTACTAGTAGTAGTGGTAGCACTACTAGCAGTGGTGGTAGTACTACTAGTAGTACTACTAGTAGTGGAAGTACTACTAGTGGTAGTACTACTACTAGTAGTGGTACTACTAGTAGTGATAGTACTACTAGTAGTGGTAGTACTACTTGTAGTAGTGGTAGTACTACTAGTGGTAGTACTACTAGTAGTAGTTGTAATACTACTAGTAGTAGTGGTAGTACTACTAGTGGTAGTACTACTAGTAGTGGTAGTACTACTAGTAGTGGTAGTACTACTAGTGGTAGTACTACTAGTAGTGGTAGTACTACTAGTAGTGGTAGTACTACTAGTAGTGGTAGTACTACTAGTAATGGTAGTACTACTAGTAGTAGTGGTAGTACTACTAGTAGTAGTGGTAGTACTAGTAGTGGTAATACTAGTAGTAGTGGTAGTACTAGTAGTGGTAGCACTAGTATTAGTGGTAGTACTAGTAGTGGTAGTACTAGTATTAGTGGTAGTACTAGTGGTAGTACTAGTAGTGGTTGTAGTACTAGTAGTGGTAGTACTACTAGTAGTGGTAGTACTACTAGTAGTGGTAGTACTACTAGTGGTGGTAGTACTACTAGTAGTGGTAGTACTAGTAGTGGTAGTACTACTAGTAGTGGTAGTACTACTAGTAGTAGTGGTAGTACTACTAGTAGTAGTGGTAGTACTAGTAGTGGTGGTAGTACTACTAGTGGTAGTACTACTAGTAGTGGTAGTACTACTATTAGTAGTGATAGTACTACTATTAGTAGTGATAGTACTACCAGTAGTGGTGGTAGTACTACCAGTAGTGGTGGTAGTACTACTAGTAGTGGTGGTAGTACTACTAGTAGTGGTAGTACTACTAGCAGTAGTGGTAGTACTACTAGTAGTGGTAGTACTACTAGTAGTGGTAGTACTACTAGTAGTGATAGTACTACTAGTAGTTGTGGTAGTACTACTAGTAGTAATGGTAGTACTACTAGTTGCAGTAGTAAAGGTGATGGTGGAGACGGTGGTAGTTGTAATATTAATAGCAGTATTACTGCTATTAGTACTAGTATTTGTGGAGGCGGTGATAGTAGTAGTACTTGTAGTAGTGGTAGTGGCTGTAATGTAGATGGTATGGTTATTGTCATTTTAAGTGGTAATCAAGTGTCCCCAGAGGAAGACCTTCTGAAGTGGTTGTTTGGATTTTTTCCCCTTGCCTTTCCCCCCTCCAACCTTTGCTTTATATTTCATTCGTAAGTCAACAGTACGTCATGGAATTGGCATAAAAAAATTTCAGCACTTGTGCACGGTAACTAGGACTAAAGTCTTGGAATATTTTGCGTGTGTCCGTGTTCTATGACCAGAGAAGTTGAAGTTATTCCTAGCATCCCAGAATGGCCTGCAGCCTCTGTATATAACTGAAGAGGCCTACTGCATAGGCCAAGGATTTCAGTCAACAATAAAGACACTCGACTTTTGCACGTATCTTATTCTTCAATTTATCGCTGTTATAAACGATTTTCAACATTTTCAACATCCTAAAATGGCTGGGATAACTTCCAGCGGCTTACCTAAAAACGTTCAGAAAAATGTGCCTTTTAACTGAAGACGATGGAGAGTGTAATTCAAGTGTGTAGGAGCAGATTTGGCCATTTTATGTGTAAAATAGTGTGTCATATTTATTTCCGTTAAATCACGTTAAATAAATTTTAATGCGGCTCTTCAGAATAACTGCAATATTTAATGGCTGGTGCAACTTAGGGACATTATAGTGTCTGTTGAGTTAGTGTGTGTGTGTGTGTGTGTGTGTGTGTGTGTGTGTGTGTGTGTGTGTGTGTGTGTGTGTGTGTGTAAGCCAAATATAGAAAAAATAGTTAAAAAATTAGGAATATTTGTAATCTGTATGTTAACTGGAGAATGATTCATCTGATCGGCTTCAAATTTTCTCCACTTGAGTGGTTTTCTGAGCGTAAGGTTCATGCTGCTTTAAAGTGGCGTAAGTTTGATTTTACCAATTTTACTAAACAAACAGTGATTTTTCATTTATTTTGAGTAACTAAAGAAGGTTTTATCTGATAAACTTCAAAATATTACTGACAATATATTCCATAGGATAGGTAAGGTCTTAGCCATGACACACAGCTTTTGGACATCTGACCGAGACCGTACGCTGGCTTACCGGTTATAATTACAACCATTCCTTGTATTTTATTATACAAGAAGGATAATAACCCATAAGTTTAATCTGAGTAGCTCCAAATTTGATATTTGGCCGAGTCGATGTATAATCCACTGCGCTAACACGAGGTGTGGCTTGTGAAGAGTATATTACAATTTATGCGACGCATGTATAGACTTGCTCTTCCCACAAAGTGAACCGGCAGTTAAGAGTATAGCAGGAGGAGCCCCACTGTTATGCTAACAGCTCACTTCATACAGCCTGTCACGAGACCATCAATTCTGTGAAGCGACGTCAGTGCACTCGTGAAGCAAAATGTACAGACTTATCTCTGTTCTGGTTGTAGATGCTTCATCTGTTCATCCGTGTCTCTTGCTTGAACATGATCTTATTGTACATTAAAATGGTATAAAAATACCGACAGGTTGTTAGGTAAGACACATATGCAACAGTTAGGTATCTTTATTTCGAAACGTTTCGCCTACACAGTAGGCTTCTTCAGTCGAGTACAGAAAAGTTGATAGAAGCAGAAGAGACTTGAAGACGATGTAATCAGTCCATCACCCTTAAAGTTTTTAGGTGGTCAGTCCCTCAGTCTGGAGAAGAGCATTGTTCCATAGTCTGAAACAATATCTTATTGTACATTATCAGATACAGATACTAATGCCGGAAAAAAGTCCCCTCCCCCAGTACCAACAATACCACCAGTCCGATGACATTCTTCTTTGCAAATATACAGGGTCTAAAGCCAGCAACGAACAACAAAATACCTTTCATCCGTGGACGGCTTGCAGAGGCAAATGCAATGTTCGCGGATTTCACAGAGACCCACATAAAGGATCACTTGGACAACGAAATATGGATCCCAGGTTACAACCTATACAGTTGAGACAGAGTGAACAGGCAAAAGGGGGGGGGGGGTTGGCCTGTACATTGCAGAGTCACTTGTTTGCACAGAACTGCTTAATGCCTCAAATGATGTAGTGGAAGTTTTAGCAGTAAAGATCGAGAACCAAAACCTAGTCATTGTGGTAGTCTACAAGCCTCCAGATGCAACATCCCAGCAATTCCAGGAACAGCTGTTAAAAATTGGCCACTGTCTGGAAAATCTTCCAGCTCCTGCCCCCAACATCTTTCTCCTGGGGGATTTCAACTTAAGGCACCTAAAATGGAGGAATATAGCAAATAATATTGTTGCAGTAATAACACCAGGAGGCAGCTCTGATGAAAACTCACACTCACACGAGCTTTTAAATCTCTGCACAAAATTCAATTTAAACCAGCAAATAATAGAGCCTACTAGACTGGAGAATACACTAGACCTCATCTTCACTAACAATGATGATCTGATACGAAATGTCACCATATCAAAAACAATATACTCAGATCACAACATAATTGAGGTTCAGACATGTATGCGCGGAGCCCCAGACCGACATAATGAGATTAGTCACGAGGGAGCATTTACCAAATTCAACTTCAATAACAAAAACATAAAGTGGGACCAAGTAAACCAAGTCCTAATCGATATATGCCGGGAGCAATGGGCTAGTAACCCCTTCTCCTGTATACATTTACTAAAAAAGAGAAGAAGAAAAACTTTATAAAACTGGGATGCTTAAATGTGCGTGGATGTAGTGCGTATGACAAGAAACAGATGATTGCTGATGTTATGAATGAAAAGAAGTTGGATGTCCTGGCCCTAAGCGAAACAAAGCTGAAGGGGGTAGGAGAGTTTCAGTGGGGGGAAATAAATGGGATTAAATCTGGAGTATCTGAGAGAGTTAGAGCAAAGGAAGGGGTAGCAGTAATGTTAAATGATCAGTTATGGAAGGAGGAAAAGAGAATATGAATGTGTAAATTCAAGAATTATGTGGATTAAAGTAAAGGTTGGATGCGAGAAGTGGGTCATAATAAGCGTGTATGCACCTGGAGAAGAGAGGAATGCAGAGGAGAGAGAGAGATTTTGGGAGATGTTAAGTGAATGTATAGGAGCCTTTGAACCAAG
The DNA here is from genome assembly GCF_026875155.1 of Cherax quadricarinatus. Classification (NCBI taxonomy): domain Eukaryota; kingdom Metazoa; phylum Arthropoda; class Malacostraca; order Decapoda; family Parastacidae; genus Cherax; species Cherax quadricarinatus. Next base: position 5,209,503 of record NC_069456.1, read on the forward strand.
TGAGAGAGTAATTGTGGTAGGGGACCTGAATGCTAAAGTAGGAGAAACTTTTAGAGAGGGTGTGGTAGGTAAGTTTGGGGTGCCAGGTGTAAATGATAATGGGAGCCCTTTGATTGAACTTTGTATAGAAAGGGGTTTAGTTATAGGTAATATATATATATATGTCGTGCCGAATATGTAAAACTGGTCAATTAGCAAGAACTCATTTAAAATTAAGTCCTTTCTAAAATTTTCTCTTATAAGTTTAAAGATATATTTTTTTCATTAATGTTGATGTAAAAATTTATAATTTTGCACCAAAAGGAACTTAGAAAACTTACCTAACCTTATTATAACAAGAACAATTTATTTTAGCCTAACTCAACTAAATATATATTAGATTTGTTTACAGTAATTTAATACTAAACAAACACAATCGAATATATTTTTTTCGTTAGGTTCAGAATGATTTTGGCGAAATTATTGCATACACAAATTTTCACTTGTACTATATGGCAAGATGAACGTTGCTATTTAAGCCAAGATGGCAAGTTTCTGCCTATTCGGCACGCATTATTATATATATATATATATATATATATATATATATATATATATATATATATATATATATATATATATATACTGTTACCACGAACGAGTGGTATTTAATCAATAACAACACTGCGACTAGCCGAGGACTCGAACCCATGTCGTTTTGACCCGCCTCATGGTGAGAGGAAAGCACACGTCTTCGACAGTGATGGACTAATTACATTGTCTTTACATCTCAACTGCTTGTGTTGCCTTCTTTGAGTTAGACTGAAGCAGCCTACTGTGTAGGCGAAACGTTTCGGAATAAAGATACCTATCTATTGAATATGTATCTTCCTTAACTAAATGTACTCCTGTTACCTATCTTAGGGCCTAGTTTTTAGTCCTGTGGCTCTATATACTTTAGCTCAGCCCTGAGGGTTAGAAATTTTGCCACCGGAGTGGGTAGTTTATTGTGCACCCTATAGCCACCCTATGGAGGGCAGCGCAAGAGCATATGGATACACAAAAGGTCAAGGAACTAGGCCTCAAAAGGGTTAACAGGAGTACATCTGAATTTACATTTACAGTTCTTTTGTATATAAAAAGATTTAGGAAATTTGCTTAATATATCTGGTATCTTATTTTCATTAATAAGATATCTTGTCATGTCACTTAAGTTATTATAATGTCTATCACTATATTCTTCAACATGTGAACAATTAGTTTTGCAGAGGATGGGTCTACGGAACACAAAGTAGCAGCTGCGGCTACTGTGAGACTGGGTTACTGTGACAGGAAGCTCTACTCCGACACCTGCGAGTTTTATTTGCTACTCGCAGGTTACAGTGAGCGTGTCGCCAAACACCACAACACTCATCTATAAACGTGTGTTATCGGCGATTACCTCCTTAGGTGCGACATCGTACAGTGGTCACCGTAACATAGTCAACACAACGACATATGGTTCTCGTCGTCCTAACTACAATGCAAGTGGTCAGGGGATAATAACCCCTGTGCTCCAGTACAATAAAGGCTATTCATGGGTATCAGCATTACTGGTCAAGTGTCACTTTGACCTCAAGGACATCTTGTGCAGGTGTAGCGGGTCTACACCTGCAGGCTTTCATCTTCCAGACACTGGTGTAGCTGCAGGCTTCTCCACCTTCCTTCCAGGCACTTGTGTAGCAGCAGATTTCTTCACCCTCCTTCCAGACATTGGTGTATCACTGATTTGGGCTTTATCATACACATGAAGCTGTGTATTGAGTTTGTCTACACCACTGCCTCATCCTAGTCATTCCACTTTTCAACCGTCCTGAAACTGAAGAAATTCTTCCTTACATCAGTATGGCTCGTCTGAGTCTTTAGCTGTACCTGTGTCCCTTGATCCTGGTCCTCTTAATTTAGCCTTAAGATTTTCTGTCGTAATCAGGTCTTCCACTCGTTCTTCTCTCCTCCAAGATGGTCAGGTTCATTTCCATCAGCCTCTCCTCACAGTGCATGCATCTCGGTTCTGGTACTAGTCTGGGTGCAAATCTTGGACCATATGTGAGTTTCATTTGCTTTATCAGATGTGGGCTCCATGCTGGGTCCACGGGCTCAGTGACTGACGTAATATATGTCATATAAAGGATCTGCAAGATTCATTTAAATTCCTCAGCGCTCTTCTGAGGTTTGGTTCTTTGATAATGTGAGAAATCAAGAAAGCGCTTAGAAATTCACTCACACACACACACACAACATATATTTTATATATATATATATATATATATATATATATATATATATATATATATATATATATATATTATATATATATATATATATATATATATATATATATATATATATTATTGGTGATATGCTGATATTTGCAACTTCTCTCCGCTCATGCTGTACTCACTGTCTGGTCTTCCCTCACCTTTTCCAAAGCGTGCTAACCTTGCATTTGTTTAGGTTGAACTCAAGAATCCGCTTGTTTGACCTTATATGCAGTCTTGGAGGTCTCCCTAGAGTTCATCACTGTCCCTGTTCTTATTCTTCCTATTAATTTTCCATCGACAGTAATCAAATGTCATGTACATATCTTGGTAACAGGAATAGTTCTAAAGAACAAGAAGTCACAATACCGTGAATGGAACAATGTTACAAAAAACGCGATTCTAAAAGCTTAGAGATCTCCAGTGAATACTAGAAAGGACTGCCCTTCTAGCATCCAGCCTGTTACTGGGTTTTCGTAACAAGTAGTCAGTATCCTTGTCCAATTATCCATTAAAATTCAGTATGGTTTAATAGTGCTTTAGGATTACAACTGGTAGGCTACTAACTAGAGAAATTAAAATTTAATAAATTTATTGTCTAGAGGTATATTATCAAATTAAATTAATTACAGCAATCAAAATAAAATCAATCTCTCGAGTTCAATATTATTGTGCTGAAAGCACATATCACATTTATAATTCTTAAGTACCGTCAGGTACAATAACATTTAATAAGATATTACAAATATGTACAAGTAAGTGTGTGTATGCGTGTAAGTGCTCTTAAGTAGTTACAATGTCTCAAGACTCGAATAAGACTTAAACAAGTGACTGACAAAGTCCTCAAATAAACTAACTTCTTGACCGACTGGCAACCCGAACAGTCTGCTTGAACAACAAAGAATGCTAAGCCCAATAGCAATGCAATATCAAGCGACTGCGACACAGAATCAGGAACAAGGAGATAATATAACGACACTAAGTAGGGACCATCTGCAGATCCTCCACAAAAGTTACAAAACTCCCATAATACTGAATCTTTGTTCAGCATAGGTAAAACTGTGACTGTGACAATACACAGGAACCAGTACAAAATTAGGTCAGAAGCTATAGCTAAGGACCTGAGATGTTCAGAGTGTCAATGTGACACACAACCTCAGTACAACGTCGAAAATCACAAAGTCTATACAATGTTCTGTGAACAAAGTTCTACAGAACTAACAAGAATAATGAGACAGACAATCTGTCCAACCACCAAGCGAGTCTCCAGCAGACTGAATACTTTACGAGAGGTGAGGACACCCCCCCTCGATCACGTGATAGCTACGTGGACAACTGCAGCTCAGAAGCCGGCAGTATAACGAGCGACAAGCGATAATTACAGTAGTTTGACAATCAAGACTTACTGAGCACATTTTATACACACCCTAACAACATAAGCTAAATAACAATATAACAGTCAAATAATAATATAAAGTCATACATTTACGATTTAGCTATTATCGCAAATATAAGCAATATAAAATTAAATGAAAAGGTAATATACATTATATATACATAATCATTGTAACCCATTCAGGGGTTGCAACAAACAATACAGTTATAACCCTCACGTAGGAGACAGAAACTTATGGCGACGTTTCGGTCTGACTTGGACTATTGAGTCACACAATTAATGGTCCAAGTCGGAGCGAAACGTCGTCATAAGTTCAATTCTCTTGTGTGCTGGGTTGTGTAGTGATGGTCCTAAAAGCGATCCCTGCGGACCTCCACTTGTCACTCTTCCCCATTATAACATCTCATCCTTTACTGTTACCCTTTGTGTGTGTACTCACCTATTTGTGTTTGCTGGGGTCGAGACTCAGCTCCTGGCCCCGCCTCTTCACTGATCGCTACTAGGCCCTCTCTCTCCCTGCTCCATGAGCTTTATCATACTTCATCTTAAAGCTATGTATGGTTTCTGCCTCTACTTCCTCAGTTTCCAGACTATTCCACTTCCTGACAACTCTGTGACTGAAGAAATATTTCCTAACATCCTTTTGACTCATCTGAGTCTTCAATTTCCAATTGTGACCCCTTGTTTCTGTGTCCCATCTCTGGAACATCCTGTCTCTGTCCACCTTATCTATTCCTCGCAGTATTTTGTATGTCGTTATCATGTCTTCCCTGACCCTCCTGTCCTCCAGTATCGTCAGGCCTATTTCCCTTAACCTTTCTTCATAGGACATACCTCTGAGTTCCGGAACTAGCCTTGTTGCAAACCTTTGCACATTCTCTAATTTCTTGACGTGCTTGACCAGGTGTTGGTTCTAAACCGGTGCTGCATACTCCAGTATGGGCCTGAAGTACACAGCGTACAGTGTCCTGAACGATTCCTTACTGAGGTATTGGAACGTTGTTCTCAGGTTTGCCAGGCGCCCATATGCTGCAGCAGTTATCTGGTTGATGTGTGCTTCCGGAGACGTGCTCGGTATTATACTCGCCCCAAGATCTTTCTCCTTGAGTGAGGCTTGCAGTCTTTGGCCACCTAGCCAATACTCTGTCTGCGGTCTTCTTTGCTCTTCCCCTGTCTTCATGACTTTGCATTTGGCGGGGTTAAATTCGAGTAGCTAGTTCCTGGACCACGTGCCCAGCCTGTTCAGGTATCTTTGTGTGTGTGTGTGTGCGCGCGTGTCTATGCTAGCAATATTTTGTTTTTCGAGAGGCATAGAAAACGAAGGACCTAGAATGTAAGGTTGAGGCGTATGGTGTCAGGAAGTGAGATTTTCAATACAGTAATTATACAATGATCCCAGAGAGGGAGAACTGACCCCTCTCCCAGTGCACTCCGAACCCCACCACTAGCCACCAGTACGGTGGCTAGTAGGTGCGCCTTATATATTGTACTCGGTACCGCGTATGAGGCGATAATAACAACAGAAGATGAATGAACTATCTCTCAGCCCAGAGTCCCATCCTGACGCCAGAGTCCCGGTAACCATCCTGACACCAGAGTCCCGGTAACCACCCTGATACCAGCGTCCCAGTAACCACTCTGACACCAGCGTCCCAGTAACCACCCTAAACCCAGCGTCCTAGTAACTACCCTGACACTAGCGCCCCAAAACCTGACACCAGCTTCCCAAACCCTGACATCAGCGTCACAGTAACCTCCCTAACACCAGCTCCTGCCTCACCGGTCCATAATTAATCTTCAGTATTCTCCTCACTCCGAAATTATCCCCCGGGATGAGCGCCGAGGCACTAAACTCCGCATCTGAATACTCATCTAGAGAGCTAAGCCCTGACAAATAAATTCATAACTCAGAGGCGCCGAGGTAGCATCACCCGCAGATGAGATCAGAGGTTCTTCCCGTCAACAAACGGCTCTCCAGCACCTGGTCTGACTAGCAAAGAGTGCTGTCAAGTGTGGTAATTCAGAAACACTTTGTAAAGACTCTTGACTACGTTTCACTTATTGGCGAGCTTTATCTAGCCAAGAAGGAACAAAAAGGTACAATACAGTGACTGGAACAATGCGAATAATTCCGCACATAGGAGAGAGGAGAGTGTGACTTTGTAAATGGTCCGAGTTGGACCGAAACGTTGTCGTGAGCTTCTCTCTCCTATGTTCCGCTTATTTGTGTATTTACCAAGTCAAGACGTGGCATGAATCGTAGGAAGAAAGAAAACTTTCTCTACGACACTCCTTTCCCCCTGGCGACCCACAGGTGCCACTAGCACCTGTTTAGACTCTAGCTTCGCCTAGCAACCAGTCAAAAGGGACACTCCCCTGTCCCACGGCGCCCCTTTGTATCGCCTTAATGCGTGTTTAGTTATCAAGTGGTGGACGCACAATCGCCACGGGAATAAACGCCGGCGAATCTTGCCGTAAATCACGTTCGCTTTACCGTACGCTGCTCACCTGCCTGAGCCACCGCTACCTGCTGAGGTGTCCGGGGTTACTTGCTAAGGTTCTCACTTGACTTCAACACCAGGAAGTCGCTTTCCTCCCCTTCAGGGGCCTCAAGCATTAATAATAATAAAAATAATAATAATTTTTCATTTAAAATATTTTTTTCATATTTTTAATATATACTTATTTTCATATTATTATTATTATTATTATTATTATTATCAGTAGTAGTAGAAGTATTGTTATTGTTGGTGATATTTTTTTCATTGAGAGTCGTTTATTAAGACTTATATTGAGTTTAATACTATTACTATTATATTCACGTGGCTAAACCCTACGGGTGTAGTGGAACTACACCCGTAGGGTTTAGCGAATAGCTCAGTTTTCTTGGATCAAGAACCCTTGACTCGCATCAACGCACCCTTCCTGGGAATATCTTGATGCTGGCTCAAGTTCAGTGTCGCTCTGAACCCAAGAAACATTTCACCTTCGATTTTGTAAACAAATATTTCAGAGAAATTTGCACTAGCCTAAAGTGTATTAGACGACAGATGCTGCGAGGACCCGGTGTTCTCTCACTAGCCCACGGTGTAATACCTACTCAGATCTTTAAACTTACACAGATCTTTACACAAATCTTTAACCATGAATGGCGAGTGTGGTACCAGAGCTCAGATACCAAACGTGATACTAATTATTACGAACACAGGTGTAATCTAGCGGCCTGCACACCTGGTTGTAGCACGGTAACCAAGGAACTAGAAAAAAAGGCTGCAGATTAAATACTTATATTTCCTTCATCAAACAGCAAGCGGGTATGTACAATATATACAGATTACATGTGCAATAAGGCAGATGCAAGCAAGAGACACGGTGAGAACTGTTGCTACCAGATTTAGAGATAAGTCTGCCAATATTGATTGACGAGTGTACCACATCGGTTCACAATTTTGACGGGTTTCCTTGTCATTGGCTGGTTGAACCAAGGTGTTAGAATAATAAGGAGGCCCTAATCACTATACCCTTAGCACCTGCTTCACTGGTCGGGAGGGCATATCTGTATGAATAAAATATAACATACTCTTAGCATACCACAAAGTATATGGCAAGCAGGACACTCTGAACACACCAATAACTCACGGAATAGTAATAACACCATTACAAGCAAATCACGGAGCTGGTGGGACCTTGAACCCATGACCTTAGCGCCCCCCCCCCCCATGATGATAATTGAAAACAAGGCAGGTGAATCCCGTTCCGTAATTTAGACTAGTATCCCCAGCAAGCGCAACACGCAAACAACGACATTTGTTACAGGACAAATGAATGACTAGCATATTGCAAAGCCTGAAAGAAGACTTCTCAACCGTTGCCACATAGAAGGTTACTTGATAATTAAGTGAAACAAGTCGGGGTATTAGGAGTATCAGCAAGGATAAACGAACACTTAAACAGAAGATAAACAAAGTAACTTAGAGACAAAGCTTTAGTAAGGATATTAAGCTTAGTGATGGGATAGTAACTGACAGATAAAGCTTAGGGATGGGATAGTAACTAATATATAAAGCTTAGGGATGGGATAGTAACTAACAGATAAAGTTTAAGGACGGGATAGGAACCAAGGTATAAAGCTTTAGTATGGGACAGTAACTAAGATACAAAGCTTTAGTATATGATAGTAAGATATAAAGCTTTAGTATGGGATAGTAACAGCTAAGCTTAACAAGAATCAGTTCTGGACTAAATTTTGGAATTTTGGGTCACTGATGGACGACCTTCCTCTCTCAGTCTTTCTTACATAACTGATTTCAATTTCAAGGCTTCCGAGTCTGACGTATAGTGTACTTCATGAAGGTTCCAGACTTCAGGAAGTGACCTCAGTCTGTCCTTGTTTGCAACTGATGTCAAAATAATAGGTAGAAGACAGTCTGGGGAGAAGGGGAATTAAAGTCGACCTTATGTGGACTTGGACACCCTTCAAAAAGGGTTGAAATCAATGGTTTTTGGAGTTTAATCGGGAAAGAAAACAGACGACAGTGAAATCTGTAGGAGGAAACTTCACAGAGACAGTACCATCTGTAAGGGAAAACCCCCACAGAAACAGAACCATCTGTATGAGAAAAACCTCACAGAAACAGTACCATCTGTAGGAGGAAGCCCACAGAAGCAGTACCATCTGTGGGATGAAACCACACACACAGTACCATCAGTGGGAAGAAACCCACAAATACAATACCATCTGTTGGAAGTAAACCTCACAGAAGTAGTTAAAGAATATGGCCCAAGAATAATCATTTTGCAGAGCCTGTCGCCTGAAACACACACACACACACACACACACACACACACACACAGGAGAGGATGTTCCAGAGATGGGACACAGAAACAAAGGGACACAATTGGAAGTTGAAGACTCAGATGAGTCAAAGGGATGCTAGAAAATATTTCTTCAGTCACAGAGCTGTCAGGAAGTGGAATAGTCTAGCAAGTGATGTAGTGGAGGCAGGAACCATACATAGCTTTAAGACGAGGCATGATAAAGCTCATGGAGCAGGGAGAGTGAGGACCTAGTAGCGATCAGTGAAGAGGCGGGGCCAGGAGCCGAGTCTAGACTCCTGCAACGACAATTAGGTGAGTACACACAAAAACACACATAGCAGCGAAGACTAAACTCACTAAGAAAACAATAGCATTCAGGAACCTATGACAAAGAATCAGCCAACACACTCTTCACTTTATGTGTGTGACCTATTTCCGAGTACGCAGCACCAGTAAGGAACCCTCACGAAGTAAAACACTCGAGAAACTTGGAAGCTTGGTCTTGTGAGAGTGACACAGTAGGAGAGGTCTTGTGAGAGTGACACAGTAGGAGAGTTCTTGTGAGAGTGACACAGTAGGAGATGTCTTGTGAGAGTGACACAGTAGGAGAGGTCTTGTGAGAGTGACACAGCTGGAGAGGTCTTGTGAGAGTGACAGTAGAAGAGGTCTTGTGAGTGAAACAGGAGAAGTCTTGTGAGAGTGACACAGGAGAGGTTTTGTGAGTGACACAGGAGAGGTTTTGCGAGAGTGACACAATAAGAGAGGTCTTGTGAGAGTGACACAGTAAGAGAGGTCTTGTGAGAGTGACATAGTAGGAGAGTTCTTGTGAGAGTGACACAGTAGGAGAGGTCTTGTGAGAGTGACACAGTAGGAGAGGTCTTGTGAGAGTGACACAGCAGGAGAGGTCTTGTGAGAGTGACACAGTAGGAAAGGTCTTGTGAGAGTGACACAGGAGAGGTCTTGTGAGTGACACAGGAGAAGTCTTGTGAGAGTGACACAGGAGAGGTTTTGTGAGAGTTAAACAGTAGGAGAGGTTTGTGAGAGTGACACAGTAGGAGAGGTCTTGTGAGAGTGACACAGTGGAAGGGTCTTTTAAACAGTAAATCTGGATGACAATGAGAAGGCTTTTAGTGACTCTCGAGAATCAAGAAACCAGTAAGTCGGAAGGGGAACAAGAGAGTCTTGTGAGTGCCACGGGAAGGATCTATTGAGATTTAAAATAGGAAACAGAGAAGGAGTCGGACCAGAGAAACCGTCACCAGAACAGAGGCACACACAAAACACATGCAGACCTATATGCATGTTTAAAGAATAGGACAAGAACCGTCTCTGAAAGGGGAGGGACACATAGACACATGCAGGACTAATGCAGCTTTGTGATCAATATCGCTCAGAGAAGGGAGAGAGTACTAAATAGGTGATCAGTAAACCAACTGCACACACCCGTCACACACACAAACACACACACACACACACACACACAACACCACACACACACACACAGTGATGAAGCAAGACAAATAATTAGAAGGAATGACAGTGAAGTTTTGGCTTGACAATGACACTGTTTATGTTATTGTTGCTTGTTCTTTGTGATACGATAAATTTATTTGTTGGGATGACTTCCTACCTCGCGGTGCTCCGTAGGAGCAAATGTGTGTGTGTGTGTGTGTGTGTGTGTGTGTGTGTGTGTGTGTGTGTGTGTGTGTGTGTGTGTGTGTGTGTGTGTGTGTGTGTGTGTGTGTGTGTGTGTACTCACCTAGTTGTACTCACCTAGTTGAGGTTGCAGGGGTGGAGTCCAAGCTCCTGGCCCAGCCTCTTCACTGGTCGCTACTAGGTCACTCTCTCTGAACCGTGAGCTTTATCATACCTCTGCTTAAAGCTGTGTATGGATCCTGCCTCCACTACATCTCTTCCCAAACTATTCCACTTCCTGACTACTCTGTGGCTGAAGAAATACTTCCTAACATCCTTGTGATTCATCTGTGTCTTCAATTTCCAACTGTGTCCCCTTGTTACTGTGTCCAATCTCTGGAACATCCTGTCTTTGTCCACCTTGTCAATTCCTCTCAGTATTTTGTACGTCGTTATCATGTCCCCCCTATCTCTCCTGTCCTCCAGTGTCGTCAGGTTGATTTCCCTTAACCACTCCTTGTAGGACATACCTCTTAGCTTTGGGACTAGTCTTGTTGCAAACCTTTGCACTTTCTCTAGTTTCTTTACGTGCTTGGCTAGGTGTGGGTTCCAAACTGGTGCCGCATACTCCAATATGGGCCTAACGTACACCGTGTACAGGGTCCTGAACGATTCCTTATTAAGATGTCGGAATGCTGTTCTGAGGTTTGCTAGGCGCCCATATGCTGCAGCCGTTATTTGGTTGATGTGTGCTTCAGGAGATGTGCCTGGTGTTATACTCACCCCAAGATCTTTTTCCTTGAATGAGGTTTGTAGTCTCTGGCCCCCTAGACTGTACTCCGTCTGCGGTCTTCTTTGCCCTTCTCCAATGTTCATGACTTTGCACTTGGTGGGATTGAACTCCAGGAGCCAATTGCTGGACCAGGTCTGCAGCCTGTCCAGATCCCCTTGTAGTTCTCCCTGGTCTTCGATCGAGTGAATTCTTCTCATCAACTTCACGTCATCTGCAAACAGGGACACCTCGGAGTCTATTCCTTCCGTCATGTCGTTCACAAATACCAGAAACAGCACTGGTCCTAGGACTGACCCCTGAGGGACCCCGCTGGTCACAGGTGCCCACTCTGACACCTCGCCACGTACCATGACTCGCTGCTGTCTTCCTGACAAGTATTCCTTGATCCATTGTAGTGCCCTCCCTGTTATCCCTGCTTGGTGTGTGTGTGTGTGTGTGTGTGTGTATGTGTGTATGTGTGTATGTGTGTGTGTGTGTGTGTGTGTGTAAAATCGAAGCTATGGCTGTACACACACGCACACACACAGGAGGGTCAGGGGAGACATGATAACGACATATAAAATACTGCGCGGAATAGACAAGGTGGACAAAGACAGGATGTTCCAGAGATGGAACACAGAAACAAGAGGTCACAATTGGAAGTTGAAGACTCAGATGAACCAAAGGGATGTTAAAAAGTATTTCTTCCGTCATAGAGTTGTCAGGAAGTGGAATAGCTTAGACCTTAGAATGTGGCGTAGCGGAGGCGGGAACCATACATAGTTTTAAGACGAGGTTTAATGAAGCTCATGGAGCAGGGAGAGAGAGGACCCAGTAGCAGTCAGTGAAGAGGTGAGGCCAGGAGCTATGACTCGACCCCTGCAACCACAAATAGGTGAGTACACAATATCGCAGGGGTCATCCCCTCACAATATATTGTAGTCCAGCGGAATACATTATTATTATTATAATCAAGGGGAAGCGCTAAACCAGAGCGGAATACAAAAAGTGTTCTCTCCTAAATGACTAGGACGGTGTCAGGATAACAAAAACTAGGTATTATTTACCCCTCATTCCATTACAAGATATAAGCAAGCTACGTTTCTGTCATGCAGGATATCAAATGCTTGTTATAATTCTCTATCACATTTCAGCACAGGATTGCATATGCCAGCAATGTTTCCCTGCCATATTCCAGCACATGAGACAGCAAATGATTTTTACATTACCCTCTTATATTCAATCCCATATATCAAATAATAGCTGTATTTACTTCTCATCTTCAATCAGTGGTTAGGGAAGCATTGCTATCTTTTCCTATCACATTCAGTCACTAGATAAAAGCTAGCTTTGTTTCCCTGCCGTTTCAATGTTAGCCATGGTTCCCCTGTCATATTAAATTATTAGATAACAAAAGCCAGTTATGTCTCACTGTCATAGTCAGTCTCGAGATGAAAAGAAGATAGCAATGTCTCCCTTGTCATTTTCAATCACGAATTAGACGCAACACTTGGGTATCTGTATTGTGGAAACCAGTGGCACTGTGAGGCGAAACATATCCACAATAAAGGCACCAAAGTGTTGCACAAGTGTCTAATTTACCATCCTGTCTGTTCTCTGAATCAGTTATCTACATATTCAGTCACAATTTACTCTGTGCATCAGGTACTGAAATCTGTCAGCTTGAGCTGGAAGTCTTCAACACAGCCATGAGGATATCGTCAAACATTCCACTCTGGGTTCACTAAGTACGTCAGCTTGGAATGTCATTGGATGGGTGTGTATTGTGGGTATGGACGGATTATCCCATTGTATAATTGTACGTGTATGTTTGGGTTAAGATTAAAAATTATCTTCGGTGCCTACTTTGTACATGAACTTATAGAAATAAAGATTATTATTATTATTATTATTATTATTTGCTTAATTTATCCTCAGGAAAACTTATTATGCATGGGTTTTGTGGGGAATTTAGGCTCTATACGGTACTCATGAATGGGATTTTTGAGGACAAGTTTGTATATTCTTAGGATTAGAATTCTTCACTCATACACAAGTATTGTATTACTAGTGATGTTTATCAGCTGTTACGTCAACAATGAGTACATTTCTAAATTTTTTATTTTACATTTATACTCTTTCAATATTTCTAAGTTATTTATATGTATTTATATGCTACAGGATATGCGATGTTTCGCCCTATTCATGTAAATTCCATTGAGTATCCAGGGGTCCTTATCTGGTGATGCTACCATTAACTCCAGTGTGACTTGATGCAGGAAATATGGATCAAGTCCTCTAATCACATTAATCACACACCATCTACCTAGGCACTGCGTAATACTTACGGATTTAGCGCTTCCCCACTGAATATAAGGCAATATAAGTGTTCGTACCCCCAGTAGTAGGAAGGGATGGCTACTCTACCGTGTACACTTCTACCTTAGAAGTGACCAAGGTCACAGGACCGAAATGTTTTTTGATAAATATATCCAAATGTTTGCTTACATGTCTTTCTAAACCAACGTGTCGGTATCTATTACCAAGGTTTATGCCACATAAATATATCTTTATATACCGTGTGTTTTTGTATATAGATAGTCCTCATTAGTTCTACTGTCCTATATGGTAGGCTTATTTTAGAGTTGATAGTTCCCAAGTAGTATTTAACTCCAGCTCTGCTGCAACGGATCCTTTGAAGTTTCCCGTTGCTACCAAACCCATAGTGGAATCCTCGACGATATCCTTATCGCCCAAGTAATAACAACTCCAGTTCTCCTGGAAGGCAACCTTTAACACTGTCGTAACTACTGACTCGAGTCACGAAATCGTAATGACACGATTGCAAAGAAACCATACCACGGGTGGGGTTTGAACCCGCGGTCTGGAGTTTTGAGTAAGGTATGGCTTTGTAGCTACTGAACCCATAGTGGAACGCTTGACGATATCTTCATAACCCAAGTAATAACTCCAGCTCTTTGGGAACAAAATCTTTGCAGTGTAAATATAACTCAAGAAACTTGAGTCTTAGACATCCCAGACGAGAGAGAGTGATGATAACGCGGCAGTGGAGTCAGATTAGCGAAATCTGCGAAGCTGTCGTAGGTACGGAACCCATAGTGAAGCGCTTGCGTTTCTCCTCATCTCCGTCGCGAAGTCTCCCCGCTCGGGCTAACAGATATCATTACTTCTTATATACAACCAATCCAGTGATGGAATACAACAGTTAAACATGTCTAACTCTCCTTCTTACAACGTTACCATAGAAAATAGAAGAATAAAATATTTAGATGTCTAAAACGTCTAAATATTTTGTGGTTTGAGGCGTTGTCTGATATAAGAAATATTAACAACAATTTGTATATAAATACCACAACTGATGTGATGTTTGGATAAGAACATTTGTGTTGAATGAATATGTAGTTGTGATAATATTGGTAGAATTACCGATATGTTAGGTAAAAGGACACATGTGATATTAATATAACATTGTATAGTGGCAACGTTTCGCTCTCCAGGAGCTTTATCAAGACAATATGACCTCTGGTTCTAACAAAGCTGATAATTTTATCTCTCTCACTTGTTTACTTTACTCCTACATAAAACAAACAATATAAGTGTCTTCAAAAGAGGAATCTAATTTACGTATCTTTTTACAAAATTGAGGTTATGAAAATTGATGTGTGTTTTCTTCGGTAATTCGTCTCAGTGTAGTTGCTATGTTCTCTCTCTCTCTCTCTCTCTCTCTCCTCTCTCTCTCTCTCTCTCTCTCTCTCGTCTCTTGTAATTCTGCCCGCCCGGGAATCTAACCCTTACACATTTGATTGTCCATCCATTCATCCTCTGGATATCAAACTTTAATTTCGTCAAAATAATGTAATCTACAACATCTGGTTCATACTTCTCTCTACTCTGACACCTGTGTTCTCTTCCTATTGTTCTCTAAAGCACATTTGTAAAACTGACAGCGCCCTTTCTAACAGCCTTTTTGTACACTAGAGAAATGTTCGCCTTTGCTAACATTTGTTTTTTGTCATGTTAAGAGACCATTGCCACTCTACTAGCTAGTTCACTGCCAAAGCCAGGTCGCCCTCTTCTAAACATGAATAGTAGTCAGGTCCAGGCCTGGTCACGACCCGAGCCGCGGGGGCGTTGACACCCGAAACCCTCTTCCAGGTATACTCCAGATATGGTCGGTCTTCCAATCTTCAACAAGACTACTGTGATGAGAACCTTCATATAGGCTGAGGGACTGATTGCCTTATCTACTACTGTCTACAGTTACAAAATCATTCTAATAACTTCTTTACTGTACTGATAAAACTCACTTGGCTTGTATACTTGTCTACAGTATACAAGTCACTTCTCCGGCCATATGTTGTACTTTCCACAAGAGTGATGGACTGAACATATCGATTCCAGGCTGAGGGACTGATTACCTCAAACTCCTCCCCTTACCTATTTCTGCTTTGTATTGGACTGATGAAGTCACTGTGTGGCGAAACATTTCCTAAGTAAAAATTCCCATATGTTACATAAACTTGTCGGTTTTCAAAACCATTGATCACATAACACAAAGTTTAATCTCAGTAATTTTATTCGTGGGTAAAGTCGTGTGAAACATTTAATTTCTGATGTCTTTCAGTAAAGTCAATATTATTTTTAATATGCGCCTCCGAGATCCTACCAACGATGGGAGTTCAAAGCTTAACCAATTATTTAGATAAGTTATATGCTGCCAAGCCTATTGAACTTATAGTAGGACACCCTAAGTTCCCTGGTTTATGAGTCTTTATCAACCCATATAGATAAGATTTCGTTCGGATTTTTAACCCCGGAGGGTTAGCCACGCAGGATAACCCAAGAAAGTCAGTGCGTCATCGAGGACTGTCTAACTTATTTCCATTTTGGTCCTTAATCTTGTCCCCCAGGATGCGACCCACACCAGTCGACTAACACCCAGGTACCTATTTGCTGCTAGGTGAACAGGACAATAGGTGTAAGGAAACGTGTCGAAATGTTTCCACCAGCCGGGAATCGAACCCGGGCCCTCCGTGTGTGAAGCGGGAGCTTTAGCCACTAGGCCACAGGGCCTGGAAGAGTTGAGGACCTCCATGACAAGTGTTTAATTAGGTTATCATTTCCCTTCAATAGCTTTTTAAGACGTTTATTGAAATGGCTATTGGCCTGGTCGATGGGGTTCCTAACAAGCGGTTCGTAAGTTTAATTATCACTACTCAATAAATGGTTCATTTTACCTATGTATTCAATTTTATCTAAAACAACAATATTGGATTTATCACCTCTCGAGAGATGCAAAGTGTGATCATTACTGAGCACCTTGCATGCTTTAGTGAATCTTAATGGGCAGTTGGGGAGCACCAGACAGAGTAAAGTCCCATATACCATCCCTTTACATACATTAAATATATCGGGCGTCAGGTCACCATGTTTTTCGAGCATGCAGAAAGATTTTGCTATGTTTATGTAATTAACATCTTTAGATGTTGGCGCAAAGCTTAATCCAAACCCTAGTGCTGCCTGTTGTTCACTACTAAACTCTTTGCTAGACAAGTTCATTACAAAATCTGGATTTGCATGTGAAGTTCAGCCACTATGAAATTATTCAACTTTCCATGGTGACAAGAGGAAATAAACAAGAACTAGTAAGAAAATAAAAGAAACCCAGAATGGTGTGTATATATATGCTTGTACATGTATGTGTAGTATGACCTAAGCGTAAGTAGAAGTAGCAAGACGTACCTGAAATCTTGCATGTTTATGAGACAAAAAAAGACGCCAGTAATCCTATCATGTAAAACAATTACAGGCTTTCGTTTTACACTCACTTGGCAGGACGGTAGTACCTCCCTGGGCGGTTTTTGTCTACCAACATATATATATATATATATATATATATATATATATATGTTTCAAAAAATTCCAAGTATAGGTTACTAAGAACAGGTGAAAGAGGATTTCCCATTGCCATACATGTATGGACTAATAAAAACACACAAACCAGGGAATCCAGTCAGACCAATTATTAGCTCCATAGGGTCAGTTTCATATAAATTATCCAAATGGCTTGTTGATATTTTGAGCCCTATTGTTGGCAAAATTTCTAACTTTAATGTTAAAAACAACATAGACTTGGTTGATAAATTAAGCTCCTTGACTGACTTAAATTTCAACATGGTTAGTTTTGATGTTACTTCCTTGTTTACGAAAGTTCCTGTTGATGATTTATTAAGTTTATCTGAAGAACTCGTTAACTATGATTTACCATTGCCAGTTCCTACTATCATTAAACTTATTAAACTTTGCATTGATGCAAAATTTGTATTTAATGATAAGTTTTACACTCAGAAGTTTGGTATGGCAATGGGAAATCCTCTTTCACCTGTTCTTAGTAACCTATACATGGAATTTTTTGAAACAAGGTTGCTTAACACAATCCTCCCTAATAGAGCTAAATGGTTCAGATATGTTAATGATATTTTGTGTCTTATGCCCAAAAATGTAGATATGCACCATTTCCTTGGAAAATTAAATAGCTTAACCCATTCTATAAACTTTACTGTTGAGTTTGAAGAAAATAACTCATTGCCTTTTCTAGATGTTTTAATTATTAAGGGTAATAATGAATTCAAATTTAAAATTTACAGAAAACCTACAAATAACTGTTCCTATGTCCACTATTATTCCTCGCATCAAGATAGAGTCAAACTGTCTGTTTTCTCATCAATGTTTTTGAGAGCTTTACGAATTTGTAGTCCTGAGTTCATAGATGAGGAAATATCCAAAATTTATGAAATAGGTAATGATTTAAAATACCCAAGAAATGTAACTGATATTATTATTATTATAATCATGGGGAAGCGCTAAACCCGGAGGATTATACAGCGCCTGGGGGGGGGGATGTGGAAGGCATTCAGGCTTAATTCGGGGAACTGGAGCACAGATCCAATTCCCTAAATCAAGAGCCCCTCACCAACATCAAGGAACCTTCTTTGAGGGGAATGTAACTGATAAATCTTTTAAAGTTGCTAGAAATACTTTTTACAATCCAAAAAGGGACAACCAGCCTTATTCAACTAAAAATATGTTGGTTCTCCCTTACCATGAAAACTTGGTTGATATGCCTTCTCTTCTTAAGACTTTTAATATTAAAGTTGTATTCAAAAATCTTGATACATTTAAAAAAAACTTTTGATAAAGAATTCCCCCCAAAAATGCTGATGGATGTGTCTATAAGATTCCTGTAAAATTTGCGAAAAGTTTATTACGGTCAAACGGGCCCAAAAAATCTCGAACTAAAATTAAAACAACATAAATATAGCATTAGAACTGGACAAGATTCCAATGCTCTATTTATTCATGTAAGAGATTTTAACCATCCAATTGATTTTCAAAAAGTTGAGAAAGTAGTATCAAGCAAGTCCATGGTCGACGGGAATATAATTGAATCTTGTTTCAAAAAAAGCATTTTGACAATAATAATGAATATTTCCTTTGGTTTATAAAAATTTAGATCCTTTTATAATTAATAGAATTTGGGAAGAATTTAATAATACACTGGACAAATAATAATTTTTAAATTTTCTTGGGTAGAATAGTTTGTTGGTGAGTTGTGCAAAGGACCTGTCCAGTTGGGCCGGCGCGCGTCAGGTGTTTAACCGTTGTGGGATCTGATAGTGAGGTGTTGGCCAGAGCCCTTATATAGCTTCCTTGATGCTTTACTTTCATAGTTCCTTGATAATGTGAGTAGTCACGAAAGCGCTTGGAATTTCTCTATTCTTTCAGAGTGGTTGTTTTGCATATTCTGAAATCACCTGTTTACTGTGATCTTATTACATTTTATATATATTATATATATAAAAATATATATATATTATATAAATATTTTAAATTGCGTTGGAAGAACGTATATTTACCTTTCAACCCAATCGCCCATAGATGGAGGGACTGAGACAAGGTCTTACTGGCCAGCGCCAGTCCCTCTCTCAGTGGGATTAAGAGACCAGCTTGAGGCGTTCTAATCACAGATCACAGCCACTCAAGGCTTCCAAGGATCTCACGGCAAAGAGCATTCCAGCCGCTCTAGTCAAGGCTCATTTGTATAAAACCTTAGTTAATCGTTGAGTCAGAGACCCAACGTCTGAAAGCCAGCTTCCTACCCTCTCTCTCTCCCTCTCTCTCTCCCTCTCTCTCTCTCTCTCTCTCTCTCTCTCTCTCTCTCTCTCCCTCCTTTCGGTTGAGTGGCTCTGACGTGAAAGAAGAAAATAAGAATTTATTGAGTAAAACACGCACAAAAACTTCTTTTCAGAGCTTAGGTCCATTCCTGAGGCCTCCTGTGGCCACGGGGCCCCTTGTGGCCACGGGGCCCCCTGTGGCCACGGGGCCCCCTGTGGCTACGGGGGCCCATGCGGCTAGGGGGCCCATGCAGTTACGGGGGACCCTTGTGGCTATAGGGGCACGAATCGTTTCTGGGGTCACAGTCCCCTCCTCGAACCACGCTACCAGCAGTGTACAACAACAACCACCTTCCTTTACCACACCAACCACCACTACAACCACCACAACCACCACACCAACCATCACTACAACCACCATTACAACCTCCACACCAACCACCACACCAACCACCACTACAACTACCACTACAACCACCACTACAACCACCTCTACAACCACCACTGCAATCACCACTGCAATCACCACTACAACCGCCACTACAACCACTACAATCACCACTACAACCACCACTACAGCCACCAATCACACTACAACCACCACTACAATCACCACTACAACTACATACAATCACTACAACCACCACTACAACCACCACTACAATCACCACTACAACCACTACAACCACCACTACAATCACTACTACACCCACCACTACAACCACCACTACAACCACCACTACAACCACCACTACAACCACCACTACAACCACTACAACCACCACCATCACTACACAAACACACCAACCACAGTCTTCAACTCGCAGTCTCAGAGTTTATGTAAGAAAAAAAACACCTGAGCGTAGATTTCGGGAGAAAAGAGGAAACGGTAGAGAACGAAAGAGCAAGTAGAGAGAGGTGAGAGAGATGATAATGGGAGATGACAGGGAGGGGAAGCTGAGGGCTCGGGCGTGAGACCGGAAGTGGCTAACCTGTGTATTGTTAGGAGATGAAAGATTTGACCCAGATGCTGCTAGTCCCTCACGATATGAATGACGCACTGATTACTTCTTCAGTGTGGCCCTTCCTTCACTTCTTCTCCCTCCTTCTTTCCCTCTATACCTGGCTCTATCCTTTCCTAATTTCCTTACTTTCTATCGTAGTCTTGCCCTCTCTCTCTCTCTTCCTATACATCTACAAAAGTTATTAACTCCTCCTTCCTGCTCTCCTTTCCTATGTATCTCAGTCCTTCCTTCCCTACACAACACACTTTTTTTTAACAGGATTTGACAAGGTTAGGTTAAGAAAAGCACCTAACCCCTCCCTACATCTCTCTCTCTCTCTCTCTCTCTCTATCTCTCTCTCTCTCTCTCTCTCTCTCTCTCTCCCTTCTTCCATTTCTTCCTTCCGTTTACAGATGCTGTAAACAGGCTTTGCTATGCACCAGCAGAAAATAACTTCACCTATGGACGATCTCAAGTAATTACGACACCTCTACCTCCACACCCGGATCATCTAAGGTAATTACTTCTCCTGTACCTGCATGTACGGAGGATTTAAGAAAATTAGAAAATTTGTACCTGCATTTACAGATGATCAAATGTAATTTCATGGCTTGTACTGGCGCTTAATAACAATAATAATAATAATAATAATAATTATTATTATTATTATTAATAATAATAATTATTATTATTATTATTATTATTACGCACCGGCCGTCTGACACCCACCTACCATCACTCCATCTTGTCTTGCCAGAGACATGCCGACATTACAGTTCAGATGTCCCCTTCAAATTGCAGTATCTCCACCCCTCCTTCTGAGTGCAGCCACTGTGCTTCCCACCTCCAGGACTCAAACCTGGTTAATTGGTTTCCCTGAATCCTTTCATAAATGTTACTTTGCTCACACTTTAACAGCACATCAGGTCATAAAAACCACTTGCCACCACTCCTACCACGCTCAAAGACGCTTGTTGGATGCCTAAGCCCCTCGCATACAAAAACCTCCTATCTCCAAACTACGAATTCTCTGCATAATATATATACCACACACTGCCCTCAGACACAACATCTCCACTGCCTCCAGCCTCCTCCTCGCTGCAACTTTTAGAACTCATGCTTCGCACCCATTTAAGAATGCTGGTACCATTATACTCTCATGCATTCCTCTTTTCGGCTTCATGGATATCGTTCTGTGTCTCCTCGGACACCTCAGTGCACCACCCACCTTTTTCCCTCTCATCACTTCTATGGACTGCTTTATCTGTTCATAGACCCGTCTGGACTCAACTCCTCTCCCACATATGTCAACACATTCACCTCCTACATACTCCCACCTTCCAATCTGATATTCAGTCTTTCATATCTACTTTTTTACCCTCCTCACCTTGCTCTTTCCTATATTCACTTTTAATTTTCTTCTTTACATAACCTACCAACTTCTCTCTTTGCAACTTCTCTTCAGAATCTTCCATAAACAAAGTGTCAGCGGCCAAAAAAAAAAAAAAAGCGGCAACTCGCAGTCTGTATTAGATTCATTATCTTTCAGTCCCACACCTCTCTCCAGCGTTCATTTCTTTCACAACCCTATCAATATGTTAATTAAACAACCATGCTGACATCATGTCTAAGGCCTAGTTTTACTGAAAAATCATTTACCTCTCTAACCTCAGCTTCACTATCCTTCTAAAAACTCTTAACTACTTTAACCAACTTACCTCCTATTAAATACACTTGTAACATCTGCCACATTGCTCCTCTATCCACCCTATCAAAGGCCTTTTCTAAGTCCATAAATAAAACGAAAATTTTCTTTTTATTGAAATATTATTAATTTAAATGCTTCAATATAAACAACTGATGTACACACACACTAAAACTTCCCTGTTAATGATTGTTATCGATGCAAAGTTCTAACCTCGGTGTGTGTGTGGTTAGCTTCATAGGTTTAAGTACTCTAAGTAGGATTACAATCCATCAGGACAGTAATCTCCAAAACAATCTGAGATTAATCCCATGGGAGTTAAATTCCGAAGTTTCAGTACCACAGCGGCCAGAGATTTATAAATCGTTGCGATTTATTTTTGTTAGAGTAAAATGTTTTTTTTTATAAGTGAGCTGGGAATGCACATAGTATGCAGTTTCTTTCAGACACTAATAATTATATTTTCTATTATCATTATTAAAATATAAATCAATATTACCGTTCAATTTCACTTTTAATAAAGAAAAACAGGACAATGCAGATTATATTATATATATATATATATATATATATATATATATATATATATATATATAATATATATATATATATATATATATATATATAATATATATATAAATATAATTTGCCGTGCCGAATAGGTAAAACTTGCCATTTTGGCTTAAATAGTAACGCTATTTAAGCCAATTTAACGCTATTTTCGCTGGCAAGCGAAAATTTGTACATGCAATAATTTCGCAAAAATCATTCTGAACCTAAGGAAAAAAATATATTTCACTGTGTTTGTTTATTACTAAATTATTGTAAACCTATGTAAAGTATATTTTGTTGAATTAGGCTAAATTTAATTGCACTTGCTATAATAAGGTTAGGTAAGTTTTCTAAGGTTCTTTTTGCACAAAATTATTAATTTTTACATTAACATAAATGAAAAAATATATCTTTAAACGTATAAGAGAAAACTATAGAGAGAACTTCATTTTAAATGAGATCTTTCTAAGTGACCAGTTTTACCTATATAAATATATACATATAATATATATATATATATATATATATATATATATATATATATATATATATATATATATATATATATATATATATATATATATATATATAAGAACATGAGTACGGAGGAACACTTCAGAAGGCCTACTGGCCCATACAAGGCAGGTCCTTATCTTGTAGGTATCACTATATCAGTTCCTCTTTGACAATATTATTTACTCAGATAAGATCATCTGATTGTACCGACCTGAGGGTTGAGTCTCAGCTCTTGAGTCCTGTTTGCCATACATTGATACTTGTGTGTGTGTGTGTCTGTGTGTGTGTGTCTGTGTGTGTGTATGTGTGTGTGTCTGTATGTGTGTATGTGTGTGTGTGTGTGTGTGTGTGTGTGTGTGTGTGTGTGTGTGTGTGTGTGTGTGTATGTGTGTGTGTGTGTGTGTGTGTGTGTGTATGTGTGTGTGTATGTGTACTCACCTAGTTGTACTCACCTAGTTGTACTCACCTAGTTGAGGTTGCAGGGGTCGAGTCCAAGCTCCTGGCCCCGCCTCTTCACTGGTCGCTACTAGGTCACTCTCCCTGAACCATGAGCTTTATCGTACCTCTGCTTAAAGCTATGTATGGATCCTGACTCCACTACATCGCTTCCCAAACTATTCCACTTCCTGACTACTCTGTGGCTGAAGAAATACTTCCTAACATCCCTGTGATTCATCTGCGTCTTCAGTTTCCAACTGTGTCCCCTTGTTACTGTGTCCAGTCTCTGGAACATCCTGTATTTGTCCACCTTGTCAATTCCTCTCAGTATTTTGTAAGTCGTTATCATGTCCCCCCTATCTCTCCTGTCCTCCAGTGTCGTCAGGTTGATTTTCCTTAACCTCTCCTCATAGGACATACCTCTTAGCTCTGGGACTAGTCTTGTTGCAAACCTTTGCACATTCTCTAGTTTTCTTTACATGCTTGGCTAGGTGTGGGTTCCAAACTGGTGCCGCATACTCCAATATGGGCCTAACGTACACGGTGTACAGGGTCCTGAATGATTCCTTATTAAGATGTCGGAATGCTGTTCTGAGGTTTGCCAGGCGCCCATATGCTGCAGCAGTTATTTGGTTGATGTGCGCTTCAGGAGATGTGCCTGGTGTTATACTCACCCCAAGATCTTTTTCCTTGAGTGAGGTTTGTAGTCTCTGACCCCCTAGACTGTACTCCATCTGCGGTCTTCTTTGCCCTTCCCCAATCCTCATGACTTTGCACTTGGTGGGATTGAACTCCAGGAGCCAGTTGCTGGACCAGGTCTGCAGCCTGTCCAGATCCCTTTGTAGTTCTGCCTGGTCTTCGATCGAATGAACTCTTCTCATCAACTTCACGTCATCTGCAAACAGGGACACTTCGGAGTCTATTCCTTCCGCCATGTCGTTCACAAATACCAGAAACAGCACTGGTCCTAGGACTGACCCCTGTGGGACCCCGCTGGTCACAGGTGCCCACTCTGACACCTCGCCTCGTACCTGTATGTGTGTATATGTGTGTGTGTATGTGTATGTGTGTGTGTGTATGTGTGTGTGTATGTGTGTGTGTATGCGTGTGTGTGTATGTGTGTGTGTGTGTGTGTGCGTGTGTGTGCGCGCGCGCGCGCACATACACACACCTGTTTACAGGGACGTGCCTTTGTATCTACATATTATTATGCATGTACGTAAGCTTGTATATGTGCGCATGTACGTGCATGTGTGTAAAAAGGTGTGGCTGGGCGTCATGTGCACACGTTCCCACACACACACCACCACAGCTGTTATGGTAACACTGCCACCATCACCACAACTGTTATGGTAACACTGCCACCATCACCACCACTGTTATGGTAACACTGCCACCATCACCACCGCAGCTGTTATGGTAACACTGCCACCATCACCACCGCAGCTGTTATGGTAACACTGCCACCGTCACCACCACTGTTACGTAACTGCCACCATCACCACCACCACCACTGTTATTGTAACAGTGCCACCATCACCACCACTGTTATGGTAACTTTGTCACCATCACCACCACTGTTATGGTAACACTGCCACCATCACCACCACTGTTATGGTAACACTGCCACCATCACCACCACTGTTATGGTAACACTGCCACCATCACCACCACTGTTATGGTAACTTTGCCACCATCACCACCACTTATGGTAACACTGCCACCATCACCACCACAGCTGTTATGGTAACACTGCCACCATCACCACCACAGCTGTTATGGTAACAGTGCCACCTTCACTACCACTGTTATGGTAACAGTGCCACCATCACCACCACAGCTGTTATGGTAACACTGCCACCATCACCACCACTGTTATGGTAACAGTGCCATCACCACCACTGTTATGGTAACAGTGCCACCATCACCACCATTGTTATGGTAACACTGCCACCATCACCACCACTGTTATGGTAACACTGCCACCATCACCACCACTGTTATGGTAACACTGCCACCATCACCACCACTGTTATGGTAACTGCCACCATCACCACCACTGTTATGGTAACACTGCCACCATCACCACCACTGTTATGGTAACACTGCCACCATCACCACCACTGTTATGGTAACACTGCCACCATCACCACCACTGTTATGGTAACACTGTCATTAGAAGCTTTCCTACTTGCATTTCATCCGTTTCTAAATACATCACTAGAATTAGAATTTGAAAACATCTAGATAAAATGTTTCTAAGAACAGATCATTAGAATTAGATTATAAAAATAATTTTCTAATCTTGAAATAATAAATCATTAGATTTAGAATATGCAACTAATTTTAGATCTCTATATGACACATTAGATTTAGAATATGAAGACATTTTATACATCATTAAATAAAGGACTGTAATTTAGAATTAACAAATGCTACATAAATACAGTATTTCTAAATGAGAGGAGAGGCGATTTAGTATATCAAAGATTTAGAAGATTTTGAATAAGGGATCCAGCCCTGAATGTTTGAAAAACATATATATATATATATATATATATATATATATATATATAATTTTATTTAGTAATTTTCTAGACATCCACCCTCCCCCTCTCCCACTTCCCCTACCTCCCTACCCCTCCACACCTTCCCCTTCCTCAGTCCATCAAAAAAATCTAATTCAAAAATATATGCCCAGACATTCAAACTAGAATTTTACAGAGAGCAGAATTGTGTGTGTGTGTGTGTGTGTGTGTGTGTGTGTTGTGTGTTGTGTGTGTGTGTGTGTGTGTGTGTGTGTGTGTGTATGTGTGCGTGTGTGTGTGTGTGTGTGTGCGTGTGTGTTTTTAGTTACTAATTGTCAAAGTCTCATGTCCAAAAACACTTGGCCTGTTTTGTGTGTATGTAAAATGTGTGTGTGGTGTGTGTGGGGTGTGTGTGTTGTGTGGTGTGTGTTGTGTGGTGTGTTGTGTGTGTGTATTTATGATCTAGCGTCAGGTGAATTTCCCATTTTATTGGTTCATGTTTTAAGGGCTGAAATTCCGCCTCTGCATGTTTGTGTGTGTGTTGTGTGTGTTGTGTGTGTGTGTGTGTGTGTTGTTTTTAGCAGGGTGTAAAGTTTGGCGGAGCGTGAATCACAATCGTATCATTGGCTTAGCACTGCTAGGCTCCAGCTGGGGAGGGTGCCACCTCGCAAACTGCGATCTTGTGGACGGGGTGCGTAAGGGTGAGGGGGAGGTGTGGCACCAATAGTGCCCTTGTGCCATATGAGTGCTGATGAGTACTCCTGCAGATGTCGCTGCGTGTGTGTGTGTGTGTGTGTACTCACTGAGTTGTGTTTAGGAGTGACCGAGTCTTAGCTCCTGGCCCCTGCGTGTCAGACTGCAAGCATGGCTCACCACTCCTTCCTGTCTGGCCTAATTAATTAACCACCAACTAGTAACTAGCTACCCACACTCTGTAATGGCATCCAGAAGCTCAACCTTCCTATTTATCCCCCTATTGATCCTCACTCAACCACTCGTCACAACAAACCCACATACAATACCCTGGCTTAATATATACAACAGATTAAGCAGATTGTTTAAATAAACTGGAATGTGAGACATGGTATTGTAACATTTAATAAAAAAATAAGGAGGGGAATTCACGAGTTATTTTAAATGAAAAATTAATAGTTGTTTAGACTAAGTTCGTCCACTAACTGTTAGGACAGTGACACAGGATCTCAGTATCTGTAACTAGGAAAAAGACAACACTGACTGGAACAATACACAAATAATTCGCACATAGGAGAGAGGAGCTTGTGACGACGTTTTGGTTCCTTCTCTCCTTTTTGTTTGTGTGACTTTGTAAATGGTGCAAGTCGGACCGAAACGTTGTCGTAAGCTCCTCTCTCCTATGTGCGGGTTGTGTATCTCAGTATTAAGTTACTACTATTCATTGTCAAGTCTATTACACTTGTATCAAGACTATACCAGGAAGGAGGAAGATACATCGTAGTGATTACCACGAGTGAGGACTCCAAGACACAGTACTGGCAGACAGGACTTCCTGAGTCCTTAGAGACACAATGGAACTGAGTTACTTTGACTTTTTTTTATGTTATCCTGGGTAATTTATACTAGGATAATTGTATTTGTGTGTACCTGTGCCTAAATAAACTTACTTATTTACCGTATTTTCCGGCATATAAGGCGCACGACAGAGGTATCATAAGGGTACATCAGTCATCATATTCAAGGGTTAATTATCCTCTTACTTTACGCTAAAGCGTAACCCAAGACAACCTTTAACGCTGACCTTGAGCATATAAGGCGCAGGGTGATCTTCCAAGACTTTTTATGGGGAAAAAGGAGCGCTTTATATGCTGGGAAATACGGTACTTATTAGCTTATACTCTTGCACTGTTGTTATTACGTCCTCAGCCCAGATCCACTAACTGGTCTATGCACCGTGCCAGCCAGTACATCACTGACTCTTCCATTCTTCATTTGTAATAAAGTTGGTAGAATTACCGACAATATGTAAAGTAAAAGGACACAAATGCAACTAATGTGACTTTTTATTGTGGCAACGTTTCGCTTGATAAAACTCCTGGAGAGCGAAACGTTGCCACAATAAAAAGTCACATTAGTTGCATTTGTGTCCTTTTACTTTACATTCTTCACTTCTTTGTCCTCCTCTTCCTCTCTTTCTCTCTCTCTCTCTCTCTCTCTCCTCAGTCCTCATTCCCCAGCCAAAACATCATAATCACCTTACATATGATCCTCGTGGTGAATCAGCACTATCAGTCCAGTTAAAGGGTCTACCTTTATGTGGGCTGATTAACCAACCATTCCAGTTAACTAAATACACCGTAATCCCTTCCCCTCTTGCATTATGGAATTAAGAAATATTTGATAAAAAGTGGTAAATTAGTGTTTATATTTAGAGAAGTGAACCTAAGTGGTTACGAAGGGGGTCAAGAGATTTCACACCTCCGCCCACTGTAATTAAGGTGGGTTCAGTGTTGGAAATATTAAAGTGACCATTCAAGATGTCTTTTGTGTTTGTTTAGTGGAGTGTAATTATCGCCCAGGAATAATTAGGAAACACATTACTCGATGCGTGGAACAATTTTCCGAGTAGGATAATATAAGACCTTGGGTAGTTTTATGAACAGATTGGACAAATATACGAGTAAGAAGGGATGGGTTTGATTAGTATCTGAGATAATGAAGCTAATTCTTAGGAAGCTTTGGGGAAAGGCTGGATGAGTAGGTGGGTGGGTGGGAATGGTTGGTTTAGAGAGGGACCTGTCGAGTTTGGGCAAGTAAGCTTGTTGTAGTGTTCTTTCATTGTGTTCTTATGTATGTGTGTGAGACAAAGCTCCTGGCCTCTCCTCCAAGACTACTTTGATCGGCATCTTCGATTTCTGCCCTCTTTGGCCTTATCGTTTCTATTCTTAAAGCTGTGTATAAAATTTGCGTCCACCATTTCCTCATCCAGAAAATCCGTGTTGGTTTTCTGCAGAAAATCTCCTCCCAAGTGATGCAATGTTCTCCGAAACTTGTAATAAAATGCATGGTAAAGATACTGGCCTATAAATCAGATCCTCTTGCCCGTCTTATATATATATATATATATATATATATATATATATATATATATATATAATATATATATATATATATATATATATATATATATATTGGGACTCCACTGACGTTTTACCAATTTTCTAGCAGTTGCCTTGATTGCAGATATTGGCTGAAGATTTTTTTGCAAAAGGTCACGCTCTTCTCAGTAGCCATGGGATATGGTATTTCATACCATTTATTTCCAGCCATGGGATATGCTGTCTGGTTCTACTGTTTTTATTGAAGATTGAGACACTTATGCAACATATGGGAATCTTTATTGAAGAAACGTTTCGCCACACAGTGGCTTCATCAGTCCAATACAAAGCAGGAAGGTGTAAGGAGAGGAGTTTGAGGCAATCAGTCCCTCAGCCAGGAATCGATGTGTTCAGTCCATCACTCTTGTAGGAAGTACCGCATAGGGCCAGAGAGGTGGCTTATATACTGTAGTCAGGCGAGGCTAAGTAGGAGGAGGCGGGGTCATAGTGGTATCATCCACTAGTCAAAGTAGGTCTTCGTCCAAAGGTTGGACAAGGAGTCTCTGTGGAGGACACAGGCGTACTGTCGTCTCTGTTATTAGCATTCCAATGCTCGTTCAGGCGGACTGAAAGATCTCTGTCTGTTTCCCTACATATATCTTGTGACAATATCCATAGGAGATGGTGGAGACGCAAATCGTTCTCACTAAACAAGACCTTAGACACTGACGATGCCTGTAAGCCTCCCTAATCGCCGTCACCGGCACAATAGAACGTAACACTGGAAACCACAAAATTTCTAAAACATTAACATACATGGCACTCAACCAGACAAAGCACCACCTACCCAGCAACACAGGAGTCATTATTATAATAAAAAAGAAGCGCTAAACCGCAAAGGTTGTACAGTCACATGATCTCATCGTCTACCCGTCCTCAACCCAACATGGCATTCTTCAGGTCACCATGCGTCACTCCCACCTCACTCTCCTCCTATATATAATGTCTTTCAACCTCTGTATGTTAGAAGTGATAAAGATCCCAGGACCGAAACATTTTCTAATTAATTTGCCCTAGTGTTTGCATACCTGTTTCTAAACCAACTTGTCGGTTCATACCACTGTTTTTGTTACGTCAAGCTTACTTAGTAGCTAACTAGTTCGGAGAACCGACACGTTTATAAATCACTTACCTCAAACTCCTTCTGATCTTCACCATTCTTCTATGTATAGCACTGATGAAGCCACTGTGTGGCGAAACGTTTCCTGAATAAAGATAACCAAGTGTTGCACATGTGTCTAATATATCAGCTTACTTAGCAGTCTTGTTACTGTTTGTGTTGATGGGTCCTAACACCTGGTGGTTTTGACTGACTACAGTGACTTAAGGTTCCTCTCCACTTTCTTCGTTGATGACCACCTTGAATCATCCCTTCAGCTCTTCACATATGTCTAAGTCATCTTCCTTCAACTACCACCCCTCCCTCCTCCTCCTCCTTTCAGTATTATCACTTGGTCCAATATAGTTGACGCCGTTCAGTCTGGCTGTGAAGTCACACTGGTTCAGTTCGGCGTTATATGATAATGGGATTTATAGACTGTTTTTCTCTGTGATCCTGACTGAACCATGAGCTCTATTTTCTCTTTTTTATATATATCATGATCGATACGAACCTTTCCTTTGTCTCTTGGCACTTTCACTATTACTTTCATCCTGTTCAAATTTTCCACCCAGTTTCCCTTCCCATTGCACCTCTCTCAACAGACTGACCATACCATTTTAGTCCCCTCTTCTTTAATCCCATTTTCTGTTATCGAATTCCTTCATTTCTTTTTTTTATCATCCCTGTTTCCATATGGTGGCAGCGATCGGTTTTAATTAATATTCATTGTGTGTGAGTACTAGATTGAGTCTTGCTGGTGATCTTTCCCTCTTACTCCTTTACGTGTTGGCTCCGAAAATTCTTCATTGCCGCTTTACTAAGTTATACTCTCAATGGTTCTTGCCTTCCATGGATGAATCCAATTCTTCGAGTCACCTTTCGGTAGCGTTGCTTTCTCTTTCTCTCTCTGTTTCCAATTGTGAACCATTAGATGCTACCTGGAGTCTACCTGGAGGGTGTTCCTGGGCCCAGTCCTTGATCCGGCCTCCCGGTGGATCTGGGCCTCATAAACCAAGCTGTTACTGCTGGCCGCACGTAGTCCAACGTACGAACCACAGTCCGGCTGGTCAGGTCCTGCCTTTAGGTGTCTGTGCAGCTCCCTGTTGAAGGCAGCCACTGTAATACTATTCTCATCCTCCTTCCTTGGCCTCCTTTTTGTTTGGTTGTGGTTTCTATATCATTGTTTCCTCAGATACCACAGTACATGCTACATGTTTTTAGAACTACCCTGCTTCTGTGTGTCCTAATTCCTCAAATTACCCATGGCTTCTGACCCTCCGTGAGTCTCATTCTCATCCTTAGTTATCCCCTTTTATTTCTTCCCGTTTGGAACCACTCTGGAAATATTCGAATTATTCTTGGATGTTTCGTCTCCGTGATAGCTACTATATCAGGATTTTCTTCAATCATTCTTCCTATCATGATTTTCACTTTTGTTAACGATTGTAGCGTCATCGAGTAACATTAACTCTTCAATCTCTTACTGTTTTCTGGGTAACACTGTTTTCTTTTGTTTCTGGAGCTGCTGGACAAGGAGTCTTTTTGTTAAGCTTTTGACATTTCCTGGACATTGATCTCATCAACTCATCCATTCCGAGCGCGGTGGTATGTTCTCTGTTCCATGCCTCTGCTGTTTTTCCCCTTCTTTCCCATCTTTTCCATGCCTGATCATCTTTAATGTAGACGGAGTCAGAGTTGCGAGATTCCCTCAGATTCGGGGCTTCAAGCCTCACCCGGTACCTGATTTCAGGTCTCTGCTTTCTGCCCCTGTAAACAGAATTCACACTGGCCGTATCTTCTGCTCAACTTGTGCTCTTTTAAAACACAGATTATTGCTCATCTAGCATCTACAGTTTCCTGTGTTATATCTTCAACTTTTTGGGTCTTCTGCCTTCCTGAATACCTTCCAACCCTCCCCCCCCCCCGTCCCACAGAAGCTGTATAATCCTACGGGTTTAGCGCTTCCCATGATTAATAATAATTCTTCTGCCTTTGTATTTTCCTTTTTTTAATTTACCTGCTTCTTTTAACCCAAACAATACAGTAGCTCTTGGCCTAGTGGTATCGTGATGTGGTCTATGTCTAATAGGCTGCATGATGAGGCCTATGCCCAATAGGCTACAATTTCCTAATCCTTTCCCTTCGGGGGGGAGGTGTTTCTATTCTAGTAAATAGCTCTAAATCCAAGGAAGTGGAGCTGTATGCCTTGAGGATCACATATGATTGCCTGTCACTGCCAAGACGCAGCGTAATCCCTACAGGTTTAGCGTTTCCCCACCAAGCGTTATTTAGCAACGCATCTCCGTTATTCGTCGTAAAACATCGAAAACGATGAAGACGATAACGATGACTAACGGGAATATAAACCCGGAGGGTTGACAACCCAGGATAACCTCCAGCAAGCCAATCATTGTGGCTTATTTCCACTGGGTTTGCAATGTACACACACTGGCTTGTCTTCCATGTATACTCCCTGGAGTCCAGTTTGAGGGTTAATATCTCGGTAATATTTGTGCAAAGAAATATCTTGTATTATCTATAAAGAGAAATACCACAGTATTACCAGTAAGAAATATCACAGTAATATCAGTGAGAAATATCACATTAATATCAGTGAGAAATATCACAGTAATATCAGTGAGAAATATCACAGTAATATCAGTGATATATATTCATAAATCAAGGAGGAAAGCGCTAAACCGGAGGATTTTACAGCGCCTGGGGGGATGTGGAAGGCATTCACGTAATTAATTGGGGAACTGACACAGAATTCAAATTCCTAAATCAGAGCCCCTCATCACAAATCAAGGAACCTTCCTTGAGGGGAGTAATATCAGTGAGAAATATCACAGTAATATCAGTAAGAAATATCACAGTAATATCAGTGAGAAATATCACAGTAATATCAGTGAGAAATATCACAGTAATATCAGTGAGAAATATCACAGTAATATCAGTGAGAAATATCACAGTATTACCAGTAAGAAATATCACATTAATATCAGTGAGAAATATCACAGTAATATCAGTGAGAAATACCACAGTATTACCAGTAAGAAATATCACATTAATATCAGTGAGAAAAATCACAGTAATATCAGTGAGAAATATCACAGTAATATCAGTGAGAATTTATAAGGAAATCAGATGAAGTTTACTAAGGAAATCAATACAGTTTACTAAAAAAAAAAAAAAAAAAAAAAAAAAAAAAAAAAAAAAAAAAAAATTACCCTTATCTTAAATAAAAAAAAAAAAAAAAAAAAAAAAAAAAAAAAAAAAAAAAAAAAAAAAAAGTTTGTTTTCAAATATATAAAAGAAATCTTTAAGAGGCTCATCTGTAATGTTAAACCAAATTAAACCTGAAGTTCATACAAAATAAACATGTTTTAAACAGGTTTGAATAAAATATAAGAGTAGTGTCTTTAATTCAGTTAAGGGAGTTTTTTGTATCATCTTTTTCTAATAAATAAATAAATACAAAAGCACGAGCAAAAATAAATAGGTTTCCAGGAAATGGAAAATATTGGGGTATTTTTTCTTTTAAATTCTTGCTTCGAGATCTTTGAAAGTTTCCGAATGGTAACCTGAGAACGTCTCTTCTGATCGGATTCACACTTTTTAGCGTCATTTGCGTCTTTAGAAAATCGAATTGTAATGAAGGTTGTCAGATACGTCTACTGAACGTATGAAAATAACAGAGTTTTCCGGCGTGATACCTTTATGAAGCCTCTTCTGATTGGCTTCACACTCAGAGCAATGTTCTGATTGTTACTGGAGCGTGTGTAGATGTTAATATGCCATGTGTGGTGTTTTTCAGTGCTTTAGCCTGATATATACGAAACATGAAGCATCATTTTGTGTTTCGTGTTCATATTCAATATATTGTTACACTGAAAAGTTCAGGTATTAGCAGATAACAGGTCCTAGCAGTTGTTAGAAATAAACTGCTTCCAAAAATAACCAGTCACAAATGTGCAAAAGTCAAAAATATGCAGATGTTAGGTCATGTCAAGGCTCTCGTAAGAGAGTTTGTGTGGTCACCGTGTTGTGAAGTGAGCGTGGCGAGGAGTGATTAGGTATCCTGCAAACTAGGGTAGTCAGGACGCTCTAACTACCTGCTGCCTTACCTGCTGCCTACCTGCTGCCTTAGAAATAACAACAACAGAAGCTTCTAAGCACCGACGACTACTAATATCAGGTTTGGTGAAGATTAGTTTGCCAGCTCACCAATACATGAGGTTACCTTCAGCGCCTCATTTAGACTGTGCTGCCCAATTCTAGCCTCCATAATAGAGAATGGGCATAAAAGCTCTGGAAAATGTATAGAGAAGGATGACACAGTTGATCCCATGTATCAGAAATCTTTCCTATGATGCTAGACTGAGGGCACTGAATCTGCACTCACTAGAAATGTGTAGAATTAGGGTGAACATGATAGAGGTGTATAAATGGAAGACATGAATAAAGAAGACATAAATAATGTGCCAAAAAAATAAAATGACCAAGACAGGACTCGCAGCAATGGGTTCAAGATGGAAAATATTAGATTTAGAAAGAAAATAGGAAAGTACCGGTTTGGTAATATATTTGTGGATGAGTAGACCAAACTCCCGAGGAGTGTTATTGAAGCTAAAACTTTGAGTAGCTTTAAAAATAAGTTAGAAAAGTATATAAGCAGGAGGACTGCAGCAGACCTGCCGCAGTGCTCCTGCTTCTTATGTTCTCGTAACACAAGCGTTCATCTGGTTATCCTTAGTACATAAAAACATAAGAAAGGAGGAACACTGCAGTAGGCCTGTTGGCCCATACTGGGCAGGTCCTTTACAAATCCAACTCACTACATGCTTCCTTAGTGTTCACTATCCTTGGTTGACAGGCTATTAGATCTAGGAAACAGACTAATTAAGCTAAAACAACTACACAGATACAGGTATGTGATGAATGGTTTGAAAAACCGACAAGTTAAAGATTGAGACACTTATGCAACATATGGCTGAGGGACTGATTACCTCAAACTCCTCCTCTCCTTACGCCTTTCTTCTTTGTATTAGACTGATGAAGCCACTGTGTGGCGAAACGTTTCCTGAATAAAGATTCTCATATGTTGCATAAGTGTCTCAATCAGGTACAGGTATGTTTGCCAGGATGGGTCCTGGGTCGGGTCTTCTCTATGTGGTGACCCAATAGTGGCTCCCGAAGGAATGTTGGACTGTATACAAGTGATGTACCGCTTACAGCCCTACTGCGGGTGCAGCTTTTTGTCAAGGGCACGGCGACCTTCTTCGGGTCAGGTGGGGTAACATTTACAGCCCTAGAACTGGGCACGGTGAGTCTTCTTCAGCACAAGTGGTATAGCAGTTAGCTACAATCGTCACAGACGCCCAGAAACTGGGGTACAGCACGTCTTTGGTTCAAATGGTGTCTTCGGTCCGGTGTGTATGATAGTGAGTCGTCTCCAGCTCCACAGACTACTCTGCTACCTTCCCCACTCACACAGAGCTCGTAGGGAGAAGCAGAGGTACTAGCACAAGGAGTGTCAGGGTTAAATCTCTGGTATTTCAGGACCTGTGTCCTCGATGATATGAAGCTACCAACTCTGCTCCACTGAGCTATGGGACACGTTAGGCTAAAAGATTTAGTCTTCATAAACGATACATGCTGCATACTACAGACCAAATAACAAGGCGAGAGATAAATAATACAGAGTACACCAATGATGGGTCGCATGTGACCCATCATTGTTGGACTCTGAACATGCAGTAGGTGTACCTAAAGAACATTTCCTCACATTGTACAAGATTCATGGCCCAACACACTGTATGCAAGGCAGTGGCACAGTGCCACAACTGGTCAAGAAACTGTTGTAAGAGAACAATATCAACGTTACCCAGCAACCAAGGAACAACCATGACCTGAAGCGCTACGAAAATGGTTCGAAAGAAATTAAGCTCCAACCCAAAAACCCACTTCCTCGTCTGACCCAGGAAATTAAGAACAAATCAATAAACAGACATGACTGAGTTAAAAAAAAATTCTGATGCTTTGCCTAACATTATTTGGGGAATCCCGCCTACCAGTGACCATATTGCTTCAGACTGACCACCCTTTAACTTCAAGGGTGATGGACTGATTACATCGTCTTCAAGTCTCTTCTGCTTCCTTCAACTTTTCTGTACTCGACTGAAGAAGCCTACTGTGTAGGCGAAACGTTTCGAAATAAAGATACTTAACTGTTGTATATGTTGTCTTACCTAACGACAATGCCTTCGTCTGCTACCCGTCCCCTTTTCACCTGACGCCAGTATATAAGCGCCAGCCTTCTTGCCTGTGCTCCAGAATCTTCACGACTACGGTGCTCTTCACACATCTCCAAGGCTGAGGGACTGATTACCTCATCTTTTGTATACAGTTCTATTGTCTTCAAATTATGTCCTAGGATTTGTATTGATAAAGCCGCTGGATGGCGAAACATCTACAATAAGGATAACCAGATGTTGCATATGTGTCTAATTTTCATTATTTGCGGAGTCCAACATCACTTGCGGAGAGTCTGTACTCTACAGTCTTGTTGAAAATGGTATAAAATACCGGAGTTAATTAACTTATTACGCCATCTTTTACCTGCAATATATTCTCCTCTGTATTTGACTGATGAAGTACGTACAGTTTAAGACATTTAATGAGAAAACGTTTCGCCCGAGTGCTTCTTCAGTCTTAATACAGAGATCTCTGCATTAGAATTGAAGAAGCCACTCGTGGCGAAACGTCCTTTAATATCCTGAACTATAACATTAGTGTATTTCTTCACATAGGCGAAACGTTTTAATGTTGCACATGTGTCTTGCTCATACCACAGCCTGCCTAGTTACATACATACTATATACATTCTGTCTCTCGCTATCCCAATTCACTTTGTTCTCTCTCAGTCTGTACTTACCTCTCTCTCTCTCTCTCTCTCTCTCTCTCTCTCTCTCTCTCTCTCCCTGTCTCTCAATCTCCTTTTCTCCCTCTTCCCTTTAGGCAGGCAAAAATCAGTAATCCGGTGTAGCTGAGGGAGTGGGGGGAAGGAGGGGAGAATCAGCTGGTGGTGTGCCCGAGGGAGTCATCTGATTACTGCACCACACATGATTGGCAAGTAATACGTAAGTAATAGACTGTTTACAAGGTAGTGAGTGTTCAGGGGTGAGCACACGACCAACCTGATAGGTTATGTATCTGATTCTCTTGGGTTTGTGTTTGTTTGTGTGTGTGTGTGTGTGTGTGTGTGTGTGTGTGTGTGTGTGTGTGTGTGTGTGTGTGTGTGTGTGTGTGTGTGTGTGTGTGTGTGTGTGTCTCAGTCAATCCATCTGACTCACGAAATCGTAATGACACGATTGCAAACAAACCATACCCCGGCCGGGATTGAACCCGCGGTCAGAGAGTCTCAAAACTCCAGACCGTCGCGTTAGCGACGCGGGTTCAATCCGGGCCGGGGTATGGTTCAATCCATCTATTTGTCTACCAATTCTGTCTACCACCATTTTCTATCATTAAACCTACCACATTATCCACTACCATCTTCCATCACTACCATCTACCAGTATCATCTACTAGAATCTACCAGCATGATCTAGCATAATCTACCAGTATCTACCATAATCAACCAGTATCGTCTACCACCATCTACCAGTATGATCTACCAGTATTATCTACCAGTATCTACCAGTGTCGTCTACTATCATCTACAGTATCATCTACCATCATCTACCAGTATAATATATCACCAGATGGTTGTATATTATACTGGTAGACGATCTACCAATATCTACCAGTATGATCTACCATCATCTACCAGTATCTACCATCATCTACCAGTATCTACCATCATTTACCAGTATCATCTACCAGTATCTACCATCATCTACCAGTATCTACCATCATCTACCAGTAACTATCATCATTTACCAGTATCATCTACCAGTATCTACCATCATCTACCAGTATCTACCATCATCTACCAGTATCTACTATCATTTACCAGTATCATCTACCAGTATAATCTACCACCATTTACAAGTATTATCTACCAATATCTACCAGCATGATCTACCATCATCTACCAACCAGTATGATCCACCATCATCTACCATCTTCTACCAAAATCATCTACCACCATCTACTAGTGCTCACTATCATCCACTTAGATATTAGCATAATTATTTTTAAATAATAGGAACACCTGCTCTACTCCTGCAGGTGTTCCCCTCTCCTATCCTCTCTTATCTCTGTCTTCCCCTCCTTTCACCTCTCTCCATCTCCTCCTTCCCTGGGCTCCCCTCTGCCTTCCCATTTCCCCTCTCTCATTCCCTCTCTCTTCCCATCTCTCATTCCCTCTTTCTTCCCCCATTCTCATTCCCCCTCTATTCCCCATCTCTCATATCCTTCTCTTCTCCTCTCTCATATCCTTCTCTTCTCCTCTCTCATATCCTTCTCTTCTCCTCTCATATCCTTCTCTTCCCTCCTCTCATATCCTTCTCTTCCCCTTTCTCATATCTTTCTCTTCCCCTCACTTCCCAACCCGGTTCTCTGTCCCCTCACGTCCCTTCTCCCATCTATCTTTGTCTCCTCTCCCCCTATCTTCTCTCCCTATCCCATACGCTTCTCCTTTCCCTTCTCTCTCTCTCTCTTCTCTGCTAACCTGCTCTCTCGTCCCCTCTCTCTCTCCTACCCCTCACATCCTCCCCTCAGATCTCCCTATTACTTAGATAAGCTGAGATAAAGACGACTACTCGAATTGAATTTGGAAACCTTTTTAAATGGCCAGAATGAAGGGAAATTAAAATGGTCTGTTTGAAAATGGTCTCTTAAGAGCGCTGCGGCTGACGGCAGGGAGGTCTCTGAAGACTTTAGAATGGTCTCTACATTGGTGCAGGAGGCTGGGGAGGAGGGGAAGGTCTTTGAAGACTTTAGAATGGTCCCTACACTGGTGTAGGAGGCCCGGGGAGGGGTCTTTTGAAGATTTTAAGTCTTTACATTACTGCAGGAGGCAGGGAGGTCTTCAAAATGGTCCGTACTTTGCGGCAGAAAGCAGGGAAGTCTTTCAAGCCTTCAGAATGGTCTTTTCCTTGCTGCAAGACCTCAGATTTTTCTGAATAATGTTGCAGGAGGTAAGGGGTCTTTAAAGACTTCAAAACGGTCTCCACATTGCTGCAGGAGGCAGGATAGGGGGTCTTTAAATACTTCAGAATGGTCTCTGCAGTGCTGCAGGAAGTAGGGGGGTCTTTACAGCTGTCAAGTGAAAGACACAGATCAAGCCTTTTGACATCATTTCGCTCTTTTGTGGGCGAAACACCTACAAATGAAAGTCTTACTCTGTTTATGTGTCCGATTCCCCATTTCTTGGTTATCACCATCTACACCAACATACTGGCTAGTGCTGGGGACGGTGTTTTGTTCGTCAGGAAGCTTAACATGCGGGTAGAAAGACACGCAGGGCAGAACAAGACTTTCCACAAGATTGGTGGACTGAACACATCGACTCTAGGCTGAGGGACTAATTACCTCAAACTACTCTTCATCTTCCACAGTTCTGCTCTGTAATGAACTGAAGAAGCCACTGGCTGGCGAATCGTTTCCGTAATAAACATTTCTGAATGTTGCACAAGTGTCTTATTCTTCAAGACGTGATGAAGCTTAATCCTGATATCTACTTAGAGGCCTAGTCTTAGAGGCCTAGTCTTAGAGGCCTAGTCTTAGAGGCCTAGTCTTAGAGGCCTAGTCTTAGAGGCCTAGTCTTAGAGGCCTAGTCTTAGAGGCCTAGTCTTAGAGGCCTAGTCTTAGAGGCCTAGTCTTAGAAGCCTAGTCTTAGAAGCCTAGTCTTAGAGGCCTAGTCTTAGAGGCCTTGTCTTAGAGGCCTTGTCTTAGAGGCCTTGTCTTAGAGGCCTTGTCTTAGAGGCCTTGTCTTAGAGGCCTAGTCTTAAAGGCCTAGTCTGTTATAAAACAAATATCAAACTTTAAATTGAATTTATTATTTTAGGAAACTATCTATCATGTGTGCTTTTGTGAGATTTAGGAATTTCATTAAAATCTGTGACTTGGTTAATTAAAAAGTAAATATTAAATTTTTAGCTGAATAGAATTTTTTTTTACGAAGCTGTTATTTATCATGTGTTATGTGAAAATAATTTACGTAAGAATACTTCACGAAAATTAGTGTACTGGTTTACATATGATGAAAACTTCTGAAAACCAGTCAGTGTTTACTAGGTAAGATTCGTCGGGAAACAGGACAAGCGTTTCCTGACGCTGGTCATAACAGGACCTGCAGCTGGAACTTTGGTCATCTGACCGAAGTCTTCCGCTGGCTTATCGGTCCACTTGTTGACCTGGTTTCCAGGACGTCCCATCACACGCAACCTTGTGACTTGGTTACCTATTATGTGGTCAAGCATCTAGCCTGCCAGAGTAAGGTTTCCAGATAAAAGAAAATATATATCACCACATAGTAGTGACCACAGAAATTAAATGACGGACACATTGAAACAATCAGCTGAAACATCCGGAAAACCTCTTTCCTAGGATAAAGAACGTCTACGTCAGAAATCAGAAGTTAGATAGTCTTGACGTGTCATCATTATTTACAAAGCTGCCCACCTACCATCCTATCGTCCTTCTACGCAGGAAATTTTCAAATAATATTGATTTACCAGTACAATGTCAAGCTTTCGTGAGTCTGGTAAAAGTATGAACTGACTTTTGTTGGCTCTCTTTTAATAATAGCTTGTGTAAGCATACATTTGAGAAAGCCAAGTGCTTGACCACACTCGAGGACCTTTATATGGAGTTCTTAGAAGCAGAATGTCTGTCAGCCATCCTTGTTAACTTGGTGTGAATGACAAAATATTTTCGTCATCTTGTACAACATTTGGGAATGTTTACTGATGAAACGTTTCGCCAGCCAGTGGTTTCTTCAGTCCAATACAAAGAGAAGAACGGTGGAAGATGAGGAAAATAAGGTAATCAGTCCCTTAGCCTGGAGTCGATATGTTCAGTCCATCAATCTTGAGAAAATACCTATTACGAACGCAGGTGTAGACTATTGGCCTGCACACCTTGCTGTGGTACGATAAGCAATTAAGCACGAACGAAAATGCAGCAGAGAATATTTGTATTTCCTATACCAAAATAAGCTGGAATTTACAGTGTATTTAGCCTATGTACAATAATTACAGCAATGTACAACGAGTCAAAAATGAAAGCACGAGACACGGTAAGAACCGTAGCGACCAGCAGTGAAGGCAAGTCTGCCAGAACTGCTTCACGAGCGTCCCACGTTGATTCATAGCTTTGGCGGGCTTCCTTGTGATTGCCTGATTGAACCAAGGTACTGGTATAACGACGGGGCCTTCTGGTCGTTAAACCCTTAGCATCTGGATCGCTGGTCGGGAAGAAGCCTATATGGGTGTGTTACCTACGCCGAATAAAATGTAATATACTCTTAAGAGCATGCCACAGTACTGGTACTTTTCTCAAGACTGATGGACACTGACTCCAATTTAAGGGACCGATTACCTCATTCTTCTCCTCACCTTTCACCGTTCTTCTCTGTATTGGACTGAAGAAGCTACTAGCTGGCGAAACGTTTCTTAAGTAAAGATTCCCAAATGTTGTATAAGTGTCTCATTCTTCATCATTCCAGAGAAAACTTAATGCCATGAAAGCTTCAATGGAATTCGCTTGAGAAGAAACTGGTAATACCTTTTTCTTGGACGCATCACTATGTAGACCAGACACTAAGACTTAAAACTCAGCACAAATCCAACCACCAGCAAGACATTATCTACATCTGATCACGCATGACGCTAAAATCAAGCGGGGTACTCGTATATTTTTAATATTTACCCAAGAGAAAAATAAGGGAACACAAGTACTCAAGCAGTGCCAACAACAACAATGCGTGTGCTCTCCATTAAAACACCCACAACTGTCTTATGAAGCGGACAGAAGCTAAATCAGAATGTGTTCTAATGAATACTGCAATAAGGGAAGGGTTTTCCTAGCATGTGTCATTCTCTCCTTTAGAGATCAGGTTGGGGTGTAAGGATGGGCTGGTGGAAGTACGGTAAAACACCTGGATAGGTGATCGCTCGCACATCGCTGTGTTTCCTGCCATAAGGTAGTCGCTCAGGTAGCAATCATATAGGTATCTACACCACTACTATAGTAGTAACACAGAGAACGAAGCCCTTATCACATCACCCAGATACAATAAACCAACCACTTCCTTCTAACTTCCCCGAAGTCTTCTCTTCTATATAAACCTCAAATTCGTGTGTCCTTTTCTACTTTGAACATATGTAGATACCCTATTAAATTAAAGAGAAGTCATTCATAAATTTTCAGTACATTAGAGAATCTTACAATATAAATATTTTTTGGGTTATCCAGATACAATTTCAGTTTCATGACATTTTGCATAAGTTGAAACTTGATTTTTCTGGCAATGAAAATTAATTAGGTGTCTAAAAAACCGTCTGCTTAAGAATCTTGTCACCTAATGCTAACATTGTAGACAAAAAGAAATGCAAAGTTTTCTATAAATTTCGACCTCCAAGTGAGGTCCTCTTCAGCAGGATCGCCCAGAAAACATATATTCATTCATGTGACCTCGAGGACTTCTTGTGTTAAGAGGAAAAAGAAGCTAAGGAGAAAATAAATGCATAGAAAAAGACAAAGAAGAAAGATAAAGACAGAAAGAAATGAAAAGAATATAGAGAAAACGCTTTATAAAATAACCTAAACACATTATCGTAACTCCCCATGCAATATAGTAACGTAACTCCCCCTGCAATATCAGTTAGGAGGCGGTTCTACCGTCCTGTGGTATGTAGGTTGGTAGAGACAGCACCTCACCACAGGGAGTACTACCGTCCTGTGGCGTAATAGGTTTATGAAGACAACCACCTCAGGGAAGGTACTCACCGCGTCCAAGGTGGTAGTAGTTGGTAGACAGCAACCGCCCAGGGAGGTAGCTACCGTCACGGTGTAGTAGGTTGGTAGACAGCAACCACCCCAGGACAGGTACACCGTCCTGTAGGAAGTATGGAATTTGTAGACACAACCACGCAGGGAAAGGCTCTACCGACCCCTGCGTAGTAGGTTGGTAGGACAACCACACAGAGGGAGGCGTACTACCGTCCTGTGGTAGTAGGGCTGGATAGACAGCAACCAGCCCAGGGAGGTACTATCATCCGTGGTAGTAGGCTGGTTATACAGCAACCACCCAGGGGAGGTACACCGTTCCTGGGGTAGTAAGGTTGTTAGACAGCAACCGCCAGGGAGGATACTATACCGTCCCTGTGGTAGTAGGCTGGTAGAACAGCAACCACTCCAGGGAGGTACTGACCGTCCCTGTGGAGTAGATTGGCAGACAAGTATACCACCCAGGGAGGTACTACCGTCCTGTGGTAGAAGTAGGGAAGACAGTACCACCCAGGGAGGTACTACCGTCATGTGGTAGTTAGGTTGGTAGAACAGCAACTACCTCAGGGAGTACTACCGCCTGTGGTAGTAGTTGTTAGACAGCAACCACCCAGGGGGTCTACCGACCTGTGGTAGTAGGTTGGTAGACAGCAACCACCCAGTGAGGTACTTCAACCGTCCTGTGGTAGTAGGTTTAAAGGGGGTTTACGCGCCGGTGCTAGCTAGTTATGCAGCGGTAGAACCGGAGCCCAATTGACCAGATAAAGTACTAATAACTAAGTATACCCAACCAAGAAAAATCGAAACCGCTAAAATCAAAAATACACATCACCTTGAAAATACAACACGTATAAACACCTCGTCCTCCCTCTCTCACTCTCTGTATGTATGTAATGTGTATATATAAATATATAAATAAATATCTATAATATATATATATATATTATATACACAGTTTACAAATCTTTTTTTATACATCCTCGGTAAATGGCAGATAATACTCTCATTGTAAATACAACTGATGTACCCCTCGTATAAACAACTGTATAAAAACTGACTCTGTATAAACACCCAGTCTGGAGGAACAGTGTATTATCTCTAGGGATACTACAGTAAATATAACATTGTGTGATGAGCTAAATCAAAGTCGTTAACAGAGAATAAACTAGACGTTTTGTATATACACACGGGGATTATACCAATGTTATAATACCCAGACATCAGGGTAAATACTCCGATAAAAATATCCCTTACGCAGTTAAGTCTTGGACCACTGACCCCAGTGATAGTTTTTAAAAAAAAACCGACTAGCAGAGCTTATAGAGTCTGGTGGTATATGACAGTAGATTACTCTAGGACTGTAGAGTACAGGACTGTATATTACAAGGACTATAGAGTACATACTGATAACATCACCGCGTGATTTACCAAACGGTGCCTAGAACAACTGAAAATAGGGTGCCTAGAACCAGCTAGAAAATGTGCCTATAGTTCGCTAGATAAGGTGCCTAGAGCTAGTTAAAGTTCCTAGAGTCAGCAATAAAGCGCCTAGATCTAGTTAAAGTGCCTAGAGTCAGCTAGATAATTGCCATAGCTAGTTAGATAAAGTGCCTAGCGCATTCTAGATTAAAGTGCCTAGAGCTATTTAGATTAAAGTGCCTAGAGTCTCTGGA
This sequence comes from Cherax quadricarinatus, assembly GCF_026875155.1. NCBI lineage: Eukaryota > Metazoa > Arthropoda > Malacostraca > Decapoda > Parastacidae > Cherax > Cherax quadricarinatus. The sequence continues at coordinate 5,254,207 of NC_069456.1, forward strand.
AAAGGATTTCTAGAGCCCAGTTAAACGTACCTCAGGTTTAGGATAAGGTGCCTAGAACCACAAGGTATAAAGTGGCAAGGCTTAAGCTAGTTCGTGACTGTTTGAGCTTGGTGTGCATGACACATGAACTGATGTAGTAAGGTGAAGCCCTTGACCACGGCTTTAAACACATGTCACGAGAGCCAGCAACGTGGTGCCAGCACGTGGTGTGTGTGTTGACAGTACCTGTTGAGCCAGCACGGTGGTGTGGTGTGTGTGTCATAACCGTTTTGCCATCACGGTGATGTGTGTGTGTGTCAGTACCGTGGTGCCAGCGCGGTGATGTGAAGTGTTTTCAGCACCGTTGGATTGTGCAGTACCGTGGAGTCAGCACTGTGATATGTGTCATTAACCGGTGATCCAGCACGGTGATGTAGTTGTGTCCAGTAAACCGTGGTGCCAGCACGGTATGTAGTGTGTCGAGTACCGTGGAGCCAGCACGGTGGATGTGTGTTGTTAGAACCGTTTTGCCAGCACGGTGGAGTGTGTGTCAGTACCGTGGAGCCAGCAAACGTGTCGGCTGACCCACACTCATCTCCCACACACACCACACACACCAAACACACACACACACACCACACACACACACACACAAGCACACACACAGCAACACACACACAACACACACACACACAACGACGCCAGCTACCTCCATCAGTGTGTTAGTTGCCGTCGCCACAGTGTGTATGAATCTCCCCAAGGCTCTTGATCCATTGGAATGGAGAATAGCCTCGCAGCTAACTACAACAAGTGAGAGTCCAACTAAAAGCAGTGTTGTAAAAGTGATTGTTTCTTCTTTAATAACGGAAATTATGCCTTAAAGAAATGTATGAAAAAAAAAATCGCAATTTCATGAAATATTGTGAGAAGAGATGTCAATGCGAGGTGTTGACGGGGTGTACGGGGTGTACGAGGTTGTTACAGGTTTGACGGGGTGTGACGGGGTGTGACGAGGTGTGACGGGTGTACGGGTGTAACGAAGTGTAACAAGAAGTTTGTTGATGAGTAAAACTTACTGCCTTGTCTATCTCATCTTTATCACGGTCACCCGCTCTGAAGACTAGTAAGTTGTCTAACTGCCAGGACCTTTTATCAGACGGGGCGCTGACCCCCAGAAACCTGGATTTACTCCTTCAGGTGTTCAACCTCTTCAGGTAACCACCCTCCTGAAATCATCATGTAATTTGTCTCAATTTCAACTCAGAGTAGTGCCTTTCTGAGGAAATTCTTGTTATAGACCCCTAATCACAATTGCCTGTAACTTGCCTTGTTGTACGTACAGGGGTCGGATCACAGCTCTTTGCCCCACCTCCCAACAACATATTAAGTGAAGAAACCAATCTTGAGTACAAGACACAGTACCTTACCACACACACATCCAGACTCCTTCCCATATACCCAGGATCGCTGGGACTACAGTAATAAACTTGTGCTAATACAAGGATGAAATTTCAATTTGCATACCGTCACCCTCGATAGATTAAACGGTAACACTGGTGTAGTATATGTCATTGCTGAATATAACTAATCTTAAGTAGTCATCATGTGGTGCGGTTTCAGTAACATGTCTCCCGTGAGTCTGCATCGAACGACGCTCGGCGTCACCGTGAGTGTAATATACCCCAGTTTTTTTTTATGTATATTCATGGTTGAGTTGTGTCCTAAGCGCCAGCCTCGTTCCTCCATCCCTGCGCCTCTTCCTGTCGCACTGCTTTCCACCACACAGCTTTTTCTCGGACTTTATTTCTGCTGGAATTCATGCATTATCTGTGTTGATGCCTCTGGCCACTTTGCATCTATTACCCGTATCATCACCTGCCTGAGTCGCTCTCACGAATGTAACTAGAAACAGACAATCGTTTTCGCTCAGATAGAGCTTCGTCAAGGCGAAATGTTGCCGTCAATAAAATTATGTTCTGGAAAAATACAGCAAATGCATGTGTAATGCTATCCTTGTGTTTGACTGTTTTCGTCGCCCACACAGTGGGCTTTATCCAATTCAAAAACAGAATATGTTTGTGACTAGGATAAAGCCCACTGTGTGGGCGAAACTTTTTCCAATAAAAGGATAACAATATACTGCATTCCTGTTTTTTTTTTTTTTCCACCGATTCAGTATTTTATAACATTTATCTCAAAAAGTTTGTGTCTAAAATCTCTCTACGTACTCGTACGTTTGTGTCGACTTACGTGGAGTCGATGTTATTCACGTAGAATCTAATAAACAGTTCTGACGCACATGGGTTTCCGTAAAGTGGGGAAGGAAGTTGTCTTTTAAGGGCTAAACGACGGGTTGAGCCGAATAGCTGTAAGGGCAACGATGGGTTTGTAGTTCCGTAAGAGCTGTAAGGTCTTACGACTTCTTGATCCGAATGAACTTTACGGCTACGACGGGGTTTGAGCCGTATGAGCTGTAAGGTGCTACGTACCTGCTTGAGCTTTTTAATTATCATCGTCAGACACAATGCAAAATGCTGATACATCGAAAAAGACTCATACAGCAGGACTGGAGTTACTAACACACTGCATTACGAGGTTTCGCACACCAGATGGTTGAAGCACACGTTCTATATTTTACTGTCAGAGAGGCCTGGGTATAAGGAAACCTGGCAATTTTCCTGCCTTCCGAAATCGTAACCAGTGAAAGTTTAGTTTGTGAATTTACCATGGTGGAATGATATTGGTTGTGGAAGGTGGTTAGTAGTAAGTGAAGTGGGTTAGTTGTAATGAAGTGTGGGTTATAGTTGTAAGTGAAGGTGGTTAAGGTAGTAATTAAGTTGGTTATTTGTAAGTGAATGCGTGTGCTGTAAGGTTGAAGGTGGTTTAGTTGTAAGTGAATGAGGTTAGTTTTGTAAGTGAAGTGTTATATAGTAAGTTGAAGGTGGTTATTTGTAAGTGTAGGAATTAGTTGTAAGTGAAGGGTGGTTAGTTGTAAGTGACGTGGTTTAGGTTGTAAGTGAAGGGGTTTAGTTGTGAAGTTGAAGGTGGTTTTAATTTTAAGGTTGGTTAGTTTGTAATTTGAAGGTGGGTTAGGTTGTAATTTGAAGGTTGTTGTTTAATTGTGAAGGTAGATTTGTTGTAAGTGAAGGTAGTTTTTAATGAAGGTGGTTAGTTGTAATTGTAAGGGTGGTGTAGTTGGTAAGTGAAGGTTGTTGTTGTAAGTGAAGGTAAGTTGTAAGTGAAGGTGTTGGTTGTAAGTGAAGGTGGATAGTTATAAGTGAAGGTGGAGGTTGTAAGTGAAGATGGAGGTTGGTAAAAGAATGTTGTTAGTTGTAAGGTGAAGGAGTGTTAGTTGTAAGTGAAGGAGGTGGTTGAAAGTTGAAGTTTAGTTTGTAAGTGAAGGTGATGGATGTAAGTGAATGTAGTTGTAAGAGAAGGTTGTGGCTGTAAGTGAAGGAGTTAGTTTTAAGAGAATTGTGATGTGTAATTGTAAGAGAAGGTTAGTTCAAGTGACGGTGGGTGGTTGTATAAGTGAAGGTTTTGGTTGTAAGTGAAGTGGTTAGATATGTAAGTGAAGTGTAGATTCAAGTGAAGGTGGTGGTTGTAAGGGCAGGAGGATTGATGTAATGTTGAATGTTGTTGAGTTGTAGATAGAATTGATTTTATTGTATGTGAAGGTAGTTGCTAAGAGAAGTGTGGTGGATGTAATTGAAGTGGTTAGTTGTTAAGTAAGGTGATTGTTTGTTGTAATAGAAATGAAGGATGCACAAGTGAATGTGGTGGTTTGTAACGTTAATTAGGAGGTTTTAAGAGAAGGAGTATTGTGAAAGTGGAAGGTGGAATAGTTTGTTAAGATGAAAGGAAGTGCAATTGAAGTTTGTGTGTTTTGAAAGTGAATGTGGCTGGCTGTACTTTAAAGCTGGTTGTTGAAAGTGAAAGCGGTGGTAGAAATTGATTGTTTGTGAATTTACAGTGTACAAAACAACGAATTAGGCCCGTTAATACTATTCATACAGAAGTATCGTTGTGACATAGTTAAGAAATTGAACCAACAACAACATGTTAAGAACACAAACAAATGTCAGGTCGGAGCAGGCAGATCAATACTTTAAATGAGACATCAGAACGTCCTGCCATTTATGCATAATAGGTGAATAGCCACCAAGCCGCTCAGTCTTCAAGAGCGAACTTTAGGAAGATTCCTAGACAGTAGTCCCTGATAACCGGGGCTGTATAGTGTATATACTACTGAGACGTTAATGCGGCTAGTCACCAATGCACCCTTGTTGTATCAGGTCATCCACGTGAGACCTTGTCTTGAACCGGCCATGTTGGCCGGTGACCCCACTCAAACTCTGCAGTTAGACTTCTGGTGATAACCAATGTAACTGGTATTAGATAAGTTAAGAAATGAAACCGTGTCATCAACAAAGGAAATCTTACTAAATTTTTAAAAGTACTGGAAATACACTAAATGTTTTAGAAATACTGTGAAATAACAAACTCAATGTTTAAAAGAACTGGAAATGACACTAAATGGTTTAGAAAATACTGGAAATACAACTAAATGTTTAAAAGTACTGGAAATCCACTAAAAGTTTAAAAGTAACTGGAAATACCTAAATGTTTAGAAGTAATCTGGAAATACACTAAATGGTTTAAAGTACGGAAATACACTAAATGTTTAAAAGTACTGGAAATACACTTAATAGGTTTGTGAGGAACATGCAGTTATTTAAGTTTTATAACCTGCATGAACTAAATCACTAAATAAACAATAACATATCCCCACCTCTCCATGGAAGATTTGTTCATTTAATATCACCTGCAAGCCCCGCAAGAAGCTTATGTGCTGTAATTTTATCACAAGTTACTATACATAGTTGGATAGTAACAGGAGTTTAGTGGTATAGCAGCGTCTGATCTTGCCTACCCCGGTTCCTATGTTGAGTTAGGCACAAGAATTAACAACAACAACCGGATAGTTTACACTTGTTCTAACTGAACTGTTTAACATCTTAAGACACTAAAGTTTAGCTGGTGACACTGAGCTTGACTCAGTCTATGCTGTGTTTTCGCTGAAGTCTCCCTGACTCAATTTGACCCTACAACAATGCACAACAGAGAAGCCGATAAAGATCAATACACTCAGAGAAAAAGGAATTGTTCAGTTTGTGTAATGTCAGCCATTAAACACTGGATCCCTTTTTCATGATAAAGTTAAAAAGTTAGACAAGAAAAAAAGTCCTATCATTACGAATAATACAAGGAGACGGACGTCCCTAATGAATGTTTATAGGGAATGCAGTTAGACGTCTGAGTATATCTATAACTCACTATGATTAACACTGTAACGAGTATAAGTATCTTTATGAGCAACGAGTGCAATGTTGAACACAGATCTTGCAATAGCCTAGGCTTAGGCTGGAAAACAAGTAATTCTGGCAGTGTACTGATTTAGTAATCCATGCTTATGCTTGGTTACATAGTACTTCCTGGAATTGTAACTGGTTGTAGTATCCAGTCTTAATCTTGGTTACAAGTAAGAGTACTTCAGGCAGTGTACTGTTGCATGTTCCATCTATATGCATGTTTACAAGTACTTCTGGCAGATTTACTTTTGATAGTTGCCAGAAGCTTAGGCTGTGGTATACAAGTTACATCTGGCAGTGTACTGGTTGAGTAGCCAGGCTTACGGTAGGCCTATGGTTACAAAGTACTTCTGGCAGTGTTACTTGTTTGTAGTAAGCCATCTGTAGGCTTGGTTACAAGTACTTCTGGCAGTGTACTGTTAGTATAGGCCATGCTTAGCTAGGTATACAAGTACAGTCTGGCATTGTAACTGTGTTGAAGTGTCCAGCTTAGGCTTGGTTACAAGAACTTGCACTGGCAGTGTACAGTTTTAGCCATGCTTAGGCTCTTTGTTACAATTAACTTCTAGTCATGTACTGTTAGTAGAGCCAGGCTTAGTTCTTGGTACACGTACTTCTGGCAAGTGAAACATTAGTATTGGCCAGGCTTAGGCTTGGTTACAATTAACTTCTGGCAGTGTACGTAGTTGTAGTGGCCAGGCCTAAGGCTTGGTTTAACATAGTACTTCTTGCAGTGGTACTGTTGTAGAAGCCTAGTCTAAGGCAGGTAACAAGACTTACAACTGGCAGTGTACTGTTGTAGTAATCCCTGCTTAGGCTTAGGATACAAGTACATCTGGCAGTTGTTCAGTTTTAATGGCCAGGCTTAAGCTTGGTTACAAGAAATTCTGGCAGTGTACTGTTGTAAAGTAGCCATCTTAGGCTTTTTTACAAGACTTCTGGCAGGTGTAACTGTTGTTAGTAGCCAGCTTAGGCTTGGTTACAAGATACTTCAGTCTGGCATGAACAGATGTAGATCCGAGGCTTAGGCTGGTTACAAGTACTTCTGGCATGAACTGATGTATGGCCAGGCTTAGATTGTAACAAGTACTTCAGGCATTGGTACTGTTGTAGTAGCCAGGCTAAATGCATGGTAACAAGTACTTACTGTCAGATGTACAGTTGCAGTAGCCAGGCTTAGGCTTGGTTCCAAGTACTTCTGGGCAGTGTACTGTTGAGTGGCCAGCATAGGCTTGGTTATAGAAGAACTTTCTGGCAGTGTAATGTGTAGTAGCCAGCTTAGGCTTTGATACAAGTACATTCTGGCAGTGTACTGTTGTAGTAAGCCTTGCTTAGCTAGGATACAAGTACTTCTGGCAGTGTACTGTTGTAGTAGCCAGGCTTAGGCTTGGTTAGCAAGTACTTCTGGCAGTGTACTGTTGTATAAGCCATGCTTAGGCTTGGTTACCAAGTACTTCTGGCAGTGGTACGTTGTAGTGCCAGGCTTAAGGCTTGTGTTACAAGTACTTCTGGCAGTGTACATGTTGTAGTAGTCCAGCTTAGTCAAGGAAACCAGTACCAACCTGGCATTGAACAGTTGTTAGAAGCCAGGGATTATGCTTGGTTACAAGTACATCTGGCAGTGTAAAGAATCAGTAGCTCAGGCTAAGGCATGTGTTACAAGAACTCTGGTGCATTTTACTGGGTTTAGTAGCCATGCTTACGCTTGTTAACAAGAAACTATCATAATCTGGCAGGTTACTGTTTGAGTTAGCCAGCTTAGGCAAGTTTAACAAGAACTACAGGCAGAGTACTGTTACGTAGTAGCAGCCAGTCTTAGGCTTGGATACAAAGTACTTCTGCAGTGTAACTGTTGCAGTATCATGCTAAGGCTTGTTCCAATTACTTTTCTTGGCAGTGTACTGATGTAGTATCCAGCTAAGGGCTTGGGTTACAAGTATTTCTGGCAGTGGCAGCTGTTGTAGTATCCAGGTCTTAGGCTTGGTACAAGTACTTCAGGCAGTGTAACTGGTTGCAGTAGACAGGCTAGCTTGGTTTACAAGTACTTCGGCAGTGTACAGATGTTATGTAGCCAGGCTTAGGCTTGGTTACCAAGTAACTACTGGCAGTGTACTGTTGTTAGTATCCAGGCATAGGCTTGTGGTTACAAGATACTTCTTTGCATTGTACTGATTGCAGTAGAAAGGCTTTAGGCATGGTGATTACAAGTACTTCATTGCAGTGTGTAACTGTTGTAGTAGCCAGGCTTAGGCTTGGTTACAAGTACTTCTGGCAGTGGTAACATTTGTAGAATCCAGGCTTAGGCTTCGTTAATACAAGTACTTTCTTTCAGTCTACTGTTGCAGTAGCCAGTCTTAGCTTGGTTACAAGTATCTTCAGGCATTGTACTGTTGTAGAATCCAGGCTTAGGCATGGTTACAAGTACTTCTGGGCGTGACTTTGTAGTATGGCCAGGCTTATCTTGTACAAGTACTTCTGGCAGTGTACTGTTTTGTAGTTGCCAGCTTAGGCTTGGTTACTATACTTCTGTCAGTGGTACGTTGTATTGGCCAGGACTTAGGCTTGGGTACAAGTACTTCTGCAGTGTACTGTTGTAGTGGCCAGGCTTGAGGCTTGGTTAATACAAAGTACTTCTGGCAGTGTAACTGTTGAAGTGGCCAGCTTAGGCAGGTTACATTACTTCTGCAGTGTACTGTTGCAGTAGCCATGCTTAGGCTTGGTTACATACTTCATGCAGTGTACTGTTGTGTAGTACCAGGCTTAGGCTTGGTCACAAGTACTTCTGGCAGTTGTACTGTTGTAGTAGCCATGCTAGGCTTGTTACAAGTACTTCTGGCAGTGTATTGTTGTAGTGTCCAGCTTAGGCTTGGTTTACAAGTACTTCTGGCATGTACTGTTGAGAAGCCATGCTTGGCTTGGTTGACAAGAGTACTTCTGGCAATGTACTGTTGTAAGTGGCCAGGCTTGTGCTTGGTAACAAGTAACTTCAGGCAGAAGTAAAGTTGTAAGTAAGCCATGCTTATATGCTTGGTTACAAGTACTTCTTGCAGGGTACTGTTGTATGTGGCCAGGCTTAGGCTTGGTTACTAAGGTACTTCCGGCAGTGTACTGTTGTAGTGTCCCAGGCTTAGGCAGGTTACAAGTAGCTTCTGGCAGTGTTAACAGTTGTAAGTGGCCCAGCTTATGCATGGTTACAAGTACTCTTCTGGCAGTGTACTGTTGTGTTGCCAGGCATAGGCTTAGGTTACAAGTACTTCTGGCAGTGTACTGTTGTAGTAGTCCAGGCTAGGCTTGGTTTACAAGTACCTCTGGCAGTGTACAGTTTGTAGTAGCCAGGCTTAGGCTTGGTTACAATTACTTCTGGCAGTGTATCTGTTGTAGTAGTGCCAGGCTTAGGCTTGGTTACAAGTACTTCTGGCAGTGTTACTGTTTGGTAGTGGCGCAGGCTTAGGCTTGTTACAAGTACTATCTGGCAGTGTACTTTGAGTAGCCAGGCTTAGGCTTGGATACAAGAACTTCTGGCAGGTGTACTGTTGTAGTGGCCAGGCTTAGGCTTGGTTTACAATAACTTCTGGCAGTGTACTGTTGTAGAGGCCAGGCTTAGGCTCGGATACAAGTACTTCTGGTACAGCGAACTTGTTGGTAGTAGCCAGGCTTATGCTTGGTTACAAGTACTTTCCAGCGAGTGTACTGTTGTTAGTAGCCAGGCTTAGGCTTGGTTACAATAAGTACTTCTGGCAGCGTACTGTGGTGTATGTATCCAGCTTAGGGCTTTGGTTACAAGTACTTCTGGCAGTGTACTGTTGTAGTGGCCAGTCTTAGGCTTGGTTACAAGTACTTCTGGCAGCGTACTGTTGTAGTGTGCCAGGCTGGGTTGGGTTACAAGTACTTCTCTGGCAGTGTACAGTTTGTATTAGCCAGGCTAGGCTTGTTTACAAGTACTTTCTGCAGCGTACAGTTGTAGTAGCCAGGCTTAGGCTTGGTTACAAGTACTTCTGGCAGTTAAACTGTTGTAGAAGTCCAGGCTTAGGCTTGTTTACAGTACCTCTGGCAGTGTACTGTTGTAGTAGCCAGCAATAAGATTGTTACAAAACTTCAGCAGTGTACTGTTGTAGTAGCCAGGCTTAGGCTTGTTACAATACTTCTGGCAGTGTACTGTTTAGTAGCCAGGCATAAGGCTTGGTACAAGTACTAGCTCTTTCAGGCAGAGTACTGTAATTAATTAGCCATTAGTCTTATGCATGTTTACAAGTACTTCTGGCAGTGGTACTGTATGTAGTAGCCAGGCTAGGCTTGGTTCCAATACATCTGTATGTACTGATGTAGTGTCGCAGTCTTAATCTTGGTTACAAGTACATCTTGCAGTTTTTGACAGACACAGCAAAAAATATTAAATAATAATAACACTATCTATATTTACTAAAGTACCTGAACAAGGTATAACGGTGTGGCCCAGCTGACATCAAATGAAAAACATTCTATAACATATAAACCACCCCTTGTTATGCCCGAGCATTTCGGGGGGGGGCGGTCAAATCAGGATTTGTCCCAGGATGCGACCCACACAACCATCCGACTAATACCCAGGTACCCACTTTAACTGATGAGTGAGCATATACAACCGGCTAAAGAAAACAAGTCAAATTTTTCTACTCGTTTCTGGGAATCGAACGCAGACTCTCGCCGTGTGAAGCGAGAGCCGTAGCGATCAGCCATCGCAAAGTGTGTCCATCACCATGACCTATCTCAACTCTATGTGCTACATTGTCCAACAAGTGACGAATATAAAGATAGCATAATATGTGCTATGACAAAAATCACAAAATCGACAATAAGCAAATTTTCTAAATTTACTTTTAACCAGATAATACAAATCTATAGATACACTAAATTTCTGGTTCCCCAGGTGTTTTTGTGTATATAGCGGTGCCCCTAACCATCCACACGATGACCCGTTGTGGCCTGATGTGTTTGTAGGTTGAGGATGGTGGTAGTGATGATGGATTGTATAGGAGGATGGTTGTAGTGAGGAAGGTTTTAGTGAGGATGGATGGTAGTGTGGATGGTGGTAGTGAGGATGTTTTGTAGTGAGGATGGTGGTAAGTGGTGGATGGTGGTAGTGTGGATGGTGGTAGTGTAGGATGGTTGAAGTGAGGATGGTGGTATTGTGGATGTTGGTAGTGAGGATGGTGGTATGAGGATGGTGGTAGTGTGGATGGAGGTAGAGAGGATGGTTGTGATAGGATGGTTTGTAGTGAGGATGGTTGGTAGAGAGGATGGTGTAGGTGGATGGAGGTAGTGAGGATGGTTGTAGTGGGGAATGGTGGGAGTGTGGAAGGTGGCGAGAGGATGGATGTAAGATGAGGATGTGTAGTGTGGATGGTGGTAGTGGGATGGTGTAGTTAGATGGTGGTATGGAGGAAGGTGGTAGTGAGGATGGTGGTAGTGAGGATGGAGGTAGTGAGATGTTGTAGTGAGGTATGGTGTAGTGAGGATGTTGTATTGAGGATGTTGTAGTGAGGATGTATGTAGTGAGATGGGGTAGTGAGGATGGTGGTAGTGAGATGGTGAGTGAGATGGTGGTAGTGGGGATGGTGGTATTGAGGATTGTGGTAGTGAGGATGGTGGTATTGTGGAATTGTGGTAGTGAGGATGGTTGTATGAGGATGGTGGTAGTGTGGATGGTGGTAGTGTGGATGTGGAGTGAGGATGGTTTGTGTGAGGATGGGTGGTAGTTTTATGGTGGGTAGTGAGGATGGTGGAAGTGAGGATGGTGGTAGTGATTCATTAGTACTATGCTGCAGTAATACGTTATCTTCATTAATAATTATCTTCAGTTAAGACGATCTTCATTTATTACGATATTCATTATACTATCTTCATTAATTACTATTGTTACCCTCCCTATGGTTTTTTGTTTTACTATATTCATTTATTACTATCTTCGATTAAAATACTATCTTCATTATTACTATATTCATTATTACTATCTTCATTATTGACTATTTCTTCAGGTATTACTTCTTCATGTATACTATCTTCAGTATAACTATCTTCATTATTACTATCGTTTCATGTATTACATGATCTTCATTAGTTACTATCCTTCATTAATACTATCGTCATTAATACTAGTCTTTCATTTAATACTATTTCATTATTACTAGATTCATTTTTACTATCTTCATTAATACTATCTTCATTATTACTATATTCATTGATTACTATCTTCATTATTACTATGCTTCATAACTTACATATTCATTTATACATCTTCATTATTACTAGTCTTCATTATTACTATATCGATATACTATATCATTATTACTATGCTCCCATATTACCCTCTTCTATTTACTATCTTCATTATTACCCCCTCTCATTTTACCCCCTTCACCTAAACCCAACACCCTTCCCATCGCCCCATCCCAATTTTACCTGTGTTACCCTCACCACAACCCAACTAGATATGACTTGTTTTGCATCCCCACCCCCACACTCAGACATTAACCCAGTCGTGTAGCACAAGTGAATAATTTAATTACTTAAAAAAAAGAAATAAATATATTAAAAATAAAATAATATAATAAAAAATAAAAATATATAAAAAAAAAAAAAAGAGAGATTACCCGAGTAAATATATATATAAAAAAAAAAAGAAAAAATAATAATTATAAAAAAAAAAAAAAAAAAAATAAAAAATATAAAAAGAAAAATAAAAAAAAAAAAAAAAATAAAAAAATAAAAAAAAAAATAAAAAAAAAAAAAAAAAAAATAAAAAAAAAAAAAAAAAAAAATTGAAAAAAATATAAAAAAAATAAAAAAAATAAAAAAATAAAAAAAAATAAAAAAAAGAACATAAAAAAAAATAAAATAAAAATTAAATTAAAAAAATAAAAAAAAATTAAAAAATATATTAAATAATAAAAAAAGAAAAAAAAAAAAAAAAAAATAAAAAAAAAAAAAAAAATTATATAAAAATAAAAAAAATAAAAAAAAAAAACGCCCCCCACTGGGGTACCACGAAACTTTTTAAAAAACCTTCCTAATAACTATCACTGTCATATTTGTGAGCGAATCAGTCAAACTTTTTACCTCTCAAACTAACGCCCGAATATTTATTACACGTCGTGATCATGACCTCCTCCGGGCATTCTTTCTACAGCCTAAGATCATATTCTGCAACTACCAAGCCGTATTTCATTAACATCCTTTAGTGTTGCAAATCCCATTATACCAAGGTGAGGCAGTTCCTGGTCATCATTGGCTGGAGGACTTCTATCACATCTTAAGTAACTAATAGTATAAAATCTTTCGTTTTTTTCATGTTTTTATAAGTTTATTTATTGTGTTCTACAGATTGGAGCTCATGTTATAGTGTATGTATTGGGTGGAGATATGTTGAGAGCATTGTTTGACTCTCAGGTCCTTCAGATGTCCTGTTAATGCTGGCTATCATGAGGTGTTTCTGGAAATGTATTTCTCTCTCTTTTTCTCTAGATGAAGTCAAGGCAACTGTGTGCATTGACTAATTATCAGTGAGGAGTGCCAGTTAGCATTATGAGTTCCAGGTATCCAGTGAGAGAGCCAGAATCCAATGAAAGTGCCAGGAAGTAGTGAGAGTTACGCATGTAGCAGGGAGAGTACCGGTAGTTAGCAGTGATAGTACCAGGTGCAGAGAGAGTGCCAGGTAGCAGATGAGAGTACCAGTTAGCAGTTGAAGTGCCAGTAGCAGTTAGAGTGCCAGGTAGCAATGAAAGTGCAGGGGGGTAGCAGTGAGATTACCAGGTATAGGAGAGTGCCATGTAGCATTGAGAGTACCAGGTAGCAGTGAGAGTGCCAGGTAGCAGTGAGAGTGCCAGGTAGCAGTGAGAGTGCCAGGTAGCAGTGAGAGTGCCAGGTAGCAATGAAAGTGCCAGGTAGTAGTGAGAGTACCAGGTAGTAGTGAGAGTGCCAGGTAGCAGTGAGAGTACCAGGTAGCAGTGAGAGTGCCAGGTAGCAGTGAGAGTGCCAGGTAGTAGTGAAAGTGCCAGGTAGCAGTGAGAGTATCCCAGTAGCAGTGAGAGTGCCAGTTAGTAGTGGAAAGTGCCAGGTAGCAATGAGAGTGCCAGGTAGCAGTGAGAGTGCCAGGTAGCAGTGAGAGTGCCAGGTAGTAGTGAGAGTACCAGGTAGCAGTGAGAGTGCCAGGTAGCAGTGAAAGTGCCAGGTAGCAGTGAAAGTGCCAGGTAGCAGTGAGAGTGCCAGGTTGCATGGGAGTGTCAGGCAGCAGTGAGAGTGCCAGGTAGCAGTGAGAGTGCCAGGTAGCAGTGAGAGTGCCAGGTAGTAGTGAGAGTGCCAGGTTGCAGTGAGAGTGACAGGTAGCAGTGAGAGTACCAGGTAGCAGTGAGAGTGCCAGGTAGTGAGAGTGCCATGTAAGTGATAGAGTGCCATGATAGTAGTGAAGTGCCAGTTATAGTTAATGTACCAGGTAGCAGTGAGAGTGCCAGGTATATGAGAGTGCCAGGTAGTGAGAGGTGCCAGGTAGTAGTGAGTGCAAGGTAGTGAAGGGCAGGTAGCAGTGATGTCAGTAGTAGTGAGTGTCAGGTAGTAGTGAGAGTGCATGTAGCAGTGAGACTTGCCATATAGTGAGATGGCCAGGTAGCAGTGAAAGTGCCAGTTAGATCAGTGAAGTGCCAGGTAAGTAAGATGAGAGTGCCGTGTAGCATAGAGAGTGTCAGCAGGTATAGTGAGAGTGCCGGTAGCAGTTAAAGTGCCATGTAGCAGTGAGAGTGCCAGGTACAGTGAGAGTGCCAGGTAGCAGTGAAATTGCCAGGTAATATTAAGAGTACCAGGTAGCAGTGAGAGTACCAGGTAGCAGTGAGAGTGCCAGGTAGCAGGGAGAGTGCCAGGTAGCAGTGAGAGTGCCAGGTAGAAGTGAGAGAGCCAAATTAGTCCCATGAAAGTGCCAGTAGTGATGAGAGTACCAGGTTAGCAGTGGTAGAGTACCAGTTAGCAGTGAGAGTGCCCAGGTAGCAGTATGAGTACCAGGTAGTCAGTGAGGTGCCAGGTAGCAGTGAGAGTGGCCATGTAGCATGAAAGTGCCAGGTTGCATGAGAGTACCAGGTAGTAATATGAGTGTGCCAGGTAGCAGTGTAAGTACCATGTAGCATTGAGAGTGCCAGTAGCAGTGAGAGTGGCCAGGTATCATGAGAAAGTGCCAGTAGCATTGAGAGTGCCAGGTAGCAATGCGCCCAGCGGAGGCGGTTCTACCGTCCTGTGGTATGTAGGTTGGTAGAGACAGCACCTCACCACAGGGAGTACTACCGTCCTGTGGCGTAATAGGTTTATGAAGACAACCACCTCAGGGAAGGTACTCACCGCGTCCAAGGTGGTAGTAGTTGGTAGACAGCAACCGCCCAGGGAGGTAGCTACCGTCACGGTGTAGTAGGTTGGTAGACAGCAACCACCCCAGGACAGGTACACCGTCCTGTAGGAAGTATGGAATTTGTAGACACAACCACGCAGGGAAAGGCTCTACCGACCCCTGCGTAGTAGGTTGGTAGGACAACCACACAGAGGGAGGCGTACTACCGTCCTGTGGTAGTAGGGCTGGATAGACAGCAACCAGCCCAGGGAGGTACTATCATCCGTGGTAGTAGGCTGGTTATACAGCAACCACCCAGGGGAGGTACACCGTTCCTGGGGTAGTAAGGTTGTTAGACAGCAACCGCCAGGGAGGATACTATACCGTCCCTGTGGTAGTAGGCTGGTAGAACAGCAACCACTCCAGGGAGGTACTGACCGTCCCTGTGGAGTAGATTGGCAGACAAGTATACCACCCAGGGAGGTACTACCGTCCTGTGGTAGAAGTAGGGAAGACAGTACCACCCAGGGAGGTACTACCGTCATGTGGTAGTTAGGTTGGTAGAACAGCAACTACCTCAGGGAGTACTACCGCCTGTGGTAGTAGTTGTTAGACAGCAACCACCCAGGGGGTCTACCGACCTGTGGTAGTAGGTTGGTAGACAGCAACCACCCAGTGAGGTACTTCAACCGTCCTGTGGTAGTAGGTTTAAAGGGGGTTTACGCGCCGGTGCTAGCTAGTTATGCAGCGGTAGAACCGGAGCCCAATTGACCAGATAAAGTACTAATAACTAAGTATACCCAACCAAGAAAAATCGAAACCGCTAAAATCAAAAATACACATCACCTTGAAAATACAACACGTATAAACACCTCGTCCTCCCTCTCTCACTCTCTGTATGTATGTAATGTGTATATATAAATATATAAATAAATATCTATAATATATATATATATATTATATACACAGTTTACAAATCTTTTTTTATACATCCTCGGTAAATGGCAGATAATACTCTCATTGTAAATACAACTGATGTACCCCTCGTATAAACAACTGTATAAAAACTGACTCTGTATAAACACCCAGTCTGGAGGAACAGTGTATTATCTCTAGGGATACTACAGTAAATATAACATTGTGTGATGAGCTAAATCAAAGTCGTTAACAGAGAATAAACTAGACGTTTTGTATATACACACGGGGATTATACCAATGTTATAATACCCAGACATCAGGGTAAATACTCCGATAAAAATATCCCTTACGCAGTTAAGTCTTGGACCACTGACCCCAGTGATAGTTTTTAAAAAAAAACCGACTAGCAGAGCTTATAGAGTCTGGTGGTATATGACAGTAGATTACTCTAGGACTGTAGAGTACAGGACTGTATATTACAAGGACTATAGAGTACATACTGATAACATCACCGCGTGATTTACCAAACGGTGCCTAGAACAACTGAAAATAGGGTGCCTAGAACCAGCTAGAAAATGTGCCTATAGTTCGCTAGATAAGGTGCCTAGAGCTAGTTAAAGTTCCTAGAGTCAGCAATAAAGCGCCTAGATCTAGTTAAAGTGCCTAGAGTCAGCTAGATAATTGCCATAGCTAGTTAGATAAAGTGCCTAGCGCATTCTAGATTAAAGTGCCTAGAGCTATTTAGATTAAAGTGCCTAGAGTCTCTGGAAAAGGATTTCTAGAGCCCAGTTAAACGTACCTCAGGTTTAGGATAAGGTGCCTAGAACCACAAGGTATAAAGTGGCAAGGCTTAAGCTAGTTCGTGACTGTTTGAGCTTGGTGTGCATGACACATGAACTGATGTAGTAAGGTGAAGCCCTTGACCACGGCTTTAAACACATGTCACGAGAGCCAGCAACGTGGTGCCAGCACGTGGTGTGTGTGTTGACAGTACCTGTTGAGCCAGCACGGTGGTGTGGTGTGTGTGTCATAACCGTTTTGCCATCACGGTGATGTGTGTGTGTGTCAGTACCGTGGTGCCAGCGCGGTGATGTGAAGTGTTTTCAGCACCGTTGGATTGTGCAGTACCGTGGAGTCAGCACTGTGATATGTGTCATTAACCGGTGATCCAGCACGGTGATGTAGTTGTGTCCAGTAAACCGTGGTGCCAGCACGGTATGTAGTGTGTCGAGTACCGTGGAGCCAGCACGGTGGATGTGTGTTGTTAGAACCGTTTTGCCAGCACGGTGGAGTGTGTGTCAGTACCGTGGAGCCAGCAAACGTGTCGGCTGACCCACACTCATCTCCCACACACACCACACACACCAAACACACACACACACACCACACACACACACACACAAGCACACACACAGCAACACACACACAACACACACACACACAACGACGCCAGCTACCTCCATCAGTGTGTTAGTTGCCGTCGCCACAGTGTGTATGAATCTCCCCAAGGCTCTTGATCCATTGGAATGGAGAATAGCCTCGCAGCTAACTACAACAAGTGAGAGTCCAACTAAAAGCAGTGTTGTAAAAGTGATTGTTTCTTCTTTAATAACGGAAATTATGCCTTAAAGAAATGTATGAAAAAAAAAATCGCAATTTCATGAAATATTGTGAGAAGAGATGTCAATGCGAGGTGTTGACGGGGTGTACGGGGTGTACGAGGTTGTTACAGGTTTGACGGGGTGTGACGGGGTGTGACGAGGTGTGACGGGTGTACGGGTGTAACGAAGTGTAACAAGAAGTTTGTTGATGAGTAAAACTTACTGCCTTGTCTATCTCATCTTTATCACGGTCACCCGCTCTGAAGACTAGTAAGTTGTCTAACTGCCAGGACCTTTTATCAGACGGGGCGCTGACCCCCAGAAACCTGGATTTACTCCTTCAGGTGTTCAACCTCTTCAGGTAACCACCCTCCTGAAATCATCATGTAATTTGTCTCAATTTCAACTCAGAGTAGTGCCTTTCTGAGGAAATTCTTGTTATAGACCCCTAATCACAATTGCCTGTAACTTGCCTTGTTGTACGTACAGGGGTCGGATCACAGCTCTTTGCCCCACCTCCCAACAACATATTAAGTGAAGAAACCAATCTTGAGTACAAGACACAGTACCTTACCACACACACATCCAGACTCCTTCCCATATACCCAGGATCGCTGGGACTACAGTAATAAACTTGTGCTAATACAAGGATGAAATTTCAATTTGCATACCGTCACCCTCGATAGATTAAACGGTAACACTGGTGTAGTATATGTCATTGCTGAATATAACTAATCTTAAGTAGTCATCATGTGGTGCGGTTTCAGTAACATGTCTCCCGTGAGTCTGCATCGAACGACGCTCGGCGTCACCGTGAGTGTAATATACCCCAGTTTTTTTTTATGTATATTCATGGTTGAGTTGTGTCCTAAGCGCCAGCCTCGTTCCTCCATCCCTGCGCCTCTTCCTGTCGCACTGCTTTCCACCACACAGCTTTTTCTCGGACTTTATTTCTGCTGGAATTCATGCATTATCTGTGTTGATGCCTCTGGCCACTTTGCATCTATTACCCGTATCATCACCTGCCTGAGTCGCTCTCACGAATGTAACTAGAAACAGACAATCGTTTTCGCTCAGATAGAGCTTCGTCAAGGCGAAATGTTGCCGTCAATAAAATTATGTTCTGGAAAAATACAGCAAATGCATGTGTAATGCTATCCTTGTGTTTGACTGTTTTCGTCGCCCACACAGTGGGCTTTATCCAATTCAAAAACAGAATATGTTTGTGACTAGGATAAAGCCCACTGTGTGGGCGAAACTTTTTCCAATAAAAGGATAACAATATACTGCATTCCTGTTTTTTTTTTTTTTCCACCGATTCAGTATTTTATAACATTTATCTCAAAAAGTTTGTGTCTAAAATCTCTCTACGTACTCGTACGTTTGTGTCGACTTACGTGGAGTCGATGTTATTCACGTAGAATCTAATAAACAGTTCTGACGCACATGGGTTTCCGTAAAGTGGGGAAGGAAGTTGTCTTTTAAGGGCTAAACGACGGGTTGAGCCGAATAGCTGTAAGGGCAACGATGGGTTTGTAGTTCCGTAAGAGCTGTAAGGTCTTACGACTTCTTGATCCGAATGAACTTTACGGCTACGACGGGGTTTGAGCCGTATGAGCTGTAAGGTGCTACGTACCTGCTTGAGCTTTTTAATTATCATCGTCAGACACAATGCAAAATGCTGATACATCGAAAAAGACTCATACAGCAGGACTGGAGTTACTAACACACTGCATTACGAGGTTTCGCACACCAGATGGTTGAAGCACACGTTCTATATTTTACTGTCAGAGAGGCCTGGGTATAAGGAAACCTGGCAATTTTCCTGCCTTCCGAAATCGTAACCAGTGAAAGTTTAGTTTGTGAATTTACCATGGTGGAATGATATTGGTTGTGGAAGGTGGTTAGTAGTAAGTGAAGTGGGTTAGTTGTAATGAAGTGTGGGTTATAGTTGTAAGTGAAGGTGGTTAAGGTAGTAATTAAGTTGGTTATTTGTAAGTGAATGCGTGTGCTGTAAGGTTGAAGGTGGTTTAGTTGTAAGTGAATGAGGTTAGTTTTGTAAGTGAAGTGTTATATAGTAAGTTGAAGGTGGTTATTTGTAAGTGTAGGAATTAGTTGTAAGTGAAGGGTGGTTAGTTGTAAGTGACGTGGTTTAGGTTGTAAGTGAAGGGGTTTAGTTGTGAAGTTGAAGGTGGTTTTAATTTTAAGGTTGGTTAGTTTGTAATTTGAAGGTGGGTTAGGTTGTAATTTGAAGGTTGTTGTTTAATTGTGAAGGTAGATTTGTTGTAAGTGAAGGTAGTTTTTAATGAAGGTGGTTAGTTGTAATTGTAAGGGTGGTGTAGTTGGTAAGTGAAGGTTGTTGTTGTAAGTGAAGGTAAGTTGTAAGTGAAGGTGTTGGTTGTAAGTGAAGGTGGATAGTTATAAGTGAAGGTGGAGGTTGTAAGTGAAGATGGAGGTTGGTAAAAGAATGTTGTTAGTTGTAAGGTGAAGGAGTGTTAGTTGTAAGTGAAGGAGGTGGTTGAAAGTTGAAGTTTAGTTTGTAAGTGAAGGTGATGGATGTAAGTGAATGTAGTTGTAAGAGAAGGTTGTGGCTGTAAGTGAAGGAGTTAGTTTTAAGAGAATTGTGATGTGTAATTGTAAGAGAAGGTTAGTTCAAGTGACGGTGGGTGGTTGTATAAGTGAAGGTTTTGGTTGTAAGTGAAGTGGTTAGATATGTAAGTGAAGTGTAGATTCAAGTGAAGGTGGTGGTTGTAAGGGCAGGAGGATTGATGTAATGTTGAATGTTGTTGAGTTGTAGATAGAATTGATTTTATTGTATGTGAAGGTAGTTGCTAAGAGAAGTGTGGTGGATGTAATTGAAGTGGTTAGTTGTTAAGTAAGGTGATTGTTTGTTGTAATAGAAATGAAGGATGCACAAGTGAATGTGGTGGTTTGTAACGTTAATTAGGAGGTTTTAAGAGAAGGAGTATTGTGAAAGTGGAAGGTGGAATAGTTTGTTAAGATGAAAGGAAGTGCAATTGAAGTTTGTGTGTTTTGAAAGTGAATGTGGCTGGCTGTACTTTAAAGCTGGTTGTTGAAAGTGAAAGCGGTGGTAGAAATTGATTGTTTGTGAATTTACAGTGTACAAAACAACGAATTAGGCCCGTTAATACTATTCATACAGAAGTATCGTTGTGACATAGTTAAGAAATTGAACCAACAACAACATGTTAAGAACACAAACAAATGTCAGGTCGGAGCAGGCAGATCAATACTTTAAATGAGACATCAGAACGTCCTGCCATTTATGCATAATAGGTGAATAGCCACCAAGCCGCTCAGTCTTCAAGAGCGAACTTTAGGAAGATTCCTAGACAGTAGTCCCTGATAACCGGGGCTGTATAGTGTATATACTACTGAGACGTTAATGCGGCTAGTCACCAATGCACCCTTGTTGTATCAGGTCATCCACGTGAGACCTTGTCTTGAACCGGCCATGTTGGCCGGTGACCCCACTCAAACTCTGCAGTTAGACTTCTGGTGATAACCAATGTAACTGGTATTAGATAAGTTAAGAAATGAAACCGTGTCATCAACAAAGGAAATCTTACTAAATTTTTAAAAGTACTGGAAATACACTAAATGTTTTAGAAATACTGTGAAATAACAAACTCAATGTTTAAAAGAACTGGAAATGACACTAAATGGTTTAGAAAATACTGGAAATACAACTAAATGTTTAAAAGTACTGGAAATCCACTAAAAGTTTAAAAGTAACTGGAAATACCTAAATGTTTAGAAGTAATCTGGAAATACACTAAATGGTTTAAAGTACGGAAATACACTAAATGTTTAAAAGTACTGGAAATACACTTAATAGGTTTGTGAGGAACATGCAGTTATTTAAGTTTTATAACCTGCATGAACTAAATCACTAAATAAACAATAACATATCCCCACCTCTCCATGGAAGATTTGTTCATTTAATATCACCTGCAAGCCCCGCAAGAAGCTTATGTGCTGTAATTTTATCACAAGTTACTATACATAGTTGGATAGTAACAGGAGTTTAGTGGTATAGCAGCGTCTGATCTTGCCTACCCCGGTTCCTATGTTGAGTTAGGCACAAGAATTAACAACAACAACCGGATAGTTTACACTTGTTCTAACTGAACTGTTTAACATCTTAAGACACTAAAGTTTAGCTGGTGACACTGAGCTTGACTCAGTCTATGCTGTGTTTTCGCTGAAGTCTCCCTGACTCAATTTGACCCTACAACAATGCACAACAGAGAAGCCGATAAAGATCAATACACTCAGAGAAAAAGGAATTGTTCAGTTTGTGTAATGTCAGCCATTAAACACTGGATCCCTTTTTCATGATAAAGTTAAAAAGTTAGACAAGAAAAAAAGTCCTATCATTACGAATAATACAAGGAGACGGACGTCCCTAATGAATGTTTATAGGGAATGCAGTTAGACGTCTGAGTATATCTATAACTCACTATGATTAACACTGTAACGAGTATAAGTATCTTTATGAGCAACGAGTGCAATGTTGAACACAGATCTTGCAATAGCCTAGGCTTAGGCTGGAAAACAAGTAATTCTGGCAGTGTACTGATTTAGTAATCCATGCTTATGCTTGGTTACATAGTACTTCCTGGAATTGTAACTGGTTGTAGTATCCAGTCTTAATCTTGGTTACAAGTAAGAGTACTTCAGGCAGTGTACTGTTGCATGTTCCATCTATATGCATGTTTACAAGTACTTCTGGCAGATTTACTTTTGATAGTTGCCAGAAGCTTAGGCTGTGGTATACAAGTTACATCTGGCAGTGTACTGGTTGAGTAGCCAGGCTTACGGTAGGCCTATGGTTACAAAGTACTTCTGGCAGTGTTACTTGTTTGTAGTAAGCCATCTGTAGGCTTGGTTACAAGTACTTCTGGCAGTGTACTGTTAGTATAGGCCATGCTTAGCTAGGTATACAAGTACAGTCTGGCATTGTAACTGTGTTGAAGTGTCCAGCTTAGGCTTGGTTACAAGAACTTGCACTGGCAGTGTACAGTTTTAGCCATGCTTAGGCTCTTTGTTACAATTAACTTCTAGTCATGTACTGTTAGTAGAGCCAGGCTTAGTTCTTGGTACACGTACTTCTGGCAAGTGAAACATTAGTATTGGCCAGGCTTAGGCTTGGTTACAATTAACTTCTGGCAGTGTACGTAGTTGTAGTGGCCAGGCCTAAGGCTTGGTTTAACATAGTACTTCTTGCAGTGGTACTGTTGTAGAAGCCTAGTCTAAGGCAGGTAACAAGACTTACAACTGGCAGTGTACTGTTGTAGTAATCCCTGCTTAGGCTTAGGATACAAGTACATCTGGCAGTTGTTCAGTTTTAATGGCCAGGCTTAAGCTTGGTTACAAGAAATTCTGGCAGTGTACTGTTGTAAAGTAGCCATCTTAGGCTTTTTTACAAGACTTCTGGCAGGTGTAACTGTTGTTAGTAGCCAGCTTAGGCTTGGTTACAAGATACTTCAGTCTGGCATGAACAGATGTAGATCCGAGGCTTAGGCTGGTTACAAGTACTTCTGGCATGAACTGATGTATGGCCAGGCTTAGATTGTAACAAGTACTTCAGGCATTGGTACTGTTGTAGTAGCCAGGCTAAATGCATGGTAACAAGTACTTACTGTCAGATGTACAGTTGCAGTAGCCAGGCTTAGGCTTGGTTCCAAGTACTTCTGGGCAGTGTACTGTTGAGTGGCCAGCATAGGCTTGGTTATAGAAGAACTTTCTGGCAGTGTAATGTGTAGTAGCCAGCTTAGGCTTTGATACAAGTACATTCTGGCAGTGTACTGTTGTAGTAAGCCTTGCTTAGCTAGGATACAAGTACTTCTGGCAGTGTACTGTTGTAGTAGCCAGGCTTAGGCTTGGTTAGCAAGTACTTCTGGCAGTGTACTGTTGTATAAGCCATGCTTAGGCTTGGTTACCAAGTACTTCTGGCAGTGGTACGTTGTAGTGCCAGGCTTAAGGCTTGTGTTACAAGTACTTCTGGCAGTGTACATGTTGTAGTAGTCCAGCTTAGTCAAGGAAACCAGTACCAACCTGGCATTGAACAGTTGTTAGAAGCCAGGGATTATGCTTGGTTACAAGTACATCTGGCAGTGTAAAGAATCAGTAGCTCAGGCTAAGGCATGTGTTACAAGAACTCTGGTGCATTTTACTGGGTTTAGTAGCCATGCTTACGCTTGTTAACAAGAAACTATCATAATCTGGCAGGTTACTGTTTGAGTTAGCCAGCTTAGGCAAGTTTAACAAGAACTACAGGCAGAGTACTGTTACGTAGTAGCAGCCAGTCTTAGGCTTGGATACAAAGTACTTCTGCAGTGTAACTGTTGCAGTATCATGCTAAGGCTTGTTCCAATTACTTTTCTTGGCAGTGTACTGATGTAGTATCCAGCTAAGGGCTTGGGTTACAAGTATTTCTGGCAGTGGCAGCTGTTGTAGTATCCAGGTCTTAGGCTTGGTACAAGTACTTCAGGCAGTGTAACTGGTTGCAGTAGACAGGCTAGCTTGGTTTACAAGTACTTCGGCAGTGTACAGATGTTATGTAGCCAGGCTTAGGCTTGGTTACCAAGTAACTACTGGCAGTGTACTGTTGTTAGTATCCAGGCATAGGCTTGTGGTTACAAGATACTTCTTTGCATTGTACTGATTGCAGTAGAAAGGCTTTAGGCATGGTGATTACAAGTACTTCATTGCAGTGTGTAACTGTTGTAGTAGCCAGGCTTAGGCTTGGTTACAAGTACTTCTGGCAGTGGTAACATTTGTAGAATCCAGGCTTAGGCTTCGTTAATACAAGTACTTTCTTTCAGTCTACTGTTGCAGTAGCCAGTCTTAGCTTGGTTACAAGTATCTTCAGGCATTGTACTGTTGTAGAATCCAGGCTTAGGCATGGTTACAAGTACTTCTGGGCGTGACTTTGTAGTATGGCCAGGCTTATCTTGTACAAGTACTTCTGGCAGTGTACTGTTTTGTAGTTGCCAGCTTAGGCTTGGTTACTATACTTCTGTCAGTGGTACGTTGTATTGGCCAGGACTTAGGCTTGGGTACAAGTACTTCTGCAGTGTACTGTTGTAGTGGCCAGGCTTGAGGCTTGGTTAATACAAAGTACTTCTGGCAGTGTAACTGTTGAAGTGGCCAGCTTAGGCAGGTTACATTACTTCTGCAGTGTACTGTTGCAGTAGCCATGCTTAGGCTTGGTTACATACTTCATGCAGTGTACTGTTGTGTAGTACCAGGCTTAGGCTTGGTCACAAGTACTTCTGGCAGTTGTACTGTTGTAGTAGCCATGCTAGGCTTGTTACAAGTACTTCTGGCAGTGTATTGTTGTAGTGTCCAGCTTAGGCTTGGTTTACAAGTACTTCTGGCATGTACTGTTGAGAAGCCATGCTTGGCTTGGTTGACAAGAGTACTTCTGGCAATGTACTGTTGTAAGTGGCCAGGCTTGTGCTTGGTAACAAGTAACTTCAGGCAGAAGTAAAGTTGTAAGTAAGCCATGCTTATATGCTTGGTTACAAGTACTTCTTGCAGGGTACTGTTGTATGTGGCCAGGCTTAGGCTTGGTTACTAAGGTACTTCCGGCAGTGTACTGTTGTAGTGTCCCAGGCTTAGGCAGGTTACAAGTAGCTTCTGGCAGTGTTAACAGTTGTAAGTGGCCCAGCTTATGCATGGTTACAAGTACTCTTCTGGCAGTGTACTGTTGTGTTGCCAGGCATAGGCTTAGGTTACAAGTACTTCTGGCAGTGTACTGTTGTAGTAGTCCAGGCTAGGCTTGGTTTACAAGTACCTCTGGCAGTGTACAGTTTGTAGTAGCCAGGCTTAGGCTTGGTTACAATTACTTCTGGCAGTGTATCTGTTGTAGTAGTGCCAGGCTTAGGCTTGGTTACAAGTACTTCTGGCAGTGTTACTGTTTGGTAGTGGCGCAGGCTTAGGCTTGTTACAAGTACTATCTGGCAGTGTACTTTGAGTAGCCAGGCTTAGGCTTGGATACAAGAACTTCTGGCAGGTGTACTGTTGTAGTGGCCAGGCTTAGGCTTGGTTTACAATAACTTCTGGCAGTGTACTGTTGTAGAGGCCAGGCTTAGGCTCGGATACAAGTACTTCTGGTACAGCGAACTTGTTGGTAGTAGCCAGGCTTATGCTTGGTTACAAGTACTTTCCAGCGAGTGTACTGTTGTTAGTAGCCAGGCTTAGGCTTGGTTACAATAAGTACTTCTGGCAGCGTACTGTGGTGTATGTATCCAGCTTAGGGCTTTGGTTACAAGTACTTCTGGCAGTGTACTGTTGTAGTGGCCAGTCTTAGGCTTGGTTACAAGTACTTCTGGCAGCGTACTGTTGTAGTGTGCCAGGCTGGGTTGGGTTACAAGTACTTCTCTGGCAGTGTACAGTTTGTATTAGCCAGGCTAGGCTTGTTTACAAGTACTTTCTGCAGCGTACAGTTGTAGTAGCCAGGCTTAGGCTTGGTTACAAGTACTTCTGGCAGTTAAACTGTTGTAGAAGTCCAGGCTTAGGCTTGTTTACAGTACCTCTGGCAGTGTACTGTTGTAGTAGCCAGCAATAAGATTGTTACAAAACTTCAGCAGTGTACTGTTGTAGTAGCCAGGCTTAGGCTTGTTACAATACTTCTGGCAGTGTACTGTTTAGTAGCCAGGCATAAGGCTTGGTACAAGTACTAGCTCTTTCAGGCAGAGTACTGTAATTAATTAGCCATTAGTCTTATGCATGTTTACAAGTACTTCTGGCAGTGGTACTGTATGTAGTAGCCAGGCTAGGCTTGGTTCCAATACATCTGTATGTACTGATGTAGTGTCGCAGTCTTAATCTTGGTTACAAGTACATCTTGCAGTTTTTGACAGACACAGCAAAAAATATTAAATAATAATAACACTATCTATATTTACTAAAGTACCTGAACAAGGTATAACGGTGTGGCCCAGCTGACATCAAATGAAAAACATTCTATAACATATAAACCACCCCTTGTTATGCCCGAGCATTTCGGGGGGGGGCGGTCAAATCAGGATTTGTCCCAGGATGCGACCCACACCAGCCGACTAATTCCCAGGTACCCACTTTACTGATGAGTGAGCATAGACAACCGGCGTAAAGAAACAAGTCAAATGTTTCTACTCGTTCTGGGAATCGAACGCAGACTCTCGCCGTGTGAAGCGAGAGCCGTAGCGATCAGGCCACGCAAAGTGTGGCCAGCACCATGGACACTATCTTCAACTCTATGTGCTTCATTGTCCAACTAGTGACGAATATAAAGATAGCATATATGTGATATGACAAATATCACATAATCGACAATAAGCAAATTTTCTAAATTTACTTGTAACAGATAAGACAAATGCCTATAGATACACTAAAGGTCTGGTTCCAAGGTGTTTTGTGTATATAGCGGTGCCCCTAACCATCCACACGATGACCCGTTGTGGCCTGATGTGTTTGTAGGTTGAGGATGGTGGTAGTGATGATGGATTGTATAGGAGGATGGTTGTAGTGAGGAAGGTTTTAGTGAGGATGGATGGTAGTGTGGATGGTGGTAGTGAGGATGTTTTGTAGTGAGGATGGTGGTAAGTGGTGGATGGTGGTAGTGTGGATGGTGGTAGTGTAGGATGGTTGAAGTGAGGATGGTGGTATTGTGGATGTTGGTAGTGAGGATGGTGGTATGAGGATGGTGGTAGTGTGGATGGAGGTAGAGAGGATGGTTGTGATAGGATGGTTTGTAGTGAGGATGGTTGGTAGAGAGGATGGTGTAGGTGGATGGAGGTAGTGAGGATGGTTGTAGTGGGGAATGGTGGGAGTGTGGAAGGTGGCGAGAGGATGGATGTAAGATGAGGATGTGTAGTGTGGATGGTGGTAGTGGGATGGTGTAGTTAGATGGTGGTATGGAGGAAGGTGGTAGTGAGGATGGTGGTAGTGAGGATGGAGGTAGTGAGATGTTGTAGTGAGGTATGGTGTAGTGAGGATGTTGTATTGAGGATGTTGTAGTGAGGATGTATGTAGTGAGATGGGGTAGTGAGGATGGTGGTAGTGAGATGGTGAGTGAGATGGTGGTAGTGGGGATGGTGGTATTGAGGATTGTGGTAGTGAGGATGGTGGTATTGTGGAATTGTGGTAGTGAGGATGGTTGTATGAGGATGGTGGTAGTGTGGATGGTGGTAGTGTGGATGTGGAGTGAGGATGGTTTGTGTGAGGATGGGTGGTAGTTTTATGGTGGGTAGTGAGGATGGTGGAAGTGAGGATGGTGGTAGTGATTCATTAGTACTATGCTGCAGTAATACGTTATCTTCATTAATAATTATCTTCAGTTAAGACGATCTTCATTTATTACGATATTCATTATACTATCTTCATTAATTACTATTGTTACCCTCCCTATGGTTTTTTGTTTTACTATATTCATTTATTACTATCTTCGATTAAAATACTATCTTCATTATTACTATATTCATTATTACTATCTTCATTATTGACTATTTCTTCAGGTATTACTTCTTCATGTATACTATCTTCAGTATAACTATCTTCATTATTACTATCGTTTCATGTATTACATGATCTTCATTAGTTACTATCCTTCATTAATACTATCGTCATTAATACTAGTCTTTCATTTAATACTATTTCATTATTACTAGATTCATTTTTACTATCTTCATTAATACTATCTTCATTATTACTATATTCATTGATTACTATCTTCATTATTACTATGCTTCATAACTTACATATTCATTTATACATCTTCATTATTACTAGTCTTCATTATTACTATATCGATATACTATATCATTATTACTATGCTCCCATATTACCCTCTTCTATTTACTATCTTCATTATTACCCCCTCTCATTTTACCCCCTTCACCTAAACCCAACACCCTTCCCATCGCCCCATCCCAATTTTACCTGTGTTACCCTCACCACAACCCAACTAGATATGACTTGTTTTGCATCCCCACCCCCACACTCAGACATTAACCCAGTCGTGTAGCACAAGTGAATAATTTAATTACTTAAAAAAAAGAAATAAATATATTAAAAATAAAATAATATAATAAAAAATAAAAATATATAAAAAAAAAAAAAAGAGAGATTACCCGAGTAAATATATATATAAAAAAAAAAAGAAAAAATAATAATTATAAAAAAAAAAAAAAAAAAAATAAAAAATATAAAAAGAAAAATAAAAAAAAAAAAAAAAATAAAAAAATAAAAAAAAAAATAAAAAAAAAAAAAAAAAAAATAAAAAAAAAAAAAAAAAAAAATTGAAAAAAATATAAAAAAAATAAAAAAAATAAAAAAATAAAAAAAAATAAAAAAAAGAACATAAAAAAAAATAAAATAAAAATTAAATTAAAAAAATAAAAAAAAATTAAAAAATATATTAAATAATAAAAAAAGAAAAAAAAAAAAAAAAAAATAAAAAAAAAAAAAAAAATTATATAAAAATAAAAAAAATAAAAAAAAAAAACGCCCCCCACTGGGGTACCACGAAACTTTTTAAAAAACCTTCCTAATAACTATCACTGTCATATTTGTGAGCGAATCAGTCAAACTTTTTACCTCTCAAACTAACGCCCGAATATTTATTACACGTCGTGATCATGACCTCCTCCGGGCATTCTTTCTACAGCCTAAGATCATATTCTGCAACTACCAAGCCGTATTTCATTAACATCCTTTAGTGTTGCAAATCCCATTATACCAAGGTGAGGCAGTTCCTGGTCATCATTGGCTGGAGGACTTCTATCACATCTTAAGTAACTAATAGTATAAAATCTTTCGTTTTTTTCATGTTTTTATAAGTTTATTTATTGTGTTCTACAGATTGGAGCTCATGTTATAGTGTATGTATTGGGTGGAGATATGTTGAGAGCATTGTTTGACTCTCAGGTCCTTCAGATGTCCTGTTAATGCTGGCTATCATGAGGTGTTTCTGGAAATGTATTTCTCTCTCTTTTTCTCTAGATGAAGTCAAGGCAACTGTGTGCATTGACTAATTATCAGTGAGGAGTGCCAGTTAGCATTATGAGTTCCAGGTATCCAGTGAGAGAGCCAGAATCCAATGAAAGTGCCAGGAAGTAGTGAGAGTTACGCATGTAGCAGGGAGAGTACCGGTAGTTAGCAGTGATAGTACCAGGTGCAGAGAGAGTGCCAGGTAGCAGATGAGAGTACCAGTTAGCAGTTGAAGTGCCAGTAGCAGTTAGAGTGCCAGGTAGCAATGAAAGTGCAGGGGGGTAGCAGTGAGATTACCAGGTATAGGAGAGTGCCATGTAGCATTGAGAGTACCAGGTAGCAGTTAGAGTGCCAGGTATCAGTGAGAGTGTCCAGGTAGCAGTGAAGAGCCAGGTAGCAGTGAGAGTGCCAGGTAGCAATGAAAGTGCCAGGTAGTAGTGAGAGTACCAGGTAGTAGTGAGAGTGCCAGGTAGCAGTGAGAGTACCAGGTAGCAGTGAGAGTGCCAGGTAGCAGTGAGAGTGCCAGGTAGTAGTGAAAGTGCCAGGTAGCAGTGAGAGTACCAGGTAGCAGTGAGAGTGCCAGGTAGTAGTGAAAGTGCCAGGTAGCAATGAGAGTGCCAGGTAGCAGTGAGAGTGCCAGGTAGCAGTGAGAGTGCCAGGTAGTAGTGAGAGTACCAGGTAGCAGTGAGAGTGCCAGGTAGCAGTGAAAGTGCCAGGTAGCAGTGAAAGTGCCAGGTAGCAGTGAGAGTGCCAGGTTGCATGGGAGTGTCAGGCAGCAGTGAGAGTGCCAGGTAGCAGTGAGAGTGCCAGGTAGCAGTGAGAGTGCCAGGTAGTAGTGAGAGTGCCAGGTTGCAGTGAGAGTGACAGGTAGCAGTGAGAGTACCAGGTAGCAGTGAGAGTGCCAGGTAGTGAGAGTGCCATGTAAGTGATAGAGTGCCATGATAGTAGTGAAGTGCCAGTTATAGTTAATGTACCAGGTAGCAGTGAGAGTGCCAGGTATATGAGAGTGCCAGGTAGTGAGAGGTGCCAGGTAGTAGTGAGTGCTAGGTAGTGAGAGGGCCAGGTAGCAGTGATGTCAGGTAGTAGTGAGTGTCAGGTAGTAGTGAGAGTGCATGTAGCAGTGAGACTTGCCATATAGTGAGATGGCCAGGTAGCAGTGAAAGTGCCAGTTAGATCAGTGAAGTGCCAGGTAAGTAAGATGAGAGTGCCGTGTAGCATAGAGAGTGTCAGCAGGTATAGTGAGAGTGCCGGTAGCAGTTAAAGTGCCAGGTAGCAGTGAGAGTGCCAGGTACAGTGAGAGTGCCAGGTAGCAGTGAAATTGCCAGGTAATAGTAAGAGTACCAGGTAGCAGTGAGAGTACCAGGTAGCAGTGAGAGTGCCAGGTAGCAGGGAGAGTGCCAGGTAGCAGTGAGAGTGCCAGGTAGCAGTGAGAGAGCCAAATTAGTCCCATGAAAGTGCCAGTAGTGATGAGAGTACCAGGTTAGCAGTGGTAGAGTACCAGTTAGCAGTGAGAGTGCCCAGGTAGCAGTATGAGTACCAGGTAGTCAGTGAGGTGCCAGGTAGCAGTGAGAGTGGCCATGTAGCATGAAAGTGCCAGGTTGCATGAGAGTACCAGGTAGTAATATGAGTGTGCCAGGTAGCAGTGTAAGTACCATGTAGCATTGAGAGTGCCAGTAGCAGTGAGAGTGGCCAGGTATCATGAGAAAGTGCCAGTAGCATTGAGAGTGCCAGGTAGCAATGATTTAAGTCCACAAAGTTTAAATGTCAACAAATGTAAACCCCATTCAAAAAACCCAATTAAACCGGTAAAATGCCTAAAACATGGTAAAATCCTACCAAATCCTACAACCATAGCTAACACCTGGTAAACAATGCTTAAAATGCCAACAAAGCCAAAACATGTTTAAAAAAAATTGCTAAACCCAGGTACAAATCCCCTACAGGGGGGCCCTAATGCCATAAATTCCAACAGGGTCCAACATGAATCCAAAAGGGGTACATGAATACCATAGATGGCCAAAAATCCTACAAAGTCCAAGCTAAAACCAGGGCAAAATCCTACCAAAATCCCTTTTAAACCTGTTAATGTAATAAAATGCACCAACATGTTCCAAACCTGGTCCAGCCACTGTCCAACCTGCCTCCTTCCTTTCCCCCCGTATAAAATCCCAAAAACACAGGGGCCTCACAACAATGCCCTTTAACCACCGGTAAAATCCAAAAAATCCCCAAAGGTTAAATGATAAAAAAATTTAACAAATGTAAAATCCCTAATAAGTAAAAATGTTAAAACATGCCCCAACCAAAGTAAAACACAGTAACCAAGGTTAAACCAATGTAACCAATGCTAACAAATCCCTAAACCGCCAACCCCAAAAGGGTACCCCAACTGTCAAAACACCTCCTCAACAAACCCTCAAACAACTGTAACCCAACTTCTCCCCAACCTGCCTCCCCCCTCCTCCCCCTCCTCCCCCACGCCTCAACCACACTGCCTCCCAAACAATGCCCTCCACCCCTGCCTCACTCAAGTCACACCACACTGTAAAACAATGCTAAAAAAATTAAACAACTGTCACCAACTCCCCAAAAAAATTGTTTAAAAATTGAAAACCCCCCCAACCCACCCCTTCACACACACTCCCCTCCAACAAAACTGCCTCACACACACCCTCCCCTCAACAACCGCCTCACCCCACACTGCCTCACACCCACGCCTCAACCCTGCCTTTCAAAACACACACTGCTCACCCCACACTGCCTCACACACACTCCTCACACACCACTGCTCCCCACACACCCCCCCCCCCCCACCCCCCCCCCATCCCCTCAACCACACTCCCTCACCACACTGCCTCCCCAACACTCCTCCCACACACACTGCCTCACACCCCGCTACAACACACTGGCCACCCCACACACTGCCTCACCACACTGCCCAAAACAACACTGCCTCAAAACCACACTCCCTCAAAACACACTCCCTCACACCACACTGCCCACACACACTGCCCCCCCACACTGCCTCACCCACCACTCCCTCACAAAACACGCCTCACACACACTGCTACACACACTGCCTCACACACAACTGCTCACACATAACTGCCCACAAAACACTGCCTCACAAACACACTCCCTCAACACACGCCTCACACACACCCTCCCCACCCCACACACCCCTCCCTCAACACACTGTCAACACCCTGCTAAAACCACACTGCCTCACCACACACTGCCTCACACACACTGCCTCCACACACTGCCTCACACACACTCCCTCACACCCCCTGCTCACAACACACCCCCTCACACACCATGCCTCACCCCCCCCCCAACACTGCCCACAACACACTGCCTCAACCACACTGCCTCCACACAACGGCCTCACAACCCCCACCCCCCTGCCTCACCACCACACTCCCTCACACACACAACTGCCTCACACAATGCCTCACACACACGCCACCCCCACACACGCCTCACAAAAACCCCTGCCCCACAAAAAATTCCAAACCCTCAACCACACTGCCCCTACACACCCCACTGCCTCACACACACTGCCTCACCCCCCCCAAAACACTCCCTCACACACACATCCCTCACACAAACTGCCCCACACACACACTGCTCACACACCTTCCACACACACTCCCTCACACACAATGTCAACAACACTCCCTTCACACACACGCCTCACACACACACTGCCTCACCACCCCCAACTGCCTCCACACACACTGCCTCACACAACAAACTGCCTACACCCCTCCCTCACACACACACTGCCCACCCACACTCCCTCACACCCCACACTCCCACACACACTGCCTACCAACCACACTGCCCACACACACACTCCCTCCACCCCAAACCCCTGCCTCACAAACACTCCCTAAACCCCACACATGCCTCCCCACAACACTCCCTCACAACACTGCCCCCAACACACACTGCCTCACACACCCCTGCCTCACCCCCACACTCCCCCTACACACCCCTGCTCAACCACACATGCCTCAAAACACCACTCCCCTCACACACCCCCAAACACCCCTCAAAAAACCACACTGCCCACCACACTGCTCACACACCCCCCACCAACTCCCTCACACACACACTGCTCCCCCACCCCCCACCACACACTGCCTCACCCCCACCCCCTGCCTAAACCCCCAACCCCCTGCCTCACACACCACTCCCACACACCCTCCTCACACACCACTGTCCCACAACCACAATGCCTCACCCCACCGCCTCACAACACACCCTCCCCACACACTGCCTCACAACACACTCCCTCAACACCACACTCCCTCACCCCAAAACACTGCCTCAAAAACCCACTGCCTCACACACACACTGCTTTCCCCACCACACTGCCCCCACCAAAACACTCCCTCACACCCCACACCCCCCCTCCACACACATGCCTAACCCCACACTGCCTCACACACACCTGCCTCAACCACACTGCCTCACAACACACATGCCTCACACAAAACACTGCCTCACCACACGCCTCACAAAAACACTGCCTCACAACCCCACTGCCTAAACCACACACACTCCCCTCAACACACTGCCCACACACCCCCTGCCTCACACACCACTGCCTCACACCACACTGCCTCACACACACTGCCTCACACCCCTCCCTCCACACCCCCCCCCCCGCCTCAAACACATGCCTACACCACACTGCCTCACACACACACTGCCTCACACACCACATCCCTAAACACACACTGCCTCACACACCCTGCCTCAAAAACCCCCACACACTGCCTCACACCACTGCCTACACACACACATCCCTTCAAAACACCTTCCTCAACACCACACCTCCCCACACACTGCCTCACACAACTGCCTCACCACACCCTGCCCACACACACACTGCCTCCCACACACTGCCTCACACCACCTGCCTCCACCACCTTGCCCCAACACCCCTGCCTCAAAAACCACCTGCCTCACCACACACTGCCTCACAAACCATGCCTCAAAACACACTGAAACCCCAACACACCACCTCCACACACACTCCCTAAACAACCACTCCTCACACACACACTGCTAACAACCACTGCCTCACCCCCAAACACTGCCTACACACACACTGCCTAAACACACACACTGCTCACACACACACACTGCCTCCAAAACCACACTGCCTCACACCCCCCACTGCTCCACACACACTCACCCCACCCCCAACAACTGCCTCACACACCCCCCACCCCCCTGTCCCCACCCTCACCACAACCCCTCCACACACTGCCTCACACACCCCCCCACCCCCCTGCCTCACAACAAAAGCTCACACACACACTGCCTCACCACAAACCTGCCTCACAAACACTGCCCCCTCAAACCCCCCTGCCTCACACACACACTGCCTCCACAACACTGCCTCACACCAAACCGCCTCACACACACACTGCCTCAAACAATCCCCTCACACACACTGCCTACACAACCCCCAACCCCCTCCTCACACCACACTGCTCCCACACACCTGCCTCCACACCACTGCCTCCACACACCCCTCCCTCACACACACTGCCTCCACACCAATGCCTCACCACACACTGCCTCACACCCCCCCCACACCCCTGCCTCACACACCACTGCTCACACCACACTCCCCTCCCCCCCACCCCCCACATGCCTCACACCCCTCCTCACAACACACTGCCTCACACCACACTGCCACACACATGCCTCACAACACATCCCCTCACACCCCCTGCCCAAACACACTGTCACACACACACTGCCCACAACACACAACTCCCTCACACACACTGCCTCAAACACACTCCCTCCCCACACTCTCACCCACACTGCCTCACCACACTCCCTCACACCACACCTGCCTCACCACACACTCCTCACACCACCTGCCCCCACACACACTCCCTCACCCACACACTGCCTCACACACATGCCTAACCCACAGCCACACACACACGGCCTCAACACACCTGCCTCCCCCAAACACTGCCTCCACACACACCCTACACACACACTGCCTCACACACCACGCCTACAACCACTGCTCAACACCTGCCCACACCACACTCCTCCCACCCTGCTCACACACCCCACTGCCTCACAAAACACGCCTCACACACAACTCCCTCACACACACATGCCTCAAACACACTTCCCCCCCTCTCCCCCACACACTGCCTCCACACACACTGCCTCACACACACATGCCCCCACACACACTGCCTCAAAAAAATGCCTCACACCCCCCCACCCCTGCTCACACACACGCCTCACACACAAACTGCCTAAACCCCACCACACCCCTCACACACACTGCCTCAACCCCACCTGCCAACACACACTGCTCACAACACATGTCAACACATGCCCACAACACATGCCTCACCACACGCCTCACCACCTGCCTCACACACACACCCACAACACACTGCCTAAACACACTGCCTCACACACCACCAAAAATCTTCCCTCACACACACTGCTCACCAACACTGCCTCACACCCCATGCCTCACACACATGCCTCAACACACACTGCCTACACCCCCAAAAACTGCTCACACACACACTGCTCACACACACACTGCCTCACCACACTGCCTCACAACACACTGCCTCCACCAACACTGCTCAAAACCAACATGCCTAACACACACTGTCACAACACATGCCTCACACACCCCTGCCTCACACAAACCCTCACAATTTGGGTCCACCCCACTGCTACACACACTCCCTCCCCAACACACTCCCCCCTCACACACACATTTGCTCCACACACACTGCCTCAACACACTGCCTCCACACCACTGCCTCACACACCCCTCCCTACACACACCCCCCCCCCCCCCCTTCACAAACTGTCCACACACACTGCCTCACACACACTGCCTACACACACACGGTCCCCAAACACTCCCTCAACACACACGCCTCCCCCCAACACATCCCTCACCCCACACACTCCCCAACAACACACTCCCTCACACACACCTCCCTCACACACCTGCCCCACACACCGGGGCCTCACCACACACTCCCTACACAACACTGCTCCACACACACTGCCACACCCCCAAATGCTCACACACCACTGCCTCACACACACTCCCTAACACACCTGCCTCACACACCACTCCCTCCACACAACTCCCTCACACACACTCCCCTCCACACCCGCCCACACAACACTGCCCACACCCCCTGCTACACACCACTGCCTCACCACACTGCCTCACACACCCCTCCCTCACCAAACACACTCCCTTCACACACACCCCTGCCCACACACATCCTACACACACACCCTCACACACCCACTCCCTCAACACAACTGCTCACACACAATCCCTCACAACACCGCCTCACACCACACTCCCCTCAAAAACCCCCCTGCCTCCACACAACTCCCTCAAAACCACTGCCTCACACACCCCCTGCCACACACACACTGCCTCCCCAACACACTGCCTCACACCACACTGCTCCACACACTGCCCCCACAACCACAACTGCCTAAACACACCCCTCACACCACATGCCTCACACACACACATGCCTCACACACATGCCTCACACAACACTGCCTCACACACACACTGCCTAACACACACTGCTCACACAAAACCCCACCCCCTGCCCCAACCACACACTGCCTCAAAACCCCAACACTCCCTCAAAAAACCACACTCCCTCACACACAACACTGCCTACACACACTGCCTACACACACATGCCTACCACACAACCTCCACACACACACTGCCCACACACACCTGCCTCACCCCACACACGCCCCCCACACACACTGCCTCACACACCCCCCCACACTGCCTCCACACCACTGCCTCACCCCCAAACGCCTCCCACACAATCCCTCACACACCCCGCCTCACACAACTGCCTCACCACAATGCCTCCCCACACACTGCCTCACAACACCCCTGCCTCACAACACCCCCTCACACACACAATGCCTCACACCACCCCACCCCACTGCTCACACACCCCTCCCTCACACACCCCCTGCCCACCACCCACTCCCCAACAAACCTGCCCCCACAACCCCCCCACACACCCTCACCCACTGCCTCAACACACACTCCCTCACACACACACTGCCTCACACACACACCTCCACACACACATCCCCTCAACACACACACTGCCTCACACCACCTGCCTCACACAACCCTGCCTCCCCCCACACACTGCCTCACAACAC
The DNA here is from genome assembly GCF_026875155.1 of Cherax quadricarinatus. Classification (NCBI taxonomy): domain Eukaryota; kingdom Metazoa; phylum Arthropoda; class Malacostraca; order Decapoda; family Parastacidae; genus Cherax; species Cherax quadricarinatus. The sequence continues at coordinate 5,291,667 of NC_069456.1, forward strand.
ACTGCCCCCACACACACACTGCCTCCCCACACACTGCCTCAACACAACACTCCCCACACACACTGCCTCACACACACACTGCCTCCACCACACTTGCCTCACACACCCCAACCTGCCTCACACACACTGCCTCACACACCACACTCCCCACACACACATCCCTTTCACACACACACTCCCTCCCCCCCTTACACCCCCCCAACTGCCTCCACCCCACTCCCTCCCCACACACACACGCTCACACACCAGCCTCACACACACTGCCCCACCCACACACTGCCTCAAACACACACTGCCCCCACAACACTGCCTCAACACACTGCCTCACACACACCTGCCCCACACACACTGCCTCACACACACTGCCTCACACACACTGCCTACACAAACACTCCCTCACACACACACCCCTCCACACCCCCTGCCTCACCACCCCCTGCCTCACAAACACACTCCTCACACACACTCCTCACACACAATGCCTCCCACACACTGCCTCACACACACATCCCTCAAAACACACTGCCTCCCCAAAACCCTGCCTCACACACACCCCCGCCTCACACACCACTGCTCAAACACACACTGCCTCACCACACTCCCTCACAACATGCCTCCACACACACTGCTCACACCACACAGCCTCACCCCAAAATGCCTCACACACACTGCCTTTACAAAACAACTGCCTCAACACACACTGCCCAACACACACATTGCCTCACACACACAATTTCCTCCACACACACTGCCTCACACAAAATGCCTCCCACACATTGCCTCACACACACCTGCCTACACACCACTGCACCCACACCACCACTGCTCACACCACACTCCCTCAAACCACACACTGCCTCACAACACCCCCCTGCCTCACAAACACTCCCTCCCCACCACACCCCTCACACACAACTGCCTCACACACACTGCCTAAAACCACACACTGCCTCACACCACACTGCCTAAAACCCCCACCCCCCCCTGCCTCCACAAACTCCCAAACCAAAACACTGCCTCACACACACTCCCTTTACACACACCTGCCTCACACACAACTGCCTCACCCCAAACACCTGCCTCACCACACATCCTTTACACCACACTGCCTCACACACACGCCTCCCCACAACACTCCCTAAACCACCACTGCCCACACACACAACCTGCCTCACACAAAACCCTGCCTAAAACACACACATCCCTCCCACACACATGCCCCACCACACCCCCCCAACACCGCCTCACACACAACTGCCTCCCCCCACCACTGCCCACACACACTGCTCCCCAACACACTCCCTCACAACCACTGCTCACACACACACTGCCTACACACCCCTCCCTCACCACACACACACTCCCTCACACACACACTGCCTACACACACCTCCCCTCACCAAACCCCCCCACACCCTGCCTCACACAAAAACCCTGCTCACACAACACTCCCTCACACCAGCTCCACAACCACACTGCCTCAAACACACTGTTCACACACACACTCCCTCCCACCCACTGCCCACACACACACTCCCTCACACCCCACTGCCTCACACCCACACTGCCTCCCAAACCACTCCCTCACACACACCCCTGCCTACAACACATGTTCACCACACATCCCCCCCTCCCTCACACACACACGGCCCCCACCACAATCCCTCACACCCCCCCCCCCTGCCTCCCACACCATGCCTCCAACACTGCCTCAAACCCCACTCTCCCACACACATGCCTCACACACCCCGCCCTAAACACACACACTGTTTCCCCCCACACACTGCCTCACACCCACCCACACACACTGCCCACACACATGCTTCCCACACAACTCCCTCACACACACACGGCCTCCACCACACACTGCCTCCACAACACTGCCTCACCACACACTGCCCCCACACCCCCCCTTTCCACACAACACACTGCCCCCCCAACACCTGCTCACCAAAACACTGCCCACCACCACACTGCCTCACACACACATTTCCTCACCCCAACACACTGCCTAAAACCCCAAACCTGCCCCCCCAACACTGCCTCACCCCACACTCCCTCCACCCCACACACTGCCTCACACACACACTGCCTCCACACACACACTGCCTCACCCACTCCCTCAAAACCACACTGCCTCACACACCATGCTCACAACACACCTCCCTCACCACCACACCTCACACACACCTGCCTCACAACATCCCACAAAACACTGCCCTCACACCATGCCTCACAACACTCCCTCACAAAACCTGCCTCACAAAACACTGCCCACACACACACTCCCTCACACACACATGCCTCACACACACATCCCTTCAAACCACTGCCTCACACACACCCCCTGCCTCACACACACTGCCTCACCCCAAAACACTGCCTCAAAAACCATGCCTCACACACCCCCTGCCTACAACACCTGCTAACACAAAAACTGCCTCACACAACAACTGCTCACACACACTCCCTACACACACTGCCTCCACACACACTGCCCACACACACCCCTTTGCCTAAAACACCCCCCACCCCTGCCTCACACACAACTGCTCAACCAATCCCACACACACTGCTCCACCACACACTCCTCAACACCCCCTCACACAAACACTGCCCCCAAAACCCCCCACCACACACTGCCTCCCCACACACGCCTACACACCCCCCCACCACTCCCCTCCACACCTCCTCACACACACACTCCCTCCCAAACACTCCCCTCACAACAAACACACTGCCTCCCACACACACTGCCTAAACACACACCTCCCTCACACAACACTGCTCACACAAACTGCCTACACCACACTCCCTCACACACACACTGCCTCACACACACACTCCCTCCAACCCCCACTGCCTACAAAACACTCCCTCACACACCCCTCCCTCACACACACACACTGCCTCACCCCCACCCCTTTCCTCACACACACATGCCCCCCACCACACTGCCTCACACACACACACTGCCTCACCCCAAACCCACACCCCCTCCCTCACACACCAACTGCCTCCCACACATGCTCACAACACACAGCCTCACAACACACACTGCCCAACACACACTGCCTCCACACCCCCCTGCCTCACCCACCATGCCCCCACACCATGTCCACACACACATGCCTCACAACAACTGCCCCAACACCCCCCTGCCCCCACCACACTGCCTCAACACAACACTCCCTCACACCACACCCTCCCAACACAATCCCTCACACACACACTGCTCACAACACACTGCCTAACACACACTCCCTCACACACACATGCCTCAAACACGCCTCACACCACCACCCCTCACAAACACCCCCCCCTGCCTCAACAACTGCCTCAACACACCACTGCCCACACACACTGCCTCACACACACCCCTGCCACCACAATGCCTCACCACACCCCGCCCACAAAAACACTGCCCCACACACACCCCCCCCCTGCCTCACACCACCCCTCACACACACACTCCTCACAACACACTCCTCAAAAACCCCCTTTTCCCTCACACCCACTGCCTCACCCCCACACACTGCCCACCACATGCCTCCACCCATGCCTCACACCCCACACTGCCTAACCCCAAACTGCCTCAAAACACACACTCCCTCACACCACACTCCCTCACACACACACTGCCCCCCAACACACCTGCCTCACACACACACTGCCTCACACACACACTGCCTCAAACCCCCTGCCTACACAAAACATGCCTCCCACACACCTGCCTCACACACACCTGCCTCCACACACACCTCCTCCAACACACTGCCTACCAAAACTCCCTCACACACCCCTGCCTCACACACCCCCTCCCCTCACACAACACTGCCCACAACCACGCCTCACACACCACTCCTCACACACACACACTCCCTCACACCCACACTGCCCACACACCCACTGCCTCACCAACCACTGCCTCACACAACACACTGCCCCACACACACGCCTCACACACACCCCTGCCTCACCCCAACTGCCCACACCCCTGCCTCACACACCCCTGCCTCACCACACACTGCCTCACACACACACTGCCTCCCACACAAAATGGCCTCACCCCCAACACACTGCCCCCCACACAACTGCCTCACCCCAAAAAACATGCCTCAACACACACACTGCCCCAACACTGCCTCACACACACACCTCCCCAAAACCACTGCTCACACAAAACACCCCCCTCCCCCCCCCACACACACCCGCCTCACACACCACTGCCTCCCCCACACTGCCCCCAACACCCCACTGCCTCACACACAAAACACTGCCTCACACACACTGCCTCACACCCCCAACGCCTCACCCCACACTGCCTCACACACACACTGCCTCCAAAACACACCTGCCCCCAAAACCCCCACACTCCCTAAACCACACACACTGCCTACACCACTGCCACACACACACTGCCCCCACACACACAGCCTCCACACACACAATCCCACACACACTGCCCCACACACCCCTGCCTAAACACCACACTGCCTCACACACCACTGCCTCAAACACACTGCCCCACACACACACTGCCACACAACAACCCCTCACACACACCCCCCCTCCCTCACACACACTGCCCCACACACACATTCCCACCCCCCAACACACTCCCTCAACACCCCCCTGCCCACACACCCACTGCCCCCACACACATGTCACACCCCACACTGCCTCACACACACACTGCCTCACACACACTGCTCACACCCCCCACACCCTGCCTCAAACACACTGCCTCACACACACTGCCTCACACACCCCCTCCCTCACACACACTGCCTCACACACCATGCCTACAACACACTGCCTCACAACACTGCTCAACCACACTCCCTCAAAACCCAACACTGCCTACACACACACTGCCTCACACACACACGCCTCAACACACTCCTCACCACACACTGCCCACACACACTGCCCACACACACACTGCCTCACACACCATGCCTCACACACACACCTGCCTCAACACACACTGCCTCCACACACACACCCCCTCACACCCCACACTCCTCACACCCCCACACGTCACACCACTGCCTCAACACACACACTGCCTCACACAACATCCCTCACACACCCCCTGCCTCACACACACACACTGCCCACCCCACACATGCCTCACAACCACACTGCCTCCCACACAACTGCCTCACACACACACTGCCTACACACACACACGCCTCACACACCCCGCCTCACACACACTGCCCCACAAAAACCCAGGGCCTCACCCCCACACTGCTCACAACACACTGCCTCACACACATGCCTCCACACACACCCCTGCCTCACACACACCCCTGCTCACACACACACTGCCTCACACCAAAACCCCTTGCCCCCCACACCCTCCAACACACTGCCCTCACACACACTGCCCACAACAACACTCCCTCACACAACATTTTCCAAAAAACCTCCCACACTGCCTCACACACACACTGCCTCACCAACTGCCTCACACACCCCCTGCCCACACACACCTCCCTAACACACACACTCCCTCAAACCCCCACACTGCTCCACACACCTGCCTCACACACCTGCCTCACACACACCCTCCTCACACACACTGCCCACACACAAACTGCCTCCACACACATGCCTCACACACATGCCCCCCACACCCCCCACATTTGCCTCACCAACACTGCTACACACACACTGCCTCAAAAACACCCCCCAAACCCACTTCACACACAACTGCTAACACACACATGCCTCCCACACACACTGCCTCACACACACACTGTTCCCCCTCCCAAACCACACTGCCTCACACAACACTGCCCTCACACACACACTCCCTCACAACCACACTGCCTACACACACACATGCCTCACAACACATGCCCCCCCCCCTCCCACACACCCCTGCCCCCCAACCCCACCTCCCCTCACCAAACACTGCCTCACCAAAACCAACTGCCTCACCACAACACTGCCTCACACACCACTGCCTCACACAAAACATGCCTCACACAACACACTGCCTCACACCCCAACACTGCTCACAACACACACTGCCTCCACACACACACTGCCTCCCCCCCCCACACACACACTCCCTCACACACCCATGCCTCCCCAAACACACCTGCCTCACACACACACTGTTCACACACACATGCCTCCCAACCTGCCTCACAACACACATCCCTAAAACTGCCTCACACACCTGCCTGCCCAAACACACTGCCTGACCACCCCAATCCCTGCAACACACTGCCAAAGGAGGGTTTTTTTCTAGTATTAAAATCTCAGCTCATTAGAGATAATCTTTGCATTGTTTGAGAAGCGAATTAAGTATTTTGTTGAGTTGGTGGGACCGTAGGAAGTGTGGCTGCCTTGAGGTAAGACGCCTTCAAGGTCACGATGATGCCTTGTTCACTGTCTTCAAGGTCAGGATGATGCCTTGTTCACTGTCTTCAAGGTCACGATGATGCCTTGTTCACTGTCTTCAAGGTCAGGATGATGCCTTGTTCACTGTCTTCAAGGTCACGATGATGCCTTGTTCACTGTCTTCAGGGTCACGATGATGCCTTGTTCACTGTCTTCAAGGTCAGGATGATGCCTTGTTCACTGCCTTCAAGGTCACGATGATGCCTTTTTCCCTTTGTCTTCAAGGTCAGGATGATGCCTTGTTCACTGTCTTCAAGGTCAGGATGATGCCTTGTTCACTGTCTTCAAGGTCACGATGATGCCTTGTTCACTGTCTTCAAGGTCAGGATGATGCCTTGTTCACTTTTCTTCAAGGTCGGGGATGATCCCTTGTTCACTGTCTTCAAGGTCACGATGATGCCTTGTTCACTGTCTTAAAGGGTTCAGGATTGATGCCTTGTTCACTGCCTTCAAGGTCACGATGATGCCTTGTTCACTGTCTTAAAAGGTCAGGATGATGCCTTGTTCACTGTCTTAAAGGTCGGGATGATGCCTTGTTCACTGTCTTCAAGGTCACGATGATGCCTTGTTCACTGTCTTCAAGGTCAGGATGATGCCTTGTTCACTGTCTTCAAGGTCAGGATGATGCCTTGTTCACTGCCTTCAAGGTCAGGATGATGTCTTGTTCACTGTCTTCAAGGTCAGGATGATGTCTTGTTCACTGTCTTCAAGGTAGGATGATGCCCTTGTTCACTTCTTCAAGGTCAGGATGATGTCTTGTTCACTGTCTTCAAGGTCAGGATGATGTCTTGTTCACTGTCTTCAAGGTCACGATGATGCCTTGTTCACTGTCTTCAAGGTCAGGATGATGCCTTGTTCACTGTCTTCAAGGTCAGGATGATGCCTTGTTCACTGTCTTCAAGGTCAGGATGATGCCTTGTTCACTGTCTTCAAGGTCAGGATGATGCCTTGTTCACTGTCTTCAAGGTCAGGATGATGCCTTGTTCACTGTCTTCAAGGTCAGGTGATGCCTTGTTCACTGTCTTCAAGGTCAGGATGATGCCTTTTTCCCACTGTCTTAAAGGGTTTCAGGATGATGCCTTGTTCACTGTCTTCAAGGTCAGGATGATGTCTTGTTCACTGTCTTCAAGGTCAGGATGATGCCTTGTTCACTGTCTTCAAGGTCAGGATGATGTCTTGTTCACTGTTTCTCAAGGTCAGGATGATGTCTTGTTCACTGTCTTCAAGGTCAGGATGATGTCTTGTTCACTGTCTTCAAGGTCACGATGATGCCTTGTTCACTGTCTTCAAGGTCAGGATGATGCCTTGTTCACTGTCTTAAGGTCAGGATGATCCCTTGTTCATTTGTCTTCAAGGTCAGGTTGATGCCTTGTTCACTGTCTTCAAGGTCAGGATGATGCCTTTTCACTGTCTTAAAGGGTCAGGATGATGCCTTGTTCACTGTCTTCAAGGTCAGGTGATGCCTTGTTCACTGTCTTCAAGGTCAGGATGATGCCTTGTTCACTGTCTTCAAGGTCAGGATGATGCCTTGTTCACTGTCTTCAAGGTCAGGATGATGTCTTGTTCACTGTCTTCAAGGTCAGGATGATGCCTTGTTCACTGTCTTCAAGGTCAGGATGATGCCTTGTTCACTGTCTTCAAGGTCAGGATGATGTCTTGTTCACTGTCTTCAAGGTCAGGATAATGTCTTGTTAAACTGTCTTCAAGGTCAGGATGATGTCTTGTTCACTGTCTTCAAGGTCAGGATGATGTCTTGTTCACTGTCTTCAAGGTCAGGATGATGTCTTGTTCACTGTCTTCAAGGTCAGGATGATGCCTTGTTCACTGTCTTCAAGGTCAGGATGATGCCTTGTTCACTGTCTTTAAAGGGTCAGGATGATCCCTTTTGTTCACTGTCTTCAAGGTCAGGATGATGTCTTGTTCACTGTCTTCAAGGCCAAGATGATGTCTTGTTCACTGTCTTCAAGGCCAAGATGATGTCTTGTTCACTGTCTTCAAGGTCAGGATGATGTCTTGTTCACTGTCTTCAAGGTCAGGATGATGTCTTGTTCACTGTCTTCAAGGCCAAGATGATGTCTTGTTCACTGTCTTCAAGGTCGGGAAATGATGTCTTGTTCACTGTCTTCAAGGCCAAGATGATGTCTTGTTCACTGTCTTCAAGGTCAGGATGATGTCTTGTTCACTGTCTTCAAGGCCACGATGATGCCTTGTTCACTGTCTTCAAGGTCAGGATGATGTCTTGTTCACTGTCTTCAAGGCCAAGATGATGTCTTGTTCACTGTCTTCAAGGCCAAGATGATGTCTTGTTCACTGTCTTCAAGGCCAAGATGATGTCTTGTTCACTGTCTTCAGGCCAAGATGATGTCTTGTTCACTGTTTCAAGGCCAAGATGATGTCTTGTTCACTGTCTTTAAAGGGTCAGGTGATGTCTTGTTCACTGTCTTCAAGGCCAAGATGATGTCTTGTTCACTGTCTTCAAGGCCAAGATGATGTCTTGTTCACTGTCTTCAAGGTCAGGATGATGTCTTGTTCACTGTCTTCAAGGCCAAGATGATGTCTTGTTCACTGTCTTAAAGTCAGGATGATGTCTTGTTCACTGTCTTCAAGGTCAGGATGATGTCTTGTTCACTGCTTCAAGGCCAAGAGGGATGTCTTGTTCATGTCTTCAAGGCCCAAAGATGATGTCTTGTTCACTGTCTTCAAGGCCAAGATGATGTCTTGTTCACTGTCTTCAAGGCCAAGATGATGTCTTGTTCACTGTCTTCAAGGTCAGGATGATGTCTTGTTCACTGTCTTCAAGGCCAAGATGTTTATTACCACCATCAAGGATGTGTCTTCAGTGTTTTGAAGATCAGGAAGATGTTTACTACCATCCTCAGTGATGTGTCGTGATCCTAAACACAGTCATGTACAAGGCGCCATCTACCTCATCGCTGAGAACATTCCGCTCACAGTCACCAGGTCTCTGGTTCGATTTACTGAAACTGAGAAAGTTGTCGACCTTTGCTGCTTCTGTCCACCTGGCAGACTGTTGCAGCCTGATGAAAAAAGCTGGAAAACTTCAGCACCTGCTGGAAGAAACTCCAGCACTTGCTGAAAGAAACTCCAGCACCTGCTGGAAGAAACTCCAGCACCTGCTGGAAGAAACTCCAGCACTGCTGGAAGAAACTGCAGCACATGCTGGAAGAAACTCCAGCACCTGCTGGAAGAAACTCCAGCACTGCTGGAAGAAACTGCAGCACCTGCTGGAAGAAACTCCAGCACCTGCTGGAAGGTGTTCGTATTGATAAAGAGGTTAATTAAAGATGTGGCACCAGGAGCTAGAACCCATCCTGCGTAAACTCTAATAACAATAAATAAGTAATTACGCGCAATCCCTCTCATGCAAGCACTTTCACGCACGGACACTCACGCACACACACTCACGCACGGACACTCACGCACAGACACTCACGCACAAACACTCACGCACACACATGAAAGACAATGGGAGGTGATAGTTCCAGCATGGACTGTGGGAGAGTTACAAGAAGCTGTGACTGTCTCCCAGGCTAAACTACAGTAAGTCAGGGAACACGGGACAACAACCCGAGATCAGGAAGCTAGTAAATGTAGTCACGATCTTACCTTTAATTTACCTGTGGTTGCTTCCAGTGGTCGCTACCCCCGCGGCTCCCTCCTGGTTACCGGCTTGATCGACCAGGCTGCTGGTGGCCTCCGCATGCAGTCCAACATATGCACCACAGCCTGGTTGGTCAGAAACTGGCTTGAGGAACTCTAAATTCCTTTTGAAGATAGCGCCAGGGGTTTGCTGGTAATCTTTATACATATAGGGAGGGGTGTTGAAGAGTCGTGGTACCTTAACATTTATTGAATTCTCTCAGTGCACCCATCGCTCCTCTGCTTTTTATTAGTGTCTTACACCGTCTATAAGCCTCTTATGTAATAATTTCGGTGTGCAGGTTTGGTACCAGTCCCTCCAGTATCTTCCAAGTGTAGATTATGATACATTTTCTTACCTACGTTTTAAGGAGTACAGGTCGATAAATTTCAAGCAATGTACTCGGCTTTGTAGGTTCTGGAAACATTCTCCAGTTGTGTCTGACTTGAAGGAGACCTTTAGTATAGAACAATATTCCAGCTTTGAGAGAACCTGTGGCTTGGCAGGTTTTGTGTTGAAAATTCTAGTTATCCAAACTATCATTTTACCCTGAAGATGTCATGATAACTTTGTTGTGATCCTTAAAAGTGACATTCCTGACGTTGTTATTTCCAAGTCTCTCACATTAAATTTCAACTTTAGTGATTTGTCTTGTATTCTGATCTTTTTATTCCCTCCATTCTTTCTCGACGTAGCAGCTGGAATTTGTCCTCATTGAACATCGTATTGTTGTCAGTGGTCCACTGGAAGACTTGGTATATATAAGCTTGGAGACCCGCTGTGTCTTCTATGGATGCCACCTGTACAGGATACTACAGTGCTATGGTTTATCTCCCTTTCTATGTCTAATATGACAATGATAAGGAGAGTACGGTGCCTTGTGGAACAGAGCTTCTCACTGTAGCAGCCCCCCTGATTTCACTGTTTACTATTACTCTTTGTGTTCTAGAGTGCCTAGGATGAGTCCAGAGTCTCCACACACACATCAAATAGTCACGGTATTATGTATCCACCTATAAGTTAAAACATATGCTCTATGTACCTACCGTAGTGGAGGTATTGTGTGTTAGGTATATACAGTACTGTCAAGCAGTCAGTAGGAGACACGTGTAACACTTCATTGACACAATACAGAGAATAATATTAGAGACGGTGGAAGTCGCGTAGCAGTAGTCTAAGGTGATCAGTCCCTCACTCTTGACAGGAGGTGGGTTGGAGAAACATGTCTACATGTTCACTTGGAAGAAACACATGTTCACTTGTGTTTTATTCACGGTGGAGGTGAGGAGTAAGCACCAACAACAATAGTCTGAGCAATGTGCCTCAGTCATGCTAAGTCAGTGAGAAGTAACTTGTGATGGCTGACGTTCACCTAGCGTGTTCAGTGTCCAAACCATGACTTATTACCACAGTAATACGTCTGATTGCATCCAACCTGACGAAACTTGAAGTTTGAAGACCTGAAGCTTACCTGACGACGGTATCTGGGGTCACCGCCCCCCTACGACCCGGTCCCAGACCAAATACGTAGTGCAGCAACTTATTTCATTACCTCGTGTGGTGTCTGCTGAAATATTATATAGTGTTATGCAGTGGAGAGACATCGTGATGCCAGGGAAGGACTCTTGATCCAAGCAGCTGGAGATACCCTCCCCTTCCTTGGATTAAACCAGACTACCTTCCATCTTCCCAGGCGCTGGGTCACCCTTCAGTTTACAGTCTGTCATCCTGACTCAGCTCTGTCTAATGTACAGTAATCATTCCCCCTCCCCAGGATGCCGCCCACTTCCTTCGACTAGCATTTGTAATAATAATAATAATAATAATAATAATAATAATAATAATAATTTATTTTTACAAGTACATGATGCAACTTATACAGATCGTAGCTGACATCAGTGACATCTGGATAAGTAAAGTGTAATCAACACTTGTCAGTGTTCAATAATAACTCACATGGTTATAGAAACTCGGAAGATAGATTGATTTATATATTTGGATCCCCTTCTGGGATCCTCTACTGGTTATGTACAACATTTCTGGCAACTTAGCTAAGCTTGTCCCCAGGATGCGACCCACACCAGTCGACTAACACCCAGGTACCTACTTACTGCTAGGTGAACAGTGATAGCAGGTGTAAGGGAACTAACACCCAGATACCTACTTACTGCTAGGTGAACAGTGACAGCAGGTGTAAGGTAACTAACACCCAGGTACCTACTTACTGCTAGGTGAACAGTGATAGCAGGTGCAAGGGAACTAACACCCAGGTACCTACTTACTGCTAGGTGAACAGTGACAGCAGGTGTAAGGTAACTAACACCCAGGTACTTACTTACTGCTAGGTGAACAGTGACAGCAAGTGTAAGGTAACTAACACCCAGGTGCCTACTTACTGCTAAGTGAAGTGACAGCAGGTGTAAGGTAACTAACACCCAGGTACCTACTTACTGCTAGGTGAACAGTGACAGCAGGTGTAAGGTAACTAACACCCAGGTACCTACTTACTGCTAGGTGAACAGTGACAGCAGGTGTAAGGGAACTAACATTTGTCCAACATTTGGAATCTATATTAAGGAAACGTTTCACCAGTGGGTGGCGTCTTCAGTCCAACACAGTGTTGGGCTTCAGTCCAACACTGTGTTGGGCTTCAGTCCAACACAGTGTTGGGCTTCAGTCCAACACAGTGTTGGGCTTCAGTCCAACACAGTGTTGGGCTTCAGTCCAACACAGTGTTGGGCTTCAGTCCAACACAGTGTTGGGACTCGCATTTGTTTTCTAATCTGTAATATTCGACACTAAGTCTACAAAAACAACAAGTTTGGGAGTATCATGTGGGAGTAGCTGGCACAGCGGCCCACCTGTCTCCTAGTGAACTTCGTAGCTTCTAATACATTCCTATGACCAGTATCCAGAGTTGTCCTACTGCAGTCTGGTCATAGGTCAGACTTGTCTGGTGCTAACCTTGTCAACTAGGCTGTTGGTGCTGGCGGCCTGCTGGCTCACATATTCACCTTAGTCTGGTTGATCTGGCACTTAGCGAAGTTTTTAGCCGAATTTCCTTTTGAAGGTTTCTATACCTGTTCCGGTGATGTTTTTTAGATCTTCTGGTAGAATGTTGAATAGTCACGGATCATGGATGTTGATAGTGTTCTCTTATTGTGGCCACGGCGCTCCTGCTCTTTGCTGGGTATATTTTACACTTCCTCCCACATCTCTCACTCTAGTATGTAGGTTTGGAATCAGTCCCTTGAGCACCTTCGTGTATCTATATCTCCACTGAGTACATGTTTATGACAATGATGCGTTCCCAGTAATTTAAATACTTCATTGGCTCTGTGTTGGCCGTAAATAATGTCGGTATTTGTTCCACCTCCCATATCTCTCCCGCAGTGAATGGAGACGTCAACTCTCAACAATACTCTAAGCAAGAGAACACAAGCCAAGTGATTGTTGTCATCAATGTTTTGATAGTTCTCACCATCCAACTTCTCATTTTCTTGCCTTTCACAACATTTGTGTTCTTTAAAAGTTGTCTCTTAGCATCTATATCTACGAGTGAACACTGTAGCCTCTAAAGTAATTGTCTCCCAGACTTTGACTCTAATGTAAACCCAGTTTTAGTTCAGTGTCTATCTGTTTGTGAAGCTGCGTTAGGAACAGGCAGACCTACCTCTCTCTCTCTCTCTCTCTCTCTCTCTCTCTCTCTCTCTCTCTCTCTCTCTCTCTCTCTCTCTCTCTCTCTCTCTCTCTCACACACACACACACACACACGCACACACACACACACACACACACACACTTCTGACACCATTCCAGGCTACAGACTAAGCTGACGACACTCCAGGCTACAAACTAGGCTGACACCACTCCAGGTTACATACGAGGCTGACTTCACACTAGGCTGACACCACACCAGGCTACACACTAGGCTGAAAACACACCAGGCTACACACTAGGCTGAAAACACACCAGGCTACACACTAGGCTGAAAACACACCAGGCTACACACTAGGCTGACAACACTCCAGGCTACACACTAGGCCCACAACACACCAGGCTACACACTAGGCTGACAACACTCCAGGCTACACACTAGGCTGACAACACACCAGGCTAAACACTAAGCTGACAACACTCCAGGCTAAACACTAAGCTGACAACACTCCAGGCTACACACTAGGCTGACAACACTCCTGGCTACACACTAGGCTGATAACACACCCGGCTAACACTAAGCTGACAACACTCCAGGCTAAACACTAAGCTGACAACACTGCAGGCTACACACTAAGCTGACAACACTCCAGACTACACACTAGGCTGACAACACTCCAGGCTACACACTAAGCTGACAACACTCCAGACTACACACTAGGCTGACAACACCCCAGGCTAACACTAGGCTGACAACACTCCCAGCTACAACACTAGGCTGACAGCACCCAGGCTACACACTAGGCTGACAACACTCCAGGCTACACACTAAGCTGACAACACTCCAGGCTACACACTAGGCTGACAACACTCCAGGCTACACACTAAGCTGACAACACCCCAGGCTACACACTAGGCTGACAACACTCCAGGCTACACACTAGGCTGACAACACCCCAGGCTACACACTAGGCTGACAACACCCCAGGCTACACACTAGGCTGACAACACTCCAGGCTACACACTAGGCTGACAACACTCCAGGCTACACACTAGGCTGACAACACCCCAGGCTACACACTAGGCTGACAACACTCCAGGCTACACACTAGGCTGACAGCACTCCAGGCTACACACTAGGCTGACAACACTCCAGGCTACACACTAGGCTGACAACACTCCAGGCTACACACTAGGCTGACAACACTCCAGGCTACACACTAGGCTGACAACACTCCAGGCTACACACTAAGCTGACAACACTCCAGGCTACACACTAGGCTGACAACACTCCAGGCTACACACTAGGCTGACAACACTCCAGGCTACACACTAGGCTGACAACACTCCAGGCTACACACTAGGCTGACAACACTCCAGGCTACACACTAGGCTGACAACACTCCAGGCTGCGGAAATAAACCACTCGTTGCTTTAATTAAAACGTAGATTTACTGAGGCAATAATGAAACATATAACTTCTTAAGACTCCACCGTAACTTGGCGACCCTCCCTGTAATATTTCTAACTCGCCGAGTAATATTTCTAACTCGCCGAGTAATATTTCTAACTCGTCCTTATATTTCTAACTCGTCCTTGTAATATTTCTAACTCGTCCTTATATTTCTAACTCGTCCTTGTAATATTTCTAACTCGTCCTTATATTTCTAACTCGTCCTTGTAATATTTCTAACTCGCCGAGTAATATTTCTAACTCGGCGAGTAATATTTCTAACTCGCCGAGTAATATTTCTAACTCGTCCTTGTAGTATTTCTAACTCGTCGTTATAATATTTCTAACTCGTCCTTGTAATATTTCTAACTCGTCCTTGTAATATTTCTAACTCGTCCTTGTAATATTTCTAACTCGCCGAGTAATATTTCTAACTCGTCCTTGTAGTATTTCTAACTCGTCGTTATAATATTTCTAACTCGTCCTTGTAATATTTCTAACTCGTCCTTGTAATATTTCTAACTCGTCCTTGTAATATTTCTAACTCGTCGTTATAATATTTCTAACTCGTCCTTGTAATATTTCTAACTCGTCCTTGTAATATTTCAAAACTCGTCCTTGTAATATTTCTAACTCGTCCTTGTAATATTTCTAACTCGTCCTTGTAATATTTCTAACTCGCCGAGTAATATTTCTAACTCGCCGAGTAATATTTCTAACTCGTCCTTGTAGTATTTCTAACTCGCCGAGTAATATTTCTAACTCGCCGAGCTCTATTATGAAAAAGAAATTTTCTCAGACGTTATTTTAAGAAGCGAGTTGAATGTGTTATAGATAATTGATAATTGATAATTATGTTGATAAAAATGTATTGATAAGAGGGGGGAGGGGGTGATTCCCCGGTGTTTTACTTGTATCATAATTAACCTGTAATGAGTAAATGATACACTAAACATACTCCTATATATTCTGAACCACATTCCATTACCTTGGATCAAGAACCTTCCATAAACATTAATGTACTACCGAAAGGCATCAGTATTCATTATAAATATGCCGTGCCGAATAGGTAAAAACTTGCGATTTTGGCTTAAACAGCAATGATCTTCTTGCCGAATAAGACAAGCGAAAATTTGTGTATGCAGTAATTTGGCAAAAATCATTCTGAACCTAACGGAGAATATATATTTCTCTGTATTTGTTTTTTATTAAATTATTGTAAACTTGTCTAAAATATATTTAGCTGGATTAGGCTAAATTAAATTTCGGTTGTTATAATAAGGTTAGGTAAGTTTTCTAAGGTTCTTTTGGTACAAAATTATTAATTTTTACATTAACATAAATGAAAAAAATATATTTTTAAACGTACAAGATAAAATTTTAGAAAGGACTTAATTTTAAATGAGTTCTTGCTAATTGATCAGTTTTACATATTTGTGTTCAGTGACAAATTCTATTTACAGAAATTTGCATACCGAGTATAAGCTTGAGAATATACTGTTTACCATGGTTTAGAAAGACACGTAAGCAAACACTATAACATATTTATTAGAAAACGTTTCGGTCCTGGGACCTTGACCACTTCTAACATACAGAGGTAGAAAGACATTATATATATAGGCGGAGAGTGAGATGTGACGCACGTGACCTGAGGAATGTCATAAGAACATAAGAATGGAGGAACACTGTAGAAGGCCTACAGGCCCATGCGAGGCAGGTCCTTATCAAAACAACCTCTACCTATGATGAGGACGGGTAGACGATGAAATCAAGTGACTCCTGTGTTGTTGGGTTGGTGCTGCTTAAGTATCATGTATGCCAATGTTTTTGAAATTTTGTAGTTTCCAGTGTTGCGTTCTATAGTGTCGGTGACGGTGATTAGTGAGGCTTCTAGGCACCGTGTTTGCTTACGTGTCTTTCTAAACCAACTTGTCGGTATTTATTACCAAGGTTTATACCACTGTTTACCATACAATGAAAATTTCTCTCACCTCCTATAAGGTCTTGAATACTTTAATGTTAAAGTTGGCTTTAAATATGTCAATACAGTGAAACAAAAACTAATTAAAAATTTTCCTTAGGAACCTGTAGGTTGTGTTTATTCCATCCATTGTAAAAGATGTGACAACTTTTACTTAGGACAAACTGGAAAATCTCTCGAGACCAGAATTAAACATAAATATGCACTATCTAATAATGGACTAGTGACTGGTACTTTGTTCATTCATTGTGTAAATTGGACTAATGCGAAAGAATTACTTCCCTGTAATTCTACAGTTCAATGAAATATTGTGGAATTATCTCTTATCGATCATGATTAACAACATATTTCAATTTTTTTGCTCTGGAATGTATAAACTTGACAATTTTATAATCCAGAATATTTTTCGTAATATTAAAGGTAAAAATATTTTTCACAAAAATACAGTGTTCTGTGTCAGGAGAATATATAATCTAACTTGATGTTGGACAAATGTATGAGTGGATTAGGTTTTCTCAGGACGGTTTTTTGAGGTGTTGTCACCTTTGAGTGAGGTGTCACCTCAGGGTTTAACATACATCTGATCACTTCAATAAAAAGGACACTTCAGACACTCGAGGAGCAAGGATGGCGCTACTATCAACTGAATCCCGAGCCATGTCGGCATTCCAGGCAACGACACATCAGACGAGGCAGCTAAGATGGCCACTTATGATATGCAGCCGCGTGCCACTGTCCGCATCAGCCTTCACCAGGGCAGCCATGCGCAGATGACCGGTCCTATCCGGCTCAAGATCTCGGATGGGACCGGGAACCTCCACCCTTCTCCCCGCAATGCATACGCAGACTAGAGAGCAACGTGTGACAGTTCGCCAACTACAACTTGCATTCATGACTTAGCGCATATCGTCGAGCAACGAAGAATGGAGCGGTGCGCCCACTGTGAACAGATGGTTGAACCACCACTGGTACACTACCTGCTGGACTGTCCTGCCACGATGCAACCGCCTCCTCCCACAACATACTGTGGGACAGACCCGGGGGGACAGGTCAGCACACCTTGTGTATCTTGCAGTCAAGAACCTGATGACACTGCCCCTATGGGAAGCCACGGCCGGGTCATCACATGGAGAAGACCCGGGCCAAGATGTCCTGGCGAACCAATTTGTACCTGCCATTTCTTCACTTACCCAGGTCAGACACACATGATTCTCAATGAGTTATCAGGTGTTCAACACACCTCCAGAGAATCTCCTGAGTCGTTCTGGCATTCGGGCTGCAGCCTGAGTGCCAGGAATGGCTCAAATGGAGTTGAGTCACCGTGCCCTTGTCATAGGGCTGCCCTCACCATAGGGTTGGAAGCGGTACTCCACGTGACGTGAAAACGACTCATCGTGCCCTTGTCATAGGGCTGCCCCTGCCATAGGGCGGCCCCTGCCATAGGGCGGCCCCTGCCATAGGGTTGCCTTGCCATAGGGCTGCCTTGCCATAGGGCTGT
The DNA here is from genome assembly GCF_026875155.1 of Cherax quadricarinatus. Lineage (NCBI taxonomy): Eukaryota > Metazoa > Arthropoda > Malacostraca > Decapoda > Parastacidae > Cherax > Cherax quadricarinatus. The sequence continues at coordinate 5,310,337 of NC_069456.1, forward strand.
CTAGGGTACATGTACACACACACACCGACACTCCTTCGGGATCCAATGGCGGGTCACCACATAGGAAAGACGGTCCAGGACCCCTTCTGGCAAACCTACATGAACACGAGCTTTTTCTTCCCGTTCCTCTGAAGATATGTGTGTAAGCACATGAAAGAGCTCGGGTTTTATTCCCTATTTTCACTGTGGTTCTTCATACATGCGATGACAGAAATGGAACATTCAGACAAACAGAAATCTCAACATTTCTTTTTTCTCCCAAACCATTTTATTTAAGGAATTTATTTGTTTATATAAATTATTATATATATATTATATATATATATATATATATATATATATATATATATATATATATAATATATATATATATATATATATATATATATATATATAAAATTGTCCGGGTGTTGCTGTTGTTACAGTAATTATTGTGTTGCAGTTCGTGCAGGGAGCGTGATCTTCCTGGTTGGTGTGGGTTCCCTGGTGTGCTGGAAGTTATGGGAACACTGGAGACACGGTGGTAGTGGGGAACCACCCACCACGCCCACACGTACACCCAAGCCCACACCACCAACACGGCGCCCACGGGGCATCCTGGCATCACTACTGGAGGAGGACCTTGTTCAGGATCCTGACGAGTTTGACGATGAAGATCCTGCGTTCATCCAGGTACAGTGTGATAACTTTGTAGTGGTAGCAAGTTATATTGTTCATCCAGGTACAGTGTGATAACTTTGTAGTGGTAGCAAGTTATATTGTTCATCCAGGTACAGTGTGATAACTTAGTAGTAGTAGCGAGTTATATTGTTCATCCAGGTACAGTGTGATAACTTAGTAGTAGTAGCGAGTTATATTGTTCATCCAGGTACAGTGTGATAACTTTGTAGTGGTAGCGAGTTATATTGTTCATCCAGGTACAGTGTGATAACTTAGTAGTAGTAGCGAGTTATATTGTTCATCCAGGTACAGTGTGATAACTTTGTAGTAGTAGCGAGTTATATTGTTCATCCAGGTACAGTGTGATAACTTAGTAGAAGTGAGTTATATTGTTCATCCAGGTACAGCTAGTGATAACTGTAGTGGTAGCGAGTTATATTGTTCATCCAGGTACACTGTGATAACTAGTGTGTGTACGGTTATATGTTCATCAGTACAGTGTGATAACTTAGTAGAAGTGAGTTATATTGTTCATCCAGGTACAGCCTAGTAGTAGTGGTGGTGGTGGTAGTAGTAGTAGTGAGTTGTTCATCCAGGTACAGCCTAGTAGTAGTGGTGGTGGTGGTAGTAGTAGTAGTAGTAGTAGTGAGTTGTTCATCCAGGTACAGCCTAGTAGTAGTGGTGGTGGTGGTGGTAGTAGTAGTAGTGAGTTGTTCATCCAGGTACAGCCTAGTAGTAGTAGTAGTGGTGGTGGTAGTAGTAGTAGTAGTAGTAGTGAGTTGTTCATCCAGGTACAGCCTAGTAGTAGTGGTGGTGGTGGTAATAGTAGTAGTGTGTAGTTGTTCATCCAGTAGTAAGTGGTGTGGTATGTAGTAGTGAGTTGTTCATCCAGGTACAGCCTAGTAGTAGTAGGTGGTGGTGGTGGTAGTAGTAGTAGTAGTAGTGAGTTGTTATCTCAGTAGCTAGTAGTAGTGGTGGTGGTAGTAGTAGTAGTAGTAGTAGTGAGTTGTTCATCCAGGTACAGCCTAGTAGTAGTGGTGGTGGTGGTAATAGTAGTAGTAGTAGTAGTGAGTTGTTCATCCAGGTACAGCCTATAGTAGTAGTATGTGAGTTGTGTTTTTCATCCAGGTACAGCCTAGTAGTAGTGGGTGGGTGGTGTGGTGTAGGTGTGTAGTAGTATAGTAGTACTAGTAGTACTAGTAGTAGTAGTGAGTTATATTGTTCATCCAGGTACAGCCTAGTAGTGGTGGTGGTGGTAGTAGTAGTAGTTAGTAGTGAGTTGTTCATCCAGGTACAGCCTAGTAGTAGTAGAAGTGGTGGTAGTAGTAGTAGTGGTAGTAGTAGTAATAGTAGTAGTGGTAGTAGTAGTAATAGTAGTGAGTTATATTGTTCATCCAGGTACAGCCTAGTAGTAGTAATGGTGGTGGTGGTAGTAGTAGTATTGAGTTACATTGTTCATGCTGGTACAATGTCATGATAACCTAGCCTGGTAGTTGGCAGAATGGAACCCAAGACCAGGTTTTATATCCTAAGTTCCTTCCTTTATGAAAAAAATAGAAAGCTATATAAATGCAGTTGATGATCAAAGAGGAAATAAAATTAAGAGAAAAAAAATATTATAATAATGAATCGAAATTGAAAAAAAAAAAAAAAGTAAATTACAATGGCCAAAGCTACAACGGATAACTTTCTGGTATCTTGGAGACTCCTCCGATAATCTGTAGGATACAAACATGTTTCGGTCAGATTTCCTTATACTACTGAGGTGACGAGAACTGACCAGGACGACCCTATCCTAGATGTCAAAGAATCGTACATGAGCCCTGGTCAATACGGACGTTCATATGATTTTCTTATAGCCAATTAGGCGAGCTGGAGGCTAGTAGAGTAGGCCAGAATATCCTAATAATATAATAATATATCCATTTTTACAAGTACAAGGTATACAGTCCTAGCTGGCATGAATAATATACTACTATATAGAAAGCCGTTTATTATTTAGAGAATTTCCCGCAAATTAGGTCAGTTTTGTCCCAGGATGCGACCCACACCAGTCGACTAACACTCAGGTACCCATTTTCACTGATGGGTGACCATGGAAAACCAGTGTAAGGAAATACGCCCAATGTTTCTACCCTCGCCGAGAATCGGACCCGAATCTTCAGCGTGTGAAGCAAGAGCTTTGGCACCATAGCTCATACGATGGGGTAGGGACTCTGGTCCAGTTACTGAGCCTTACGATGTGGACAGCCCCTTGTGATCAAATAGGAGAGACCCAATTCCAATCCTACGGGTTGAGAAAATAAGAAGTTACTAGAGGACACATAAATTATGACGTGAATATGATAATGGTGTACAATATCGACAGCTTGATACGTAAGACACATGTGCAATATTTAGGTGTATCGTTATTCTGAAACGTTTCGCCTACACAGTAGTCTTCCTCAGTAGAATAAAAAAAAGAGTTTGCAGAAGCAGTAGAGATGTGAACACGATGTAACACAAAACTGATGTGAAAATTACTTAATAATAATAATCTTTATTACTACCAGTACATGTACAAGGTATACAGACCATAGCTGACATCAGTGACATACTACTGTATAGAAAGTCCCTTGTTATGCTGAGTATTTCCCACCAAGTAATTTAAATTTGTCCCCAGGATGCGACCCACACCAGTCGATTAGCACCTGGAATAATATTGTTCCAGACTATGCAGTTGAACTCTTCTCCAGGATGAGGGACTGACTACCTCAAATACTTTTTCTCCAAGATTGGTAGACTGATCACATTGTTGTCACTCAGAAAGCAAATTAAAAGATTGGCTTTATAAAATTGAGAGAAGACTACATGGCCATGCCAGTACTATGAGGAACATTCCCCTAACTATACTCCACCAGTATTAAAATTTTTTTTAAACCGATCTAATGAAAAATTTCCAAGTAATAAATGAAAAACTTTGTGAGAGGAGAAAAAGCACTGTACCCGCACACGTGACCGGCTGTCCAATAAAGCCGGACGAAAATGTAATCTATGATGGATTTTTTTAAAGAAAATGTAATGTGTACTTAAAATGAACAATGAGAAAAAAGACAGTTGATGGGTTGAAGTAGAACTGTACATACTGACACCTTTGAGTAAGATAACTCGGTATTTGAGGTTTGAAGCTGATCGGAAGAAGCATTCTCCAGTTATCACGTGGAAACCAATTTAATAAAATTTGCAAATTAAAATGCACACAGCTCAAAACTCAGGCAAATTTTCCTATAAGCAATGTCTGCCATTGCTGAAAGTTTGAAGCCTATCAGAAGAGGCATTCACCAGTTGTTGAACTCCAATAATTCCAAGTTTGGTAACTATTAACTGCTTCAGGTATATTAACTATGATAGTAAATTGGCAGATTAGTTACTACATACCTTAAACTTACCAAAGTTATCTCATGTCACCGGTACATGTGAAGAGTCGCGGTAACCATAACCTAGTTACAGTACACCAGAGTTTAGAGAGTCGAGACACTCAAGTTTTAAAGGAAAATCGTGGAGGAAAACCAGATAAATTAAAAAAAAAAAAACTTAACGTATAAGGTTCACTGTGGTAAATACCTGACTAAGTAACCAAGTACTTTACACCATAGACTGTTGACTGCTTGTACCAGAGACTGTAGTAATGACAACACTAATGATTGTACTAATGACTGCTGCTTTAATGACTGTACTAATGACAACACTAATGATTGTACTAATGATAACACTAATGATTGTACTAATGACTGTTCTAATGATTGTACTAATGATTGCTCTAATGATTGTGTTAATGACAGCACTAATGATTGTACTAATGACTGCTCTAATGACTGTACTAGTGGCAACACTAATGAGTTTACTAATGACTGCTCTAATGATTGTACTAATGACTGCTCTAATGATTGTACTAATGACTGCTCTAATGATTGTACTAATGACTGCTCTAATGATTGTACTAATAACTGCTCTAATGATTGTACTAATAACTGCTCTAATGATTGTACTAATAAATGTTCTAATGATTGTACTAATGACTGCTCTGCTGACTGTACTAATGACTGTACTAATGACTATGCTAATGACTGTACTAATTACACTAATGACTACACAATACAGAAACACTTTTCTGCATCCAAAACACTAATTAGGTAATTTTTTCAGTTACTATTAAAATAATATCCAGGAATATGTTCATTAAGACTGGAAAAGTTTGTAAACATTTGCATTCATTACATATATATTATATATAATATAAAATTGATATTTACCATGGTATGTTGCAGCTATTGTTGGATATAAGTCGAGAATACGCAACGAAGGTGATTGTGGTCAGTACTTCAGTCATGTGTTTAATATCTGGCTTCAAAAAATAACCTCGTTTGCCCTTTCATAGTCACGTAGTTTTTTTGGCACGTACGTACATACGTGTGTGTGTGTGTGTGTGTGTGTACTCGCCTAGTTGTCATTGCAGGGGTTGATTCACTGCTCCTGGCCCAGCCATTTCGCTGGTCTCTTCTAGGTCACTCTTCCTGCCTCATGAGCTTTATCATACCTCATCTTAAAGCTATGTATGGATCCTGCTTCCACTGCATCACTTTCCAGATTGTTCCCCTTCCTGACAACCCTGTGACTGAAGAAATACTTCCTGACAACCCTGTGACTTGGATGAGTCTTCAACTTCCAACTGTGACCCCTTGTTGCTGTGTCCCATCTCTGGAACATCCTGTCTCTGTCCACCTTGTCAATTCCTCTCAGTATTTTATATCTCGTTATCATATCCCCCTTATCTCTCCTGTCTTCCAGTGTCGTCAGGTTGAGTTCCATAACCTCTCCTCTTAGGATGTTCCCCTTAGCTCTAGGACTAGTCTTGTTGTAAACCTTTGCCCGGTGGCCTGGTGGCTAAAGCTCCCGCTTCACGCACGGAGGGTCCGGGTTCGATTCCCGGCGGGTGGAAACATTTCGACACGTTTCCTTACACCTGTTGTCCTGTTCACCTAGCAGCAAATAGGTACCTGGGTGTTAGTCGACTGGTGTGGGTCGCATCCTGGGGGACAAGATTAAGGACCCCAATGGAAATAAGTTAGACAGTCCTCGATGACGCACTGACTTTCTTGGGTTATCCTGGGTGGCTAACCCTCCGGGGTTAAAAATCCGAACGAAATCTTATCTTATCTCTCTAATCTCTTGATGCTTTGGACAAGGTGTGGGTTTCAAACTGGTGCTGCATACTCCAATATGGGCTTAACGTACACGGTGTACAGTGTCGTGAATGACTTCTTACTTAGATGTCAAAACGCTATTCTTAGGTTTGCCAGGCGCCCATATGCTGCAGGAGTTATTTGGTTGATGTGCGCTTCAGGAGATGTGCTTGGTATTATACACACCCCAAGATCCTTTTACTTGAGTGAGTTTTGCAGCCTTTGACCTCTTAGGCTGTACTCTGTCTGTGGTCTCATTTGTCCTTCCCCAATTTTCATAACTCTGCACTTGTTGGGGTTAAACTCCAGGAGCCATTTGTTGGACGAGACTTGCAGCCTGTCCAGACCCGCTTGTTGGCTTACCTGATCCTTGTCTACTTGTATTCTCATTTGCTTCATATTGTCTGCATCATTCTGTGATGTCATTCACATATACAAGAGCACTGGACCTAGGACTGACCCTTGTGGAACCCCACTTGACACATGAACCCTCTCTGACACCTCATCTCGTGCCGACACATTGTATGTGTGCTCACCTAATTGTGGTTTCGGGGATCGAGACTTGGCTCCTGGCTCTGCCTCTTCACTGACCACTACTGGGTCCTCCCTCACCCTGCTCCATGAGCTTTATTTGTGTGTGTGTGTGTGTGTGTGTGTACTCACCTAGTTGTACTCACCTAGTTGAGGTTGCAGGGGTCGAGTCCAAGCTCCTGGCCCCGCCTCTTCACTGGTCGCTACTAGGTCACTCTCCCTGCTGTGTGTGTGTGTGTGTGTGTGTGTGTGTGTGTGTGTGTGTGTGTGTGTGTGTGTGTGTGTGTGTGTGCATATACTCACCTAGTTGTACTCACCTAATTATGGTTGAAGGGGTCGATTCATAGCTCCTGGCCCTGCCTCTTCACTGGTTGCTACTAGGTCCATTCTCTTCCTGCTCCTTGAGCTTTATCATACCTTTTCTTAAACCCATGTATAAATTTTGAATTCGTGTGCATGTGTGTGTTTGTTCATTTATGTAAGGTTATGAAGGCATAAACAAGAGTGAAATTTAGATTTAGATTTAACTTATAATGAAAATAACACAGTATGTATACTCATACAAATAATACAATATGCATATACTGTAGTGTCTATGCATTTAACATTTTCTAGTTTGAATTTTAATAAGTGATTACTAACTGTTATAAGGATAAGAAACATTATTACATACTTTGTCTTATTTTAAATACTAAAGTATTCTTGACTGGTGGTGACCAGGTGACTTGCAACATGCCAGTGGAAGGATATCAACTGTCCACTTGATCAGTTGGTTAAGTGACCCTGTCAGACTCCCTCTTGGTTAGTGGAATATACCTGGAGAAGGTTTCGGGGGTCAACGCCCCCGTGGTCCGGTTTGTGACCAGGCATCACGGTGGATCAGGGTCTGGTCAACCAGGCTGTTACTGCTGGCCACTGGTCAGGTACTGATTTTAGGTCCCTGTCATGATATTTAATTTCTAACTTGGATCCTAAACATTGGCTATGTAGTGAAGTCTTACATAAAAACTTACATCATTTTATGATGATTTAAAATTATGTGTACAGAGGGTATCACATGTCATCTTAAGAAAATAGTTTGATGCTTCTTAAGAGTGAAGAAGCCTCATAGCTGTGGATTTTAAGCAAAGATTTGACCCACACTGATCAGGGAAGGTGCCCACCATTTAAATTCAAAGTGTATTTACACATGATACATTGTTTATATGGAAATGGGTGACACATGTTAATGCATCTGGAAAAGCCATAGTGATGCAAAGTATTTCAGGCAAGCTTAAGCCTAACTTAAGAATACAAGGGCAGTGAACATTATTAATGTGTATATAAAGACATTAAATGTATACAGATAAGATTGATTCAGTGAGTATACTATAATGAACGTATATGTAAGTAGATTAAATATATACTACATTATACATGATTAGAAGAAAAATTATTTGGGTTATAGTCTACTAAGTTTATAGGTACAATTTTTTTTTCATAGATGACATTAAACTCAAGAACTCATTTTTTGAATTTGAATTTATAGAGAAAAAGCTTCATATTTGTGGATTCTAGACAATGAGTTGGCCCACACTGGGATCACGGAAAGTACTGACCATTTTCAAAGCAACACACTAACCAACATTCACTATGTTCTACGATTTGTACAAAGAAACTGCAGCGATGGCACAAAGTTTTCAGAGCAAGAAAATTACCTCCAGTGGGCCTCCAGAAGCAACAGCCTGGTTGACCAGGCAAGCACCAGACAAGCCTGGCCCATGGCCGGGGTCAGAGAGTAAAGAAATTCTCGAAACTCTTCAAAGGTATATCAAAGGTAAGGTATTACAAGGTTTAAGAGTGGGAGCATAGAGGCTGGACCATCGCTGTGAGAGAAGAATAACTACACCTCTTTCTGAGTAATGAAAAGAGGAAGACTCATCACAGGCAGTAGACAATCCCCTGTCATGAGACAGGGATCCCCCAGTTGAAGCCCTGGCTATCCTAGGGTCCTCAGGGCCAGATGCATGGTTCACTGCATAGGTATGCTTGCAATCCTTAAATGCTGGAGGAAACCAGAACTGGCAGGTGTAGCCCCAGATAACTTCAGTGTACATACCAGCTTGGCAGTGGTTTGTTTTCCAATAAAACAGCCAGCAGCCTACAAAAAAAAAAAAAAAAAAAAAAAAAAAAGGTGGAGGGCATGGCTCCTGAAGAAATCGAAAATTCTGCTGGGCTTTCAGCTTCCCTGACAGAAGATGAGAGGCTGCATGATAAGTCACACTGCCAGCGGTCCAGAGAGAGAATATGACAATTCTTTACAGGATCCCTAGAATATAAAGGTCTACCACACATTCTGAAGGCTGCACTGGACCCCCAGATCTCCATCTCAGAACAATTTATCCTTGATAATGTTAAATGATCATTTATACTGTGTGATGAATATTTTGATAGTAATGTTTGTATTTTTCTCATGCTTACACTGACAGTAAGAGTTTTTTTTGTTAAATAATATAGAACTGTTTGGGTGCTTACATTTTTTTGGAGCAACTGTTTGTTATATAATCTATACTTTAGTAGATTATTATAAATATATGTACACTTTGTGTATTGTTGCAGGGCAAGTATTTTGGCCCAGACAGCCCATGTGAAGAGGTACCCTGTGATGAGGGTTCCTTACTGAGCACTGATGTGAGTGAAGCTAGCAACAGTGAAGCACTAGCCCAGCCTTATCATGCAGATGCCAGTGCTTCTTATTCTGCAGGAGATGGGGTGAGTTACATGTGTGAAGGGCTGTTATACAGCCAGAGTGTGTGAGAGTGGTACATATTTTACATGTTGCTGTAGCTGAACAATACTATTTAACAACAGTCTTACATCTAGGGCCACAATGAAAATACATAAGTCATTTTGTCTGTTTGGGGTTATCCTGGTGGGTTATTTACTCATATGTTTCTTTGTATGATAATTGTTGTCACCTAAATTTATGTAACTGTGTTTATGTGTACCTGTACCTAAACAACTTTACTTATATTTTTTTAAGCTTGGAAAGTCATATGAATAAATACAGTAGAGAGTTGGAGAGGCTGGAGAAAGTTACCAAGTAACAAATGACTTTTATTCCAAATATTCCAACTAATGCAAACTTGTATTCCTGGTATTTCAACTTATGAGTGAGTTACACTCCTAGTGTTCCAACTTAAGAACGAGTTACATTCCTGGCATTTCTAGTTACTAATGAGTTACATTCCCGGTATTCTGAGTTACAAACGAGCAATGGGGAGGGGGGAGGAACTTGGGGGCTTCAGTTCCCCAAAATTCCCTCAGCCCTCCAAAGCCTCTCAAAATAAGTTAGTAATAGTTGTGCTTCAAAACAAGTCTCCTAGCCTCTCTTCCAGTCAGATAGCCGCCCCTGAGACCCTGCATAGAAATTCCTCCTTTTATATTGGACATGTCTTCCCCTTCCAAGCCTGATTACCTCTCTTTTCCCAGGCACTGTGTGACCCCTATGGGTTTAGCACTTCTCTGTAGGTCATGCATGTTGTAAGAGGCGACTGAAATGCTGGGAGCAAGGGGCTAGTAGCTCCTCCTGTACAAATTACTAAAAAATTTTTTTTTCAACTAACTGGCCATTAGTGGTTAGTGGACAAATTTGGGAGAGTGTGTAAAGGTAGAAAGTTGAAAGTGAACATAGAAAAGAGTAAGGTGATGAGAGTATCAAATGATATAAATAAAGAAAAATTGGATATCAAATTGGGGAGGAGGAGTATGGAAGAAGTGAATGTTTTCAGATACTTGGGAGTTGACATGTCGGCGGATGGATTTATGAAGGATGAGGTTAATCATAGAATTGATGAGGGAAAAAAGGTGAGTGGTGCATTGAGATATATGTGGAGACAAAAAACGTTATCTATGGAGGCACAGAAGGGAATGTATGAAAGTATAGTAATACCAACACTCTTATATGGGTGTGAAGCTTGGGTTGTGAATGCAGCAGCGAAGAGGCGGTTGGAGGCAGTGGGGATGTCCTGTCTAAGGGCAATGTGTGGTGTAAATATTATGCAGAAAACTCGGAGGGTGGAAATTAGGAGAAGGCATGGAGTTAATAAAAGTATTAGTCAGAGGACTGAAGAGGGGTTGTTGAGGTGGTTTGGTCATTTAGAGAGAATGGATCAAAGTAGAATGACGTGGAGAGCGTATAAATCTGTAGGGGAAGGAAGGCGGGGTAGGGGTCGTCCTCGAAAAGGTTGGAAGGAAGGGGTAAGGGAGATTTTGTGGGCGAGGGGCTTGGACTTCCAGCAGGCGTGCATGAGCGTGTTCAATAAGAGTGAATGGCGATAAATGGTATTTGGGACCTGACGATCTGTTGGAGTGTGAGCAGGGTAATATTTAGTGAAGGGATTCAGGGAAACCTGTTATTTTTATATAGCTGGACTTGAGTCCTGGAAATGGGAAGTACATATGTACAATGCCTGCACTCTAAAGGAGGGGTTTGGGATATTGGCAGTTTGGAGGGATATACTGTGTATTTTTATACGTATATACAGTGGACCCTCGAGTTTCGACAGCCTTGACTTTTGTGAAATTCGACCTTCGGCGAGTTTTTTTGGCAAAATTTGGCCTCGAGTTTCGTGATTAGACTCGTGTTTCGGCGACCATCCGGTACCCATCTGCCCGTCACCGCGCACACCAAGCCAGTCTCCCACGCCATTCACGCTCAGTGTGCCATTGTTTACCAACACGTGACCATCACCCCGTTTGTTCATACAATACATTTCATAATAATCCATTGCTTTTTGTGCTTGCAACTGCTAAATAAGTCATCATGGACCCTAGGAAAGCTAGTGCAAGCCCTTTGGTAAATAAAGTGAGGAACACGATCCAGAGGGAGTTTGAAGGGTTTGAGGCAGACCCTGTCCCTGCCGACCCTCTGCCTGTTGTGGAAGGTGTTGTGGCATTGGGCAAGTCCATGGGGTTGGAGGTGAGTGACAGAGATGTGGAAGAGTTGGTGGAGACCACAGGGAAGAGCTAACCACTGATGAACTGCAAGAGCTTCAACTGGAACAGCATCAGGCCACAGCCGAGGAACTTGCTACAGAGGAGGAGGAAAAGAGAGTGAAGGAGGTTCCTTCTTCAGTGATTAAGGACATGTGTGGAATGTGGAATGAGTTACAAAGCTTTGTTGAAAAGTATCACCCTGACCAAGCTGAAACAAGCTATATCTGCAACATGTACAATGACAGTGTTGTGTCCCACTTCAGGGAAATCTTAAAGAAACGCCAGAAAAAGACCTCTCTGGCCAGATATTTTGTGCGACAGGGGTCCAGTGACTCGCAAGTTGTTCCCAGTGGCATTAAAAGAAGAAGGGAAGTAACCCCAGATAAGGACTTGCTACCTAAAGTCCTAATGGAAGGAGATTCTCCTTCCAAACAATAGTGTACATCTTCCTCCTATCCCCTCCTCCCGTCTTTCATCCACCCAGAAGTCTTCAGTAAAGGTAAGTGTAATGTTATTATTATTTTTTATATGCATGTACTTGATTTCTCATTGATTTCAGTATATAAATCTTTATATAATTTGAAAAAAAAAAAAAATTATTTTAATATTTTTGGGTGTCTGGAACGGATTAATTTTATTTCCATTATTTCTTATGGGGAAAATGGTTTCGAGTTTCGTGAATTTCGACTTTCGGCAGGCTCTCTGGAACGGATTAATCACGAAACTTGGGGGTCCACTGTACTTCTTAACTGTTGTATTCTGAGCACCTCTGCAAAAACAGTGATTATGTGTGAGTGAAGTGAAAGTGTTGAATGATGATGAAAGTATTTTCTTTTTGGGGATTTTCTTTCTTTTTGGGTCACCCTGCCTCAGTGGGAGACAGCCGACTTGTTAAAAAAAAAAAAAAAAAAAAAACTTACGTGTTTCTTTTTAAGTCATCCTGCCATGATAGGATACAGCTGGTGTGTTGAAAAAAAAAATAACATTAATGTTGTCTTCATTCAACAGGGTTCATCATCTGGTGAGGAGAGTCTTCCCACTGATGAGGACTCTGATGCTCACCGTCATGGCACTAACAAGAGAGTCATCAAGAGGAAACACAGAGCCTCTGAATTATGCAAAAATCAGGTTTGTATGTGTTAAACAAATGTTGTAAGTAACAATAATAAAAGGGAATGTCATATAGCCTTAACTTGAGTAGTTGGATGCACTATACCTAACTTGATGAGTCCATTATATGTATTTTAAGTCAGCTTTACCAAATTTGATGTGTTAGATGTACTTTAGTAGAGTCTGATATCCTTGAGCAGTCAGATTTATTTCACTGTAGAACAGTCTTGAATTAAGTTTAATGCTCTACTCATCATTATAACTAGAAGCTCATAGCATGAAATACATGTATCCTTCATAAGCTATAAACTTTCCTTCCTTAAGAAGCCCACATTATTATTATTATTATTATTATTATTATTATTATTATTATTATTATTATTTTAACCATGGGAAATGCTACACTGTAGGGGTCATGCAACTTCTGTGGGAATTAGTCTCACTCAGGTTTGATTTAAGGAAAGGAACAGTAGCTCTGATATCTTAGATTAAGATCCTTGACTAGCATGAAGACACTTTCCTTCAAAGATCTCCCATTAAAGAAAACTACACTTATGAGAGGAAACGTTCGAGTATGTTTGGGTTCATCTTGGACCATTGTCAGGGTCCAGGATGGACCCAAACATCATAAGTTTCCACTCGTAAGTGTGTTTTTTTTTTCCATCCACAGTATTGAGTCTTTTTATTCTCTAGGTGTACATCTAAGGAATGAAGTCTCAGTACCATGGCTGTAACGTTTAAAAAACCTGCACTTAGAGACTTATTCTCTAGGCATGCATCTAAGATGCTCTGTTGTCCCTAATACAACATTATGTATGATTTATGTATCCCTGCATTAGCTAGTCAAGTTTCTCGGCCTTTTGTTTGAATGCTGTATGTCCTGGAAACCTCTCGAAACCTTCCTGAAAGCAACTTACAATAGCCAGCTGAACCTCCCTAAAACTCTTGCCCATCTTTCTTGGAAGGGTGATAGATGAAATCTTCTTCATCTTCATTCTGCTCTAATCTTATTGAAAATGGATTATGGCGACCAGCTATATTCTGCGGCCTCTCCCACAACTCTTTCTAAACTTGAACCCATTCATCATTAAGGGTTACGTTTGTGTTTAGGTGCTTTCCGTTCCTCCCTGATTGAGAGCTCATATGCAGAGGTGACTGCTCATCTTTGCAAGATCGGGGTGATGCACATTGTCTCTCTTATTTTGTCTGCTCTCATGACCTTCATGATCCTTCTACATATAGGGTGATAACAGATGTTAGTAGAAGTCCTTTCTTTGATTGCCACCTTGTTTACTACATCTCTTTTCTCTCCACATTCACTATCTCTTGGCTTCCTTTCATTTACTCCCTCCATATGTCCATCCAGCATCTAACTTTTCTTTTCTCCATTTGGAAGTTCCAACGTTTCGTGTCTGTTCTTCTCCATTTCTGTGCAACAGCTCAATTGCCTACTGTAGCTTCTCACTCCATTTTTCTTAATCACTTCCGATCTCATTCTTAAGTCAATGCAGTTTACACTGATGGCTCTAAGTCTTAAGGTGTCGGGTTTGCAGCAGCTTTTCCAGAGTTATACAAGGTCATTTATTAGACTCAGCTAGCATTTTCAGAGCTGTATTGTATGCAGTTCTCATGGGCATTGTACATATTGGATCCCTGCCTACCTCAACATTCGTATTAGGTTCAGACTTCTTAAGTTCATTACGGGCTATCCTAAAATTTGATTCTTCTTCTCCCATCATTCTTTGTATACAACTTTGATTGTGCTTCATTTCTAGTAAACACATTATAACCATGGGGGACCACTAAACCCATAGGGATTATACAGCACCTGTAGGGGAGGATGGAAGGTATATAAGCTTCAGTTCAGGGAACTGGAGCACAGATTCAATTCTCCAGATAAAGAACCCCTGAGCAGCATCAAGGAACTTTCCTTGAGGGGTCTAGTAAACACAAAGACATCATTTTCTGCTGGACCCCTGGACACGTGGTTGTTTGGGGAAATGAGTAGGCGGACTCTGCTGTGTGGTCACTCGTTCATGACCTCATATTATATAGAGGTATTCCATTCTCTGATTATTTTGAAGTAATCTCTAGACAGTTATGCAACTGTTGGCAACAGTGGGGGTCTGAGTTGGTCTATAATAAACTGCATTCTGTCAAACCTTGTTTGGATTTCTGGTAATTTTATCACATGTCGTGTTTGTGAGACTACACTTTCTCGCCTATATATCAGACACATGGCTTACTCATAGGTATCTCATGGAGAAATACTCAGCACTGCTCTGTGGGAATTGTCAAGTTCTGTTGTCTGTTTTTCTTCATTAACTGTCCTGTCTATCAGCCATCAGCAGAATTTACTTCCGACATCATCATCGCCCAGGTGCACTTATGTTATCTGACCTCCTTGCTGACCTTTGATGTAGACTCCATCTTTGACTTTCTGTCAGCAACTGCCTTATTACACTAACTTTGGTTAGATTTTCCCTTTAGTGCTCCCCACTGCCCTGGCTAATGCCTCTTACATACTCCTAACCATCACTAGTCAATGATCTTTGCATATTTCTTCTAAAGCGCATCCCACCTTGCAGCCCTGTATGGCTCTTACGGGGTTTAGCTCTTAGTTTTGACTGTAATAATAATAATTGAAGCATGCATCTAACCTTGTAGACATGAGTTACCTTAGTAAATTATTTATATCTTGCAGGGCACTCCATCGAGACAGAGCCTTGTTAAACCCACAGCAGTTCAGGCAGTTTCTCTCACCAGCTGTGGAGGCAAGCCAAAAACTGAAACCAGGTAAGCTATATTTCTGACTTTGTTTGTTCAACACTTAACTGAGGCATTAGCAGTTTGATCTTATTGCTAAAGTTCAATTTTGGCACTAGAGTAAATATTTTGTTTTTACGATCCATACTCCGTTTTTATAGTATTCATGGTAGTTAATAGGCAAATTAGCCAAGTACAGCCTCTCCTCACTTAGCAACATACTTATTTACCAACCACTTGGATGTATGACCAGCCCTCCAACCAGTATGCAAACCTAAATAATGTATATAAAAACTGATTTCCTCTCTTCTGTTTATTACAGTATACAGTAAACTACTGTATAAACATTTAGAAATGTACCAGAAATGTTATAAATGGTGCAAAGGTGACAGTAAAAAAATATCTAAAGATGGTTCTTCTTCTTCTTAAAGATTAGCCGGTATTCTCCCGGCCCGGGACTTTTCCAAGTGGTGACCCGGCCTTGGCTCCCTCTTTAGGGAGTGTCTGAGACCTAAGTCTGCCATGGGAGGAGGCACAAGTACCTCCTCATCTTTGGGACCAACTGTCCCCAGGCCTAGCCACAAGCTAGGCCTCTCTGGTCTGCCATCCCCGCCCCAAGGGAGCAAATGGGAATGACAGTCGTATGAGCTAAAGTCTCGGGCTCTTCTCTCCCCTTAAAGATGGTTGACGCAAACCCACTACCAGTATAGTATGCTCCTCACTTAATGACCAATTCGCTTACTGACCCCAGTGTTAAGTGAGGAGAGGCTGTATTATGGTTCACTACATTTATAGCAAAAAATATTTTGTTAAAATATCCTTATGGCAAATAGGCTGTTTGGACTTTTAACCCTTTCAGGGTTGACAGGCCCTCTCCCATACTTGTTCTCAGGGTCGACAAATTTAAAAAAAAAAAAAAAAAAAAATTTTTTCTTATGAAAAGATAGAGAATCTTTTCCCGATCATAATGACACCAAAAGTATGAAATTTGATGGAAAACTTAAGGAATTATGCTCTCGCAAAGTTAGCGGTCTCAACTATGTTTATACATCGGCGATTTTGCCCACTTTGAGCCCTATTTTTGGCCAATTCCAGTGTACTAGTTGACAGAAATCATAATTATTTCACTAGAACTCCATTTTTCTATTGAATGAGTACAAGAAACCACCCATTTACCAATTTTGCCAATTTCACACAAATTTCAAAAGATGCCAATTTCCAAATAGGGTTCAGAATAAACAAGAAAGACATTCCTGGCACTAAAATAACATTTCCTCTATTCATTAGTCACGTTCCCAGGCCCCTCTTACATTCTTTTGCTTTCCACTTTGAATTTTTATTCTCACAAAAAATAGAAGATTTACTGTTATGCAGACTACTGAATTAGTGTAGAAATGGTATAAATAATATCAGCACACTTGTGAAATAATATTAGACTCGCCACTTGACATGTATTGGATGCGTAGCATGATATGTTTACTTTTGAACTTTGGCAAAAATCGAAGATTTCTGCTACTTTGAGTTCAATTTCAAGGTACTTTTCATTGTAAAACCAATCAAAATCATCTCAATTTCT
Source organism: Cherax quadricarinatus (assembly GCF_026875155.1). NCBI lineage: Eukaryota > Metazoa > Arthropoda > Malacostraca > Decapoda > Parastacidae > Cherax > Cherax quadricarinatus. The sequence goes on from NC_069456.1 coordinate 5,327,179, forward strand.
GTAATATGTCTTCCATTCTATAAAATGAGACCAGGAAAACTAGAATACCATCATAAATACCATACGAAAATAGAGTGTAAAGTCGCTGTTTTAAACCAAAAACACTGTCAAAGTTTTTTTTTTTCTCATTATGCACTGTGTGCTGCTTGATTTTTTTATACTGTGCACACTGACCACATAGACCCATTCTTTCGTATGTAGGCCTACCAGCTTTCTCTCACTTGATTTGAGGGCGCTAGAATTTAGGCGTACTAGTACGTCAAAAACCCTGAAAGGGTTAATATTGAAATTCTTGGCATCACATCAAGAGGTATAAATAATAACAGATTCTAAGGCTATACAGTACTACTTAAACTTTATTTTTTTTTTTATCACACTGGCCGATTCCCACCAAGGCAGGGTGGCCCGAAAAAGAAAAACTTTCACCATCATTCACTCCATCACTGTCTTGCCAGAAGAGTGCTTTACACTACAGTTTAAACTGCAACATTAACACCCCTCCTTCAGAGTGCAGGCACTGTACTTCCCATCTCCAGGACTCAAGTCCGGCCTGCCGGTTTCCCTGAATCCCTTCATAAATGTTACTTTGCTCACACTCCAACAGCACGTCAAGTATTAAAAACCATTTGTCTCCATTCACTCCTATCAAAAACGCTCACGCATACCTGCTGGAAGTCCAAGCCCCTCGCACACAAAACCTTTACCCCCTCCCTCCAACCTTTCCTAGGCAGACCCCTACCCCGCCTTCCTTCCACTACAGACTGATACACTCTTGAAGTCACTCTATTTCGCTCCATTCTCTCTACATGTCCAAACCACCTCAACAACCCTTCCTCAGCCCTCTGGACAACAGTTTTGGTAATTCCGCACCTCCTCCTAAATTCCAAACTACGAATTCTCTGCATTATATTCACACCACACATTGCCCTCAGACATGACATCTCCACTGCCTCCAGCCTTCTCCTCGCTGCAACATTCATGACCCATGCTTCACACCCATATAAGAGCGTTGGTAAAACTATACTCTCATACATTCCCCTCTTTGCCTCCAAGGACAAAGTTCTTTGTCTCCACAGACTCCTAAGTGCACCACTCACCCTTTTCCCCTCATCAATTCTATGATTCACCTCATCCTTCATAGACCCATCCGCTGACACGTCCACTCCCAAATATCTGAATACATTCACCTCCTCCATACTCTCTCCCTCCAATCTGATATTCAATCTTTCATCACCTAATTTTTTGTTATCCTCATTACCTTACTCTTTCCTGTATTCACTTTTAATTTTCTTCTTTTGCACACCCTACCAAATTCATCCACCAATCTCTGCAGCTTCTCTTCAGAATCTCCCAAGAGCACAGTGTCATCAGCAAAGAGCAACTGTGACAACTCCCACTTTGTGTGATTCTTTATCTTTTAACTCCACGCCTCTTGCCAAGACCCTCGCATTTACTTCTCTTACAACCCCATCTATAAATATATTAAACAACCACGGTGACATCACACATCCTTGTCTAAGGCCTACTTTTACTGGGAAATAATTTCCCTCTTTCCTACATACTCTAACTTGAGCCTCACTATCCTCGTAAAAACTCTTCACTGCTTTCAGTAACCTACCTCCCACACCATACACCTGCAACATCTGTCACATTGCCCCCCTATCCACCTTGTCATACGCCTTTCCCAAATCCATAAATGCCACAAAGACCTCTTTAGCCTTATCTAAATACTGTTCACTTATATGTTTCACTGTAAACAGCTGGTCCACACACCCCCTACCTTTCCTAAAGCCTCCTTGTTCATCTGCTATCCTATTTTCCATCTTACTCTTAATTCTTTCAATAATAACTCTACCATACACTTTACCAGGTATACTCAACAGACTTATCCCCCTATAATTTTTGCACTCTCTTTTGTCCCCTTTGCCTTTATACAAAGGAACTATGCATGCTCTCTGCCAATCCCTAGGTACCTTACCCTCTTCCATACATTTATTAAATAATTGCACCAACCACTCCAAAACTATATCCCCACCTGCTTTTAACATTTCTATCTTTATCCCATCAATCCCGGCTGCCTTACCCCCTTTCATTTTACCTACTGCCTCACGAACTTCCCCCACACTCACTGGCTCTTCCTCACTCCTACAAGATGTTATTCCTCCTTGCCCTATACACGAAATCACAGCTTCCCTATCTTCATCAACATTTAACAATTCCTCAAAATATTCCCTCCATCTTCTCAATACCTCTAACTCTCCATTTAATACCTCTCCTCTCCTATTTTTAACTGACAAATCCATTTGTATATGGAGAGTAAAAGAAAGGTGAAGAGAGTGGTGAGAGAGTGCAAAAGGAGAGCAGATGAAAGAGTGGGAGAGGCACTGTCAAGAAATTTTAATGAAAATAAGAAAAAATTTTGGAGTGAGTTAAACAAGTTAAGAAAGCCTAGGGAAAGTATGGATTTGTCAGTTAAAAACAGAGTAGGGGAGTTAGTAGATGGGGAGAGGGAGGTATTAGGTAGATGGCGAGAATATTTTGAGGAACTTTTAAATGTTAAGGAAGAAAGGGAGGCGGTAATTTCATGCACTGGCCAGGGAGGTATACCATCTTTTAGGAGTGAAGAAGAGCAGACTGTAAGTGTGGTGGAGGTACGTGAGGCATTACGTAGAATGAAAGGGGGGTAAAGCAGCTGGAACTGATGGGATCATGACAGAAATGTTAAAAGCAGGGGGGGATATATAGTGTTGGAGTGGTTGGTACTTTTGTTTAATAAATGTTTGAAAGAGGGGAAGGTACCTAGGGATTGGCGGAGAGCATGTATAGTCCCTTTATATAAAGGGAAAGGGGACAAAAGAGATTGTAAAAATTATAGAGGAATAAGTTTACTGAGTATACCAGGAAAAGTATACGGTAGGGTTATAATTGAAAGAATTAGAGGTAAGACAGAATGTAGAATTGCGGACGAACAAGGAGGTTTCAGAGTGGGTAGGGGATGTGTAGATCAAGTGTTTACATTGAAGCATATATGTGAACAGTATTTAGATAAAGGTAGGGAAGTTTTTATTGCATTTATGGATTTAGAAAAGGCATATGATAGAGTGGATAGAGGAGCAATGTGGCAGATGTTGCAAGTATATGGAATAGGTGGTAAGTTAATAAATGCTGTAAAGAGCTTTTATGAGGATAGTGAGGCTCAGGTTAGGGTGTGTAGAAAAGAGGGAGAATACTTCCCGGTAAAAGTAGGTCTTAGACAGGGATGTGTAATGTCACCATGGTTGTTTAATATATTTATAGATGGGGTTGTAAAAGAAGTAAATGCTAGGGTGTTCGGGAGAGGGGTGGGATTAAATTATGGGGAATCAAATTCAAAATGGGAATTGACACAGTTACTTTTTGCTGATGATACTGTGCTTATGGGAGATTCTAAAGAAAAATTGCAAAGGTTAGTGGATGAGTTTGAGAATGTGTGTAAAGGTAGAAAGTTGAAAGTGAACATAGAAAAGAGTAAGGTGATGAGGGTATCAAATGATTTAGATAAAGAAAAATTGGATATCAAATTGGGGAGGAGGAGTATGGAAGAAGTGAATGTTTTCAGATACTTGGGAGTTGACGTGTCGGCGGATGGATTTATGAAGGATGAGGTTAATCATAGAATTGATGAGGGAAAAAAGGTGAGTGGTGCGTTGAGGTATATGTGGAGTCAAAAAACGTTATCTATGGAGGCAAAGAAGGGAATGTATGAAAGTATAGTAGTACCAACACTCTTATATGGATGTGAAGCTTGGGTGGTAAATGCAGCAGCGAGGAGACGGTTGGGAGGCAGTGGAGATGTCCTGTCTAAGGGCAATGTGTGGTGTAAATATTATGCAGAAAATTCGGAGTGTGGAAATTAGGAGAAGGTGTGGAGTTAATAAAAGCATTAGTCAGAGGGCAGAAGAGGGGTTGTTGAGGTGGTTTGGTCATTTAGAGAGAATGGATCAAAGTAGAATGACATGGAAAGCATATAAATCTATAGGGGAAGGAAAGAGGGGTAGGGGTCGTCCTCGAAAGGGTTGGAAAGAGGGGGTAAAGGAGGTTTTGTGGGTGAGGGGCTTGGACTTCCAGCAAGCGTGCATGAGCGTGTTAGATAGGAGTGAATGGAGACGAATGATACTTGGGACCTGACGATCTGTTGGAGTGTGAGCAGGGTAATATTTAGTGAAGGGATTCAGGGAAACGGGTTATTTTCATATAGTCGGACTTGAGTCCTGGAAATGGGAAGTACAATGCCTGCACTTTAAAGGAGGGGTTTGGGATATTGGCAGTTTGGAGGGATATGTTGTGTATCTCTATACGTATATGCTTCTAAACTGTTATATTCTGAGCACCTCTGCAAAAGCAGTGATAATGTGTGAGTGTGGTGAAAGTGTTGAATGATGATGAAAGTATTTTCTTTTTGGGGATTTTCTTTCTTTTTTGGGTCACCCTGCCTCGGTGGGAGACGACCGACTTGTTGGAAAAAAAAAAAAAAAAAAAAAAAATCCATTTGTTCTTAAATTCTTTAATTAAGCCTTGTTTATATTATGCTGCTCAGTTCTGGTCACTGTATTGCAGGATGTACATAAATACACTCGAAAATATTCAGGGAAGGATGATGTTGATTCCATGTATTATATATCTTTCTTATGAAAATAGGCTGAAGGTCTATGTAGGATTAGGGAAGATATGGTTGAAGTGTACAAATGGAAAATAGGAATAAATAAATGGGATATAAATATGTAAAGTTAAAGGACACAAGTGCAACTAATGTGATATTTTATTGTGGCAACATTTCGCTCTGCAGGAGCTATGTCAAGCCGTTACAAACAATACATGGACACAGAGGGTATATATAGGCTTAGAATGAGGTGTAATACTATTGGTAGTAGTAGTAGTAGTAGTAATATAAGCTATAGTAATATAAGCTATAGTGGTAATACAATATGGTAGAACAATCTTTTTTTTTTTTTCCAACAAACCGGCCATATCCCACAGGGGCAGGGTGGCCCAAAAAGAAAAACGAAGTTTCACTTTTTAAATTTAGTAATTTATACAGGAGAAGGGGTTACTAGCCCCTTGCTCCTGGCATTTTAGCCGCCGCTTGCAGCATGCAAGGCTTATGGAGGAAGAATTCTGCTTCACTTCCCCATGGAGATAAGAGGAAATAAACAAGAACAAGAACTAGTAAGAAAATAGAAGAAAACCCAGAGGGGTGTGTATATATATGCTTGTACATGTATGTGTAGTGTGACATAAGTGTAAATAGGAGCAAGATGTACCTGAAATTTTGCATGTTTATGAGACAGAGAAAAGGCACCAGCAGTCGTACCATCATGTAAAACAAGTACAGGCTTCCCTTTTACACTCACTTGGCAGGATGGTAGTACCTCCCTGGGCAGCTGCTGTCTACCAACCTAATTACTATGGTAGAACAATCTGTCGGGATGTAAATAGCATGTTGAAAATATCTTAAGGTATTCACTGCAATGGATTCAAGTTGAAGAAATTTAGATTTAGAAAGGATATTGAGATGTATTGGTTTGGCAGTAGAATTGTGGATGAGTGAGCCAAACTCCTCGGTAGTATCATTAACCCGTAAACAGTCCAAGCAGATCTACGTTCACATGCGTAGTGCTCCAAAAGTAGATCTACATTTTTTTTACATATTTTCAAATACAGTATAACAAAAAAAAAAAGTAAATCAAAGATTTTTACACGTTTTCAAATGTAAAAAAAAAAAAGATTACTTTTTTACACACTTTCAAATACTGAAAAAACGTATGTATACGTTTGGACTGTTTACGGGTTAAGGCAGGAACTGCGGGTAACTTCAGATATAAGTTGGATGGATACGTGAATAGGTATGTGTGGGTGTGAATTAGACCTGCATAGCATGGGCCAGTAAGACTGCTACAGTATTTATTCTCATGAAACCAAAATAACTGGTAAATTTTGTTATCCTGGCAGAAAAAAAAAATGAAGGGAGGTATGCCAAAGAATAATTTGGGGTTGAATCAACCACCTGCAGAAACCACCCCATGTATATGACTTCTCACTCATTCTATTCACCCTAACCCCTTCTTTCTAGCAAGTCTAGAAATGTACAAGCTTAATTTTTTATTAAAATGCTACACCCAGTTTTGGACTTAAGACATATTTTCTCAAAATAGTAAACCTGCATCTGTAGCGAAGCAGCTCTAACCTCTTAACTAATAGGTCATTTGGTGAAATAAATGATCATGGTGAAATATTTAACCCTTTGAGGGTTTCGGCTGTACTAGTATGGCTTACGACCCAGGGTTTTTGACGTAATAGTACGCCTAAATTCTAGCGCCCTCAAATCTAGTGGGAGAAAGCTGGCAGGCATACATATGAAAGAATGGGTCTATGTGGTCAGTGTGCGCAGTATAAGAAAAATCCTGCAGCACACAGTGCATAATGAGAAAAAAAAACTTTGACCGTGTTTCTGGAATAAAACAGCGACTTTGCACTGTATTTTCGTATGGTATTTATTGTTGTATTCTAGTTTTCTTGATCTCATTTTATAGAATGGAAGACATATTACAGAAATTGAGATGATTTTGACTGGTTTTACAATGAAAAGTACCTTGAAATTGAGCTCAAATTAGCAGAAATATTCGATTTTTACCAAAGTTCAAAAGTAAACAAATCATGCCAAGTGTCCAATACACGTCAACTGGTGAGTCTAATATTCTTTTGCAAGTGCGCCAATATTATTTATACCATTTTTTACACTAATGCAGTAGTCTGCATAACAGTAAATCTTCTATTTTTTGTGAGAATAAAAATTCAAAGTAAAAAGCAAAAGAATGCAAGAGAGGCCTGGGGATGTGACTAATGAACAGAGGAAATGTCATTTTAGTGCCAGGAATGTCTTTCTTGTTTATTCTGGACCCTATTCGGAAATTGGCATCTTTTGAAATTTGTGTGAAATTGGCAAAATTGCTAAATTTTCACCACTGTACTGGATAGTTGAAATTGGTAAATGGGTGGTTTTTTGCACTCATTCGATAAAAAAAATGGAGTTCTAGCGAAATATTCATGCTTTTTGTCGATTAGTACAGTGGAATTGGCCGAAAATAGGGCTCAAAGTGGGCAAAATCGTCGATGCGTAAACATTGCCGAGACCGCTAACTTCGTGAGAGCATAATTTCGTAAGTTTTCCATCAAATTTCATACTTTTGGTGTCATTATGATCGGGAAAAGAGTCTCTATCTTTTCATAAGAAAAATTTTTTTTTTTTTTGAAATTTGGCTGACCCTGAGAACGAGTCTCAGAGAGGGCCTGTCGACCCTCAAAAGGTTAAAAAGAGTGTTTTTTGTTTAACACACCGGCCATCTCCCACTGAGGCAGGGTGCCCTGAAAAAAATAGAAAAAACTTAGTTTCTTCTTTTTACATTTAGTAATTTATGCAAGAGAAGGGGTTACTATCCTCTGACTATTGGCATTTTAGTCGCCTCTTATGACACTCATGGCTTACAGAGGAAGGATTCTTCTCCACTTCCCCATGGAGTACTTGAGACGTGGAGCTTCTCTTATTTATACTTTTGCATATTTAGCCAAGGATTCTGTTAGCTGTATTATGAATACTTGTGCACTGTTATCTTGGCTTTAAATTTCTGCTGACCGAAACTCCTAAGTCTTTTTTGCATTCTGTTGGACTAAGATCTGCATTACTTAGTTTACAAGTGTTTGAGGTGTTTTATTTTCCTAGGATTAGAACCTTATACTTGTCTGCATTGAACTGCATCTGCCATTCTCTGACCACAGCATCAACCTAGTCAGGTCATCCTACATCATTTTAGTGTTTATTTTTTTTTCTTTTTATTATCACACCGGCCGATTCCCACCAAGGCAGGGTGGCCCGAAAAAGAAAAACTTTCACCATCATTCACTCCATCACTGTCTTGCCAGAAGGGTGCTTTACACTACAGTTTTTAAACTGCAACATTAACACCCCTCCTTCAGAGTGCAGGCACTGTACTTCCCATCTCCAGGACTCAAGTCCGGCCTGCCGGTTTCCCTGAACCCCTTCATAAATGTTACTTTACTCACACTCCAACAGCACGTCAAGTATTAAAAACCATTTGTCTCCATTCACTCCTATCAAACACGCTCACGCATGCCTGCTGGAAGTCCAAGCCCCTCGCACACAAAACCTCCTTTACCCCCTCTCTCCAACCTTTCCTAGGCCGACCCCTACCCCGCCTTCCTTCTACTACAGACTGATACACTCTTGAAGTCATTCTGTTTCGCTCCATTCTCTCTACATGTCCGAACCACCTCAACAACCCTTCCTCAGCCCTCTGGACAACAGTTTTGGTAATCCCGCACCTCCTCCTAACTTCCAAACTACGAATTCTCTGCATTATATTCACACCACACATTGCCCTCAGACATGACATCTCCACTGCCTCCAGCCTTCTCCTCGCTGCAACATTCATGACCCATGCTTCACACCCATATAAGAGCGTTGGTAAAACTATACTCTCATACATTCCCCTCTTTGCCTCCAAGAAATTATTTGACAGTCTATTTTAGTATCATCAGCAAACTTACTTTTTTTATTTTTTAACATGCTGATTGCTGAGGCAGGGTGGCCTAAAAAAACAAAAAGAAACACTTTCACCATCATTCGCACCATCATTGTCTTGCCAGAGCCATTCAGATAAAAGAATAAAGATTTTTATTTCTTTGCAAAGGTTACCATGTATAATTACAATTTTCATTTGTTAAATACAAAGAAAGCCACTATTTTAGTTTAGATTTCCCTTTAAACAGCAATTATCCCAAACTCCTCTTCAGAGTGCAGGCACTGTACTTCCCACCTCCAGGACTCAAGGCCGGCTAACTGGTTTCCTTGAATCATTTCACAAAATATTACCTGGCATACACTCCAATAGCTCATCAAGTCCCAAACACCATTTGTCTTCACTCCTATCCAACACGCTCACGCATGCTTGCTGTAATGTCCAAGCCCCATGCAGGGGTAGGGGTCATCCTTTCTGAGGATGACCCCTACCCCTCCTCCCCTCCACTATAGATTTATACATCCTCTAAGGCATCCTATTTTGCTCCATCCTCTCTAAATGACCAAACCACCTCAACAACCCCTCTGCACCTCCTTCTAATCTCCAAACTATGCTCTCTCTGCATAATGTTTACGCCACACATTGCCCTCCACCTCGCTGCAGCATTCACAATCCTTGCTTCACACTCGTGTAAGAGTGTTGGTACCACTATACTCTCATACATTACCTTCTTTGCCTCCATGGACAATGTTCTTTCTCCCCACAGATACCTTGATGCACCACCCACCTTTCATATACCCATCTGCCGACACATCCACTCCCATATATCTGAACACATTCACTTCTTTCATACTCTCTCCCTCCAGTCTAACATCTAGTTTTATCTTTCTTAACTCGTTTGATACCCTCATCAACTTATGTAACTGTTTATTCCCTGATCTACATTGTTTAAGTGATTGTGAGCAACAAGGGTTCCAACACTAAACCCTGTGGCACACACCTTGTAATGGGTCTCCATTCTGATTTCTTTCCATTAATACAAACTCTATCTTTTCTATTGATCAGCCATGCCTCAACCCAGGAAGTAATTTCTCCTGTAAATGTTTCACTTCATGAAATGAAACATTATAACTGAAGTGAAACATCAGTGAATGAAAATTGGCAGAATTTCTATTTTAAACGTGATTTATCCAAATCTGAAGTTTTTGGATGAAGACTCATCTTTTTCCTGACAGTGACCATATTCATTTGTGTTCCTTGGATGGATGTGTTCAATTCTTACAGTTTAGTCTTGTACCCCAGCTTTGCTTTTTCACTCCCCCCCCAGAGAGTACAGGTACTCCTAGATAAGAACCACTGCTCTATACAAAGCAAAACATTACTCAGGTGAAAGCTTATCCTGTGATGTGTCTTCCTCACTCAACCTAAATGTGTTCTTTCTTATTCATTTATTAAGTTAACATGATACTTGTACAAAATACAGTGGACCCCCGCATAACGATATTAATCCGTTCCTGAGAGCTCATTGTTATGCGAAATTATCGTTATGCGAATGAATTTTCCCCATAAGAAATAATGGAAATCAAATTAATCCGTGCAAGACACCCCAAAGTATGAAAAAAAAAATTTTACCACATGAAATATTAATTTTAATACACACAAACTGAAAAAGGCATGCACAGTTACATGACACTTACCTTTATTGAAGATCTGGTGATGATTGATAGGATGGGAGGAGGAGAGAGTCTTAGTGTTTAGAAGGGGAATCCCCTTCCATTAAGACTTGAGGTGTCAAGTCCTTTTCTGGGGTTACTTCCCTTCTTCTTTTAATGCCACTAGGACCAGCTTCAGAGTCACTGGACTTCTGTCGCACAACATATCTGTCCATAGTGGCCTGTACCTCTCGTTCCTTTATGATTTTCCTAAAGTGTTTCACAACAGTGTCAGTGTAATAGTCACCAGCACGGCTTGCAATAGCTGTGTTAGGGTGATTGTCATCAAAAAAGGTTTGCACTTTAAGCCACATTCCACACATTTCCTTAATCTTAGAAGTAGGCAACTTCTTCAATTTCTCTCTCCCCTCCTCCGGAGCAGTTTCCTAAGGTCTGGCCTCTTGCTGTTGAAGTTGATCTAGCAGCTCATCAGTGGTTAGTTCTTCATTGTCCTCCTCCACCAACTCTTCCACATCATCCCCACTAACCTCCAACCCCAAGGACTTTCCTAATGCCACAATGGATTCCTCAACTGGCATAGGATTCCCAGGGTTAGCCTCAAACCCTTCAAAATCCCTTTGGTCTACACATTCTGGCCACAGTTTCTTCCAAGCAGAGTTCAAGGTCCTCTTAGTCACTCCCTCCCAAGCCTTAACTATAAGGTTTACACAATTGAGGATATTAAAGTGATCTCTCCAAAACTCTCTTAGTCAGTTGAGTTTCTGAGGTCACTACAAAGCACCTTTCAAACAGAGCTTTTGTGTACAGTTTTTAGAAGTTTGCAATAACCTGCTGGTCCATGGGCTGCAGGAGAGGAGTGGTATTAGGAGGCAAAAACTTCACCTTAATGAAGCTCATGTTCCCATAAAGTCGCTCTGCCACGTCTGTAGGATGACCAGGGGCATTGTCTAACACCAGGAGGCACTTAAGGTCTAATTTCTTTTCAGTTAGGTAATCTTTCACATTGGGGGCAAATGCTTGGTGTAACCAGTCGTAGAAAAAGTCCCTAGTGACCCATGCCTTACTGTTTGCCCTCCACAGCACACACAAATTAGCCTTGAGGATATTCTTTTGCCTGAACGCTCTGGGAGTTTCTGAGTGATACACTAATAAAGGCTTCACTTTGCAATCACCACTAGCATTGGAACACATCAACAGAATAAGCCTGTCTTTCATAGGCTTATGTCCTGGGAGTGCCTTTTCCTCCTGAGTAATGTAGGTCCTGCTTGGCATTTTCTTCCAAAACAGGCCTGTTTCCTCACAATTAAACACTTGTTCAGGTTTCAGTCCTTCACTGTCTATGTACTCCTTGAATTCCTGCACATATTTTTCAGCTGCTTTGTGGTCCGAACTGGCAGCCTCACCGTGCCTTATCACACTATGTATGCCACTACGCTTCTTAAATCTCTCAAACCAACCTTTGCTGGCCTTAAATTCACTCACATCATCACTAGTTGCAGGCATTTTTTTAATTAAATCCTCATACAACTTCCTAGGCTTTTCACTTATGATCACTTGAGAGATGCTATCTCCTGCTATCTGTTTTTCATTTATCCATACCAATAAGAGTCAACATCTTCCATCACTTGCGATCTCTGTTTCGAAAACACAGTTGAACCTTTGGCAAGAACAGCTTCCTTGATTGCCGTTTTGTTGGACACAATAGTAGCGATGGTTGATTGGGGTTTACTATACAACCTCGCCAGCTCGGAGACACGCACTCCACTTTCATACTTAGCAATGATCTCTTTCTTCATCTCTATAGTAATTCTCACCCTTATTCCTGTAGGGTTGGCACTAGAAGCTTTCTTGGGGCCCATGGTCACTTATTTTGCAGATAAAATCACCAAAAACACTGTAATAATACGAAATGTTCCAATTGTATGCTTGGATGTTACCGCGGAGGCTGGCTGGTAAACAATGCCACCGGCGGAACATGTGAGGCTGGCTCAGGCCGCACGTTAGACGCGTCTTGGACGAATAGCGTTGAGCAGGTTTTTTAGCGGTATGCGAGGCAAAATCTTAGCGATAAAATGTATCGGTATGCAGATTTAACGTTATGTGATGCCAACGGTATGCGGGGGTCCACTGTATGTGAAAATATCTACAAGCCTTAAAATGCTAGTTAACATTTCAGTCTCTGTAGTCCCTGATTTGTCCCATTTGGTTGTTGACATGTATCATAAACATCAAGGAAAAAACTGATCCTATTAATTTTTTTAATGTAACGTCTGTTTCTCACCAAGGCAGAGTGACTCGAAAAAGAGAAACATAAACTTTTTCATCTTTTTACATTTAGTAATTTATACAGGAGAAAAGGTTATTAGCCCCTTGCTCCTATCTTTTTAATTCCACTTGTTCAATCTGTCACTGACTTTCAGCCTTCTGGTTCTCAGAGCAGTAGTAGACCACAGTATCCTCTCTGATGTTACAGCCTGTTTTTACACTTGCTGCTCTCACACACTCATTCACTCATTTTCTCACTCAAAACATGTTTGAATTGCAAGCTGTAATGATTTACTGTAGTACCAGGGTTGAGGCTACTGCAAATTATCCTCCATGTTTAAGTAATTCCTAGGTAGTAGGTTGGTAGACAGCAACCGCCCAGGGAAGTACTACCGTCCTGCCAAGTGAGTGTAAAACGAAAGCCTGTAATTGTTTTACGTGATGGTAGGATTGCTGGTGTCCTTTTATCTGTCTCATAAACATGCAAGGTTTCAGGTACGTCTTGCTACTTCTACTTACACTTAGGTCACACTACACATACATGTACAAGCATATATATACACACCTCTCTGGGTTTTCTTCTATCTTCTTTCTAGTTCTTTTTCTTGTTTATTTCCTCTTATCTCCATGAGGAAGTGGAACAGAATTCTTCCTCCGTAAGCCATGGGTGTTGTAAGAGGTGACTAAAATGCCGGGAGCAAGGGGCTAGTAACCTCTTCTGTATGAATTACTAAATTTAAAAAGAGAAACTTTCGTTTTTCTTTTTGGGCCACCCTGCCTTGGTAGGATATGGTTGGTTTGTTGAAAGAAAGAAAGAAGTTTAAGTAATTATAAAAAAATTAATCTGTTTTTCTTTTGGCAGACATGTTAGTAGCAAGCTGAGTAGTACTGCAGGTGTGGACCATCCTCTTCAAAGTGAGTGGATTTCTTCCGAGTCATCTCTTGGTAAAGCAACGTGTCTTGTACCTGGACAGGTGCCTTCAAGAGGCCTCACCCGCCACCAAGGTGATGGATCAGAGACTCCGGACTCAGAGGAAATGGTAAGATAAAGCCTTCAAATAAGCACACATTGTAGAGTATATGAAGGGGAATAAAACAAGACAGGGCACACAAAACAACAACTAAGAGAATCTCATCTTATGTTCTCCTTTCTTGACTGCATTAAAGGAAACTGGATACAACACTGCTTTTATTCACTCTTACCATGAGTTATTTTTTAAGAAGTTTTTCCAGTGTTCTTTTCATTAAAATTAGAAATGAAATTATAAATACAGGTGTAGAGAGAGTTTATACCAAATGTTGAATACTGCATTTTATTATTTTAAAGGTTGAGAGGAGAAAACGTCTGCAGAATATGACATCGCGCAAGTCTGTTGAACATGCTGATGAAGGAGACTGGTTTGGTGATAATAGGTTAGTAGAGTTGAATTTCGTGGTTCACTTATATCTTCTGATAAAGCTGGAATATGTATACAGTATACTGTATTTGAGTAATAATATCACTGGATTGTAGACTGGATTCTGTGATCCAGTATCTTGTGATGGAGATATTTATTGGAATTTCCCTTTATATTAGGGTTCAGCCTGAGGGAGAAGAGGAGCACCAACCAAGTTCAAACATCTCCAGTGCATCTCTTAGTGATCTTATGGAAAAAATACGTCACAGAGGTCATAGGGGATCAATATCACGTGATAATTCTATAGCTTCCAGTTTGTCTGAACTTGTCACCTCACCTGTTGGGTCCAAGCGATTTTCCTTTAAACGAGAAGATTCTGTTTGTTCTAATTTGTCAGATTTTGCTCTTTCTGAGTGCTCAGAGATGTCCTTGGAAGTTTCTGTTAGAGAAGACTTGGCTTGCAAGACATTCACTTGCTTGGATGACATTGAACATGAACTAGATGACCTTAAGTCCTCAATGTTGGAAATGGATGAAGAAGTGACAAAATTTACATCTAGACCTAACCCATATACTTTCAAAACTACCTTCTCTGATTGTTCCATTACCTCAGGTGATTCTCGTCCTAACTCAGCCATGGATTTAGTCAATGCCCATCGCTCAAGGGCAAGTTTCAAGGGACTTATAGCAAGTAAACCCAACACATCATCTGAGTCAGATGCTGTGGAAGCATGTGGGGCCGAGACAACACAGCCTCTAAATCATGGAATCTCAGGTTCTGAAGCTGAAGGCTCATTTGAGTGGGATTCTCCACAGCATGGCTGGTCAAGCATGCATGCTCCTCCTCTCTCTCGACTGCCAGAACTTCCATCTGAAGATGCAGAGTCATCTCGTGCATCCATGCAGGTGAAAACTTTGTATTTTGTAATGAAAATAACTACTTCTTTTAGCATTGTGAAATTATATTTAAGCTCAGTGATGCACATGCCATGTAAACTACTAAAGTTACTAACCATATTCCCCATTTTGCAAAAAATATACTTAGGATGATACAATGCCATCACTGGAGTGGGATAATGGCTGCCTTCGCCAGTACGCTGAAGAAGCTTTAGCCTCACATGAAAATCCACTTGATGAAGTCTTCCACCCTAATTCTCATGACAGGTATGCAAAAATTGTTGTTGAAGCTGTGCTGTGTGTTCAATGGCAGTAATCGTATTTCTTGTTATTTCCAGTTCAGCTTGAAAATATAATCCAAGTCCTTTGACATGTATAACTCAGTAAAGGTATTCTTTGAAATATTATTATTATTACTATATTATTATTATTATTATTATTATTATTATTATTATTATTATTATTATTATAAAAAAAGAAGTGCTAAACCTACAAGGGTCAATTTGAAATATTAAATACAGGTATTCCAATGTGTTTCATACAAGTGCTCTGACATGTTTCATACAGGCACTGAGACGTGCTTCAGCACTTTTAAAATACCATATGGTTAACCATATGGTCACCCTGCCTCGGTGGGAGACGGCCGACTTGTTGAAAAAAAAAAAAAATGGTTAACATTCCTTTGACTTTATTATAACCATCAATCAACTTAACCCTTAAACTGTCCAAATGTAGCTCTATATTTGTGCGCGTAGTGTTCCGACCTTGATTTTCTCCATAAGGAAGCATGTAAAAAAAAAAGTAGATCTACGTTTCGACAGTTTAAGGGTTAACTAAGGAAACTTTCAACACAGTGGTCCTGCCATGTGTGCATCTGCTTCTGTGGGAAACTTTTTTAAATGTTTTGCTGAATGATGAAATGCCACTGTGGAAAGTTTTGCAAGAGAGTATACATACTGTTTTATGGCATTTATGTAATGCGTAAACCTCACTTTAGTGCTTAACTAAGCATGAGTTGAGAATTATTAGTACTGCTGTATATGCATTAGGAAGGGTTAAACTCAAAAGGGTCATAAGGTACCTGGGCAAGTTTGACTCAAGGAAGGGGAGGGATACTTCCAGTTTTTTTGGGATGAAGAATGTTTCACCAACACCAAGGCGTGACCCGTGAAGGGCACTGTACTGGAGAAGAGTTTTAGGACTGGGCAGATATTTGTAATGAATGTACTGTATATAACAGTGTGTATAGTACTGAGTGTTCTTTATATAACAGTGTGTACAATACTGAGTTCTTTATACAGCCTCTCCTCACTTAACGACAGAGTTCCATTCCTAAGACTATGCTCGTAAACGAATTTGCTGCTAAGTGAGGAGCATGCTGTAATGGTAATGGGTTTATGTATCCATCTTTGATATTGTTTTAATGTCATCTTTTCATCATTTATAACATTTTTAGTATATTATTAACCCTTTCAGGGTCCGTGCCGTAGATCTACGGCTCCATGTTGAGGGTCCAAACCGTAGATCTACGCCATGAGCTCAGCTCACTCTGATAAGCTGTGAGCGGTAAATTTGGGCCTAGATATGAGATAATACATCTATGTGGTATGCGTGCACCACATAAAACAAATCCTGCAGCATCAGTGTATAATGAGAGGAAAAAAACTGAGACCGTAATTTTTTATTAAAACAGCGACTTTGCAGTGTTTTTTCATATGGTTTTTATAGTTGTATTTGCGATTTCTTGGTCTCATTTGATAGAATGGAAGATATATTACAGAAATGGAGATGATTTTGATTGCTTTTAGTACTGAAAACGGCTTGAAACTGAGCTCAAAGTAGCGGAAAGGTTAAATATTTGCCGATGTTCAAGAGTAAACAAATGACCTCACACGTCTAATACACGCCAGCTGGTGGGTCTAATATACGTTCACAAATGTGGTGATATTATTTATACAATTATTACAATATTGCATGAGAGTAAATCTTCTATTTTTTGGTTTGAATAAAAATTCATTATGTGAATAAAAAATAAAAATGGAATTCATTAGTAAAGCCTGAAAACTTAACTAATGAACAGAGGAAATGTTAGTTTAGTGTCAAGAATGTCTGCATTGTTTATTCTGGACCGTATTTTGAAAATAGAATATTTTGAACTTTGCATTAAATTGGCCAAATTACCAATTTCCGATCACTTTATTTTGTAATTGAAACAGTTGACTTGGCGATTTCTTGTGCTCATTCGATAGAATAGAAGTAATACTAGTGAAATAGCTAAGAATTTGGTCAACTGGAGTAAGGTAATTGACCTAAAATGGGAGTCAAAGTCTATAAAATCACCAATGCGTAAATATCGCTGACACATCAAAATTCGCGAGAGCATAATTTCATCAATTTTCTATCAAATTTCATACTTTTTCTTTTATTGCATTCAGAGAAAGATTCTCTACCATTTCATAAGAAAAAATAACAAAATTATATTTTGAAAATTCTTGGACCCTGGTGTACACTTTGAAATTTGGCCTCTGGACCCTGAAATGGTTAAATGTTTATGCAGTAGTGTACTGTATATTGTAATATACAGAATAGAGGAAATCATTCTAATATACATTATTTAGGTATGCATACTGGTCAGAGAGCCCGTCGTTAGTCCGAGTCGTCAGTAAATGAGTACGTTGCTAAGTGAGGCGACGTTGTATAAGTGTGTACAGTAATGAGTGTACTGTATATAACAGTGTATACAGTAATGAGTGTGGTGTATATAACAGTGTGTACAGTAATGAGTGTACAGTATACAACTGCGTGTATAGTAATAACTCTCTGTATGTTGAGTACAAGTAGATTGCATCAAGCATTTTTATTTTTGCATCATTTGAACTTATTTTTTTCCTGGCCTTAAAACAAATTGGCAGTGGTTAAAGATATTGTTACGAATATGTGTGTATTTATATATCTTTTTAAGTGATTTTATATAATAATTATGGCGTGTTATAAATTTTGAACTGTAGTACTGGCATGTCTGAGGCAAGACAGTGACAGAGTGAGTGATGATGATAGTGTTTCTTCTTTTTTGGGTCACCCTGTCTTCAGTGGGAAATGGCCGATGTGTTAAAGGGTTGAGGTTGTTGATTTCTTTTCAACTGCCACTTTTGTGAATTGGCATAACCCCTGCTAGCTTCAGTATGCTTGAGAGAGTCTTGGTTTCTATAATTGTAGTATATTAACTCTGAAAGGTAATGCTTGTAAGTACACCTACCATCCGACTTACTACCAAGCTTGGTTCCGACCAACCGGTCGTAAGTCAAAATGGACGTAAGTCGAACCTTTGAAAATTGCCGACATACTGGGTAGGGCATAATGTCAAACCTTCCCTATAAAAACTGCCTACATAGTACTGTAATGTAATGTACAATCATTATTTCATTCTTTTTACCATAATTTACTTCTATTGTATATTTTAATTATTTATGTACTGTATATAATGTATACATGGTAGTGAACTGTATTGTAAATTTTACATCGCATACAGTATCGTATGTTACTGTTATCTTTATGTATTGTCGACACAGTGGAATGGGAGAATACCACTAGGTAGACAGACACACACAGGTAGACAAAGACACACAAGTAGATAGAAAGACAGACACACAGGTAGACAGAAAGACAGACACAGGTAGACAAAGACAAACACACAGGTAGACATGAAGACAGACACACAGGTAGACAGAAAGACACGCACACAGGTAGACAGAAAAACAGACACAGGTAGACAGACAGATAAACAGACACACAGAGATAGACAGATACAGATACATATACAGGTAGACAGATACAGACAGGTTTATGTGCAACAGTGAAAACAAATAGAGAGTTCAAGAGTAAGAGCCTTTCTTGCCATAATGTCCAGTGCAAGATTCAGACTTCATCTTAGGGGCCATGGTGAAATTTACTGTCCAGTTAGTACAGTTAATACAGTATGATGCTGCTGATAGGGCAGGGTAACTCAAACTGATGCTGCCTGCATGACGCATTGCCGCCGCGAGTATCGTCAGATATTGCACAGCAGTGTGCATCAGCCGGCCCAGCCCAGCTGCCAGATGCACGGTCGTAAGTCGAGTGGATGTAAGTCGAGCAGGTCGTAAGTCGGATGGTAGGTGTATATTGTACCAAACTTGCTATACAAGGGTGGGGGGGCCTTGATGCTTGTGAAGGGCTTGTGATCCAAGGAATTAAAGCTCTGCTTCCCTTCTTCAGATCAAACTTAATTGCCAATCACTCTTCATACACTGTAGGACCTCTATCATTTAGTGCTTCCTCATAAGTGTAATAATAATGTACCAAACTTGAGTTACTTTCTTCCCAACACGCAGCTTAGCAGAGCTCGGAGGCTTTGAGGAATATAAGGTAGCGTGTAGAAGGTGAGTCACATTACACAACATTTCCGTATTTTTTTAATCCATTCCGGGATTATGGTGGAAAATTCAAACATGCAAAATGCTCTTTTAAAAGAGTGTAGATATTTTATGTATCGTAAACAAGCTTACAGTACTCAGCCAGAATAGTTGACGCAGAGAGAACTGCAAACTTGCCGACCATATTTGCGTTCTTGGAGGTGGAAAGGGCAGTGCCTGCACTCTGAAGGAAGGATGGGGATGGTGCAGTTAGAGGGCAATCTTAGTGTGATATCGGCAGATTTCTGGAAAGTCAGCAAATGAATGAATGATGGTGAATGTATTTTATTTTTTTGTGTCACCCTGCCTTGGTGGGTGATGACCATTAATTTAATAAAAAATGAAATTCACAATTACATACAGCATTTTGGGGAGGTCTTAAGCTAAGAATTAATGAAATTTTGTATGGAGAAAACCAATTTTAAAAAGTGGGTAAAATGGTGCAATCTGCAAAAGTTTTTATTGGAAGATGTTTTGCTCAGATTTGAGCTTTATTAACTTGATAAAACTCAACTCTGGGCAAAACATAGTCCTAGTAGTGCCTGTTCTGTATGGTGTGTCAATGCTCACACATGTCAGTCTAATAAAACTCAGCTCTGGGTTCAGTCTCAGGACCATTATGTATTTCTGTATTCTTTTGACTTCTGTTCACATAATGGGTATGGGGTGCATAATAAAGCAGTCATGGTCGTCCGGTGCCACTCCGAGACAAATGTCAAGTCTCACTGGCAGTTTAACATGTCTTGATCAACTGTCTTCTTTATCAGGGTGAATGCTAACTGTTTTTCAGGTGCCTTCTTCAACACCCAGTCATACCTACTTTATCTGTCCTCTCCTCGGACAGGCCTACTTTCAGTCTAGACTCTCAATACTTGTGTCCAATTTCAAGAGCTTTTCTACCCTACTGGCCTAACCGTTGGTCAAACTTCCTTGTTAATTGTCTGTTTAAAAAAATAGTTTTGAGGTGGATAGTCTCTCAGCCAAAGTTCATATTGTTCAAGACTGTGAAACTGAACACATCTCATGACTGAGCAGGTTCATTGGGATGGGTCCTGGCTTGGGTCTTCTCCATACGGTGACCCGGCAGGTGAGTGACTGACCACGTCAAAGCTGCTACTTCATTGCTGCTGAACTGATCGCATTATCTTGACCTCTTCACTGCTTCTTCTGACTCCATATTTAGTCACCTTGGTATTTGATTGAAGGAGTCTACTGTGTGAGTAAAACATTTTGGAAATAATGATACATACTTAAACTGTTGCACATGTCTTACTCTTTTCCTTGTTGGTATTGTATGCTATTGTATAGGGGTGTGTGAAGTATCAGTGTTGGTGGGTATCAGTCAGTTTTGGTGGTACTGGTACTGGCCTAAAACTGAGTACAGTAATGGTACTTGTGAATATCAACCAGTTTCGGTGGTATTGGTAACAGTGTTGGTGAGCACCAGCTAATTTTGATAGTATAAGTATTGGCCAGATATTGAGTATTGGTATCTGCAGAAAAAGAATCTGGTATTATTCCATCCCTGCCATTATAATGAAGCAGCAACAAGTCTGATGAAGAAAGGCAAGATGGTGTAAGAAGGATTGAAGAGCTTGACAAGTTTGAGTTTGATAAATGTTATGGATAAATTGTTTCCAGAATTCCCAGAAGCGCATCACCGACATCTGCCTTAGGATCACTTTCTCAGTCACAAAAAATAACTATCCAAAAAACAAATGCATTGGTATTTGCATTACTAGTAACATAAAATAAAAACAGAAATAGATAAATATGGTGTTATTGCATAACGATGGAAATCTACTAGAATGGTGGAAATAAATTGATAATTCTACCATCTTGTACATAACTAACTGGTAAATACATATCTGCATTCACCTTCTCTTCAGTAGAGTGAAAGATTGTTCAGCATTGAAGGGAACATCTACTCTCCTCATAGGAACAGATTAACTTCTGAAAATGGAGGGGATGGTGATGTTAGGTTAGGTAAGGTTTGTCAGGAAACAGGACAAATGTTTCCTGACACGTGTCTTAGTCATATGGTGACCCACAGCTGGTGCTTTCCTC
Source organism: Cherax quadricarinatus (assembly GCF_026875155.1). Classification (NCBI taxonomy): domain Eukaryota; kingdom Metazoa; phylum Arthropoda; class Malacostraca; order Decapoda; family Parastacidae; genus Cherax; species Cherax quadricarinatus. Next base: position 5,348,502 of record NC_069456.1, read on the forward strand.
ATCTGACTGAGGCCTTCTGCTGGCTTACCAGACCACCAGTTTATAAATTATGGAATGTGATTCATATAATCTGTTTATATTCCTCATCTTCGGTTTGAGAATTTTTAATTTTAGCTATCAGAATAATGTAGCAAACCCTCCACATAATGGACTAATGGGATGGGGAGCAGGTGGAAGTTGTGGTGGATAGAGAAGAGATTATTTGGTCATAACTGTAACAATAATAGACAGTTCTGTAACTATTGTACAGTCTATCAGTGGATTGTCTTTTGTATTTCTGATGTCTGTTTTGTGGTGATTCATTACATGGAGGATTTGCGTATTTTTTTTTTTTTTTTTTAACAAGTCGGCCGTCACCCACTGAGGCAGGGTGACCCAAAAAAGAAAGAAAATCCCCAAAAAGAAAATACTTTCATCATCATTCAACGCTTTCACCTCACTCACACATAATCACTGTTTTTGCAGAGGTGCTCAGAACACAACAGTTTAGAAGCATATACCTATAAAGATACACAACATATCCCTCCAAACTGCTAATATCCTGAGCCCCTCCTTTAGAGTGCAGGCACTGTACTTCCCATTTCCAAGACTCAAGTCCGGCTATGTAAAAATAACCGGTTTCCCTGAATCCCTTCACTAAATATTACCCTGCTCACACTTCAACAGATCGTCAGGTCCCAAATACCATTCGTCTCCATTCACTCCTATCTAACACGCTCACACATGCTTGCTGGAAGTCCAAGCCTCTCGCCCACAAAACCTCCTTTATCCCCTCCCTCCTTTTCGAGGACGACCCCTGCCCCGCCTTCCTTCCCCTACAGATTTATACGCTCTCCATGTCATTCTGCTTTGATCCATTCTCTCTAAATGACCAAACCACCTCAACAACCCCTCTTCAGCCCTCTGACTAATACTGTACTTTTATTAACTCCACACCTTCTCCTAATTTCCACACTCTGAATTTTCTGCATAATATATACACCACACATTGCCCTTAGACAAGACATCGCCACTGCCTCCAACCGCCTCCTCGCTGCTGCATTCACAACCCAAGCTTCACACCCATATAAGAGTGCTGGTACCACTATACTTTCATACATTCTCTTCTTTGCCTCCATAGATAACATTTTTTGTCTCCACATATACCTCAATGCACCACTCACCTTTTTTCCTTCATCAATTCTATGACTAACCTCATCCTTCATAAATCCATCCGCTGACACGTCAACTCCCAAATATCTGAAAACATTCACTTCTTCCATACTCCTCCTCCCCAATTTGATATCCAATTTTTCTTTATCTAAATCATTTGATATCCTCATCACCTTACTCTTTTCTATGTTCACTTTCAACTTTCTACCTTTACACACATTCCCAAACTCATCCACTAACCTTTGCAATTTTTCTTTAGAATCTCTCATGAGCACAGTATCATCAGCAAAAAGCAACTGTGTCAATTCCCATTTTGTATTATTTGCGTATGTAGTGCGTATATTATTTTTTGATTAATATAGGTTTTCTATATTTTCAGTGTGTTCCTTCAAATTAAAAGAAAAACTGTATTACAGAAATGTGTCACTTGATTCAAGTTAATAATGGAGAGATGATGATGTTCAGAATATCAACTATAATTCTGCATTTTTTATTTCCAATCATGGTACTACAATAATGTACTTTTTTAGTTTTCAAATGTGTTTTTTTTTAAAGCTTTGAATAGACAGTATTATGAGAGTGCTGTATATTTTAGTTTTATTATACCAAAATTATTCACACATTTCCCCCCCCTCCCTGGGTTATTTAATCCCTATTAGGCAATAAGTATTTCATTATATATTGAAGATAGTTATCATAATTTTGAAAATAAATACAGCCTCTCCTTCTGTTCCTAAGATCACGTCAGTAAATGAAATTGTCTATAAGTGTGGAGCATACTATAATGGTAGTGGGTTTGTGTCGGCCATCTTTGATATTGTTTTAATGTCACAGTTGCACCATTAATAACATTTCTAGTATATTTTTATGTGTTTATACAGTAGTGTACCATATATTGTAATAAACAGAATAGAAAAAATTATCTCTAGCATACATTATTTAGATATGCATACTGGTCAGAGAGCCAGTCACAATTCTGAGTTGTCAGTAAATGAGTAAGTTGCTAAGTGAGGAGAGGCTGTTTTGGAAAATTATTGGTATTAGCATAAATTTTTTGATCTCATCCCTAGAGAGAACACATACACATGCTATTTTTAATAATGTTTTAAATGATTGTTGTTGCCTTGTTGTCCTTGGTATTTTGTTAACAATGCTTATGTGTATGGATAATTTTGCAGTCACCAACTGCTGCCAGATCACTCATCTCTGGAGCTGGACTTGGAGGAGGAACTAATGTCTTCCTCTGGGCTGCTGACTGATGCACCTGATCTCAACAATGCCCCAATGACCATCTCCATTGACTCAGCTATCCACTCTGGCACTGGGTCACGTTCTACCTCTTCCAGCCCGCTTCCTACTGGCCTGGGTCATTCTCTGCTCAGGTATGCCCCCTGGCTGCCATTCTCTCAGATGCATGTGCCAAATTCCCCTCGTGAATCACAAGTATGTTTGGAGCCACTCCTGAATTCCACCCCTAGGATGAGTGACTCAGATCATTCACATAATTTAGTTAACAGATTGTGGAAATCCCAAGAGGCAGCAAATAACACATGGCCGAGAGCTTACAAGGGCACCTCTAGGCACGTTGAAACTCACATTGGTGCGATTGTGGTTGAAAAAAATGTCAATGATTGCTTTTCAAGTTTTGACTCAGCACTGGAGATGAGCTTGAGTGATAGATTGGGTGAAAGCTTTTCGGAGGCTTCAAGTCCCCAGTAGTGGAAGTGATACATTATAGTACAAATAATAATTTAATGGGGAAGAAAATTAGTTATACTAACTTTGGATTGAGAGTGAACTTGCAGTAAACGATGCAGACCATGAATCACACCAAAAAGAGGCAGTTGTGGTGCTAAATAGCCAAGGTGCTTCTTCGCTTGCTGGAGACATAACTGCTGCTTACGTCCAGGCTTCCTCCGGAGGTACCATTCAGAGTGTGTTTTTGCATGCCGGTACCAAGTATCACATGAGCTGCTCACATTGTGTGCTTCACTGTTTTGCTCTTTAACTAAGTTTTGACTTTGAACAATACTGTACATGTATTGTGCGATTTCTTCTTTTATTTTAGCTAAAGTAGTATACGAGTTTAACTTGAGCTGTCTCTATACCATTAATTTGTTTTGCTTGTAATCATGGTTGTATTGCAAACTACCTTAGTTAACCTCTTCTAACTTTTGTAATGTATATTAGATTATTTTAACATACTAGAGTTAAATGATAAGACTTCCATTACTGGGTTTAAACACTAGTAAGGTATGTCCAGTATATGAATAAGAGGGTAGGTAGCTCGTAATGTAGTGGTATCACGCTTGGCTCACTACCTAGAGAACGTGGGGCTGAATCATATATAAGATGAAGTGTATACAAGTCTTTGAACACCTGCTGTGTCTGTTACCTAGCAGTAAACAGATAGTACCCTGGAATTAGTCGACTGTTATATGTCACATCCTGTGAAAGGATGTTAATCAAGAATCCCAATGGAAATATACCATGCTGTTTGGCTTTTCTGGGTTATCCTGGGTAAATAAGCCTCCAGGGTTACAAAGCCAAATAAAGTCATCATTGTGTTTTAGAATGAGGTAGGGTGTGTACTATGAGTGATTGTGAGTACTGGGAACACATATTTAGCCATACTCTTCACCTTCTGATAGTAATTACCATGCAGTGCCTGGCTACAGCAGTAAACGGAAAGCTACAGTTGTTGTGTCCCCATTCTTCTTTATTTAATCTATAGTATAGTTCAATTTTAAGTGTGTATTAATTCTTAAAACTGATTTAGTGATCTTAGGTTAAATGGGATTTCTTGAGTTGTTTAACTGGTTCTGTGGTTTCAGGCTAAAAAAGATTATGTAAGATGTGGGGAAGAAACCAAAGTACATAGTTGGACGAGTTGGTTTTGTTTAGTATAATTACGTTTGGGAGATGAAGTAATTTTTAATTATACTAGCTCTAAATTGATTGGCAGGCAGGGGACTTTTTGCTGGTTTGGGCAATAAGTTCCAGATCTTAGGGCCTTTATATGCATTGCATTCTTGCATAGGGTGAGACGGGCACTAAGAATGTCAGAGTTTTGTGCCTTGTGTTGTGCCTGTGTGTTGTGTTGTAGCTGTCAAGGAGAAGTTTGAGAGGAGCATATATATTGGAGTTTAATGTTCTACATATATATAGTAAGCACAATAATATGAGTGTATATTTTGTATATTAAGTAAGGGTTATAATTGAAAGAATTAGAGGTAAGACAGAATGTAGGATTGCGGATGAGCAAGGAGGCTTCAGAGTGGGTAGGGGATGTGTAGATCAAGTGTTTACATTGAAGCATATATGTGAACAGTATTTAGATAAAGGTAGGGAAGTTTTTATTGCATTTATGGATTTAGAAAAGGCATATGATAGAGTGGATAGAGGAGCAATGTGGCAGATGTTGCAAGTATATGGAATAGGTGGTAAGTTATTAAATGCTGTAAAGAGTTTTTATGAGGATAGTGAGGCTCAGGTTAGGGTGTGTAGAAGAGATGGAGACTATTTCCCGGTAAAAGTAGGTCTTAGACAGGGATGTGTAATGTCACCATGGTTGTTTAATATATTTATAGATGGGGTTGTAAAGGAAGTAAATGCTAGGGTGTTCGGGAGAGGGGTGGGATTAAATTTTGGGGAATCAAATTCAAAATGGGAATTGACACAGTTACTTTTTGCTGATGATACTGTGCTTATGGGAGATTCTAAAGAAAAATTGCAAAGGTTAGTGGATGAGTTTGGGAATGTGTGTAAAGGTAGAAAGCTGAAAGTGAACATAGAAAAGAGTAAGGTGATGAGGGTGTCAAATGATTTAGATAAAGAAAAATTGGATATCAAATTGGGGAGGAGGAGTATGGAAGAAGTGAATGTTTTCAGATACTTGGGAGTTGACGTGTCGGCGGATGGATTTATGAAGGATGAGGTTAATCGTAGAATTGATGAGGGAAAAAAGGTGAGTGGTGCGTTGAGGTATATGTGGAGTCAAAAAATGTTATCTATGGAGGCAAAGAAGGGAATGTATGAAAGTATAGTAGTACCAACACTTTTATATGGGTGTGAAGCTTGGGTGGTAAATGCAGCAGCGAGGAGACGGTTGGAGGCAGTGGAGATGTCCTGTTTAAGGGCAATGTGTGGTGTAAATATTATGCAGAAAATTCGGAGTGTGGAAATTAGGAGAAGGTGTAGAGTTAATAAAAGTATTAGTCAGAGGGCAGAAGAGGGGTTGCTGAGGTGGTTTGGTCATTTAGAGAGAATGGATCAAAGTAGAATGACATGGAAAGCATATAAATCTATAGGGGAAGGAAGGCGGGGTAGGGGTTGTCCTCGAAAGGGTTGGAGAGAGGGGGTAAAGGAGGTTTTGTGGGCGTGGGGCTTGGACTTCCAGCAAGCGTGCGTGAGCGTGTTAGATAGGAGTGAATGGAGACGAATGGTACTTGGGACCTGACGATCTGTTGGAGTGTGAGCAGGGTAATATTTAGTGAAGGGATTCAGGGAAACCGGTTATTTTCATATAATCGGACTTGAGTCCTGGAAATGGGAAGTACAATGCCTGCACTTTAAAGGAGGGGTTTGGGATATTGGCAGTTTGGAGGGATATGTTGTGTATCTTTATATGTGTATGCTTCTAGACTGTTGTATTCTGAGCACCTCTGCAAAAACAGTGATAATGTGCGAGTGTGGTGAAAGTGTTGAATGATGATGAAAGTATTTTTCTTTTTGGGGATTTTCTTTCTTTTTTGGGTCACCCTGCCTCAGTGGGAGATGGCCGACTTGTTGAAAAAAAAAAAAAAAAAAAAAAAGTAAGTTCAACCTCTTGAAGAGTGGAGGGATGTGTTGTCTGGAGCAGGAATTGGCGATTATCCACACAGCAGCTTTTTGTTGGGTAATTAATGGTTTAGAGTAATTAGTCATAGTAAGTCCCCAAGCACAAATACCATAGATGTGGTAAGGGTAGATTAGAAAGTGGTATAGTGTAAGTAGTGCCTTTTGGGGTACATAGTATTGTATCTTGAAGAGGTTGCTTAATGTTTTGGAGACCTTCCTGGCTGTGTGTTGGATGTGAGTATGAAATTTTAGGTTGCAGTCAAGGTGAAGGCCTAAAAACTTGCCCTCAGTGTGTCTTGTAATGGGGAACCATTGATAGGTATGTTAAGGTGTATATTTAAAGCTCTGTTTCCAAACAGTATGTAGTAGGTTTTGTCTATATTGAGGGTGAGTTAGTTGATTGTCATCTTTGTAGATATTTTTAGTTGCTCGTCGTTAACAGTGTCACTGAGTATAGTCAGATTTAAGTAGGAGAAGACATAAGTAGTGTCATCCATGAATAGAGCAGGTTTAAGAAGATGAGATGTATTGGAAAGATCATTGATGTAAATGAGAAAGAGCAGAGGGCCATGAACTCTACCTTGGGAGACTCCTATGGCTACAGACTGAGTAGACATACTGGTGTCTATTGCTAAGACAAGATTTTAGGTATGCAATGGTATGTCCTCTGACCCCATAATATTTTAATTTAAGGTGCAAGATATTGTGGTCCATTGTATCAAGTATACTGTACTTGAATTTCTAACTGGTGTGGCAAACAAAAAAAACTATGGTAACCATAAAAGTCCACAGGAAAATTTGAGAGAAAAAACAGCAAACCAAAATTGGTAGTACTCACCAGTGCCTGTTGTTCGTTTTTTTTAATACATCGGTCATCACCCACTGAGGCAGGGTGACCCGAAAAAGAAGAATCAAAAGTTTTTCTTCTTTTTGTATTTAGTAATTTATACAGGAAAAGGGTTTACTAGCCCATTGCTACCAATATTTTAGTTCTCTCTTACAACATGCATGGCTTATGGAAACATAAACACACATGCAGTTTAATGTGATCCTTTATTGACAACGTTTCACCCACACAGTGGGCTTTTTCAAGTCACACACAGATCTACTTGGGGTGGAAGGTATGGGAGTATTTATAGTCAGGTTCAGAATGTTGAGGTCAGGTGGAGAATGCTGCATCTGATGATCTACCAGGTGGGGTTATAGAGTCTTGGGTAGCTTGGCAGGGGTATTGGACAAGTTGTGAGTAGACCTTCTGCAGTGTTCTATGTTCTTATGTGGGATAGCGGTGAAGAAGTTTCTTGGCAAGTGGTTCAGCTATGTTGTAGAAGCCATAGCTGAACCACTTGCCAAGAAACTTCTTCACCGATATCCCACATAAGAACATAGAACACTGCAGAAGGTCTACTCACAACTTGTCCAATACCCCTGCCAAGCTACCCAAGACTCTATAACCCCACCCGGTAGATCATCAGATGCAGCATTCTCCACTTGACCTCAACATTCTGAACCTGACTATAAATACTCCCGTACCTTCCACCCCAGGTAGATCTGTTTGTGACTTGAAAAATCCAACTGTGTGGGCGAAACGTTGTCAATAAAGGATCACATTAAACTGCATATGTGTTTGTTTCCATTGTGTCGGTATTTTATACCATTTATTTTCAAGGCATGGCTTATGGAGGGATTCTTCTCCACTTCCTCATGGAGCCTGTTGTTTTTACCTCCTTGCTAAAAAAAAGATAGCATGTACAGTAAAATCTTATATAATGTGAGGGGTTATAGTCCTGAAAATTGGTATGCAATGTACAATATCATTATGTGAAGTGAAGAGCATATGGGTAAAGCAGGGTTACATTCATTACCATTCTGAATTTAACACCCAATTTTTTTTTACTATTGTGCTAGGTAAAAATTACTACAGTGATGAAAATATATAAAATAGCTTTATAAACACTGATTGAGGTACAAGATGGTGCCGGAATGCAACAATAGATGATGAGGATTGTCGCTGGAGAAGGAGTCATGCATCATGGTGTGTAGGACCTTAATTTTGCTGTGGTGTGTTGTACCAATATTTCACATGTTTACTGTTTTTTTTTATGCTTTACATTGCATAATATCAGAATTACCCCGCATTATCAGAGCTTTAAATGTGAGCACTGCAAAAGTATTATGCACAGAAAAGTTGTGTTTTATTAAGGTTCACTGTGAATCAGTGAATTTTCGATTAAAACAGCAATTTTGCAGTGTTTTTTTTGTATGTTTTTTATAGTTGTATTTGCAATTTCTTGGTCTCATTTGATAGAATGGAAGACATATTACAGAAATAGAGATGATTTTGATTTGTTTTAGTACTGAAAATGGCTTGAAACTGAGCTCAAAGTAGCAGAAATGTTAAATTTTTGCCGATGTTCAAGAGTAAACAAATGACCTCACACGCTGGTGGGTCTAATATACGTTCACAAATGTGCTGATATTATTTATACAGTTATTACAATATTGCATAACAGTAAATCTTCTATTTTTTGGTTGGAATAAAAATTCATTAATAGGAATTAAAAATCAAAGTCTAATTCATTAGTAAAGCCTGAAAACATAACTAATGAACAGAGGAAATGTTAGTTTAGTGTCAGGAATGCCTGCATTGTTTATTCTGGGCCCTATTTTGAAATTGGAATATTTTGAACTTTGCACTAAATTGGCCAAATTACCGATTTCCAATCACTTTATTTTGTAACTGAAACAGTTGAGTTGGCAATTTCTTGTGCTCAATCGATAAAATAGAAGTAATACTAGTGAAATAGCTAAGAATTTGGTCGACTGGAGTAAGGTAATTGACCTAAAATGGGAGTCAAAGTCCATAAAATCGCCAATGCGTAAATATCGCTGACACATCAAAATTCGCGAGAGCAAAATTTCATCAATTTTCTATCAAATTTCATACTTTTTCTTTTATTACCTTCAGAAAAAGATTCTCTACCATTTCATAAGAAAAAATAACAAAATTATTTTTTGAAAATTCTTGGACCCTGGTGCACACTTTGAAATTTGGCCTCTGAACCCTGAAAGGGTTAAGGTTCACTGTGAATCAAATAAAATTACAGGTGTCTGTTGCTTTATGCAGTATATGGGTTCCAGGATCATGGCAGCTGTATCATGCTCAGTCAGTCAATTATCACTTAATTTTACACAACAAAAATATTCAGTCTCCATGGGGAAGTGGAGAAGAATCCTTCCTCCATAAGCCATGTGTGTCATAAGAGGCAAATAGAATGCCAGAAGCAAGAGGCTAGTAACCCCTTGTCCTGTATAAATTAGTACAATAGGACCCCAGTATCCACGGGGGATATGTTTTAATGATCTGCTGTGGATACTGAAACAAGGGATAGTAGCAAACCCTATATATGTAGAGTTTGCTACTATCCACAGTTTAATTGATAAATTATGCTCAATAAGTGGAGAATTATCATTTTTCACTTATGGGAAGCACTTCCTGGCTTCTCTTAGGCTCTGAAGAACTGCCAACTTCTCTTACTTTTGCTTTTTGGAGTCATTATTATGCAAAATTAAGAAGTATGTATTTTTGGGCCACAATAAACCATGGATAACTGAAACCGGGATACTGAATCAATGGATATGGGGGTTCTACTGTAAATGTAAAAAGAAGAAAAACTTTCACTTCTTTTTCGGGTCACCTTGCCTCAGTGGGCGATGGCCAGTGTGTTATATTCAGTAAGTTTTGTGTACTGCACTGATCACACATGGCAGATTTATATCGCCTATACAGAATTACCAGTAGTAATGGGACATCGTGTAATAGAGAATTCATGTAAATCACGTCTGCATAATAGTGTGGGAAACCATTGGTTTGCAATTACTATTAAATGGATGAAATATAAGTAGCAAGTACAAGGCAGAGGATGGCATTTTTGTCCTCAGTAGATATGAGTGACTGAAGAATGAACAGAAGAGGAAATGGTATGGTGATACCGACAAGATGTGGAAAAAGACATTTATATACAGTTCAGGACATTTATTAAAGGAAACGTTTCTCCACGAGTGGCTTCTTCAGTCCTAATACAGAGAAAACCAAGAAAAACGCATATATATAGTGGCAAGAGTCAGGTGAAGTGACGCGTGGGTAGAGGTGGTAGTAGTAGTAGTAGTGGAACTAAGGAGATGATTTTAGAGAGGGAGCTGCTGACATCATGTAACAGCAGTTCCCAGGATGGGTAATATCCTCTTGATTAGTAATTTTGAAATACTGTAACTACCGGATTTTTGCTTTATAGTGTTACTGACGGTGATTAGTGCAGCTTCAAGTAGCACTATTAAGCAAAAATCTGGTAGTTACAGTATTTCAAAATTACTAATCAAGAGGATATTACCCATCCTGGGAATTGCTGTTACATGATGTCAGCAGGTCCCTCTCTAAAATCACCTCCTTAGTTCCACTACTACTACTACTACTACTACCACCTCTACCCACGCGTCACTTCACCTGACTCCTGCCACTATATATATGCGTTTTTCTTAGTTTTCTCTGTATTAGGACTGAAGAAGCCACTCGTGGCGAAACGTTTCCTTTAATAAATGTCCTGAACTGTACATAAGTGTCTTTTTCCACAATGAACAGAAGCTTGACAGTGGTATACCATCCTCACCTGTCATTTTAGTCATGGCATGTTATGACGTATACCAGTATAAATATAAAGGAGTACAGTGCCTTGATGTCCATTCAGCAAACCAAGTATAGAGTGGATTCTTTTCTCAATTCTGACATTAGAAGTTCTTTACAGGTATGTGTGATTGCCTGGTGTCTGTACTTGATTAGGAAAGGTTGCTTGTGATTTTACAGTACTTGTTCTTTGTGTGAGTGTGTGTATTAGTGCAGTGATTAGGATTTTTCTGTCTCTTAGGAAGATGAGCATCCCTAACTTAGGATGCACGGCTCTGCCAGGTCCTATAATAAGACATACACTATTGGCATCCACACTGATATGGCTATCTAGCAGATGTTTTTCTGTTATCACTAATGTCTCAGATTGAGAGTTTCCTTTCTCAGTGCCAATTCACTTAATTTCTTCTTTATTTTCTTCAGTGAAGGGTTGTTGAGATAGTTTGCTTTCTTAGAAAGAATGGAGCAGGATAGATTGGCCTAAGAGTTTTTAAACTTTAATCAAAGATTTATTTCCACATTATACAATGTTTGCACAGAGATGGATGACATTTGGTTGTACATGCAGAAAGCTCATGGTTATGCAGAGCATTTTGGGCCATTCCAGGAGGGTTGGAGGAAGGATGTGAGGGGAAGTTGTTAGAAGCAGGAGCTTAAGCACCCAGCAGGCATTTGCAGACATGTTAGATTGAAGTGAGTGGAAACAAGTAGTTTTTGAGATGCAGAAAGCTGTTGGAGTGTGAGTAAGATAACATTTATGAAGGGAATCAGGAAAGCCAGTTACTAGGGCATGAGTTTTGAAGGATGGGCAGTGACATCACACTTTGCAGGTTCATTTGGATTATGTCCACACACTCAGGCAAGATGGCCATTAAATAGGTGATGGCAAATTGGTTTCAAAGTTTAAATTCGAATTTTTCTTTTCTTTTTACGTAGTACAAAAATAATGTAGTTTACATGTAATAAAATATTAGGCACAATATCCATTTTGAGAAAATTTATACTAATGTTTAAAAACTACTCAAGAATTAGACATAGACTGTTAAGGATTTCTTATACAGTTAACTGCAATTATACATACAAAAAGAAAGGTAGATAATGAACAAGGTAAGATGAACAGGGTAACACTTATGAAGGGACTTAGAGAAACCAGTTAGCCAGACTTGAGTCCTAAAGGTGGGAAGTACAGTTCCAGCACTCTGAAGGAGGAGTGGAGATACGTTGCAGGTTTTGACCTGCAGTATCGGCAGGCCTCTGGCAAGACAGTGAAGGAGTGAATAATGATGGAAGTGTTTCTTCTTTTTTGGATCACTCTGCCTCGGTGGGAAACGGCTCATGTGTTAAACAGTTTTTTCTTATATTATGACCTATTTTTTCAAGTTGATTCAGTGATGTTCAATTTTGTAGAGTGATTGAATACAGATGGTAAACATACAGAAAGTTGCTTAGTTACAGTAGAAATATAATAGAATGGGATGAGTAATCAATTTTCAATGTTAGTTGAAGGAAGACTGGAAGAACAGGAACAGAGTTAGATGAGCTGGTTTTGTATGACACAGTGTATTGCATCATTGGGTTTCCCTGCCTTGGTGGGTGATGGTTGATGTGTTAATAGTAGAAGATGGTGTAAGATAATTCTTTATTGAGTTTTGTTAAGAAAAGTACAATAATATCTATAACTGTATTGACATCCAGCTTCAGTGAACATCATTCATATTAGAACTTCATTGCATCTACCCAGTAAGCCTCATGAGCTCTCCTCGCCAGATATAACCAGCAGAGAGAGTTGCCAAAAAGGAATCATGATTCTTTTAAAATATTTTTTTAAATGTATATCTTGTATTGCGAAATTAATTTTATAATTTTATTTATATATGTCAAGGCTGATAATTTAGATAAAAAGGGCTGAACTATGTAACTTAAATTCTATACAAAGGTTGTAGCTGGCAACTTTGGCATGCTGGTGAAGGTAACTGGCCCACAGACAAAAATAGACGCAGTAAGGTGTGTGCAAAGTACGGAGGGTACAGCATGTTTCTCTTGGAGGTTATAGAGAGTGTTCTTACCTCACTTGGTGAACGTCTTTTAGTTTATGCCACTGATGTGGTTATAGGCTACCTTCCGTGAGTTAGTGCCTCTCATATCCTCTGCTTCAATAATGCTCTCAGTAACATGACAGCTAATGATTTAACCTAAAATATAAGTGCATTTCTGCTTATTTTAGTGACTGCAGATGTTATCTAGTGGAGAGTAGAGGCAATGTTATGTGAAGACATTGTCATTTGTTTATCCGTTTGAATATATTGCACAACGTACTGAGCACTTGTTACGACTTTGGATTTTACTCTCTCAAGCATTATATTTGTCTTTAATACTGACGGAAACTAAATTACCTGAAGTACAGAATAATAAGGTAATATAGAGGGTGTGAAGTATTATTAAGAAGGTAAGACAAAATATTGTGTATGTTTGAATTGATTAATATTCTGGGGGAAGGATACAGTGAAACACTTTCAGAAAATTTAAAAACACAATGCAAATTAAAAAAGTATTCGTTTAGTAAGAAACTTGTTCTTCAGTATTGTTGGTATAGAACTTGTTTAAAAATACCATATGGAATATAATGAATTTTACACATCTGAGTAATGGCACAATTAATTGTTACGGAAATCTGGGAAATTCCTGTTATTAAGGAGGTAATAAATGCATCGTCTTTCATAGACAAAGACAAAGATTTATTTCATCATGATACAATGTTTGTACATAGATGGGTGACATTTGTTGTTCATGCAGAAAGCCCATAGTTATGCAGAGGATTTTTGGGCAAGCTTAAGCTTAACTTAAGACTATAATGGCCATAATTATTACAGTGCAACCTCAGTGTGCGACCTTTATTCATTCCAGAAGGCAGTTTGAGTGCCACTCTGTTTGAGTATCGAACAAGTTCTTCCCAACCAATTTTCTGTTTGGTTGGCTGTTATCACTAATCATCATAGGCCCCATGCTGACTTATTTATACAGATAATGTAAAAAAAAAAAAACACCAAAAAATGTGAAGAAACACAAAATAGTTTACAGCGAAGTTTGGTTTAGTGCTGCTTTGTTTGAGTAGGGAGCTGGTCATATACCGAGGTTCCACTGTATTTGCTTATATAAAAGGACATTAAGGGTATACAAACAACAAATTCACATGTCTTAGCGAAGGAGTGTTTTTAGGTGAGAGGACCCGGGTTCAAGTTGATATATATAATAAAGTGTATAGATGCCATTTTGCCACTTTCAATGTCAAAAGGGTATAGTATTATCTTATCGTGTTGCATTATTTTGTCTTGATGCTGGTGAGAGGCTCTGGATCCAAGGAACTGTTTTTATCTTCCAGATGTTAGGATCAAATTTGAATGCCTCACATACCACAGGTGGTATATGTCCCCATATGAGTTTAGCGCTTTCCCATGATTATAATAAAGCAGTGGTGAATGTCATCAGTTTTCAATTGCTGATGCATCACATGAAATGAATGGAATGTTTGATGGGTTTAGGCTGTGTAGGCACAAGTTTTGTTGGATTCTATGCAACAACTGGGAAATGCATCTGCTGGTCAGATTTAAACTTGTAGTGTTGTGTTCTCAGAGGAAGCAATCTTTTGATGTTGTTTTTGACTTTATTTGGTTAACTTAGATTAAATTAACTTAATGTTCTTTTTTGTGGTTATAACATATAAAATCTGGAAAAATTAAAATCCTGCTTTTCATGTGATAATTTCTGAGTGTCACATCTGATCAGCTTCAACCCTTCTAGGCTGATAACTCAGTAATGCAACTTCTGAGTGGCTTCAAGCTTATTCCCCTGGTGCATTTTAGGAGACTGATTCCTTTGCTCTCTAATTTATGATTTTATTGAAATTTGGATATTTATTAGTTTCCTTATGATGACTTGTGAATGCCTCTTCTGAGTCCCTTCAAATCTTCATTGCTAATACATGTATATAACTACGATATCAAGTCATGCCACACCCTGCATAATTGCATTTGTATGCAGTGAGGCACTGGGGGCTGGGGTTATGGAGTACTGGAATCCCTTTATCGGATTGCGTAGTTGCTGAAATGCATATACAGTGGACCCTCGGGTAACAACATTAATCCATTCCAGAGAGCTAGCCTTTAACCGATTTAGCCTTTAGCCGAATTAATTTTCCCCATAAGATATAATGGAAATCCAATTAATCTGTTCCAGACACCCAAAAGTATTAAACAAAATAATTTTTTTACATGAAATATACATTCCCCTACACAGAAAACAATTATTCATGCACAATAAACAATACTGAAATGACACTTACCTTTATTGTGGACTTGTTGATGAGTGTTGAGACGGGAGGAGGGGAGAGGATGAAGATGTTCTATCGTTTGGAAGGAGAATCCCCTTCCATAAAGACTTCAGGCACCAGGTCCTTTTCTGGGGTTACCTCTCTTCTTTGTTTTTTAATGCCACTATGACCAGCTTGAGTCACTGGACCCCTGTTGCACGAAATACCTGTCCAGAGAGCTCTGTTTCTCGCGTCCCTTTAAGATTTCCCTACAATGGGATACAAGAGTGTCATTGTACATGTTGCCAATACAGCTTGCAACAGCTGTTTCAGGATAATATTCATCCATAAATGCTTGCAACTTTGTCCACATTGTACACATTTCCTTAATCTTTGACGAAGGCAACTTCCTCCATCTCCCTTCCTCCTCCTCTGAAGCAAATTCCTGAGCTGTTGATCTGTTGCTGTTGCACCTGAGGCTATTGCAGCTCTGTAGCGGTTAGCTCTTCATCGTTGTCGTCCTCCAACAACGCTTCCACATCCGCCACTAACCTCCAACCCCATGGACTTCCCCAATGCCACAGTAGATTCCACAGCTGGCATAGTCTCCTGAGGGTTAGCCCCCTCTCTTGTACACATTGTGGCCACAATTTTCTCCAAGCAGAGTTCAAAGTCCTGCAAGTCACTCCCTCCCAAACCTTACCTGTAAGGTTTATGCAGCTGAGGATACTGAAGTGATCTTTCCAGAATTCTCATTGGGTCAATTCAATGTCTGAGGTCACTTCAAAGCACTTTTGAAACACTGCTTTGGTGTACAGTTTTTTGAAGTTTGAAATGACCTGGTGGTCCATGGGCTGGAGGAGAGGAGTGGTATTAGGAGGCAAAAACTTCACTTTGATAAAGCTCAACTCCCCTGCAATTTGCTCTTGCAAGTTGTGAGGATGAGCAGGAGCATTGTCCATTACCAGGAGGCACTTGAGTGACAATTTATTTTCCAGGAGGTACTTTTTCACAGTGGGGCCAAACACGTCATAGAACCAGTTGAGGAAAATGTCCCTAGTGACCCATACCTTACTGTTTGCTCTCCACATCACACACAATTTAGTCTTGATGACACTTTTTCTTGAACACTCTGGGAGTTTCAGAGTGATACACGAGTAAAGGCTTCACTTTGCAGTCCCCACTAGCATTACTACAAAACATGAGAGTTAGCCCGTCTTTCATAGGCTTGTGTCCTGGGAGTGCCTTTTCCTCCTGAATAATGTAGGTCCTGTTTGGCATTTTCTTCCAAAACAGGCCTGGTTTGTCACAGTTGAGCACTTGTTGGGGTTTTAACTTTTCAGTGTCTATGTACTCCTTAAAGTCCTGCACATATTTTTCAGCCGCTTTTTTGTCAGAACTGGCAGCCTCAGAATGCCTTATCACACTGTGTATGCCACTACGATTCTTAAATCTCTCAAACCAGCCTTTGCTGGCCTTAAATTCATCAATAGCAGCACTATTTGGAGGCATTTTCTTAATGAGATCCTCATGCATCTGCCTTGCCTTTTCGCATATTATTGACTGAGAAACACTATCTCCTGATAATTGTTTCTCGTTTATCCACACCAACAACAGTCTCTCCACATTTTTGAGTACATTTGCGATCTCTGTTTTGTAAGCATACTTGCACCTTTCGCAACAACAGCTTCCTTGATTCCCATTTTGTTGGCGAAGATAGTATTATTATTATAATCAAGGGGAAGCGCTAAACCCGGAGGATTATACAGCGCCTGAGGGGGGGGGGATGTGGAAGGCATTCAGGCTTAATTCGGGGAGCTGGAGAACAGATCCAATTTCCTAAATCAAGAGCCCCACACCAACATCAAGGAACCTTCCTTGAGGGGCCAAGATAGTAGTGATGGTTGAATGGGGTTTGTTATATAACCTTTCCAACTCAGAGATATGCACTCCACTCTCGTACTTTGCAATTATCTCTTTCTTTAATTCAATAGCATTTCTCACTCTTTTTGCCACAGGGCTGGCACTAGAAGCTTTCTTGGGGCCCATGATGGCTTATTTTGCAGTTACAAGCAATAAAAATAATGGAATAATGCAAAATATATTGCATGTATGTGTGGAATTGTCCTCGCTGGCTTTGTTAACAGTGGCACATTGGCTGTACACGGAGTCGTGGAGTGGCCTGGCCCGCTCAGGCTGTGTGGACACGTTTGGGACAAAAGCCCTTAACCGAATAATTTTGTGTTAGCCAAGCCAGTATTTTTATGCCAAAGCGAGTCATTATCCAATTTTGGCACTAACCAATGACACCTTTACCTGAGGGTCCACTGTACTTACATAGTTCTTATTACTGTTCATGTGAAATACTAAACTCATATACTGTATGTCATTCAGTGTAAGGAGTGGTGGAAGCTCGATCCTCCATTTGCTTAGAGCAGGAGCGACATACTACATAACAGTCCTCAACCAGTTGATATCTTTCTTCTAGTAAGAAGCAAGACATTATACGATATACACTGATGTGGTGGGTGTACGTACTGTGAGGGATACATGTGTGCTGGGTGTACTATGAGGGATACATGTGTGCTGGGTGTACTATGAGGGATACATGTGTGCTGGGTGTACTATGAGGGATACATGTGTGCTGGGTGTATTATGAGAGAAACATACATAGGTTGTGTCTAAGTAGCCTTATACTCAAGGCTTCTTAGACACAAATCTTGTGTTTTATATTTGCGTGTGAAGCACAAGAATTTTAAAGTAATAGTGTTATGTTTAATGTGAGTGATTTGTATTTTGAAGTAGAAGGAATAATAATATAAGATAAATTAACTGAGTGAGGGGCAGAAGAACAGTAGTTTAACATATTATTTTTGTTACATTATATTTATGGAAAGAGTTCGATCTTTGAATCATTCAGCTCTTTGGGTTAATTAATAACTTTATTTATGGGATATTTCATGATGTAAGAGAAAAAAAGAGAGAATTAGATTAATGTAAGGGAATACTGTAAACCATATTAACTTTAGGCCCAGCTAACATTCTGTAGGCCTACTGTGTGTTAATGGCAGCATCCCTAACTTGATATAAATTTCCAATTAGAATTAGTACTTTCTGTTTTTACTAACATTTTACATAGTGTTTTAGCCAAGTATTAACATAAATTTGCAACTGAAGATGGCATGTTAAATATTAACACTGTACAACTCTATATATGCTAAACCTTTACACTGTATGTAGTTAGATATTAAACCCTAGTGTAAGAATATTACTTTATGTGTGCGTATTTATTGTAGTTAATGTTGATTATGTAATAATATTAATAATAATGATAATCATCTCCATGGGGAAGTGGGACAGAATTCTTCCTCCGTAAGCCATGCATGTCGTAAGAGGCAACTTTAATGCTGGGAGCAAGGGGCTAGTAACCCCCTTCTCCTGTTTATATTACTAAATGTAAGAAGAAAAACTTTGTAATGTTTTCTTTTTTTTGGGGGGTCACCTGCCTCGGTGGGAGACGACCAGTATGTTCCAAAAAAAAAATTATAGCAATAATTTATTTAAAAAGGATACAAGTGATAGTTTTTGTGAGTCACTCACAATATGCACAGCAATTTGGGTCAAATTAAACTATTACTTGAAGTACTTAATATTACAAACATATACTATGTCTGTGGTGCTATTTTAAGTTATGAGTTAAGTACCAAGTATTAATAGTGATGGATAAAAGTTTGTATAGTATATAGAAGTTCTGGTCATGGCTTATGAGACAGTTCTTTGGTAATATTTATGTACTAGTCAGTATTAATATTGAATGGGCAGGATAATAATGATGATACAACAGAATGAAATGCAGTCAGAATGATAACAAATTCCCACTACAGGCAGAACACTCCACCAATATTCAAAACTCTAAACCTACTCACCATACAAAACATCCATACCTGTTATGTACCTACTACATACATAGAACACTTAACTCTGATATTAACCCTCCCCTCAAACGTCTCCTTACCAACCTCAACAGAACACATGACCATAACACAAGACACAGATCACTCTTTGATGTTCCTCGAGTCCATCTCACACTATGCAAAACCTCAATGCACATAAAAGGCCCAAAAATCTGGAATTCATTACCTGTGAATATAAAAGAAACACTGTCTGTTTATAAATTCAAGTCTCTTCTTAAAAATCACTTACTCACCCACAACCAAATAAATACTGAATAAATGTATCTCATAAATGTTTAACCTGTGACCCAAATCAAACTTTGTTATTTTTAATTACATTATCTAACAGAATACTCCATTCTATTAAATGCACAGCAACACAGTAAATGACCATATGACCTGTCTTTGAAATACTAATTTGTGCTTAATTGTTAACTGTTTACAATAATGTTTTACCACTGAATATATCATTGCTTAGTTAATCTTAAGTTAATTTTAAGCCTGCCCATAATGCTCTGCATACAAGGGGCTTTGGCGTGTTACACTTAACCACTGTATTTCCTTGTACTTCAATGTATCATGTTTAAATAAATAAATAAATAAATAAATGACGGATAAAGATTTAAGATAATGTGAATAAATTAAAATTTAATAGTAGTATTATAAAAATAGGATACATGGTGTAATGAACAAGGTAACAGCAAATATAGTAACTTGAGAGTGGTTTAAATCATTTATTTTGCTAGATTGCATAGAATTACATGATGGAACTAATTCAGTACAGTGTCTGTTTTAGCTTATATAGCAACCTATTTTGTTACAATTTTTAATACATCTAATAAGTCATTCCACATTTTTGGCTCTTTAATTTTTATAGTTTCTGTAGGAGTTTAAATGAACATGAAGAACATCAGAGAGATATTGACCTCTAGTGTGTTGCCTGTGTGTTCTCTTATGATTTTCCGGGGAGTGACCTAGATGAGCTTCAGTATTACAGTGTAGTGTTCTGAAAATTTGATATGAAACAATATTAAGTTAAATAAGAGCATAGTGTTTTGTATGTAATTAAAGTTTGTGATGGCTCTGGTAGCTGCCTTTTGTTGACTGACTATTAAAAACACAGGAGAGCAAACACTAGGACATATTTATTAGAAAACGTTTCAGTCCTGGGACCTCAATCACTTCTGACATACAGAGGTTAAAAATAACAGCATATATAGGCAGAGAGTGGGATGTAAATGGTCCCACGACTAAAATGTTTTGTAATGAATATATCCTAGTGCTGGCTCATGTGTCTTTCTAAACCAATTCATTGGTATCAATTACCAAAGTTCATACTACTGATTATTGGCCTGCGGTGGTTTCTTAAAGTGAATCTCTGGCCACATATTGCACATGTGAGGTATGGTAAGTGAGAGAGAAGTATAGTGTTAGTAGCTTAAATTGTGGCACATCATAACAAATTGTAAAAAGTATCCCTACAGTTATTAACACCTTTTATTTTTTTTTCTTGTACCTGGAGAAGTTTTTGGGGATCTCCCCTGCGACCTGGTCTGTGACCAGTCCTCGCAGTGGATCAGGGCCTGACCAACCAGGCTCTTACTGCTGGCCGCATGTAAACTGACGTATGAACCACACCCCGGCTGATCTGAGCATTACATTTAAATTTTTTGTTGACAGACCATGGAATTTCCCCTCATTTTTTTCTTACTTTGATCACATTAATTCTGATATCTAATTGGGGACATGTTTTGTTTCAAAAAATTATGCAGAATGTTTTTTTCATTATTAAGGGTGAGTTTATTGGTAACCATCCAGGTGTAGACTGGCTTTAGTTGAGTGTTATATGTAGTGCTTAATATCATGAATCAGAGCCAGATGGTATGATACACTGTTGTGTCATCAGCAATGAGTACAGGTTTCAGATGTTGGGTAGCATTTGGCAGGTTATTAATATAGATGATGAAAAGAAGATGGTCCAGGATGCCATACAGTGAAACATATAAATTAATTGCTAGGGTACTTGAAGAAGTGTTGTTTATGTCTACAAGCTGGTCTCTCTTACTGAGCAATGATTCAAAATTCTTGTACATGTGCCTTCTGAGTTTATAGTGATTTAGCTTGGGTAGAAGAATCTTGTGGTTAACAGTATCAAAAGCCTTTTATAAATTGTTAAAATGTCCTGTTAGGCATTATTATACTGACATTTGTGGGTTTTTTAAGATCTGAGTCCAAACTGACTAGGTGTGAGCATATGGTGTCTGGTTAGGTATGTGTACAGCTGTTTGCGAATTACTTTTTCAAATAACTTTGATAATATTGGACCATGTGGAATGTCTGTAAAGGTTTGTGCTTTATGTTCTGGTTTCATTGTTTACTTAGGCTAGGTAGGAAGTGTTATCCATGATGCACAGTGCTCACTCACCTGGTCATAGATTTTTTTTCAAAGGCATGAAGAGGTTGGAGGAGACAAACAGTTATGCTTAGGTCAAAAATACTGGCAGGTGGCATATTTAAAGGCACAAAAAATGTGCCTACTAGTAGGCTGGACACAGTTAATAGGTTAAAACTCCTTTTTTTCCTTTCCCTTTCTTTTTCGTTCCTATGTAATATGGGTGCACAAACCTGCTGGATGCTCCAGCCTCTGCAACTCAAAGCTTCCATCCAACCATTCCTGGAACAACCCCTACCTCACCTTCCTTTCACCTCAGATTTGTACACCCTCTTCACACTATCCCTCTTCATCCTCTCTACATGTCTTAACCACCTCAACAACCTCTCTTCAGCCCTCTGAATTATACCCTTGGAGGCCCCATGTTGCCTTTTAATTACTATGTTCCAAATTCTCTATATTATTCACACCACACATCACTCAATACAAAACATCTCCACTACCTCTAGCCTCCTTGCTGCAGTGTTTAAAACCCATTCCTCACACCAGTATAAAAGTGTAGGCACTACTATACACTGGTACATTCCTTTTTTTGGCCTCCATAGATAAACTTCAGTGTTTCCACAGATGCCTCAACACACCACCCATCTTTTTTCCCCCCCTCATCTATTATATGGTTCATCTCTTCTTTCATAGACCCATTTGCTGACATGTCTATTCCCAATGCATTTGCATTCACTTCCTCCATACTCCATTTTTAAAATCTAATATTAAATCTATCATAGCATGAGCTTTTTTGCTACCTTCATCACCTTGTTCTCTTCTATGTTCATTTTTAATTTCCTTCTTTTACATACCCTTCCAAATTTGAACAGCTACCTTTGCAACTTGTCAGAATCCCCTGGCAAGAGCTGTGTCATCAGCCAAGAGCAAATTTGATAACTCCAGTTGTGTATCATATCCAAAATCTTTTAATCCCAAACGAGTGAACCATCAAAACCATCTGCAAGTTTAGACTAATTGACAGCAAAGAACTGGCAAGAATAATATTTATTTTTACAAGTATGTACTTGATGCAACTTGTAGAGGCCTAGCTGACATCACTGACATACTATATAGAAAGCCCCTTGTTATGCAGAGCATTTTAGGCAAGTTGGGTTAATTTTGTTCCCCCAGGATGTGACCCACAACAGTTGACTAACACTCGGGTACATACTTACTGCTAGGTGAACTTGGACAGCAAGTGTCTTGAGGAAGCACGCTCCAGTGTTTCTACCCGTACCTGGGCTTGAACCACAGACCTCAGTGTGTGAACTTAGACTAACAAACAGCAAATAACTGGCAACCTGCCATATGCAAGTACAGTATGGGAACACTGGGGAGAGAACACAAGACTGTAAGAACAACTTCAGGAAGAAAAAACAAGGAGAGGATAGGTACTAAGAATCAGGTTTTCCCAAGGTGGAACCCTTCCAGAGGGGTGTCTTGATACTGGTGAAGGGCTCTTGATCCAAGGAATTGCAGCTACCCTTCCTCAGATAAAACTTGATTGCCTCTTGTTCCCAAGGTATTATATGACCTTTTTTTATTTAGTGTTTCTCCGTCATTATGATAATAAACCCGATGTGAAAGAAATATGAGCCAGGGAAAAAAAAAATTTTTGAGCAATATACTATGGAACAGTAAATTATGGAACAATATATCATGGAACAGTAAATTATGGAACAATATATCTTGGAACAGTAAATTATGGAACATATCATTGAACAGTAAATTATGGAACGATATATCGTGGAACAGTAAATTATATAACAGGGATTGAATGTCAATACCAGAAGGCAGCAATGAGGGGCGATGGTACTGGAAATCATTGACTAAACTGACAGTAGGTCATACAGCACCTGAGGAATGAGAGGTGATGAGGTTTGATTCAAGGAAGAGGAGGATATATTTCTAACTTGTTATATTAAGAACCTTTCGCCAGGGTCAGCCCACTCAGTGTTATGGTCTCCACCTACATACTTTAAGAGAACAGATAAGATTTTGTTCAGATTTTTAACCCTGGAGGGTTAGCCACCCAGAATAACCCAAGAAAGTCAATGTGGGGAAAGTCATTGGGGTCCTTAAATCTTATCCCCCAGGATACAACCCACACCAGTCAACTAACACCCAGGTACCTACTTGCTTGCTAGGTGAATGGGGACAGCAGGTGTAAGGAAATATGCCGAGTGTTTCCACCCTTGCCGGGAATTGAACCATGGACACTCAGTGTGTGAGGCGAGAGAGTTGTCTGTCAGACCATGAGACCATAAATGAACCTACATGAATTACACATTGATGTTGCATCAGTGTATTTATAAATCATAGCACATTTCAGTATATGACAATTATACAAGGATATTTTTGCCGTAAATGCTTTGTTACTTTTTTTTATGTACATATAACAAAATAATTTTATTAAAAAACAATTGGAATTTTTTCAGAATTCTGTACCTATTTTTTGGAAGTAACTGAGTATATTTTATCAGTGGAATATTCAACCACTTCAGTAAGTTTATTTTCTCTAAAAATAATAATAATGTAATATTTATAAATCTCTCGTGGGTCATTCAGTGCAGGAGGTAGTGGAGGTTCGAGCCTCCATTCATGATGCATCCAAGACATGCTAACATTGTACTCACCTACGTGTCCCTTTATTCTCCATAATCTGTGCAAAAATCCATATTTAAGAAGTACAGTATTAGGTGTTTTAACATACGTTTACCTGGATTTTCTTTGCATACCACAAGGTATCAGGTATGGGATAGTTTAATTTTATAGTATGAGAAAGTATTTCACTATCGTTTTAGCACTGCACTGGGCTAAGCTGCTAGTAGAAAGGCTGGCTGTACTACTATTACTACTACTACTACTAGTAGAGACATACATTATGCAGAACACTTGTGCCTTTGTTTTATTTATTAATTAGTTTATTTTTAATGTCCTGTAATACCCACAAGAAATGTTTGCTATATGTACAGTGCTTCTGTTCAAAATGTTCCTAATCTTATAATGTAGTCTGAAATTATGTGGTCATTCTATGATAAACATTTACTTCATCACTATTTTTCAAAAAATGTTGTTTATTCCTGAATATGAATACTTCAAAGTTAAATTATAATTTTACAATGAAACATGAATTATGTTACTAGACATCGTTCAATTAACAAGACTGTGTATCAGTATCATGTGTCATTACAGAAGGTACGAGATCACGATGGTGTCTGCACATGGTGCGATTATCACCCAGCTGACATGTACACTCTTAGATTTTTTCATGAGTTTCCTAGAATAAGCAGCATTTCATTGGCAAAACTGATTGGATTAAAATGGTTTCTTTTTCTGAATGCGGCTCACAGTATTTAGCACACTGTGGCCATTGATTAAACTCTGTACACCAGACCTGAGCTTATCATCGATAGATAAATTATAAATATTTACTAATAATAATGATGTTTCTTAATTTGACTTACTAAGCCTATTTTATAAAAAATAATATTTGAGACTATATTATATTTTTGTATTCTGCATTCACTATAGATTAAATACATTATTGTTTATTATAGCTTGAGACATTATGTATACTGTATTTGTATATTTAAATATATATACAATACAGTATTATCATCTGATTTATATACATGTATATCTTGTTGGATAGTAATACTGTACTGTAATTATTGGTGATAGCTTATGATTATCAACGGTGTTATGAGTAAAGCCTTCTGAGAATGCAAAGGCTGTGTGTTGGCAAAGCTTCACGTTTGCATTGCACGTCTCACGCTTGCACCTTGGCTTGCAGCTCTTCGGGCCTGGCTAGCAGCTCAGAAATATCCCCCGCAACCCCCGACTCCGACACCACCAGTTGGACTTGCTGGGAGCGTCGGGTTGGTCTTAGTGAGTTTGGTAACAAGGCCCGTCGCTACTGGAGCTCAGAGGAGAGTGGCTACATAGAAGGGGTTGAGACGCCCCTCGACACCTCGTTACATATACATCTTTCTCCTGTGCATGAAATCAAGTGAGATTCAGTAACAGTATAGTACACATGTTGATATCTAGTTCCTGAAGAAATGTGTGTGGAAACTAAGATAGTCAGCTCTCTTATGAAGCTCCTCCATAACACATACTATGAAGGCCGTTCCATCCAACATTCGTCTTTGGATATCTAATTACATTTATAAAACACTGCATTAGCTAGAGGAGATTTATAAAGGAACTGACTATAATCAAATTTTTTTAAATATGAAATTTGAGTACAGCCTCTCTTCATTTAACGACGGAGTTCCGTTCCCAAGACCACGTCGGTAAACGAATTTGTCGTTAAGCAAGGAGCACACTATAATGGTAGCGGGTTTGCATCAACCATCTTTGATGTTGATTTAATCTCATCTTTGCACCATTTATAACATTTTCAGTATGTTTTAAAATGTTTATACAGTAGTGTACTGTATATTGTAATAAAGAGAATAGAGAAAATCAGCTCTAATATACATTATTTAGGTATGCATACTGGTCAGAGAGCCCATCGTAAGTCCGAGTCATCAGTAAACGAGTACGTCGCTAAGTGAGGAAAGGCTGTATTTTAATTCTATATTAATAAACCAACTGTATTCTAATTATATCCTATTTATAATAATGCAGAGACTTATTATAGTTCAAATCCAGATCAAGTTGAAATAATTGCAAAATAATTAAAATATATAAATGTATGTCCAAAACAACCAGGGGGGGGGGAAAGTTGAATGATAGCTCTAGGCCTTTCATGTTGCAATCAACACATCAGGAGCTTGCAATGTAGAGGTGGTCCAAGCAGATACAATCACAGGAAGCACCTTTGCTGGAGCAAAGGCACTTTCTATCTATCTATCTCTTTTTTTTTTTTTTTTTTTTTACACAGGGTTTGAAAAGGTTAGGTTAAGGATCCCTAGCATTAATGACAAGCTATTTACAGGTTAAGGATTCCTAATTTTATTGACAGGCTATTTACAGGTTAGGGATTCCTAACTTTATTGACAAGCTAAGAGCTGTTACCTACATTAGCTTATTTGAAAGCATTTTTATTATGAAACATACAAGTAGGGAACAGGATGAAGTTGGAACTATATGTGGGCCAGAATTTTCATTTGATCAACTGACTTTATCTCGTTGACATCATAATGCTGCACGAATGTGTTCCAGACTTGACTCATCCTGGGGATAAATGATATCAGACGAAGTGATGTTCTGGAGAAGGGTACAGTTCGAGTGAAGTTGCTGCTCTCTCTCCCCCTCTTTCTCTCTCTCCCCCTCTTTCTCTTTCTCTCTCCCCCTCTTTCTCTTTCTCTCTCCCCTCTTTCTCTTTGTCTCTCTCTCTCCCCCTCTTTCTCTTTCTCTCTCTCCTCCTCTTTCTCTCTCTCTCTCTCTCTCTCCCCCTTTCTCTTTCTCTCTCTCCTCTTTCTCTTTCCCCTCTCTCTCTCTCTCGGTAGAGACGGCCAACTTGTTGAATATATATATATATATATATATATATATATATATATATATATATATATATATATATATATATATATATATATATATATATAATTTTTTTTTTTTTTTTTTTTTTTTTTTTTCAACAAGTCGGCCGTCTCCCACCGAGGCAGGGTGACCCAAAAAAGAAAGAAAATCCCCAAAAAGAAAATACTTTCATCATCATTCAACACTTTCACCACACTCGCACATTATCACTGTTTTTGCAGAGGTGCTCAGAATACAACAGTCTAGAAGCATACACATATAAAGAGACACAACATATCCCTCCAAACTGCCAATATCCCAAACCCCTCCTTTAAAGTGCAGGCATTGTACTTCCCATTTCCAGGACTCAAGTCCGACTATATGAAAATAATCGGTTTCCCTGAATCCCTTCACTAAATATTACATTGCTCACACTCCAACAGATCGTCAGGTCCCAAGTACCATTCGTCTCCATTCACTCCTATCTAACACGCTCATGCACGCTTGCTGGAAGTCCAAGCCCCTTACCCACAAAACCTCCTTTACCCCCTCTCTCCAACCCTTTCGAGGACGACCCCTACCCCGCCTTCCTTCCCCTATAGATTTATATGCTTTCCATGTCATTCTACTTTGATCCATTCTCTCTAAATGACCAAACCACCTCAACAACCCCTCCTCTGCCCTCTGACTAATACTTTTATTAACTCCACACCTTCTCCTAATTTCCACACTCCGAATTTTCTGCATAATATTTACACCACACATTGCCCTTAAACAGGACATCTCCACTGCCTCCAACCGTCTCCTCGCTGCTGCATTTACCACCCAAGCTTCACACCCATATAAGAGTGTTGGTACTACTATACTTTCATGCATACCCTTCTTTGCCTCCATAGATAACGTTTTTTGACTCCACATATACCTCAACGCACCACTCACCTTTTTTCCCTCATCAATTCTATGATTAACCTCATCCTTCATAAATCCATCCGCCGACACGTCAACTCCCAAGTATCTGAAAACATTCACTTCTTCCATACTCCTCCTCCCCAATTTGATATCCAATTTTTCTTTATCCAAATCATTTGACACCCTCATCACCTTACTCTTTTCTATGTTCACTTTCAACTTTCTACCTTTACACACATTCCCAAACTCATCCACTAACCTTTGCAATTTTTCTTTAGAATCTCCCATAAGCACAGTATCATCAGCAAAAAGTAACTGTGTCAATTCCCATTTTGAATTTGATTCCCCATAATTTAATCCCACCCCTCTCCCAAACACCCTAGCATTTACTTCCTTTACAACCCCATCTATAAATATATTAAACAACCATGGTGACATTACACATCCCTGTCTAAGACCTACTTTTACCGGGAAGTAGTCTCCCTCTCTTCTACACACCCTAACCTGAGCCTCACTATCCTCATAAAAACTCTTTACAGCATTTAATAACTTACCACCTATTCCATATATATATAATATATATATATATATAAATTTATATATATATATATATATATATATATATATATATATATATATATATAATATATATATAGATGGGGTTGTAAGAGAAGTAAATGCGAGGGTCTTGGCAAGAGGCGTGGAGTTAAAAGATAAAGAATCACACACAAAGTGGGAGTTGTCACAGCTGCTCTTTGCTGATGACACTGTGCTCTTGGGAGATTCTGAAGAGAAGTTGCAGAGATTGGTGGATGAATTTGGTAGGGTGTGCAAAAGAAGAAAATTAAAGGTGAATACAGGAAAGAGTAAGGTTATGAGGATAACAAAAAGATTAGGTGATGAAAGATTGAATATCAGATTGGAGGGAGAGAGTATGGAGGAGGTGAACGTATTCAGATATTTGGGAGTGGACGTGTCAGCGGATGGGTCTATGAAAGATGAGGTGAATCATAGAATTGATGAGGGAAAAAGAGTGAGTGGTGCACTTAGGAGTCTGTGGAGACAAAGAACTTTGTCCTTGGAGGCAAAGAGGGGAATGTATGAGAGTATAGTTTTACCAACGCTCTTATATGGGTGTGAAGCGTGGGTGATGAATGTTGCAGCGAGGAGAAGGCTGGAGGCAGTGGAGATGTCATGTCTGAGGGCAATGTGTGGTGTGAATATAATGCAGAGAATTAGTAGTTTGGAAGTTAGGAGGAGGTGCGGGATTACCAAAACTGTTGTCCAGAGGGCTGAGGAAGGGTTGTTGAGGTGGTTCGGACATGTAGAGAGAATGGAGCGAAACAGAATGACTTCAAGAGTGTATCAGTCTGTAGTGGAAGGAAGGCGGGGTAGGGGTCGGCCTAGGAAGGGTTGGAGGGAGGGGGTAAAGGAGGTTTTGTGTGCGAGGGCTTGGACTTCCAGCAGGCATGCGTGAGCGTGTTTGATAGGAGTGAATGGAGACAAATGGTTTTTAATACTTGACGTGCTGTTGGAGTGTGAGCAAAGTAACATTTATGAAGGGATTCAGGGAAACCGGCAGGCCGGACTTGAGTTCTGGAGATGGGAAGTACAGTGCCTGCACTCTGAAGGAGGGGTGTTAATGTTGCAGTTTAAAAACTGTAGTGTAAAGCACCCTTCTGGCAAGACAGTGATGGAGTGAATGATGGTGAAAGTTTTTCTTTTTCGGGCCACCCTGCCTTGGTGGGAATCGGCCGGTGTGAATAAAATATATATATATATATATATATATATATATATTGTTATCCTTAATTATACTTCCTCCTCTTTTCTGCAATATTGAAAACTCCTGATGATGTGTTAATTGCAACACAAAAAGGCCTAGAGCTATCACTCATCTCCTCCCATGGATGTTTTACATTTTGTATTGCATGTTTGTGATGTTTGTGCAATATAAGTATGTGTGTATGTCCGTATGTATGCACATTTGATTACAGTAATAAAAATCATTAAAAGAGTGCTGAGACATCAGATTACTGACTTAGAGCTCCAAGGAAGATCTTGCCTATCACAACTATAAGATCACTATAGCAAATTTACAGAAGCCTTGGAAAACAACATAACGATGTAATTGCACAGATTTTGCAAAATTCTGTGCAGATTACATAAGATAACTAAGTATAACAGGAACAGTAGGGAAATAGATATTCAGGTCTCTAACAAACAGATTAGAGAGAGAGTGGTAGTAACCTGAACAAAGTTTAGTATCAATTGTGTGAAAAAGTTCAGTACCTCAAGGTATGTCCCTAGCACCATTACTCTTTCTCAGTTCATAACATACATGTATAACTATAGAAAGAGCATGTCTCTGGCAAGAGAGTGATGGTGTGATTGATGCTGAAAGTGTTTCTTATATTTTGGGACACCTTGTCTTGGTGGGCAATGGCCAGTGTGTTAAAAAAGAAATAACACTAGCCACAGCTTCATATCATGTGCTGATGATGCTAAAATAAATGAGTCACCTCAGTAGAAGACAAAAATTCAAGAGAGATATGAACAAAGATATAAGAAGAATGAAGAACTCAAAATGAGTACAGTATAACGAACATAGGCAGACCGTGTCATAGAATGTAAGAACAGGTATGTCATTTTGATTAATCAATAAGGCAAATGCAGCAAAGGCTAGAAAAATAACAAGGTTGATTATAAAAACTTTCAAAACAAAAGAAACACTGTGAATTGTAATACTTTACAAATCACTTGTAATCTCATGACTTGAATATTGTTCCTTGCTCAGAGCATCTTTAAAGGCAGGAGAGATAGCAGAGCTGGAAAATATACACAGATTGTATACTGATTTCATAGCTTCAATAAAACATTTAAAATATTGATAATGCCTAGAAGCACTTGGATTGTTCACTCTGGAATTGAAAGAGAGAGAGATACTTGATAATGTATACATGGAAGATACTGGAGGGCCTGCACCATAACTTGTACAATGTTATAACAACTTCCCAAGTGAAAGTTATAGAAAGTGTAGAATAAGACCTGTAAAAAACAGGGGAGCCATAAGCACAATTATAAAACAAACCATCCGTGGCCCAAAACGCTTCAACATATTACCAGCAGATATCAATAATATTGCCACATTGAAGACAAATTTTCAAGAAGTTGGACAGCTTCCTGAGCAACTGGGTTATGATTGCTAAGTGGGCCTGCAGCCCACTAGCACAAACACCCTGATTGACTTGGCAGTAGCAGGAAAGCCTGGCTTTAGGCTGGGCTGCAAGGGTAAAAAGACAGGTATGTCACATGTATAGAAATTCTTGAAACTTGAAAGTTCTTGCCCTAACCATTTAAAATACCGTATAGATCAAGCTAGTCATACAGTTTGGTGCATCTAGTTTTGTTAATAAGTAAAATTAATATGAAAATAATTGATTTCAGAGAAAAAGAGGTATCATCAGAAAGCAGCAGCTCCACTCCTCTACATCGTGTTGACAACTGCAACCCTGCCATCGCTAACCAAAACATAAACAACAGTCATACTAGTGACAACAACATCAACAACAACCTCATCATGGGAAACAAGACAAGTACTGTCAACGATAATGACCCTTCTTACACCTCTGAGTTGACACCAACTCTGGACACCCACATAGCTATAGGACCAAAGATGGAACTTACGAAATATGCTACAACAGAATGGCAGGGCAACACCACAAAAGCACAAGTTATTAAACAGGTAATGAATTTATTATTATTTTTATTATTCTTAACATTATTATAATTATATTCATGGGGAAGCTCTAAATTCATGAAGGTCATACAGTGCCTGGGAGATGGGAGGCAAACCAAACCATGGGTGGGGATAGAACCCGCAATCAGAGAGTCTGATCGCAGGTTCTATTCCTGCCCGTGGTGTGGTTTGCTTGCAATCATGTCATTACGATTTTGTGAGGCAATGGGAGGCAGTAGGATTGATCTGAGGAAGTGAAGAGTAGCTAATGTTCTTTAGATCAAGAGCCCTTCAACAGTGTTATAGCAGCCCCCTTGTTGGACAGGTAAGGCAAACTGTCCTATATGAAGAATTATATATAAATACCTATCCTTCTCTGGGGATACTGACTTTGGTACTGTTTTCATAATTTATACTATTGTTATCCTTAATGACAAAATCGAAAATTTAAATGTAAAATGAAAATCTTATTAACGAGTGTCAATAATGATATGCAAAATTAATATGTTTCCTTACTTTCAGGGCTACTCTGCTATTCCTGCTGAACTTAGTTTTACTCATCTGCGGAAAGTACGAGGTGACAACTACTGTGGTGTGCGTGCTGTCCTATACCAGATGCTCTCCCTTGGCATTCCATTGCCAAGCGGTCATGTCACTCATTCCCGCCTCGCAGATGAACTCGGTCAGGGTTCAACGTGGCTGCGAGAGTGGTCGTTTGGGCA
This sequence comes from Cherax quadricarinatus, assembly GCF_026875155.1. NCBI lineage: Eukaryota > Metazoa > Arthropoda > Malacostraca > Decapoda > Parastacidae > Cherax > Cherax quadricarinatus. The sequence goes on from NC_069456.1 coordinate 5,380,712, forward strand.
TCGCCTAAATTTTAGAAAGGAACAAATACTCAGTGGATTTTGGGAATGCTTGGATACTTTAGATAGCATGGTAAGCTTTATAATGTCCACTTGAAATTAATTATGACTTACATCTGTTAAGTGTTGTTTTTGCCCACTGAAAATGATTGACAAGTATAGATATAAAATAATGGTAGCAATTCAGATTATTTATTTCAGCATGAAACAATGTTTGTACAGTGATGGGTGACATTTAGGTGTGCATGCAGAAAGCCTCTTAGAAAGTAGAGTATTTCAGGCAAACTTAAGCCTGTCTTAAGCCTAATAATGCCATAACTAATTGATTGCTTGTATATTTTTTTTTTTTTTCTTCAACAAGTCGGTTGTCTCCCACCGAGGCAGGGTGACCCAAAAAAGAAAGAAAATCCCCAAAAAGAAAATACTTTCATCATCATTCAACATTTTCACCACACTCACACATTATCACTGCTTTTGCAGAGGTGCTCAGAATACAACAGTTTTAGAAGCATATACGTTTATATAAAGATACACAACATATCCCTCCAAACTGCCAATATCCCAAACCCCTCCTTTAAAGTGCAGGCATTGTACTTCCCATTTCCAGGACTCAAGTCCGACTATATGAAAATAACCGGTTTCCCTGAATCCCTTCACTAAATATTACCCTGCTCACACTTCAACAGATCGTCAGGTCCCAAGTATCATTCGTCTCCATTCACTCCTATCTAACACGCTCATGCACGCTTGCTGGAAGTCCAAGCCCCTCGCCCACAAAACCTCCTTTACCCCCTCTTTCCAACCCTTTCGAGGACGACCCCTACCCCTCTTTCCTTCCCCCTATAGATTTATATGCTTTCCATGTCATTCTACTTTGATCCATTCTCTCTAAATTACCAAACCACCTCAACAACCCCTCTTCTGCCCTCTGACTAATGCCTTTTATTAACTCCACACCTTCTCCTAATTTCCACACTCCGAATTTTCTGCATAATATTTACACCACACATTGCCCTTAGACAGGACATCTCCACTGCCTCCAACCGTCTCCTCGCTGCTGCATTTACCACCCAAGCTTCACATCCATATAAGAGTGTTGGTACTACTATACTTTCATACATTCCCTTCTTTGCCTCCATAGATAACGTTTTTTGACTCCACATATACCTCAATGCACCACTCACCTTTTTTCCCTCATCAATTCTATGATTAACCTCATCCTCCATAAATCCATCCGCCGACACGTCAACTCCCAAGTATCTGAAAACATTCACTTCTTCCATACTCCTCCTCCCCAATTTGATATCCAATTTTTCTTTATCTAAATCATTTGATACCCTCATCACATTACTCTTTTCTATGTTCACTTTCAACTTTCTACCTTTACACACATTCTCAAACTCATCCACTAACCTTTGCAATTTTTCTTTAGAATCTCCCATAAGCACAGTATCATCAGCAAAAAGTAACTGTGTCAATTCCCATTTTGAATTTGATTCCCCATAATTTAATCCCACCCCTCTCCCAAACACCCTAGCATTTACTTCTTTTACAACCCCATCTATAAATATATTAAACAACCATGGTGACATTACACATCCCTGTCTAAGACCTACTTTTACCGGGAAGTATTCTCCCTCTCTTCTACACACCCTAACCTGAGCCTCACTATCCTCATAAAAGCTCTTTACAGCATTTAGTAACTTACCACCTATTCCATAAACTTGCAACATCTGCCACATTGCTCCTCTATCCACTCTATCATATGCCTTTTCTAAATCCATAAATGCAATAAAAAACTTCCCTACCTTTATCTAAATACTGTTCACATATATGCTTCAATGTAAACACTTGATCTACACATCCCCTACCCACTCTGAAGCCTCCTTGCTCATCCGCAATTCTACATTCTGTCTTACCTCTAATTCTTTCAATGAGTTTAATTGTTTTAAGATTGCAGGATGGATTATGATTACAGGTAATGAGGATTCTGGCATATTAACATATTCTGAACACATTCAATATATTAACCCTTTGAAAGTCCAGAGGCCAAATCTCAGAGTGACAGCCAGGGTCCAAGAATTTTCAAAAAAATTTTTTTGTTATTTCTTCTTATGAAATGCTAGAGAATCTTTTTCTGAAGGCAATAAAATAAAAAGTATGAAATTTGATGGAAAATTGAGGAAATTATGCTCTCGTGAATTTTGCTGCATCAGCAATATTTATACATTGGCGATTTTGCCAAATTTGATTCCCATTTTAGGCCAGTTACATTATTCCAGTCGTCCAAATTCTTAACTATTTCGCTACTATTACTTCTATTTTATCGATTGAGCCCAAGAAATCACCTAGTCAACTGTATCAACCACCCAATAAAGTGATCGGAAGTTAGTAATTTGGCCAATTTAACACAAAGCTCAAAATATTCCAGTTTCAAAATAGGATTCAGAATAAACAATGCAGACATTCCTGGCACTAAACTAACAGTTCCTTTGTTTATTAGTTTAGTTTTCGGGCTTTACAAATGAATTTCATTTTGATTTTTTATTCACATAATGAATTTTTATTCACACCAAAAAATAGAAGATTTACTGTTATGCAATATTGTAATAATTGTATAAATAATATCAGCACATTTGTGAACGTATATTAGACCCACCAACTGATGTGTATTAGATGCATGACATCATTTGTTTACTCTTGAACATCAGCAAAAATTGAACAGTTTTGCTATTTTGAGCTCAGTTTCAATCAATTTCACTAATAAAACCAATTAAAATGATCTCTATTTCTGTAATATATCTTTCATTCTATCAAATGAAACCAAGAAATTGTGAATACAACTGTAAAAAACATGGGGAAAAAACACTGCAAAGTCACCGTTTTAATCCAAGAATATGGTCACAGTTTTTTTCCCATTATGCACTGTGTGCTGCAGTATTTGTTTTACGTGATGCACACTTACCACATAGATATATTCTCTCATATCTTTTTTAGTTATTTATTTATTTATTTATTTTATGTCTTTGCAGACAGTACATTGAGATTTTGTATTTACAATAGTGGGTTGCAATGCAAAGAGAGCCTCTATTATGCCTAGGCATTATGGGCCAACTTAACATTATTGGCTTACAGACTACTTAACACTAGGATTATATCATAGTTGTACAGTAGGATAGTAATTATTTCATAGTTGTACAGTAGATTACACTGTATTAGTTATAAGTGAATCAAATTTGTATAAGACAAAAGATATATTCATATATTTTAAAATGCTTTTTGTGAAAACAATGATTTAATTATATTCCTGTCAACAATGGATAAAAGGCTCAAAGTGATTGTTGAAGTTATGATGTGGGAATAACATAAGTGACTATGTGTGTACTGAGTATTTAGTGTTTAGTCTAGGGTGATTAAGTGGCTTTTGAGAAGAGTCTTAAATTGATTTTCAGACCGGGTTACTTTAATATCTTCAGGTAATGAATTCCATATTTTGGGGCCCTTTATGTGCATAGAGTTTTTACACAGTGTGATATGGACACGAGGTATATCAAAAAGAGATCTGTGTCTTGTGTTGTGGTCATGTGTCCTGTTTAAGTTGGTGAGGAGAAGTTTGAATGGAGGGTTTATATTTGCATGAATTGTTCTGTGTATGTAGTAAGCACATGAATAAGTATGGATGTTCTTAATGGTGAGCAGATTCAGACCTTTGAAAATTGGCGGAGTATGCTGGCAGGAGTGGGAATTTATGATTCTTACTGCTGCTTTTTGCTGGGTTATTAGGGGTTTTAGGTGATTGGATGTTGTTGATCCCCATGCACAAATTCCATATGTAAGATAAGGGTATATGAGTGAATGGTACAGTGCCAGGAGAGCTGATTGTGGAACGTAGTACCTTATCTTTGATAGTATGCCTACAGTCTTGGAGATTTTCTTGGTGATTTGTTGTATGTGTGTCTGGAACTTAAGGCTACCGTCAAGGTGGATACCTAGGAATTTTCCCTCTGTGAGTCTTGTGACTGATGATCCATTTAGCGTTATGTTAATTGGATCATTTGCAGCTTTGTTTCCAAACTGAATGAAATAGGTTTTATCAGTATTCAGGGTAAGTTTGTTAGTCATCATCCAGGCATTGACTGTGTTTGCTAGTATGACTGTGTTTGGGTGGGAAAAGACGTATGTAGTGTCATCTGCAAATAATGTGGGTTTGAGCAGCTGTGATGCCTTCAGTAGATCATTGATGTAGATGAGAAAGAGGAGTGGTCCAAGGACATTTTCTTGTGGGACTCTTACTGTGATTGGTTGGGTGGAAGAGTTTGCATCAAGGCCCAAATTTACCACTTACAGCTTATCTGAGTGAACTGAGCTCAAGCCGTAGTTCTACGGCTTGGACCCAGGTTTCAAAGCCGTAGAACTATGGAACAGACCTTCAAAGGGTTAAATGGTTGTGGCACATCATGTGAGTTTCTTATCAGATAGATGCTTATTGAAACTGAAATTCTCTATTTCCAAATGATAAATTATTTGTACAGAAATGGATGATATTTAATAATGGACATGGAAAGTCCCTGGTTATGCAAAGTATTTTAGGTCAGTTTAAATTTAACTTAAAATTAAAAGAACAGTATACCAGGAAAAGTGTACGGTAGGGTTATTATTGAAAGAATTAGAGGTAAGACAGAATATAGAATTGCAGATGAGCAAGGAGGTTTTAGAGTGGGTAGAGGATGTGTAGATAAAGTGTTTACATTGAAGCATATATGTGAACAGTATTTAGATAAAGGTAGGGAAGTTTTTATTGCATTTATGGATTTAGAAAAGGCATATGATAGAGTGGATAGAGGAGCAATGTGGCAGATGTTGCAAGTATATGGAATAGGTGGTAAGTTATTAAATGCTGTAAAGAGTTTTTATGAGGATAGTGAGGCTCAGGTTAGGGTGTGTAGAAGAGATGGAGACTATTTCCCGGTAAAAGTAGGTCTTAGACAGGGATGTGTAATGTCACCATGGTTGTTTAATATATTTATAGATGGGGTTGTAAAAGAAGTAAATGGTAGGGTGTTCAGGAGAGGGGTGGGATTAAGTTATGGGGAATTAAGTACAAAATGGGAAGTGACACAGTTACTTTTTGCTGATGATACTGTGCTTATTGGAGATTTTGCAAAGGTTAGCGGATGAATTTGGGAATGTGTGTAAAGGTAGAAAGTTGAAAGTGAACATAGAAAAGAGTAAGTTGATGAGAGTATCAAATGATTTAAAGAAAAATTGGATATCAAATTGGGGAGGAGGAGTATGGAAGAAGTGTATGTTTTCAGATGCTTGGGAGTTGATGTGTCAGCGGATGGATTTATGAAGGATGAGTTTAATCATAGAATTGATGAGGGAAAAAAGGTGAGTGGTGCATTGAGGTATATGTGGAGGCAAAAAATGTTATCTACGGAGGCAAAGAAAGGAATGTATGAAAGTATAGTAGTACCAACACTCTTATATGGGTGTGAAGTTTGGGTTGTAAATGCTGCAGCGAGGAGGCGGTTGGAGGCAGTGGAGATGTCCTGTCTAAGGGCAGTGTGTGGTGTAAATATTATGCAGAAAATTCGGAGTGTGGAAATTAGGAGAAGGTGTGCAGTTAATAAAAGTATTAGTCAGAGGGCTGAAGAGGGTTTGTTGAGGTGGTTTGGTCATTTAGAGAGAATGGATCAAAGTAGAATGACATGGAGAGCATATAAATCTGTAGGGGAAGGAAGGTGGAGTATTGGTCATCCTCGAAAAGGTTGGAGGGAGGGGGTAAAGGAGGTGTTGTGGGTGAGGGGTTTGGACTTCCAGCAAGCGTGCGTGAGCGTGTTAGATAGGAGAGAATGGAGACAAATGGTATTTGGGATCTGACGATCTGTTGGAGTGTGAGCAGGGTAATATTTAGTGAAGGGATTCAGGGAAACCAGTTGTTTTATATAACCAGACTTGAGCCCTGGAAATGGGAAGTACAATGCCTGCACTCTAAAGGAGGGGTTTGGGATATTGGCAGTTTGGAGGGATATGTTGTGTATCTTTATATGTATATGCTTCTAAACTGTTGTATTCTGAGCACCTCTGCAAAAACAGTGATAATGTGTGAGTGTGGTGAAAGTGTTGAATGATGATGAAAGTATTTTCTTTTTGGGTATTTTCTTTTTTTTGGGTCACCCTGCCTTGGTGGGAGATGGCCGACTTGTTGGAAAAAAAAAAAAAAAACATATTTACCATATTCACCACTGGTATCAATGACATTCAAGCAATTAGATTCACTAGCTTTGTACATAGCTCTTTTGTTTTTTGTCTGACTTACAGTTATTATCGATAGCAGCGTACCCAGGTATGTTAAATACATTAGTGGAATCGTATTTCAGCTAGGTCTCAGTTAATATAATAAAGGAGAAATTGGTATTCAGAGACTAGAGCAATACTTCGTTGTGTTTGCTTAGTCATCTAGTGTTGTGATTGAAGATGCTTCAATAATTGCCTTTGTTGAGAAAATTGTTAGCAGTGTTTGTTGTAAAGTAGCTGCAGTGTTTGTCACTAAGTTGCAACATTTGGGTATATTTATTCTGGAAATGTTTCAACATCCAGAATAAAGATACCCAAATGTTGCACAAGTGTCTCATTTATCAACTTGCCAATTTTCTAAATAGTTTATTCCAAAGTAAGCTGCTGGTTGCTGTATGTATTGTTTAAGAGGTTGGGTTCAGGGTCAGTGTGTGTGTGTATGTATTAATATAGGAGGTAGTGTTAAGGTATATTGTATCTCATGAGAAGTGTGTTTGGTAAATGATCAAGGTTAATGTGTGTGTGTACTGTGTAAGTAAAAATATATAGGCAAAACTGAAACAAATATAAGAAAAACATGGTAATAAATAGAATACAATACAGTAATAAAAATAGGAAAGCCAGTGTCAATAATGACTAACAGTAACTATAGTTATTGTTAGTCAATTCTGCATATACATGTATACTTATTTGGCATAAAACAGTTACTCTGAGGAGAAAAATAAAGGAAGCAGTTCATAGAATGACATGAATATGAAGATTTTGCCCTGAAGGGAATTTTTTAAGAACTATTTTTTTTTTTCAGTGTATTCCATGATTGCCTATATAATAAATTGTTCCCTCGTGTACATCAAAAATCTGCACATATGCCATGAATCTTATGATGATGTTGACATTCAAGCTCCTCTTCTAAGTGCAGAGTTTTGATGAAGATAAGAACAGTTGCAGTTAATGTATGGTGACTTTATACTCTTCCTGCATGCTCTTTAGCAAATAAATACTTTCTTACACAAGGCGCTGAATCTTACGGGCTGTGAGAACCGGGAATGCGTCGTGTTGTCCCAGCTTAATGGAGACTCGGAGTTGGATGTGAAGCTGTGCGAGGCTGTCAAGTTGCACATGCTTGCCTCAGCGCTCGACCTCTATATCAGCAACAACAACGGAGATAATGTGCCACTCTTTGCGATGATAATGTTTGCCCGCCATTCATCACTCACACCAAAAGATCTTGTGAGAAATCATTTGAATCCAGTTGGTGATACTGCTGGCTTAGAGCAGGTGAGTAAATTCAGTTATGTAAACATAATTGAAATTTTTTTTAAATAACACAAATATATCTGAAATAAAATAACAGATCTGGATATTCAAATTCAAAATTCTAATTCAAATTTTCATTTCTTTGTTGTACCAAAAATGATGTAGTTAACATACAATAAAATATTATTAGGCACAAAAGAAAGCCTCTAGTATGCGGTGCATTTTGGGAAAACTAATCCTAATATTTAAAGGATACCTAAGAATTAGATATAGAGTGGTGGAGTTTTGTTACATGTTTAAGAGGTTGCTTAGTGGTGTTGGGAGCCTTAGCAGCAATGCTGATGTCATTACAAGGGTACTGACATCAGAAGTAGCACTGTTGCTCCTGTGTACAGGAGAGGTAAACAATTGTATTGGGCATTAAAGTGTTTGCTGGGCATCTGTGGTGGTTCATGGAGCCTGACCACAGAAATAAAATCAAAATCTCTTATTTTTTCAACACATCAGTTGTCTCTCACTGAGGCAGGGTGACCCAAAAAGAAAAACACTTTAACCATCATTCACACACAATCACTGCCTTTGCAGAGGCTCTCAGATATGACAGTTTAGATGTCACTCCAAACAGCCAATATCTCTTACATACTTCAAAATTCATTAGTTATCTTGTTGGAGGTGGACAGCACAACTCTGCAAGAAATGTCAGGTCAACCTGACAGCCCTCTATATCTTTATCAGTTGTCTCATTGCTCGAAGAGGATGTCATTTCAGATGCCCTTTCCATCATTGACATCCTGTGTGCATCCTATTGTCTGATTGCTCCCATCTTTACAGACATGCACACACTCTGCTCTCCAAACTAACATGTGTTTCATCAAACTCTGTCCACTATTTCTTCAGCCACTGTTGTTCCTTCAACACCTCTGTCACATTCTCCACCTTCATTAGTTCCCCCCAACTATGCATCATTGTATGGCTTATGTGGGTTTAGTGCCCTCCATCAATAACAATAATAGTAATAATGATATTCCATCATGGTCAATGACATTGAGCCATCTTTAATTAGGATAAATCCATAAGAAAAATTGCAAAGGTTAGTGGACAAATTTAGGAGTGTGTGTAAAGGTAGAAAGTTGAAAGTGAACATAGAAAAGAGTAAGGTGATGAGAGTATCAAATGATTTAAATAAAGAAAAATTGGATATCAAATTGGGTTGGAGTAGTATGAAAGAAGTGAGTGTTTTCAGATATTTGGGAGTTGACATGTCAGTGGATGGATTTATGAAGGATGAGGTTAATCATAGAATTGATGAAGGAAAAAAGGTAAGTGGTGCATTGAGGTATATGTGGGGGCAAAAAATGCTATCTTATATGGGTGTGAAGCTTGGGTTGTGAATGCTGCAGCGAGGAGGCGGTTGGAGGCAGTGGAGATGTCCTGTCTAAGGGCAATGTGTGGTGTAAATATTATGCAGAAAATTCGGAGTGTGGAAATTAGGAGGTGTGGAGTTAATAAAAGTATTAGTCAGAGGGCTGAAGAGGGTTTGTTGAGGTGGTTTGGTCATTTAAAGAGAATGGATCAAAGTAGAATGACATGGAGAGCATATAAATCTGTAGGGGAAGGAAGGCGGGGTAGGGGTCGTCCTCGAAAAGGTTGGAGGGAGGGGGTAAAGGAGGTGTTGTGGGCAAGGGGTTTGGACTTCCAGCAAGCGTGCATGAGCATGTTAGATAGGCGTGAATGGAGACAAATGGTATTTGGGACCTGACAAGTTGTTGGAGTGTGAGCAGGGTAATATTTAGTGAAGGGATTCAGGGAAACCGGTTATTTTATATAACCGGACTCGAGTCCTGGAAATGGGAAGTACAATGCCTGCACTCTAAAGGAGGTGTTTGGGATATTGGCAGTTTGGAGGGATATATTGTGTATTTTTATACGTATATACTTCTAAACTGTTGTATTCTGGGCACCTCTGCAAAAACAGTTATTATATGCGAATGAGGTGAAAGTGTTGAATGATGAAAGTATTTTCTTTTTGGGGATTTTCTTTCTTTTTGGGTCAATCTGCCTCGTGGGAGACGGCCGACTTGTTGAAAAAAAAAAAAAATCCTTAAGTATTATTCAGAGGGCTGAGGAGAGACTGTTGAAATGGTTTAGACACAAAGGATGGAACACAATAGAATGACTAGGAGGGCATTTAAATCTAAGGTGGATGGAAGTAGTAGTAGTAGTCATTCTAGAAAAGGAGGGGGGGTTAAGGAGTCTTTGAGTTTTAGCCCTTTCAGGGTCGACAGGCCCTCTCAGAGACTTGTTCTCAGTGTCGGCCAAATTTAAAAAAAAAAAAAAATGTCTTATGAAAAGATAGAGAATCTTTTCCCCATCATAATGACACCAAAAGTATGAAATTTGATGGAAAACTTATGGAATTATGCTCTCGCGAAGTTAGCGGTCTCGACGATGTTTACGCATCGGCGATTTTGCCCACTTTGAGCCCTATTTTTGGCCAATTACAGTGTACTTGTCGACAAAAATCATAACTATTTCTCTAGAACTCCATTTTTTCTATCAAATGAGTACAAGAAACCACAAATTTACCAATTTCAACTATCTAATACAGTGGTCAGAATTTAGCAATTTTACCAATTTCACACAAATTTCAAAAGATGCCAATTTCCGAATAGGGTCCAGAATAAACAAGGAGGACATTCCTGGCGCTAAAATAACATTTCCTCTGTTCATTAGTCACATCTCCACGCCCCTCTTACATTCTTTTGCTTTCCACTTTGAATTTTTATTCTCACAAAAAAATAGAAGATTTACTGTTATGCAGACTACTGCATTAGTGTAGAATTGGTATAAATAATATCAGCGCACTTGTGAAAGAATATTAGACTCACCAGTTGACATGTATTGGATGCATAGCATGATTTGTTTACTTTTGAACTTTGGTAAAAATCGAACATTTCTGCTACTTTGAGCTCAATTTCAAGGTACTTTTCTTTGCAAAACCAGTCAAAATCATCTCAATTTCTGTAATATGTCTTCCGTTCTATAAAATGAGACCAAGAAAACTAGAATACAACAATAAATACCTTGCAAAAATACAGTGCAAAGTCACTGTTTTAATCCTAAAACACGGTCAAAGCTTTTTTTTCTCATTACGCACTGTGTGCTGCAGGATTTTTTTTATACCGCGCACACTGACCACATAGACCCATTCTTTCATATGTAGGCCTACCAGCTTTCTCTCACTAGATTTGAGGGCGCTAGAATTTAGGCGTACTAGTATGTCAAAAACCCTGGTGCATAAGCCGTACTAGTACGGCTGAAACCCTGAAAGGGCTAGGGGTTTGGACATCGATCAGGCTTGTGCGAGCATGTTAGACAGGAGTGAGTGGAAGCAAGTGACTTTGTTTTTTATTCGATGTGCTGTTGAAATATGATCAGAGTAAAATTTATGAAGGGATTCAGGAAAGCCAGTTATCTGGACTTGAGGCCTGGGTAATGATAATGCTATATTTCTTTTAGCATACAGATAATTCAATGCACTATGGACAACTAATCATAAGGCTTACACATTACTTAAGAACTAGACATAGCATTATGCAAAACTTCTTTTGGGAGGTAGGAATTACAGTGCCTGTAATCTGAAATAAGGGTGGAGACGATACAGTTTGGTGGATCATCTGAACTGTGATATGGTGCCCTTCTGGCAAGACAGTGATTGAATGAGCTACAGTGAGTGTTTTCTTCTTTATCAGGTCACCTTACCTCAGTGGGAGATGGCTGGAGTGTTAAAACAATAAGTATACAATATTTAAATTACAATTAGGTTATTGCATCAAACAATTTAATAAAAAAATATAAACAAATGAAAGGAAACTAGCATTAATAACATGTGACTTATTGCTTAGAAAATAAGGATCCCTGTGGAACACCTAGGAGTGAGCAAAGACACCATCCTTGTTCAGCACAAAGGGGGGGGAAAAAAAACACACTTTCCTTGCTGTGCACCTAGGAGAAAGCAAAGACACTTTTCTTTCTCAGCACTTAGGAGAAAAAGACACTAAACTTGTGAAGTACATAGAAGAGTAATGTTGACTCAAAAGTTTTGTCAGTCATTATACAATATATGTATTGCTCTTTATTTAACTCATTATATGAATACCATATTAAGAGTCATTGCAAAGGTGCAAAATTTGCATTTCACAGTTTTGTATTGCTCTGTTTTGTTTGCAATAACTAACAGTTATATTTGTATAATATATAGATCCCTAAAATAACTTTTGTGGCTGTGTCTATCCATAGTGTGTTACGTGTCATGTTGTTTTGATGATTAAGCTAATAATTATGCTCTTTCCATTGGTGCTCGCATGCCTCAGGATCGGCATAAGGTGTGTAATTATCTGTAAGGTTACCTTGTACCTATCATTAATCTATGGACCTACCTTGTACCTATCATTACCCTGTGGACCTACCCTGTACTTATCATTACCCTGTAGACCTACCTTGTACCTATCATTACTCTGTGGACCTACCTTGTACCTGTCATTACCCTGTGGACCTACCTTGTACCTTTCATTAACTTATGGAGCTCCTATTTATGTGCAGTCTTGTGCATGATATATATGTGTGAGCTTGTGTATAATTTGTATGTGAATGTTTATGCACTAAAATCATTGTACCTGTTTAATTAAGCACTTTTAAAGCAAAGTTGAGAACAAGAGGCAGCCCCTGCTTTGCAAAAGTTGGGTTAATGTTAATTTGTTTGAAGACAGAATATATTAGGAAACTGAACATGTAATGAGAACCTGCTCACATCACCCTGTTAGGAAGGCAGGTCATTGTTGTCCTGGGACAAACACATGCATCAGCCAGGCTTCATTGTTCTTGGTAACCCCCAGCAACCAGCTGCCCTCCCTCAGCTGGTTGTTCAGATATTGAGGCAAACAATCCTGCTCCTCCCTTATCCTCCCACTAGCACCATACTACCTAGGTGGTGACATAGGCCTAGGAATATTAAAGTGTCAAGGCCTAGAGAAATTAAAAAGTGTCATGGTCCTGTCCAAGAATCAATCTTCAATCTCTCTCCTCCTCTCTCTCTCTTTCACCCACCTACTACCAGGCATTCCTCAAGAACTCTGAGACAGTATTCTTACATTCTTTAGCTCTCGTTTACCATCCTGTTGTGAGTGTTATATCCTTCCCCCACCTGTGTTACTGCCTTGCGGTCCCCAGAAATAGTTTTGAATATTTGGATTCATGGGGGAAATAGAAATGAGGTGTGTGTGTAGTAGGACTGATCAGGTAAGTAGTGCAGTTTATTTCAGAATGTGTTCCTGCAAAGGACTAAGTTTAGTAATGGTTTGTTTGGCAGTTATAAATGAGCATGTTGAACTTTCCTAAAACATTTGTTTTCTGAATAGAATGTATCCCTCAGTTTTTCTCTGCCTTTCTCTCTTGTTTGAGTCTGACATTCTCTCAGTGACTGAGCTCTGAATGGCTCACAGGTTAGCAAGTGAAATTGAGCAGATGTATTTGTGTTTGCTGCAGCTTAATGCATTGTCCAGCATAATATAACATGCCTTTTAGGACATAATGCCAGTAAAGTCCATCAGAAAACACTCAAAATTAAATGCTATGTTTGGTAAGTACAGGTGTATATATCTTATGTATAAAAGAAAATTTGAAGAATTATTGCTATAGTGCTGATCAAAAAGTACAGTATTTAATTACCATTGTATTGGATATTTTTGATTTGTCATCATAATAGCAGTTAGCACATTCAAGATTCCATTGAAAATACAAGAAAAAGTGTAATACAGTCATAAATTGGATTTGCTTTTTTTGTAATGAAAAATTGGCAGTAATTTTTAAATGTATTCTTAATGACTTATGAACATTTTGGTAATAGTGTAAAAGGTACTTTTGCAGCACCATGTGAAATTAAATATTAAGAATAGCACATTCACATAATTTACAGTAGTGTTAAGATACAGCATGTTAAATTTACAATGTTTTACACGTATGTTTGACTTGCAGATTGAGATGTTTCTTATGGGACATACTCTGGGAGTCACACTGCAAGTTGTTCGTCCTGCAAGCTTTGGTAAAGATGATTTTATATGTTATTATCCTGATGCTAACATTGGCATATGGCCGGAAATTAGTCTGGTTGCCGAGGATGATCGTCACTATAATGTTCTTGTCAAATGAGTGGTGAGTAACTCTTTAGATTTTCTGATGCATAAATGTCCCTTGCTTTTTTCTGTAGATGTATTTCATGATGATAGCAGGTGTAGGAAACTCACTAGACCATTAATATTAAGTTTCACTTAACAAGTCGTCAGTGCATTTTGCAGTCACACACCGATTTACATTACAAATGTAGAATTACTGGTAGGAATGGGACATCACATAATAGTGATTTTGCGAGAATTGAGGGGAAACATGGAAATAGTTTTTTGATATTATTGAGAATTTATTGTTCAGTACTGCATAAGTATTGTTTCTTTGCCATTTTCTCTCATGCCTGTTTTAAACCTAATATTTATTTAGAGCAACCAGTCTGCCTAATTACCTAGCAAGAAGAATCAATACTGTACAATAATGTATTTCTCTAACACGGGTGCTTAAGGCAGATTCTTCCTACTTGCAGTACCTAGCAAGGCTAGGTATAGTAGTAGGTTAGACTTTATGCAAGAGAATTTTATAAGGACACACTTAAGTCACATACCAATGGTTTAAGGGTATTTCCATAAATATGACTGACTAATGGCATTTATAAGGTGTGATCAAAACTTGAGCCTTCCTTCCTTAGGAAGGAAACATAGATCTACGTTCACGTGCATAGCACTCCGAACATAGATCTACATTTTTTTTACAGTTGAAAGCATGTAAAATTAAACATAGATCTACATTCAGAGTGCTATGCACGTGAACGTAGATCTACGTTTGGACAGTTCAAGGGTTAGCCTTCAGTCTGCCTCATTCTTGCCAAGATTCATTACCAAACTCAGAATCATTACAAATGTATTTATTACAGAACGGTATCCCAAAATATATCTCTATAGTAGCGTTTGTGGCGGACAACTGCTTGATACTAAACTGACCAAAGAGAGAGAGAACAGGAAGTCACTCAAGGTTATTTCTTTTCACAAGTGTTCTTGATGGATCTAAACAAGAGTCTTCTGGCAGGGCTGCATCTGCACTTGTTGTCACTTCCCTAGTTAAGAATAATAATAAATTTGTTGAGTTAGGCATAAGAATTAACAACTGGGTGTCTACACTGCAAACTGAATTGTTTGCAATCCTACTGGTGCTTTATAAAGCTAACTTATGACACTGAGCTTGACTATCATCGTTACTGATTCTTTGTCATCATTGAAGGCTCTTTGACTCGTGTAATGACTCCAACAACATGCTCAGGTATAAATACTCAAAAATCTGGAACAAAGGAATTAATGTACAATTGCTATGGATCCCAGCACACATTGGATTACTCCTTCATGATAAAGTTGATATGTTAGCCACGAAGAGTACCCAGAAGGAGAATGTAGAATATAACTTTGGTATATCTGTGTCTAGCATTAGAAATAATATTAGGAGAGAAGTAAATAATGAAAATGATTGCTATAGGAATGCAGTTAGAAGCCTGAGTAGATCTATAACCCACTATGATAACATGAACATAGATAAGTATGTTTATGGAGCAACTTGCAATGTGAACAGACTGACTGATGTTGTAGTGGCCAGGCTTAGGCTTGGTTACAAGTACTTCTGGTGGTTTGGGAGACACACAGATGATGATCAAACTAAATGCAAATTATGTGATCAGGCATATGGTCACTGTCTTGAACACTATGTGCTTAATTGTCCACTTATTTAGGAATACAGAGATAGACAGTATAATAACTTATGTGACATGTCAAGATATCTTATTACTGAAAATAAGATACCAGATATACTACTAAGCACATTTCCTAAATTTGCTTGTAACAGATAAGTGAACTGTAGATATATAGATATAAATCCATATGTGCACCTGTTAACCCTTTTGAGGCTTAGTTCCTAGGCCTTTTGTGTATCTATATGCTCTTGTGATACTGTCCACAGGATGGATATGGGGTGCATAATAAACTAGCCACTTCAGTGGCAAAGTCTAAAAATCTAATCTTGAGTTCACTGAGGGAAAACTCAGAAAACTTGACGAGCTGTTGGAGTGTGAACAGGGTAATATTTTGTGAAGGGATTCAGGACAACCGGTTATCTGGACTTGAGTCCTGGCGGTGGGAAGTACAATGCCTGCACTTTCCAGGAGGGGTTTTCGATATTTGCTTTTTAGAGTGACATCTAAACTGTTCTATCTGTGTGCCTCTGTAAAGACAGTGATGGCATGAATGATAGTGATTTTTTTTTTGTCATCCTGCACTGGTGGGAGATGGCCAGCATGTTGAGAAAAAACAACAGCAGCAATATAGTGTCCAAAGATAAATAACAAAAAAAGGCACAATACTGTGACTGGAACGATACACAAATAACCCGCACATAAAAGAGAGAAGCTTACGACACCGTTTCGGTCCGACTTGGACCATTTACAAAGTGTGACTTTGTAAATGGTCCAAGTCGGACCGAAACGTCGTTGTAAGCGTCTCTCTTTTATGTGCGGGTTATTTGTGTATAGTGTCCAAAGACACGTGTATTACATTAAGATTAAACAAGGTACAGGTGCTAGCTACTTCAAAAATTTTTTATTTGATTTGATTAAGATAGTATCTTACAGTTCTCTGTGATGAAATTTGTGTTTACAACCCATTGTAGCTCTGTGTTATGTATTGATATATGACAAATTTCTCTGATTTGATTCTTCTTTTCAGGGGTAGTGAATTCATTTTCTTCTTGAAGACAAATGCTGAGGATGTAACGACTACATTTCAACGTGATTATTTCTATTTAGCTTAATTACTGCCATTTCAGAATAGATTCTCAAGGTCGTCACTAATAAATCCGATACAGTATTCTTAAAATCTTTCTTCATAAATTGTGAAATAGGGTATTGGTATATAGATTTATGACAGCTAACTCATGAAACTGCCAATAAGACATGCAGTTCTGTGTGTGACGTTAATTTATTGAAAGTTTTTGGGAGTTCTTTGTCTTTATCTATAAGCTGAGACAAGGGTGGACGTATGTCATAAAGTAGCACTGGCATTAAGCAAACAGTCTGTTGAGATTATTCATTGAAAACACAAAAATTGTAGCAATAAAATGTTTTTTAAATAAGCTTCACTTAGTGCTGGGTCCTCTCCGGTCAGACAGTGATGTGGAATCCATAAGAAGAACCCTATACTGTGTGATTCGAGGGTGCATGTAGAATACAATGTATATAATGTTTATTGTTAGCAGTTTATTAGTTCCTATAGCATTCTGTGTATATAATAATTGTATATAACCTGTGATTGTTGAGTCAATGATTTTATCGTAGGACTTAAAAGTGGCAAAAATACATTAATTTTATCAAAAAATCATTGCTTGTATTATACGCTACAAAATGTCTGTATAAAATACATTACGCTCTGGAGATCATATATTTCTTGAAGTTTTATTTAACGATCTCCAGCTTTAAATAATAATGACAAAACAAACCCCTAT
The DNA here is from genome assembly GCF_026875155.1 of Cherax quadricarinatus. Taxonomy (NCBI): domain Eukaryota; kingdom Metazoa; phylum Arthropoda; class Malacostraca; order Decapoda; family Parastacidae; genus Cherax; species Cherax quadricarinatus. The sequence goes on from NC_069456.1 coordinate 5,397,908, forward strand.
TTCATAGAAAGTTGAGAAGGATTTGCTGAAGAAAGAATTGTGTGAGTCCATCGTGGGGAAATGTCACAAGTATGACCATTCCAGACCCAGTCATACACGAGGTACATCAACTTTGGTTGCTGTAAAATAGACTATAACTCGTGCTTATTTTCAAAGTCATACATTAGAGATAAAACAGGATTCTAAACATAATTCCTGATTTCTGAAGTTTGTGATACTCAACCATACTTTTAATATGAAAAAAACCCAATGTGTATATATATGAATGAGTAAAATTCATTTGGGTTTGGTAACATGCATTTCATGTATGAACGTGTAGATATAGGTTTGTACTACAGCAGGTCACAGTATTAAATCTTGTTGTCTTGAAAGTTTTCATAACATTCTGCATTACATTGGTTTGCTGCTGCATCTTGTGAAGCATACCAATGAATTTTTATTAATTTTATGCTGTGTGCATCACTTAAGACAAACCTGTATGTCCATGCTCATTTAACAGAGGAAGCATTGAAGAAAAACCATGTGAGTTATGTGTTAGAACTGGGAATGCCAGTTTTCTTATCTGTATCTTGAACAAGGAGCAGATGCTTCAACTTAAGTGTCGGGGTAAAAATATTCAGCTCCTCAAATTGTCATCATCTCCTAATGGGTTTATCCAAACAAAAACTCAACATAGATTTCATGACTACCGTAGTTGCGATAAACATTTAAAATACCAAAGAAATGCAGTGGTGATAGTATGAAAGATTTGTTTCGGGTACAGTACAGCAGTCGGAAATCATTGTAGTATAGCATGTAATTCTAATTTTATCTGTAGAATCTCATTTTGCACTAAGTTATAAAAAGAAAATACATAGAGTAATGTGATTAGGACCTGTAGACCCATCTTTGCTAATTTATTGGTATTATTAAGGCTCACTGGCATTCCTAATGTGACACAATATTCTCTTGACTGTCGGGTCATCTGCATCCAGTTTTGTAGTGCATTTTGCCTTTTAGACAGCAAATTATATTTCTACATTATTCCCACAGATATTGTGTTTGGTTTTAAGGACTGTCTTTATTTCAAGTATAATGTTTTCACATGATTAAGTTTTACAAGAAGCTGAATGTATGAGAGATGCAGGTGTTGTAACATGGAGTGTGGTACATGTCTTGGTCATTGGATGCTGATTTATTTTTTCTACCAAATTCTTTTTTTTTTTTTTTTTTTTTTTCCAACAAGTCGGCCGTCTCCCACGAAGGCAAGGTGACCCAAAAAGAAAGAAAATCCCTAAAAAGAAAATACTTTCATCATCATTCAACACTTTCACCTCGCTCATACATAATCACCGTCTGTGCAGAGGCGCTCAGACACAACAGTTTAGAAGTCCCTCCAATCTGTCAATATCCCAGACCCCTCCTTTAAAGTGCAGGCATTGTACTTCCCATTTCCAGGACTCAGGTCTGGCTAAATCTATAATAACCAGTTTCCCTGAATCCCTTCACTAAATATTACCCTGCTCACACTCCAACAGCTTGTCAAGTCCCAAAAACCATTTGTCTCCATTCACTCCTAACACGCTTGCTGGAAGTCCAAGCCCCTCGCCCACAAAACCTCCTTTACCCCTTCAACTTTTTGAGGATGGCCCCTACCCCTCCTTCCTTCCCCAACAGATTTATACGCTCTCCAAGTCATTCTACTTTGATCCATTCTCTCTGAATGACCAAACCACCTCAACCCCTCTTCAGCCCTCTGACTAATACTTTTAGTAACTCCACACCTCCTAATTTCTACACTCCAAATTCTCTGCATAATATTTACACCACACATTGCCCTTTGACAGGACATCTCCACTGCCTCCAGCCACCTCCTCGCTGCACATTTACAACCAAAGCTTCATGACTATATAAGAGTCTTGGTACCACTGTACTTTCATACATTCCCTTCTTTACCTCCATAGATAACGTTTTTTGTCTCCACAGATACCTCAATGCACCACTCACCTTTTTTTCTTCATCAATTCTGTGGTTAACCTCATCCTTCATAAACCCATCTGCTGACAAGTCAACTCCCAAATATCTGAAAACATTCACTTCTTCTATACTCCCTCTCTCCAATGTGATATCCAATTTTTCTTTATCTAAATCATTTGATACCCTCATCACCTTACTCTTGTCTATGTTCACTTTCAACCTCCTACCTTTACACACCCCAAACTCACCCACTAACCTTTGCAAATTTTCTTTATAATCTCCCATAAGCACAGTATCATCAGCAAAAAATAACTGTGTCAACTCCTATTTTGTATTTGATTCCCCATAATTTAATCCCACCCGTCTCCCGAACACCCTAGCATTTACTTCTTTTACAACCCCATCTATAAATATATTAAACAACCATGGTGACATTACACATCCCTGTCTAAGACCTACTTTCATGAGGAAGTGATCTCCCTCTCTTCTATACACCCTAACTTGAGCCTCACTATCCTCATAAAAACTCTTTATAGCATTTAGAAACTTACTACCTATTCCATACACTTGCAACATCTACCACATTTCTCCCCTATCCACTCTATCATATGCCTTTTCTAATTCATAAATAAATGAAAACTTCCCTACCTTTATCTAAATACTGTTCACATATATGCTTCAATGTAAACACTTGATCTACACATCCCCTAAAGCCTCCTTGCTCATCTGCAGTCCTACTCCCTGTCTTACCTCTAATTCTCTCAATAATAACCCTACTGTACACTAACTGGTATACTCAGTAAACTTATTCCCCTATAAGTTTTACAATCTCTTTTGTTCCCCTTCCCTTAATATAAAAGAACTATACATACTCTCTGCCAGTCCCTAGGTACCTTCCCCTCTTTCATACATTTATTAAACAAAAATACCAGCCACTCCAACACAGTATTATCCCCCCCTGCTTTAAACATTTCTGTCATGATCCCGTCAGTTCCTGCTGCTTTACCCCCTTTCATTCTACGTAATGCCTCACGCACCTCCCCACACTCACATCCTGCTCTTCACTCCTGAAAGATGTTATACCTCCCTGGCCAGTGCATGAAATTACTGCCTCCCTTTCATCAACATTTAAAAGTTCCTCAAAATATTCTCGCCATCTACCCAATACCTCCAGCTCCCCATTTACTAACTCCCCTACTTTGTAACTGACAAATACATTCGTTCCCTAGCCTTTCTTAACTTGTTTATCTCCAAAAATTTTTTCTTATTTTCAGCAAAATTTCTTGCCAGTGCCTCGCCCACTCTCATCTGCTCTCCTTTTGCACTCTCTCACCACACTCTTCACCTTTCTTTTACTCTCCATATACTCTACTCTTCTTACAACACTTCTTTGTAAAAACCTCTCATAAGCTACCTTTTTCTCTTTTATCACACCCCTTACTTCATCATTCCACCAATCACTCCTCTTTCCTCCTGCACCTACCCTCCTATAGCCATAAACTTCTGCCCCACATTCTAATACTGCATTTTTAAAACTATCCCAACCCTCTTCAACTCCCCACTACTTGTTCTTACATTAGCCCACCTTTCTGCCAATAGTTGCTTATATCTCACCTTAACTTCCTCCTCTCTTAGTTTATACAATTTCACCTCTCTTACTTGCTGTTGCCATTTTCCTTTTGTCCCATCTACCTCTTACTCTAACTGTAGCTACAACTAAATAATGATCCGATATATCCGTTGTCCCTCTATAAAGCCTACCCTGAAGCCTACCCCACCAACCTTTTATCCACTAATACATAATCTAACAAACTACTTTCATTATATGCTGTATCATACCTTGTATACTTATTACCAAACCTCTTTCTACGCATAGCTCAGTTAAAGGCTCCCCATTTTCCTTTACCCCTGGCACCCCAAATTTATCAACTACTCCCTCCACAACATTTTTACTCACTTTAGCATTGAGATCTCCTACCACAAGTACTCTCTCACTTGGTTCAAAACTCCCCATGCACTTACTGAACATTTCCCAAAATCTCTCTCTTCTCTACACTTCCCTCTTCTCCAGGTGCATAAATGCTTACTATAACCAACTTTTCACATCCAACCCTTATTATACTCCACATAATCCTTGAATTTATACATTTATATTCCCTCTTTTCCTGCCATAACTTATCCTTCAACATTATTGCTACTCCTCCTTTAGCTCTATTTGAAACCCCTGACCTAATCCCATTTATTTCTCCCCACTGAAACTCTCCTACCCCCTTCAGTTTTGTTTCACTTAAAGCCAGGACATCCAGCTTCTTCTCATTCATAACATCCACAATCATCTCTTTCTTATCATTCACACAACATCCACGCACATTCAAACATCCCGCTTTAACAGTTTTCTTCTTTTTCTATTTAGTAAGCTATATGGGAAAAGGGGTTACCAGCCCATTGTTCCTGGCAAATTATATTGGTCACAAAATAGTTTATGGTCTATATTTGAATACAAAGCAGATTTCTAGTCATATGTTGTGGACAGAGGCAGACTGGGTCTTAAAACCAGCTAGGGCATCTGTCACCTATCAGATCGGCTGAGGGCCAGAGGCATGTTTTCATTACTCAGCTAAGTCATGTTCAATCTTTGTGCAGCAGCTGTGACTTCAGTTAATCATGACATTTTTTCAGCCCCCCCCCCCCCCTTTTTTTTTTAACCCAGCCCAGTGGCCCACCGGGCATTGACCAGATGCCCCTATGGCCAGTCTGCCTCTGGTCATTGACCTGTAATAATGAATTTTATAATTATTATATAAGCCTTATAATACAGATATATACATATTAGACCACAAACTATGAAAACAATAGGCATTTATAAAAATCCACAGTTTTTCAGAGATTCAGTGGACTTGTTGAACAGACCCCAGTTTGAATCTTGGAAAAAACTTGTGGATGTGAGACTATATATTATAATACACAAGGGATTTTCCTGTGAATAAATTTAATGCATTTAAATATAATACAAGCAATTACTGAGGCAGTATTACATCAGCTTATAAGCACAGTACTTAATATTATTTTGCTTCTTACCATACAAAGGATTTACTTTGTATTTTGGTTTAAGATGCTCTCTGGTTTTATTGCACCTGCATTTTTAAGCATGAGCACAACTTTCACCAATTTTTGATATGTTGACTTAAGTTCTTACTTTCCCTTTTGTGTGTGTTTGGAAAGCATAGAAATGTTTGAGTCACAAAACGTACTTGTTGAAGCAGTGTGCAGGTTAGTTCCAACATTAGTTGCACATCTTGTCAAACTTAATTGAAAATTTCTGATGATCTATCATGAATTAGTGATAATTTGAGAAGAGCATAAATCAACAATTATTTTTTACTATAATAATGCAAATGCAATATAAAAAGTTGGATATTATAACAGAATATAGATGACCTGACTGATGTGGATGGATTATATATACATTTCACAATGAAACTCTTGGAAAACATTGATTCACATTCTTACACTAGTCTTCAGATACATCTCATTTATGATATATTTATGCAATGTAACTATGAATTAACATTTATATGCAATTTGTATTTATTGATTTGACTATGAATGTATTTTTTGATACTTTCATATCAGTAGGTTTATATTTAAGTCATGATGTGTGGCAAGATTGTCACTCCTGACATTCTGATTTCATGTTAACATAGTAGGAAATATACTGTAATCCTTTTGGGTTAAGCATTAAAATGTTTAGAGATAAAAATGATATGTATATGTCAGAATTTATAAGAGTAGATTTGTGTTATATTTGCTTGGTAAACTGATAATAAAAAAAAAAAAATTCATTGCCTCAACACGAAATTCTACTTTTGTTGTACAGGTTGTTTGTGACTGACCAACATACTAGTAGTTAAAGATCAATTTTAAGACTTGAGGTACCGTATTTTCTGGCACATGAGACACAAGTGTGGGCTGCTTGCCGGCACAACGTTTCCAAGCAGTTGTTATGTATTATTATTATTACAATCAAAATTAAGTGCTAAACCACTGGGGGGTCATACAGTGCTGCAAGTTATGTAATATTAGTAAATGACTGCTAAAGCATAACCCAAAGCCTACCTTTGATAGTGACCTTGAGCATGTAAGGCACAGGATGATTTTCCAAGACTTTCTAAGGAAAAAAAAGCTCACCTTATATGCTGGAAAATATGGTATTTGTTTGGTGTTGACCAGGTGTTAATGACTCTGGGTAAGAAAAAGTAATGTCATATATTATATAAAGCTTTGTTTTGATTTTACTTACAAGTGCACCTGAAAAAAAATTTACCATTTATAATATATTTTCATATATGAGATGAAATTCTGAGTCTTAAAATACTTGCTTAATTCAAAGATAATTTTAAGTGAGGTCACTTTCTGTGTTATTTGATGCAGCTGTCAGGTATAGGTTAGGTTATGGTTCTGTACGGGGTTTTGCAGACCTAAAACAAAGCAAGTTTATTTTCCAAATGTGTTTTTATATCCTGGGTTTGCTAGTCTCATCAGCTATATGTAACTTCAGAAATGTTTATAAGTCTCTCATTTTAGAAAATATTTTATATTCTAAAACAAAAGGAAATGTTTTTTCGTACTTGACAACTGTACTTAGCAGTATGATAAGACTTATATTTTAGTACAGACCAAGGATGTGGAGTCAGAATCGGAGTTAGAAGCAATTCTTGGGTTACTGAAGTCGGTAAAATGTAATTAAAGGAGTCAGAGTCGGATGTGCCATAAATAAAGGAGTCAGAGTTGAAGGTGTGGTGACTCCACAGCCCTGGTACATGCTATAAAAAGTCAAACCTCAATGAAAGCCCCACCTTTGATCACATTGACTTTTCAACAGACTATTGCACCAAGATCCTTACAGGTTTAATGCTAAAATTGACTATATTATTATTAGAGGTGGGGAAATATCTGGATAAAACTGAGAATTATGGATTGAAATTTTCAAATCGGCAAACTGCATAGTACGTATCACCAGGGCTGGATTAAGAAGTCTCCGGGCCCTAGGCTATTCAGATTGGCGGTGCCCCTTTGAGTTACGGGTAAGCGAAGCGACCCCTTCCAGCTTGGGGGGGGGGTCGGTGTGAGCCTGTTTAAGGTCTAATTAAATGCATTCTGGCTATTTAGATTAAATTTAATGGGGAAAGTACATCAAGACAACCGAAACCATTTACCAACAGCCATTATAACTATCTTGTTAAATCATGCATTTTAAAGAGAATAAACTCAAGACAGCATAGTATTACTAGATTAGGCTATTAAAGTAGTGACATCATGTACCTATTATATTCAGCATAACCACTACAGCACTATTATTCCCTTTATAAATCACTGACCATTATTGTTATCATTGCATCATGCATAAGACTATCAAATCATATAAACTACAGAAAATTGGAGAGGAATCTCCCATACTCACCCATTAGCGGGAAAACACAGCTGTTCTGATGTAAACAAAGGCGTGTTGAGTGTTGCCATCTATGGTTAGGTTTATTTTTATTTTATTTCATTATTTATTTTTGTTTTGATTTTTTTTTTTTTCAACAAGTCGGCCGTCTCCCACCGAGACAGGGTGACCCAAAAAAAGAAAATCCCCAAAAAGAAAATACTTTCATCATTCAACACTTTCACCACACTCGCACATTATCACTGTTTTTGCAGAGGTGCTCAGAATACAACAGTCTAGAAGCATACACACATAAAGATACACAACATATCCCTCCAAACTGCCAATATCCCAAACCCCTCCTTTAAAGTGCAGGCATTGTACTTCCCATTTCCAGGACTCAAGTCCGACTATATGAAAATAACCGGTTTCCCTGAATCCCTTCACTAAATATTACCCTGCTCACACCCCAAACAGATCGTCAGGTCCCAAGTACCTTTTCGTCTCCATTCACTCCTATCTAACACGCACACGCACGCTTGCGGGAAGTCCAAGCCCCTTACCCACAAAACCTCCTTTACCCCCTCTCTCCAACCCTTTTGAGGACGACCCCTACCCCCCCTTTCCTTCCCCTATAGATTTATATGCTTTCCATGTCATTCTACTTTGATCCATTCTCTCTAAATGACCAAACCACCTCAACAACCCCTCTTCTTCCCCTCTGACTAATACTTTTATTAACTCCACACCTTCTCCTAATTTCCACCTCCGAATTTTCTGCATAATATTTACACCACACATTGCCCTTAAACAGGACATCTCCACTGCCTCCAACCGTCTCCTCGCTGCTGCATTTACCACCCAAACTTCACACCCATATAAGAGGTTGGTACTACTATACTTTCATACATTCCCTTCTTTGCCTCCATAGATAACGTTTTTTGACTCCACATATACCCCAAAAGCACCACTCACCTTTTTTTTCCCCCATCAATTCTATGATTAACCTCATCCTTCATAAATCCATCCGCCGACACGTCAACTCCCAAGTTTCATGTATCTGAAAACATTCACTTCTTCCATACTCCTCCTCCCCCAAATTTGATATCCAATTTTTCTTTATCTAAATCATTTGACACCCTCATCACCTTACTCTTTTCTATGTTCACTTTCAACTTTCTACCTTTACACACTTCCCAAACTCATCCACTAACCTTTGCAATTTTTCTTTAGAATCTCCCAAAGCACAGTATCATCAGCAAAAAGTAACTGTGTCAATTCCCATTTTGAATTTGATTCCCCCTAATTTAATCCCACCCCTCTCCCAAACACCCTAGCATTACTTCCTTTACAAAACCCCCTCTATAAATATATTAAACAACCATGGTGACATTACACATCCCTTCTAAGCCCTACTTTTCCCGGAAGTGTCTCCCTCTCTTCTAAAACCCCCCAACCCTGACCCACTACCCTCAAAAAAACCTTTACAGCATTAAAACTTACCACCTTTTCCCAATACTTGCAACTCTGCCACTTTGCTCCTCTTCCACTCATCTATGCCTTTTCAAATCAAAAAGCAAAAAAAACTTCCCTATTTTATCAAAATATTTTCAAAAATTTTGCTTCAATGTAAACACCGATTACACACCCCCCAACCCCTCTATAACCCCCTTTTCCATCCGCAATCCCATTCGTTTTACCTCAAAATTTTTTAAATTATAACCTCCGTACACTTTTCCGGGTAATCAGTAAGTTTTTCCTCATAATTTTTTACATCTTTTTTGCCCCCTTTTCCCTTTATAAAAAGGGACTATACATGCTCTCTCCAACCCCTTGTCCTTCCCCCCTTTTTCTTTTTTTATTAAACAAAAGAACCAACCACTCCAACACAAAATTTCCCCCCTGTTTTTAAACTTTTTGTCTACCCCCATCTTTCCAGCTGCTTTACCCCCTTTCTTTTTACGAAATGCCTCACTCCTCCCCCAACTTACATTCTGCTCTTCTTCACTCCTAAAAGAGGTAAAACCCCCCTGACCAGTCCCTGAAATTACTCCCCCTTTTTTTTCCCTTTAAAATTTTAAAAGTTCCTCAAAAATTCCCCCATCTCCCCAATACCCCCCCCCATCAAAAACCCCCTACCTTTTTTTAACTGACAAATCCTATTTTCCCAGGGTTTTTTAACTTGTTTAAAAAACCACTCCCAAAAATTTTTTTTTATTTTCATTTAAAAATTTTTTGACAGTGCCCTCCCCCTCTATCATCTGCCTCCTTTTGCCTCTCTCACCACTCCTACCTTTTTTTTACTTCCAAATTTTCTCTTCCTTTTAACCTTCTGCTTTGTAAAAACCCTCAAAGCTACCCTTTTTTTCTTTTACACACCCTTTATTCATCATTTCCCCCAATCACTTCCCCTTTTTCCCCCCCCACCCTCCTAACCACAAACTTTTGCCCACATTCTAATACGCATTTTTAAAAATTTCCAACCTCTCAACCCCCCCCCTACTCATCTTTCACTAGCCCCCCTTTTTGCCAATGTCGCTTATATCTCACCCGAACTTCCTCCTCCCCCCGTTTTTCCTTTCACTCCCCCTTACTTGTTGTTGCCACCTTCTCTTTTCCCATCTACCTCTTACTCTAACTGTAGCTACAACTAAATAATGATCCGATATATCAGTTGCCCCTCTATAAACATGTACATCCTGGAGCCTACCCATCAACCTTTTATCCACCAATACATAATCTAATAAACTACTTTCATTACGTGCTACATCATACCTTGTATATTTATTTATCCTCTTTTTCATAAAATATGTATTACTTATTACCAAATTTCTTTCTACACATAGCTCAATTAAAGGCTCCCCATTTACATTTACCCCTGGCACCCCAAATTTACCTACTACTCCCTCCATAACATTTATACCCACTTTAGCATTGAAATCCCCAACCACCATTACTCTCACACTTGATTCAAAACTCCCCACGCATTCACTCAACATTTCCCAAAATCTCTCTCTCTCCTCTACACTTCTCTCTTCTCCAGGTGCATACACGCTTATTATAACCCACTTTTCACATCCAATCTTTATTTTACTCCACATAATCCTTGAATTAATACATTTATAGTCCCTCTTTTCCTGCCATAGCTTATCCTTCAACATTATTGCTACTCCTTCTTTAGCTCTAACTCTATTTGAAACCCCTGACCTAATCCCATTGTTTTGATTAATTTTTAAAAATCAATTTTACTCTCCAAACACTTGAACTTTTTAGGTAGGGACCCCTTTGCACTTGCACCATGTGCGCAGTCTTGGATGAGCCCCTGAACCCCTTGGACCGTGGGGCCCCCCAAATGCGCGGGGCCCTAGGCAAATGCCTAGTTTGCCTATGCGGTAATCCGGCCCTGCGTATCACTGAGTATTTTGATACAGTATTTTTTTTTCCAACAAGCCGGCCGTCTCCCACCAAGGCAGGGTGACCTAAAAAGAAAGAAAATCCCCAAAAAGAAAATACTTTCATCATCATTCAACACTTTCACCTCACTCACACATAATCACTGTTTCTGCAGAGGTGCCCAGAATACAACAGTTTAGAAGTATACATGTATAAAAATAGACACAACATATCCCTCCAAACTGCCAATATCCCAAACACCTCCTTTAGAGTGCAGGCACTGTACTTCCCATTTCTAGGACTCAAGTCCAGTTACGTATATGAAATAACAGGTTTCCTTGAATCCCTTCACTAAATATTACCCTGCTCAAACTCCAACAGCTCGTCAGGTCCCAAGTACCATTTGTCTCCATTCACTCCTATCTAACATGCTCACGCACGCTTGCTAGTAGTCCAGACCCCACGCCCACACCTCCTTTACCCCCTCCCTCCAACCTTTTCGAGGACGACCCCTACCCCGCCTTCCTTCCCATACAGATTTAAACGTTCTCCATGTCATTCTACTTTTATCCATTCTCTCTAAATGACCAAACCACCTCAACAAACCCTCTTCAGCCCTCTGACTAATACTTTTATTAACTGCACACCTTCTCCTAATTTCCACACTCTGAATTTTCTGCATAATATTTACACCACACATTGCCTTTAGACAGGACATCTCCACTGCCTCCAACCGCTTTCTCGCTGCAGCATTTACAACCCAAGCTTCACACCCATATAAGAGTGTTGGTACTACTATACTTTCATACATTCCTTTCTTTGCCTCCATAGATAACATTTTTTGCCTCCATATATACCTCAATGCACCACTCACCTTTTTTCCTTCATCAATTCTATGATTAACCTCATCCTTCATAAATCCATCCACTGACACGTCAACTCCCAAATATCTGAAAACATTCACTTCTTCCAAGCTGTATAGTCCTTGTGGCTTAGTGCTTCTTTTTGATTATAATAATCACTTCTTCCATACTCCTCCTCCCAATTTGATATCCAATTTTTCTTTATCTAAATCATTTGATACTCTCATCACTTTACTCTTTTCTATGTTCACTTTCAACTTTCTACCTTTACACACATTCCCAAACTCATCCACTAACCTTTGCAATTTTTCTTTAGAATCTCCCATAAGCACAGTATCATCAGCAAAAAGTAACTGTCACTTCCCATTTTGTATTTAGTTCCCCGTAATTTAATCCCACCCCTCTCCCGAGTATTATACATCAGTACAGTACTGTTATTTATGTACGAGTGATAGTGAAAGTGTTTAATGATGATGAAAGTTTTTTTCTTTCATGTTAGGTTTATCTCTCTTTTTGGGTCACCCTGCCTCAGTGGGAAACGGCCAACGTGTTAAAAAAAAAATATTAAAGTAACAGAATATTAAGAAAGAAAAACTCTTTATTACCAACTCAAAAAAAAAAAAATTACATTTCTTGATTACACAAACTCCAAATAATTATTCACTAAAGACCGATTCAGGTTATATAGAAACAATACATTTAATTTCTTGACTAATTTCTACCAGACAATTATGCATACCGTAGAAAAATGAGACATAAAGAAGCAATAAAATATATATTAATCATCAGTTAAAAAGCCATTGGTTACTTTGCATTTTACATTATTCATTATTATTAGTACCACTACAAATGAGGTTACAAAGGAATGTGCATTAACCCTTTGAGGGTTTAGACCGTACTAGTACGGCTTATGACCCAGGGTTTTTGATGTACTATTTATTTATTATCACACTGGCCGACTCCCACCAAGGCAGGGTGGCCCGAAAAAGAAAAACTTTCACCATCATTCACTACATCACTGTCTTGCCAGAAGGGTGCTTTACACTACAGCTTTTAAATTGCAACATTAACACCCCTCCTTCAGAGTGCAGGCACTGTACTTCTCATCTCCAGGACTCAAGTCCGGCCTGCCGGTTTCCCTGAACCCCTTCATAAATGTTACTTTGCTCACACTCCAACAGCACGTCAAGTATTAAAAACCATTTGTCTCCATTCACTCCTATCAAACACGCTCACGCATGCCTGCTGGAAGTCCAAGCTCCTCGCACACAAAACCTCCTTTACCCCCTCCCTCCAACCTTTCCTAGGCCGACCCCTACCCCACCTTCCTTCCACTACAGACTGATACACTCTTGAAGTCACTCTGTTTCACTCCATTCTCTCTACATGTCCGAACCACCTCAACAACCCTTCCTCAGCCCTCTGGACAACAGTTTTGGTAATCCCGCACCTCCTCCTAACTTCCAAACTACGAATTCTTTGCATTATATTCACACCACACATTGCCCTCAGACATGACATCTCCACTGCCTCCAGCCTTCTCCTCGCTGCAACATTCACCACCCATGCTTCACACCCATATAAGAGCGTTGGTTTAAAACTATACTCTCATACATTCCCTCTTTGCCTCCAAGGACAAAGTTCTTTGTTTCCACAGACTCCTAAGTGCACCACTCACCCTTTTCCCCTCATCAATTCTATGATTCACCTCATCTTTCATAGACCCATCCGCTGACACGTCCACTCCCAAATATCTGAATACATTCACCTCCTCCATACTCTCTCCCTCCAATCTGATATCCAATCTTTCATCACCTAATCTTTTTGTTATCCTCATAACCTTACTCTTTCCTGTATTCACTTTTAATTTTCTTCTTTTGCATACCCTACCAAATTCATCCACCAATCTCTGCAACTTCTCTTCAGAATCTCCCAAGAGCACAGTGTCATCAGCAAAGAGCAACTGTGATAACTCCCACTTTATGTGTGATTCTTTATCTTTTAACTCCATGCTTTTTGCCAAGACCCTCGCATTTACTTCTCTTACAACCCCATCTATAAATATATTAAACAACCATGGTGACATCACACATCCTTGTCTAAGGCCTACTTTTACTGGGAAATAATTTCCCTCTTTCCTACATACTCTAACTTGAGCCTCACTATCCTCGTAAAAACTCTTCACTGCTTTCAGTAACCTACCTCCTACACCATACACCTGCAACATCTGCCACATTGCCCCCCTATCCACCGTCATATGCCTTTTCCAAATCCATAAATGCCACAAAGACCTCTTTAGCCTTATATAAATACTGTTCACTTATATGTTTCACTGTAAACACCTGGTCCACACACCCCCTACCTTTCCTAAAGCCTCCTTGTTCATCTGCTATCCTATTCTCAGTCTTACTCTTAATTCTTTCAATAATAACTCTACCATACACTTTATCAGGTATACTCAACAGACTTATCCCCCTATAATTTTTGCACTCTCTTTTGTCCCCTTTGCCTTTATACAAAGGAACTATGCATGCTCTCTGCCAATCCCTAGGTACCTTACCCTCTTCCATACATTTATTAAATAATTGCACCAACCACTCCAGAACTATATCCTCACCTGCTTTTAACATTTCTATCTTTATCCCATCAATCCCGGCTGCCTTACCCCCTTTCATTTTACCTACTGCCTCACGAACTTCCCCCACACTCACAACTGGCTCTTCCTCACTCCTACAAGTACTAGTACGCCTAAATTCTAGTGCCCTCAAATCTAGTGGGAGAAAGCTGGTAGGCCTACATATGAAAGAATGGGTCTATGTGGTCAGTGTGTGCAGTATAAAAAAAATCCTGCAGCACACAGTGCATAATGAGAAAAAAAAACTGTTTTTGGAATAAAACAGCGACTTTGCACTGTATTTTCGTATGGTATTTATTGTTGTTTTCTAGTTTTCTTGGTCTCATTTTATAGAATGGAAGACATATTACAGAAATTGAGATGATTTTGACTGGTTTTACAATGAAAAGTACCTTGATATTGAGCTCAAAGTAGCAGAAATGTTCGATTTTTACCAAAGTTCAAAAATAAACAAATCATGCTATGCGTCCAATACATGTCAACTGGTGAGTCTAATATTCTTTCACAAGTGCACTGATATTATTTATACCAATTCTACACTAATGCAGTAGTCTGCATAACAGTAAATCTTCTATTTTTTGTAAGAATAAAAATTGAAAGTGGAAAGCCAAAGAAATATAAGAGGGGCCTGGGGATGTGACTAACGAACAGAGGAAATGTTATTTTAGTGCCAGGAATGTCTTTCCTGTTTATTCTGGACCCTATTTGGAAATTGGCATCTTTTGAAATTTGTGTGAAATTGGCAAAATTGCTAAATTCTAACCACTGTATTGGATAGTTGAAATGGAGTTCTAGAAAAATAGTTATGATTTTTGTCGACTAGTACACTGGAATTGGCCGAAAATAGGGCTCAAAGTGGGCAAAATTGCTGATGCGTAAACATCATCGAGACTGCTAACTTCACGAGAGCATAATTCCGTAAGTTTTCCTTCAAATTTCATACTTTTGGTGTCATTATGATCGGGAAAAGATTCTCTATCTTTTCATAAGAAAAAATAATTTTTTTTTTAAATTTGGACGACCCTGAGAACAAGTCTCGGAGATGGCCTGTCGGCCCTCAAAGCGTTAAAAATGGACCAGAGAAAGAGGCTGTGAACATCTGATACGTGTGCACATGAACGTGTATCATGGGAGGTCCTAATAACTGTTGATCTGCTGTAATTTTCTTTTTTAATGCCTGCTGTCTCCCACCTAGGTAAGATGACCCAAAAAAGAAGGAAACTCTTTCACCATCATTTATTCAATCACTGTCTTCCTAGGAGCATGCTGACATCACAGCTCAGGTGCCCATCTGAACTACAACATCCCTACTGCTCATTCAGAGTGCCAGCACTATACTTCTCACCTCCAGGACTCTAGTATGGCTAATCAGTTTCCCTGAATCCCTTCATAAATGTTACCCTGCTCATACTCCAACAGCACACACACATCAGCGCTGTATGACCCTAGTAGGTTTAGCGCTTCCTTTTGATAATAATTCAACAGCACAAGTTAAAAAACTCACTTGCTGGATGCTAGGTGAGTGTGGTGGGGTTCTTAACCATCAGCAGGTATTGTTGAATGTTTTATATGAGAAATACCATCTAAGCCATTCTTGCAGCCTAGCCACATTCTCAATTCTAACTGAGGGTACTATGGGGAAAGGGGGGACAACCCATTCCACTCCTTCCCTCTCCCAGGGCAGCAGACATGGTGGCCATGGGGTAAGAATTTTCTGGTTTACCAGGCCCAGATCTTTGCAGACCTCCATTGACAGGAAGGACACAGTGCCATGCCTCACCCTTATATCTTGCCTTTTGCGATGTGTCACATGCAAGACTTCACTTGTAGTTGTATATTCACATTCTCTGTATCCTCAAGTGTCCTGGGTCACTCACACCTCACCAACTGTACCTACCATTGCAAGTATTGCATGTCCAGATGACTTGGTGGGGTGACCTACAACTCCCATCAAGCATGGAAGACTATTCATGGTGGCTTTCAATGTCCTGCACCACATTTCATGCTCTTTAGGTGCTGGATCATTTTGCCCTTCCTGCAGCACCTTACTGTGTACACCTTAAGGTCGTGGGTGCAGCACTCTATGGTTTGTGTATCTTGGCACAGCTGCCATGTAGTTCATCACCTTAAGAGCCGATGGTGGCAGCCACCTTTCTCTCCATAACATAGACCACCACACCACTTGTCTGGCAGGACAGTGCCCACCACTACAAGCTTATTTCTGTTCGTGTCACTCTTAACAGCATATGCACAATATATTTTTTTAAATAGTTTTTCAACATTCTGTTCTTGTCATAATCTATAAAGATTTCTTGTCTTGCATTAGGATCACTGAGTGTCATCTAAATATACCATTGAATGGACCCTCTGCTTCTATTCACAAATGCTTTCATCACTTTACAACACTCCCATGTTAACCTGAAGAACTTGTCCCTCATCATGACAGTATTGGCTGCTTGAGTCACAATGCCTCAAATAGTGTACACACTGCTTCACTTAGCTGTAATGCTTTCCACAATAACAGCCTGCAAAGGTGACCATTCATTTAGTTCCACCAAATCCAATATAGTTTCTCCAAGTCTAGAAATTAGTGCTAGACATCTTGAAATCCTCTTTTTCAGGGATTTATGGGCAGGCTGGAGTGTAGGAGCAGACATAATGGGTAGCCTGCTGCTGCTGCTGTTTGCTGGATAGTATCTATGAGGTCTCACTGTTGCTGAAAGATTCCCAGTTGAAGCTGCAGGGCAAACATGTCACATCCTGGGGTATAAGATTCAGCATATCCACTTAACTAACTTCACAGATGCACACTTCTGCCTAACCCCTTCCTAACTGTACTCTGGTGGCCTTGGCAGGCTTGCAGATATAACTATGTGCCATGCATGATAGTACGAGTGAAAATCACTCAGGGAAGGTTTCTTGATGCTGGTGAGGGGCTCTTGATCTAGGGAATTGGATCTGTGCTCTGGTTCCCTGAATTGAGCCTGAATACCTTCTATCACCCCACCCACAGGCACTGTATAATCCCAATGGGTGTAGCACTCCCCCATGATTATAATATTATGAGTGAAGACTAAGCAAGTACTGTAGCACAGCCAGAGTACTGATGCCTCACACTGTGTAGACAGTAGGCAGATGACAGTACTCACCGCCTGGACACAACTCTTGCACTTGCAGCACTGTGAGGCACCTCAACCAGCTCTCGTGTGGACACCCTGCACGCCCGAGACTGTTCAACTGCCTCCCAGCACACATAAGGGGGATTAGCAACAGACCCCTGGCAGTCTTCAAGCTGGCACTGGACAAGCACCTAAAGTCAGTTCCTGATCAGCCGGGCTGTGGCTCGTACGTTGGTTTGCGTGCAGCCAGCAGCAACAGCCTGGTTGATCAGGCTCTGATCCACCAGGAGGCCTGGTCACAGACCGGGCCGCGGGGGCGTTGACCCCCGGAACTCTCTCCAGGTAAACTCCAGGTAATAAGTGGAATATAATATATTCCCTCAGATTTCACCTCGTTTCCGAGTGTTTAATGTAAAATTTGCACATTTTTGGGCCTTGGAGGTTACTTAGTGCTGATGCCAATAAATGAGGAATCAAGAAATGAAAAATAGTATATAGGTTTACAAATACTACCAATTACCAATAACACCACAAAACAAAACATGAGATGACCTAAAATAAATACAGCATGTTAAAAATAAATAATTTACAGAATTGAAATAAAGCCTTCATTAAATTTTTATTAAATAATATTAACATATCTCGTGAGAGGCCAACCTTCATGGTGGGTTTGTATTATGCTGGTAAAGGGCTCTTGATCCAAGAATTGGAGCTACTCTTCTCCTTGAATCAAACCTGATTACCTTCCATTTCCCAGCAACTATTCCACCTACAGCAGCTCTAAGCTGCCCCATGACTGCATAAACACTTCCAAAAGCTGGCTGTGTTGTCTGCAGGCACCAGGACAAGCCAAGAGTGTTGCCTGCAATCAGGGTAAACCATGAGTTGCCTGCAAATGCCAGATAAAGTAAACCATTATATGTTGCCTGCAGACACCAGTGTAAACCATGAGTTGAGGATTGTGACCAGAAGGCCTGTAACCATGATTGTGACCAGCAGGATTGTGACCAGGATTGTGACAGCAGGATTGTAAGAAGTAAATATGTATCCTTCATTCATCTCTCTTTAAATCTTCATATAGAGCAAGATTAGTGGCTGCTATACATCTACTTGAGGTTGGCAACTGAGGTGAGAGTTGCTACACTGTGTTGCTGCTGTGTGTGTTGTGTTGTGGATGATGTTAACATTCATCTCCTGAACCTGTAGCATCAGTTCCTTGGAATAAGAACCTTTCATTCTGACACAACATTTATTTGACTAAGTGAGGGAGAGAGAAAGAGTGGGATGGACAGGGAGAAATAGAACGGGAGAGATAATTACCTTTACATTTACTCTAAGAGTGAAGTCTGGTGTAGACATGACAGTCTTGTTGCATGGCTCCTGCAATGGCTTCTTGCACAGTAAGAGGAAGAAAGTGTTGCTCTTATTGTTGAAGTGTGCATCTCTCTCCCTTCCGGCAGGAAGCTGCAAAGCAACCACGGAACAGGTGGAGAGTTGAACCCATGGCTAGAGTGTCCTGAACCTCTCAGGAGAGTACATTCACCACCGGGCCAGGGGGTTTCATCTACCATTCCTTCCTTGGCTTGTTTGTGATCGTCTACCCCTCAAGGAAGGTTCCTTGATGTTGGTGAGGGGCTCTTGATTTAGGGAATTGGATCTGTGCTCCAGTTCCCCGAATTAAGCCTGAATGCCTTCCACATCCCCCCCCCCAGGCGCTGTATAATCCTCCGGGTTTAGCGCTTCCGCTTGATTATAATAATAATAATAATATGATCGTCTTATTACGACTTTGCGAGTCAGTTGCGTCACACTGACAAGTTACTGAACTCCTGGAGTTTACCTGGAGAGAGTTCCGGGGGTCAACGTCCCCGCGGCCCGGTCTTTGACCAGGCCTCCCGGTCTGTGACCAGGCCTCAGTGACAAATCAGAAATGCTCAAAAAAATGTCAAAGTATTTTATCCACAGTGATATATTACAAACCATTCCGGAAAAATACTCTGATTTTCTCACTGTAAACAAAGCATTACAACTCACCTATATGTGGTTGCAGGGGTTGAGTCATAGCTCCTGGCCCCACCTCTTCACTGGTCACTACTGGGTCCACTCTCTCCCTTCTCCATGAGCTTTATCATACCTCTTCTTAAAACTATGGATGGTTCCTGTCTCCACTACGCCACTTTCCAGACTATTCCACTTCATGATGACTATGTGTGACCTAATTCATGCCTGCATAAGTAGCATTCATTATGACTGTGACCAGATATCTTGTGGCTTATCGCTTCTTTTTAATTATAATAATAATAATGTGACCAGATATGAACATGTCAATAATTCATGACCACTGAAACTTGTTCATGACCACTGAAACTTGTTCATGACCACTGAAACTTGTTCATTACCACTGTAACTTGTTCATTACCACTGTAACTTGTTCATTACCACTGTAACTTGTTCATTACCACTGAAACTTGTTCATTACCACTGAAACTTGTTCATTACCACTGTAACTTGTTCATTACCACTGTAACTTGTTCATTACCACTGTAACTTGTTCATTACCACTGAAACTTGTTCATTACCACTGTAACTTGTTCATTACCACTGTAACTTGTTCATTACCACTGTTGGTGGGTTTCCGATAAACTTGAAATCTTAGGTTGTTGTCTACTTTGTGAATGAGGACGTCGAGGAAAGGTAGCTTGTCATTGGACAGCAACCTAAGATTTCAAGTTTATCGGAAACCTACCAATAAAAATGATCTCACACACTTCTATTCCAGTCAAGATACCAAGACCAAAAGAGGCATCATCATCGGGTTTTTCCTAAGAGCACACCGAATTTGTAGTCCTGAGTTTCTTGACGAGGAATGTACATACATTCACCAAACATTCACTGAGTTACATTTTCCTTCCTTTTTCATCAAAGACTGCAAGAAAAGAGCTCTTCAGATCATTAATTCTCCACGCATCAACACCACTCCCAACAAAGTTATAATTCTTCCCAACAGCCAGGTTGCACTGAACGTCTCAAAAGTACTTTCACAAGCTAACACCAGAGTCGCCATCGCTTCTAGCACTTCAATAAAGGATCTAACCAGGACAAAATCCAAGCATCACGGACCAGTCAACGCAGGAGTTTACACTATACCCTGTGGAGGCTGTGACAAGATTTACGTAGGTGAAACAGCAAGAAACCTCGACACCCGCCTCAATGAACACATTTACGCATGTAGGAACGATAACTTGAACAACGCCTGTGTACAACACCAAAATTTTCTACCATCATCTCATGAAATTCAGAGACGCCCAATTAGTGATCAAAGAAATAATTTCCGCACACGCAAGTGCCTTGAATCAGCACTGATCGCTGTTTCGAATACAATTAAACAAAAACAACGGCAGTTTCACCATCTCCGAAGTCTTAGCAAGAATCCTCCTGAAAACAGTAAACCCTGCCATCACATAGTCTCTCCTGTTATACTACACAAAGCACATTACAGAGAGTGAACACTGAAACTACCTGCCTCTTTCCAGTCTATTTTTGTCCACCTATTTTTATGTTACCCAAGTAATAGCTTTTATATCCTTTTACTCATGTACGAATTAATTGCTCTACCATATTGTATTACTTTTGTCACTACCACCACCACTACTACTACTACTACTACTACTACTACTACTACTAGTGAACATCTAAATGGTACCTCACTAGTATTCACCTCACTCTGAGCCTATATATACCCTCTGTGTCCATGTATTGTTTGTAATGGTTTGATAAAGCTCCTGGAGAGCGAAACGTTGCCACAATAAATGTCACATTAGTTGCACTTGTGTCCTTTTACTTTACATATTGTCGGTAATTCTACCAACTTTATTACAACACGCAGTGTCACCAACACCTGACACCCCATTACCACGATATACCTATATTAGCGTTGAGTTCAAATGCAATTTTTTTTTTCATTTCATTTTTAATTTTTCTTTCAATTAGGATACCCATTCATGTTTTATTGTTTTACATTTTCCGTTTCTAAATAATAAAGTGTTTATCATTGTCTGTTATTATTTCTTTTTCTATTCATTAATTTTCCTAAGGAGGAGCCAGCCTTGGTAATACTGACTGAAGTTGTTACAGGGCTGAGTAAGCCTTGGTAATGCTGACTGAAGTTGTTACAGGGCTGAGTAAGCCTTGGTAATACTGACTGAAGTTGTTACAGGGTGAGTAAGCCTTGGGGAAAAACTGACTGAAGTTGTTACAGGGCTGAGTAAGCCTTGGTAATACTGACTGAAGTTGTTACAGGGCTGAGTAAACCTTGGTAATACTGACTGAAGTTGTTACAGGGCTGAGTAAGCCTTGGTAATACTGACTGAAGTTGTTACAGGGCTGAGTAAGCCTTGGTAATACTGACTGAAGTTGTTACAGGGCTGAGTAAGCCTTGGTAATACTGACTGAAGTTGTTACAGGGCTGAGTAAGCCTTGGTAATACTGACTGAATTGTTAAAAGGGCTGAGTAAACCTTGGTAATACTGACTGAAGTTGTTACAGGGCTGAGTAAGCCTTGGTAATACTGACTGAAGTTGTTACAGGGCTAAGTAAGCCTTGGTAATACTGACTGAAATTGTTACAGGGCTGAGTAGCCTTGGTAATACTGACTGAAGTTGTTACAGGGCTGAGTAAACCTTGGTAATACTGACTGAAGTTGTTACAGGGCTGAGTAAGCCTTGGTAATACTGACTGAAGTTGTTACAGGGCTGAGTAAACCTTGGTAATACTGACTGAAGTTGTTACAGGGCTGAGTTTAAAACCCTTTGGGAATACTGACTGAAGTTGTTACAGGGCTGAAATAAGCCTTGGTAATACTGACTGAGTTGTTACAGGGCTGAGTAAGCCTTGGTAATACTGACTGAAGTTGTTACAGGGCTGAGTAAGCCTTGGTAATACTGAGTGAAGTTGTTACAGGGCTGAGTAAACCCTTTGGGAATTACTGAGTGAAGTTGTTTTCAGGGCTGAGTAAGCCTTGGTAATACTGACTGAAGTTGTTACAGAGCTGAGTAAACCTTGGTAATACTGACTGAAGTTGTTACAGGGCTGAGTAAGCCTTGGTAATACTGACTGAAGTTGTTAAAGGGCTGAGTTTAAACCTTGGTAATACTGACTGAAGTTGTTACAGGGCTGAGTAAACCTTGGTAATACTGACTGAAGTTGTTACAGGGCTGAGTAAGCCTTGGTAATATGAATGAAGTTGTTACAGGGGCTGAGTAAGCCCTTTGGGAATTACTGACTGAAGTTGTTACAGGGCTGAGTAAGCCTTGGTAATACTGAGTGAAGTTTTTTACAGGGCTGAGTAAACCTTGGTAATACTGAGTGAAGTTGTTACAGGGCTGATAAGCCTTGGTAATTTCTGACTGAAGTTGTTTTCAGGGCTGAGTAAACCTTGGTTTAAAACTGACTGAAGTTGTTACAGGGCTGAGTAACCTTGGAAAAACTGACTGAAGGGTTTTTACAGAGCTGAGTAAGCCTTGGTAATACTGACTGAAGTTGTTACAGGGCTGAGTAAACCTTGGTAATACTGACTGAAGTTGTTACAGGGCTGAGTAAACCTTGGTAATACTGACTGAAGTTGTTACAGGGCTGAGTAAGCCTTCGTAATGCTGACTGAAGTTGTTACAGGGCTGAGTAAGCCATGGTAATACTGACTGGGAAATTGTTACAGGGCTGAGTAAACCTTGGTAATACTGACTGAAGTTGTTACAGGGCTGAGTAAGCCTTCGTAATGCTGACTGAAGTTGTTACAGGGCTGAGTAAACCTTGGTAATACTGACTGAAGTTGTTACAGGGCTGAGTAAACCTTGGTAATACTGACTGAAGTTGTTACAGGGCTGAGTAAACCTTGGTAATACTGACTGAAGTTGTTACAGGGCTGAGTAAGCCTTGGTAATACTAACTGAAGTTGTTACAGGGCTGAGTAAGCCTTGGTAATACTGACTGAAGTTGTTACAGGGCTGAGTAAGCCATGGTAATACTGACTGAAGTTGTTACAGGGCTGAGTAAACCTTGGTAATACTGACTGAAGTTGTTACAGGGCTGAGTAAGCCTTGGTAATACTGACTGAAGTTGTTACAGGGCTGAGTAAACCTTGGTAATACTGACTGAAGTTGTTACAGGGCTGAGTAAACCTTGGTAATACTGACTGAAGTTGTTAAAAGGGCTGAGTAAACCTTGGTAATCTGACTGAAGTTGTTACGGGCTGAGAAAACCCTTGGAAATTTACTGACTGAAGTTGTTACAGGGCTGAGTAAACCTTGGTAATACTGACTGAAGTTGTTACAGGGCTGAGTAAGCCTTGGTAATACTGACTGAAGTTGTTACAGGGCTGAGTAAACCTTGGTAATACTGATGAAGTTGTTACAGGGCTGGGGTAAACCTTGGTAATACTGACTGAAGTTTTTTACAGGGCTGAGTAAACCTTGGTAATACTGACTGAAGTTGTTACAGGGCTGAGTAAACCTTGGTAATACTGACTGAAGTTGTTACAGGGCTGAGTAAACCTTGGTAATACTGACTGAAGTTGTTACAGGGCTGAGTAAGCCTTCACAATACTGACTGAAGTTGTTACAGGGCTAAGTAAGTCTTCACAATTATTAAGTTATCAGAGTTGATGGACTAAAGTCAGGTGGACGAGGCACTCAGAAATTGTCACATGGGAAGAACTACCCCAATTTCCCCCCCCCTCAATTTCGTCCATAATAGGCAAATAGGGTTCTATACAGGCCCAAAATTTTTCTCCAAGTTTGGTCAAAGTTAAAGTAGGTAAGCAAGCAAGTAAGCAAGCAAGCAAGCAAGCAAGCAAAGAAGTTTTTATTTGGGCTTCGGGTACACAACTCATTTTTAGTGCAGATGAATAGCAAGTGAGGTAGATTTAACCTAGGATAACCAAAGATAACTTAGGATAACCTAGGATAACCTAGGATAACCCAAGATAACTTAGGATAACCTATGATAACCCAAGATAACTTAGGATAACCTAGGATAACCCAGGATAACCTAAGATACCTAGGATAACCCAAGATACCTAGGATAACTCAAGACAGCTAGGATAATCTAAGATAACCTAGGATAACAAAGTCAAACAATAACTCATTTCCGATAAGGAAAGATATTCTCAAAGTTAATTCAGAGAAAGCAACTGACTTACTAGTCCCGGAGCTGAGAAGTGTCCTGTGAGGAGAGCTCTCTCTCTCTTTTTTTTTTTTTTTTTTTTTTTTTACACAGGGTTTGACAAGGTTAAGGATCCCTAGCTTTATTGACAGCTATATTACAGGTTAAGGATTCCTAACTTTATTGGCAAGCTAAGAGCTGTTACCTACATCAGCTCATTTGAAAGCATTTTTATTGTTATGAGACATACAAGTACGGGACAGGATGAAGTTGGAGCCATCTGTGGGCCAGCATTTTCATTTGATCAACTGACTTTATCTCGTTGATATCATTATGCTGTACGAATGTGTTCCATACTCGAGTCATCCTGGGATGTATGATCTCAGATGGAGTGATGTTTCTGGAAGGGTACAGCCAGAGTGAAGTTGCTGCTTTCTGCCCGTTTGTGGCATAAAAGCTTGTTTCACGCTGTCCTCGAAGTGGATCCAAGTGTGGTATTTTGACAATATTGGCCTTGTACATAACAGTAAGGCCACCCACATCCCTCCTATGTTGAAGGCTCTGCTGAAATGACAGATCTATCCAGGATGGGTCAAAGGCGAGAGATGAGACGTCTTGCTCTGTTCTCTACTCTGTCCAGCAGTCGCAGATGAGAGGGGGGGCAGGCAAACCAAGAAGGTGGAGCATACTCAAGGTGTGAGCGTACTTGTGCCTCGTATAGGATCTTGCAACCCCTACTGTCAAGCAGATGCGAGATACGGCGAAGTGCTGTAAGCTTCCTGGCTGCCTTGTTTGCAAGATTTACAACATGGTTCTTCATGGTTAGTTTGGAGTCAAATTTCACCCCAAGGATATCAACTTCTTCTCCAGGTGCCAACATCCTCCCATTCATCCTTACTACTGCGCCAGCATTACCATCATGGTGCCTAGAGACGATCATCATTTGCGTTTTCTCAGGTGCAAATGTTACTTGCCATCTATTTCCCCAAGCTGATATAGCTCTCAGCTGGTGATTGATGTAGCTTAGAGCAGCTGGCATTTCTTCTCTTGGATAAGTGAATGTCAGTGTACAGTCGTCTGCATATGCATGTGATTCTGGGATGAGATGAAGAAGGTCGTTGAAGTAGACATTCCATAACAGTGGACCCAGCACGCTTCCTTGTGGAACGCTTGCCCCAATAGGATGCCTTGCCTCTCTCTCTCTCTCTCTCTCTCTCTCTCTCTCTCTCTCTCTCTCTCTCTCTCTCTCTCTCTCTCTCTCTCTCTCTCTCTCTCTCTCTCTCTCTTTCTCTTTCTTTCTTTCTCTCTCTCTCTTAAAGGCAACTTAGAGCCACGTAAGTTCCCCCGTCTTCTAATAACATGTTCATATTCCACTATAATCTACCTTGTCTATAATTACTATCGCATTTACTTCGTCTGTTTCGTAAGGTGAAGTCCAGGATCTTTACTTAATTCATGGTATAACTTAACAAATATTTGAGGACAATTGTATTGTAGAGGTGTGAGCATTGCTCACACCTCTACAACACTAACAGAGCACTGTCATCAGCATACAGTAGGATGGGCATGTCATTTATATAACATAGGAATATTAAGGGACCCAGAATACTACCTTGGGGAACTCCACATGCTATCAACAGAGGTTCTGATTCTGTTTTGTTGATTTTGACAATTTGTCTCCTTACATAGTATATTGTGGTTGACAGTATCGAAGGTCTTTCGCAAGTCTAAGGTTACAATACCTATGAGGTTCCTTATCGACATTTGAGTTCTCAGGTAAGCCATCAGATTAATTAGGAAGGTGTCAGTTGAGTAAGATCTTCTAAAGCCTGATTGATAACTATAGAGAATGTTGTTATCATTAAGGTACTTAACTACTTGATAGTACACAGCCCTCTCTAGAATTTTGGATATTACACTGAGCCTATAGTTGCTGGCCTATAGTTGCTGACATCAGACCTACTATTTTTCTTGAAGATAGGAGTAACTCTGGCCTCCTTGAACCCCTCTGGTACGGTATTAGTGGTGATGGAGAATTGAGGATTAACAGTTCAGAAGCACCATCTTTTAGGAACTTAGACAGGATGCTATCCGGGCCAGTGCTCTTAGTTGGGTTTAACCTGCTTAGTTCTTTTTGTACGAAGTCCTGAGATACACTTACTAGTTGACAACTGTTTGGAGTTACCCCTTTATTGGTATAGTATGTTTTAAGCTTATCAGAGTCTGTGTTAAAGGTATTTGATGCAGCTGGTAGTTTACTTACTAGTGTTGATGTGACATGTGTAATATTATCCTTAGTACTATATTGGGTACAATCCTGGGCACTATTCTGAGCACTATCCTGGGTACCATCCTGGGCGCTATTCTGAGCACTATCCTGGGTACCATCCTGGACACTATTTGAGCACTATCCTGGGTACCATCCTTGACACTATTCTGAGCATATCTTGGGTACCATCCTGGACACTATTCTGAGCACTATCCTGGGTACCATCCTGGACATTATTCTGAGCACCATCCTGGGTACCATCCTGAACACTATTCTGAGCACTATCCTGGGTACCATCCTGAACACTATTCTGAGCACTATCCTGGGTACCATCCTGGGCGCTATTCTGAGCACTATCCTGGGTACCATCCTGAACACTATTCTGAGCACTATCCTGGGTACCATCCTGAACACTATTCTGAGCACTATCCTGGGTACCATCCTGAACACTATTCTGAGCACTATCCTGGGTACCATCCTGGACGTAAGACGCATCAAACTCTAAATACTGGAGTCGTTCTGAAGAAGTAAACTCAGACATATTATGTGATTAAACACACAAAATTGGCAGATGTTCCATTATACATTTGTATTTCACTCTCCTCCGTCGTAGAAGTAAGAGGCTCAGCCACTGAGGATTTTGCAAGTTATCCCAGTTATTCTAGGATGCTGGGAATGAGATCAGCACCTCTGATCGTGGGTCACCTGAACATGCCAGTTGTTCATAGAATCTTGGCCTGGTTACCGTGCACCAGCTTTGAACATTTGAAGCCGATCAGATGAAATCTTCTCGTGTTATAAGAGAAATTAAAACGGCAGACTGGAAGTCATTGCTGAGCCAGGCAACACTCTCCTCTCTCTGTCTTCCTCAGTGTGAGGTACAGTAGAAATCCTGAGCTCTTCCCCAGGGTGAGGCTACTCAAGGTTATTAATAAATACTATGACAGAAATGATGCTGTGTATTTTATATGTTGATTCTTAAGTCACTAGGTTAGTTAATATTTGTCAGGAAACAGGACAAGTGTTTCCTGAAGGGGTCTTAGTTATATTATGACACGTCGCTGGAACTTTTGGTCATGTGACTGAGGCCATGATTTTTTAAAGGGTGGATGGGTAGTCCACCCTTTAAAAAAATTCTGGTTATCTTCTTAGGTCACCGAACTATCAGTAACTTTTGTTTTAGTGATGTGTGGAAGTCAAAAATAATCACATAGTCGAGTGTTAGTTTCCATGATGAATTTCTTCCCTCCAGAGAGCGCTCGACGTCGAGCTTAGTAATTCTGGTGTTGCCCTTGTTACACGAGGTCTCCCGTGTCCTTGTGTGGTGTTCTGAAGATAACATGTTGAAGGAGGTGGGAGAGACTGGCTTTTGAGGGTCGAGATATTTAAGAAAGGTTTGTGTTCTCACATCGAGACCTATTCTCCTCTTGACGTTTGACCGTCAGCACAGACATGCAAGACGCTTGTGTCGACGTAAGGAGATGGGTAAACCAGATGTATCTTGTGAGGACACACAGAAGGGTGCGGCTTTCACGGGTATCATCCAGCGTCAGGGGATGCGATAGTAGCTTATTTGAGAAGCAGTTTTTTTTGTACATTCGTGAGAGTGAGCTTTGCCGGGGCCAGAAATCACTCTCCTAGTTTCTCTACCCTGGGAAGTCGTATACATGCCTCTGTGTTTGCTCTGTATGTTCCATCAACAGTCAGCTCGGCTGACATCTTGCTACTCAGGGCTTCTGCAACTTCTACGCTTCAGGTTCTTCCGTATGTACTCACACTGAAAGTCTGTTGTTACTTTCGTCGCTCCGTCCTCTGGGTCCATCCCACAGAAACTGTGTTTCACCAGGAAGTTCCTAGTTTCTCTCCCCCTCACAGAGTGAAGCTTTCAACGCCTTGTGATCCCGTAGGCACTTACTGTGTCGCGTCCTGCCAGTAGTACGGTGAGTGGCACCAGTTACTGTTTAGTCGGCATCATCTGTAGATCTGACCTCTGCCGCTATGTCACCTTTAGGCTAGCATTAGCAGGGTGGTTCACTTAAAGAGGTGTAACAGAATCAATGAAAACCCTCCTACTCCTGAATCCCTGAAGCCTCGTCAGTCTAGAACTTCCAGGCTTTCCAGAGTGTTAACAAGCACCTAGTGTTTGATGACCCTGGAAATGACCCTGACCAGGGAACTCACTCACCCCACTACAAGTAGAACTTTACGACAGTGAAAATGCTGTGAGTTAAGAGTAAACTACCAACAGCTTTAACTGCTCAGTGACATTTCCCAAATTGCACTGTACTTGCCTGCCAGAGACGCTGGGGGGGGGGGGGTCAGAGCAATTTCCTCTTAACAAGAAAACTGCAGTGGCACCATCTCACTGATGTTTCTACCACCAGCCTGAGTCTCGCAAGCGATTGGACGAGTTGCAGAGAGAAACGTCGTTTCAAATTAAACTTGTCTAACACATTTCTTTCGTTCACTATCACCTCTAGTACATCTAGATCTCCTCTAGATTGGAAAGGAGATGCAATACGTGCACTGTATATTTGTCTAAGAGTTGTAGATCGTGAGCTTTAGCCGATCCTTATTGTCTTCGCTCTATCATTACATAAATACCGGGGAGGCGGCCCCAAACATCGTCATGCTCAAATATACATATTCTGCCAGAGATATTGCTATCTGCTCTACTGGTGTCATGTTGAAGCTCTCGAGGGAGGTGCTTGATAGTCATGCCAACTAACATTTCTTTGTCTGGCGTCATGCAGCAGGAGGTCTACCCACCACAGTCCTCATTGGCCTCAGTTTAAGGCTATTACCGAATTTGACTTACAAGAAGTATACAGCTGTACTAGTGGCCATGACACAGGTCGACTGACGCCTGTGCATCGTACCAGGATCCATCAAGATTGATGGGCTGAACACATCGACTCCAAGCTGAGGGACTGATTGCTTTCAAATTCATCTTCCACTAATCTTTTCTGTATTTGACTGAAGAAGCCACTGGCTGGCGAAACATTTCCAGAATGAAGATACCCAAATGTTGCCTCTGTTTCTTACATTGCAAAGCTCCTGACGACGCACGAGAGTGTGAAAGATCTAGAGTTAAAGAATATAAGATATTACAAGTACGATGAAGCTTCGTAGTCAAGAAGTACTGTTCTCTCATTGTATCATTATCTACAAAAATAATACAGAAATTTTATCTACAAGATACACAAGTATTATCTACAGCAGTTGCAATACTCTTCAGTAGCTCACTTCAGGGAGACACCTTTGTAGTGTTGCAACAGCCAGAACAACAGTAACACTTCTCCTGACAGCAGGTCAAGCCAGTGTGCAGTGTGTGTTGCAACAGCCAGAACAACAGCAACACTTCTCCTGACAGCAGGTCAAGCCAGTGTGCAGTGTGTGTTGCAACAGCCAGAACAACAGTAACACTTCTCCTGACAGCAGGTCAAGCCAGTGTGTAGTGTGTGTTGCAACAGCCAGAACAACAGTAACACTCCTCCTGACAGCAGGTCAAGCCAGTGTGCAGTGTGTGTTGCAACAGCCAGAACAACAGCAACACTTCTCCTGACAGCAGGTCAAGCCAGTGTGCAGTGTGTGTTGCAAAGCCAGAACAACAGCAACACTCCTCCTGACAGCAGGTCAAGCCAGTGTGCAGTGTGTGTTGCAACAGCCAGAACAACAGTAACACTTCTCCTGACAGCAGGTCAAGCCAGTGTGTAGTGTGTGTTGCAACAGCCAGAACAACAGTAACACTTCTCCTAACAGCAGGTCAAGCCAGTGTGCAGTGTGTGTTGCAACAGCCAGAACAATAGTAACACTTCTCCTGACAACAGGTCAAGCCAGTGTGCAGTGTGTTGCAACAGCCAGAACAACAGTAACACTTCTCCTGACAGCAGGTCAAGCCAGTGTGCAGTGTGTGTTGCAACAGCCAGAACAATAGTAACACTTCTCCTGACAGCAGGTCAAGCCAGTGTGCAGTGTGTTGCAACAGCCAGAACAACAGTAACACTTCTCCTAACAGCAGGTCAAGCCAGTGTGCAGTGTGTTGCAACAGCCAGAACAACAGCAACACTTCTCCTAACAGCAGGTCAAGCCAGTGTGCAGTGTGTTGCAACAGCCAGAACAACAGTAACACTTCTCCTGACAGCAGGTCAAGCCAGTGTGCAGTGTGTTGCAACAGCCAGAACAACAGTAACACTTCTCCTAACAGCAGGTCAAGCCAGTGTGTAGTGTGTTGCAACAGCCAGAACAACAGTAACACTTCTCCTGACAGCAGGTCAAGCCAGTGTGCAGTGTGTTGCAACAGCCAGAACAACAGTAACACTTCTCCTGACAGCAGGTCAAGCCAGTGTGCAGTGTGTTGCAACAGCCAGAACAACAGTAACACTTCTCCTGACAGCAGGTCAAGCCAGTGTGCAGTGTGTGTTGCAACAGCCAGAACAACAGCAACACTTCTCCTAACAGCAGGTCAAGCCAGTGTGCAGTGTGTGTTGCAACAGCCAGAACAACAGCAACACTTCTCCTGACAGCAGGTCAAGCCAGTGTGCAGTGTGTTGCAACAGCCAGAACAACAGCAACACTTCTCCTGACAGCAGGTCAAGCCAGTGTGCAGTGTGTGTTGCAACAGCCAGAACAACAGCAACACTTCTCCTAACAGCAGGTCAAGCCAGTGTGCAGTGTGTGTTGCAACAGCCAGAACAACAGCAACACTTCTCCTGACAGCAGGTCAAGCCAGTGTGCAGTGTGTTGCAACAGCCAGAACAACAGCAACACTTCTCCTGACAGCAGGTCAAGCCAGTGTGCAGTGTGTTGCAACAGCCAGAACAACAGCAACACTTCTCCTGACAGCAGGTCAAGCCAGTGTGCAGTGTGTTGCAACAGCCAGAACAACAGCAACACTCCTCCTGACAGCAGGTCAAGCCAGTGTGCAGTGTGTTGCAACAGCCAGAACAACAGTAACACTTCTCCTGACAACAGGTCAAGCCAGTGTGCAGTGTGTTGCAACAGCCAGAACAACAGTAACACTTCTCCTGACAACAGGTCAAGCCAGTGTGCAGTGTGTGTTGCAACAGCCAGAACAACAGCAACACTTCTCCTGACAGCAGGTCAAGCCAGTGTGCAGTGTGTTGCAACAGCCAGAACAACAGCAACACTCCTCCTAACAGCAGGTCAAGCCAGTGTTGACAGCTGCAGTTAAACGTATAATTTACCAAAGCTATGGTAAACATGATTGGTTAATTAATCTCTAAATTAACCACAACACAGTGGAGTTACTTCCTGCTTATTTAGATTCACAGTAAAAACACTGATGCAATAATCGGCAACAAGAGATGCAAGATGCAACACAACCACAGAGAGGGAGTTCAATGTTAGCTCTAGGCCTTTCGTGTTGCAATCAATACATCAGCAGCTTGCAATGTTGCAGAGACAAGGTGGGAATGTGTCTTCCACGGGAGAGCCAGTCACATGAACCGACCTTCCTGGATTTCCAGCTCTATATCTGCAACATTGCAAGCTCCTGATATGTTGATTGCAACACGAAAGGCCTAGAGCTAACATTGAACTCCCTCTCTGTGGTTGTGTTGCATACATACTGATGTTGCCAGTAATAAAATTCCTGGAGTCAGTTTATGCAGAACTTGAGTCGTCTGAGTTAAATTGTTGATGTAGTGACTATAATGTTGATGTAGTGACTATAATGTTGATGTAGTGACTATAATGTTGATGTAGTGACTATAATGTTGATGTAGTGACTATAATGTTGATGTAGTGACTATAATGTTGATGTAGTGACTATAATGTTGATGTAGTGACTATAATGTTGATAGATGGTTCAGAGAACCGACATGTTGATAAATTAGACACATGTGCAACACTTGGGTACCTTTATTGAGGAAACGTTTCGCCACACAGTGGCTTCATCAGTCCATACAAAGGAGAATGGTGAAGGACAGCAGGAGTTTGATATAATCAGTCCCTCAACCTGAGATGAGGGACTGATTGCCTCAAACCTCTGTTCTTCACCATTCTCCTTTGTTTGGACTGATGAAGCCACTGTGTGGCGAAACGTTTCCTCAATAAAGGTACCCAAGTGTTGCACATGTGTCTAATTTATCAGTGGCTATAATATTCTCGACACATGTGAACATTACTGACTCAGAGGACACACAGACAGTTGACTCAAATAAGAACATAAGAAAGAAGGAACACTGCAACAGGCCTACTGACCCATTCAGAGCAGGTCCATGTGTTACCCCCCCCCCGGATTAGACCAATGACCCACCCCCCGGATTATCCCAGTGACCCACCCAGTCTGGTCACCTCCACTCGAGAATGGAGCACGGTACCAGACCCAGCAGCACAAGCTAGTCAGGTTCAACTCACACCCACTCATGTATTTATCTAACCTTTTTTAAAACTACACAACGTTTTAGCCTCAATAACTGTACTCGAGAGTTTGTTCCACTCATCCACAACTCTATTACCAAACCAGTACTTTCCTATATCCTTCCTGAATCTGAATTTTTTCCAACTTGAAACCATTGCTGCGAGTCCTGTCTTGGCTGGAAATTTTCAGCACGCTATTTACATCCCCTTTATTTATTCCTGTTTTAACAGACAGACAGACAGACAGACAGACAGACAGCAGCAGCAGCAGCAGCAGCAGCAGCAGCAGCAGCACACAATGTATCTTCCTCAGCCAGGCCATCAACTAAGCATCCTGCAGTGTAGCAATCTCTGTCTCCCGCTGCATCACTGACACACAGCGTCACACCTCTTTTGATTACACAACCTGTATCATAGAACGGGTTGGGGGGGGGATCGAACCCATGGCAAACGAGTGCTACAACTCACAGGCCAGTGCGCTAACCACTCAGCAATGGGGTCAAGCCCCATCCAGGCAGTAATTTATTTACAGTCAGGTTATTATAATTTCCAGAGGTCACAGCCTACAACTACATCCTCCCTTGACCTCTGACCTTCCCCAGACTACAAACTCGACGCTTAATGAACTAAAACAGGAAAAATTATATCTAACTACTCGTTAAAACACTACCTAGATACCTGGAGTACACTTGAGGTATACTTGAGGTATACCTGGGGTATACCTGGGGTATACCTGGAGAGGGGTATCAGGGGTCAATGCCCCACGGCTCGGTCTGAGACCAGGCAATGAACTGCGTAGGCATTTCAAGCTTCAAAATTAATAAATCCGATGCAGGTAAAAAAGTTGAGATCAAGCTCCTGGGTCTGCTGGTGGATAATCATTTAAAATTCATTGCAGGTGTCCAGCTGACATGTAACAAAAAGTGTGGCCACTGAATATTAAAAATATTTGTTATAGAATATATATACTGTGACTGACCTATATCTTACCTGTGTAGCTTGTGTCTGGTGTACCTGTGTAGCTTGTGTCTGGTGTACCTGTGTAGCTTGTGTCTGGTGTACCTGTGTAGCTTGTGTCTGGTGTACCTGTGTACCTTGTGTCTGGTGAACCTGTGTACCTTGTGTCTGGTGTACCTGTGTACCTTGTGTCTGGTGTACCTGTGTACCTTGTGTCTGGTGTACCCGTGTAGCTTGTGTCTGGTGTACCCGTGTAGCTTGTGTCTGGTGTACCTGTGTAGCTTGTGTCTGGTGTACCTGTGTAGCTTGGGTCTGGTGTACCTGTGTAGCTTGTGTCTGGTGTACCTGTGTAGCTTGTGTCTGGTGTACCTGTGTAGCTTGGGTCTGGTGTACCTGTGTAGCTTGTGTCTGGTGTACCTGTGTAGCTTGTGTCTGGTGTACCTGTGTAGCTTGTGTCTGGTGTACCTGTGTAGCTTGTGTCTGGTGTACCTGTGTAGCTTGTGTCTGGTGTACCTGTGTAGCTTGTGTCTGGTGTACCTGTGTAGCTTGTGTCTGGTGTACCTGTGTAGCTTGTGTCTGGTGTACCTGTGTAGCTTGTGTCTGGTGTACCTGTGTAGCTTGTGTCTGGTGTACCTGTGTAGCTTGTGTCTGGTGTACCTGTGTAGCTTGTGTCTGGTGTACCTGTGTAGCTTGTGTCTGGTGTACCTGTGTAGCTTGTGTCTGGTGTACCTGTGTAGCTTGTGTCTGGTGTACCTGTGTAGCTTGTGTCTGGTGTACCTGTGTAGCTTGTGTCTGGTGTACCTGTGTAGCTTGTGTCTGGTGTACCTGTGTAG
Source organism: Cherax quadricarinatus (assembly GCF_026875155.1). Lineage (NCBI taxonomy): Eukaryota > Metazoa > Arthropoda > Malacostraca > Decapoda > Parastacidae > Cherax > Cherax quadricarinatus. The sequence continues at coordinate 5,432,903 of NC_069456.1, forward strand.
CTTGTGTCTGGTGTACTGTGTAGCTTGTGTCTGGTGTACCTGTGTAGCTTGTGTCTGGTGTACCTGTGTAGCTTGTGTCTGGTGTACCTGTGTAGCTTGTGTCTGGTGTACCTGTGTAGCTTGTGTCTGGTGTACCTGTGTAGCTTGTGTCGGTGTACCTGTGTAGCTTGTGTCTGGTGTACCTGTGTAGCTTGTGTCTGGTGTACCTGTGTAGCTTGTGTCTGGTGTACCTGTGTAGCTTGTGTCTGGTGTACCTGTGTAGCTTGTGTCTGGTGTACCTGTGTAGCTTGTGTCTGGTGTACCTGTGTAGCTTGTGTCTGGTGTACCTGTGTAGCTTGTGTCTGGTGTTACCTGTGTAGCTTGTGTCTGGTGTACCTGTGTAGCTTGTGTCTGGTGTACCTGTGTAGCTTGTGTCTGGTGTACCTGTGTAGCTTGTGTCTGGTGTACCTGTGTAGCTTGTGTCTGGTGTTACCTGTGTAGCTTGTGTCTGGTGTACCTGTGTAGCTTGTGTCTGGTGTACCTGTGTACCTTGTGTCTGGTGTACCTGTGTACCTTGTGTCTGGTGTACCTGTGTACCTTGTGTCTGGTGTACCTGTGTAGCTTGTGTCTGGTGTACCTGTGTAGCTTGTGTCTGGTGTACCTGTGTAGCTTGTGTCTGGTGTACCTGTGTAGCTTGTGTCTGGTGTACCTGTGTAGCTTGTGTCTGGTGTACCTGTGTAGCTTGTGTCTGGTGTACCTGTGTAGCTTGTGTCTGGTGTACCTGTGTAGCTTGTGTCTGGTGTACCTGTGTAGCTTGTGTCTGGTGTAACTGTGTAGCTTGTGTCTGGTGTACCTGTGTAGCTTGTGTCTGGTGTACCTGTGTAGCTTGTGTCTGGTGTACCTGTGTAGCTTGGTTGTTGTCTGGTGTACCTGTGTAGCTTGTGTCTGGTGTACCTGTGTAGCTTGTGTCTGTGTACCTGTGTAGCTTGTGTCTGGTGTACCTGTGTAGCTTGTGTCTGGTGTACCTGTGTAGCTTGTGTCTGGTGTACCTGTGTAGCTTGTGTCTGGTGTACCTGTGTAGCTTGTGTCTGGTGTACCTGTGTAAGCTTGTGTCTGGTGTACCTGTGTAGCTTGTGTCTGGTGTACCTGTGTAGCTTGTGTCTGGTGTACCTGTGTAGCTTGTGTCTGGTGTACCTGTGTACCTTGTGTCTGGTGTACCCGTGTACCTTGTGTCTGGTGTACCTGTGTAGCTTGTGTCTGGTGTACCTGTGTAGCTTGTGTCTGGTGTACCTGTGTAGCTTGTGTCTGGTGTACCTGTGTAGCTTGTGTCTGGTGTACCTGTGTAGCTTGTGTCTGGTGTACCTGTGTAGCTTGTGTCTGGTGTACCTGTGTACCTTGTGTCTGGTGTACCCGTGTACCTTGTGTCTGGTGTACCCGTGTACCTTGTGTCTGGTGTACCTGTGTAGCTTGTGTCTGGTGTACCTGTGTTAGCTTGTGTCTGGTGTACCTGTTGTAGCTTGTGTCTGGTGTACCTGTGTAGCTTGTTGTCTGGTGTACCTGTGTAGCTTGTGTCTGGTGTACCTGTGTAGCTTGTGTCTGGTGTACCTGTGTAGCTTGTGTCTGGTGTACCTGTGTACCTTGTGTCTGGTGTACCTGTGTAGCTTGTGTCTGGTGTACCTGTGTAGCTTGTGTCTGGTGTACCTGTGTAGCTTGTGTCTGTGTACCTGTGTAGCTTGTGTCTGGTGTACCTGTGTAGCTTGTGTCTGGTGTACCTGTGTACCTTGTGTCTGGTGTACCTGTGTACCTTGTGTCTGGTGTACCTGTGTAGCTTGTGTCTGGTGTACCTGTGTAGCTTGTGTCTGGTGTACCTGTGTAGCTTGTGTCTGGTGTACCTGTGTAGCTTGTGTCTGTGTACCTGTGTACCTTGTGTCTGGTGTACCTGTGTACCTTGTGTCTGGTGTACCTGTGTAGCTTGTGTCTGGTGTACCTGTGTAGCTTGTGTCTGGTGTACCTGTGTACCTTGTGTCTGGTGAACCTGTGTACCTTGTGTCTGGTGTACCTGTGTACCTTGTGTCTGGTGTACCTGTGTACCTTGTGTCTGGTGTACCTGTGTACCTTGTGTCTGGTGTACCCGTGTAGCTTGTGTCTGGTGTACCTGTGTACCTTGTGTCTGGTGAACCTGTGTACCTTGTGTCTGGTGTACCTGTGTACCTTGTGTCTGGTGTACCTGTGTACCTTGTGTCTGGTGTACCCGTGTAGCTTGTGTCTGGTGTACCTGTGTACCTTGTGTCTGGTGAACCTGTGTACCTTGTGTCTGGTGTACCTGTGTACCTTGTGTCTGGTGTACCTGTGTACCTTGTGTCTGGTGTACCGGTGTAGCTTGTGTCTGGTGTACCTGTGCACCTTGTGTCTGGTGTACCTGTGTACCTTGTGTCTGGTGTACCTGTGTACCTTGTGTCTGGTGTACCTGTGTACCTTGTGTCTGGTGTACCTGTGTACCTTGTGTCTGGTGTACCTGTGTACCTTGTGTCTGGGGTACCTGTGTACCTTGTGTCTGGTGTACCTGTGTACCTTGTGTCTGGTGTACCCGTGTACCTTGTGTCTGGTGTACCTGTGTACCTTGTGTCTGGTGTACTGTGTACCTTGTGTCTGGTGTACCTGTGTACCTTGTGTCTGGTGTACCTGGTGTACTTGTGTCTGGTGTACCTGTGTACCTTGTGTCTGGTGAACCTGTGTACCTTGTGTCTGGTGTACCTGTGTACCTTGTGTCTGGTGTACCTGTGTACCTTGTGTCTGGTGTACCTGTGTACCTTGTGTCTGGGGTACCTGTGTACCTTGTGTCTGGGGTACCTGTGTACCTTGTGTCTGGGGTACCTGTGTACCTTGTGTCTGGTGTACCCGTGTACCTTGTGTCTGGTGTACCTGTGTACCTTGTGTCTGGTGTACCTGTGTACCTTGTGTCTGGTGTACCTGTGTACCTTGTGTCTGGTGTACCTGTGTACCTTGTGTCTGGTGTACCCTGTGTACCTGTGTCTGGTGTACCTGTGTACCTTGTGTCTGGTGTACCTGTGTACCTTGTGTCTGGTGTACCTGTGTACCTTGTGTCTGGTGTACCTGTGTACCTTGTGTCTGGTGAACCTGTGTACCTTGTGTCTGGTGTACCTGTGTACCTTGTGTCTGGTGTACCTGTGTACCTTGTGTCTGGTGTACCCGTGTAGCTTGTGTCTGGTGTACCTGTGTACCTTGTGTCTGGTGTACCTGTGTACCTTGTGTCTGGTGTACCTGTGTACCTTGTGTCTGGTGTACCTGCGTACCTTGTGTCTGGTGTACCTGCGTACCTTGTGTCTGGTGTACCTGCGTACCTTGTGTCTGGTGTACCCGTGTAGCTTGTGTCTGGGGTACCTGTGTACCTTGTGTCTGGTGTACCTCTGTACCTTGTGTCTGGTGTACCTGCGTACCTTGTGTCTGGTGTACCTGCGTACCTTGTGTCTGGTGTACCTGCGTACCTTGTGTCTTGTGTACCCGTGTACCTTGTGTCTGGTGTACCCGTGTACCTTGTGTCTGGTGTACCTGTGTACCTTGTGTCTGGTGTACCTGTGTACCTTGTGTCTGGTGTACCCGTGTACCTTGTGTCTGGTGTACCCGTGTACCTTGTGTCTGGTGTACCCGTGTACCTTGTGTCTGGTGTACCCGTGTACCTTGTGTCTGGTATACCTGTGTACCTTGTGTCTGGTGTACCTGTGTACCTTGTGTCTGGTGTACCTGTGTACCTTGTGTCTGGTGAACCTCTAACAATAAAGTTTCTCTGGACAGATCCACCTCGACTTCCTGCAACACTGCAAACTCCTGACGTGTTAATTGGAACACAAAAGGCCAAGAGCTATCATTCAACTCCCTCGGTAGTTGTTTTGTATATGTTATGAAATTCAATCATAATATTTCCTAATTTGCTTTTCAATATATCTTAAAGTTACGATGTTAACATTAAAATCTTCAATTAACGAGTCAATTTTAACCAAAGTCTGAAATACAGCGTTAATATTTTTATTTATGAGAATTATACATTAGCATTACGTAATGTTAGGATTTGTACCTTCCTGAACTGTCAAACTATGTATAACTATGGATTACTATGTATAATTATATATAACTGTGTATAACTATGGATAACTATATTGCATAACCATGGATAGCTATGATTCATCTATGGGGAAAAATGTATAACTATGGATATCCATGTTAGCTAGGTATAATTAAGGTTATGCATAAATCTGGCTAATTATACATAACCATGAGTAAGAATGAATAATCAGGGGATTTATCTTATAAGAGGCATCATACGTTGTTAACCTGCTGTAACTGTATTTATCAGGGGATTAACTTGAGGAGTTGTCACAGGAATGACGTCAAGCAACACTGGTCCATGTATGACCACAGAGTACTAACATTAAACAACACTGGTCCATGTATGACCACAGAGTGCTAACACCAAACACTGGTCCATGTATGACCACAGAGTACTAACACCAAACACTGGTCCATGTATGACCACAGAGTACTAACACCAAACACTGGTCCATGTATGACCACAGAGTACTAACACCAAACACTGGTCCATGTATGACCACAGAGTACTAACACCAAACACTGGTCCATGTATGACCACAGAGTACTAACACCAAACACTGGTCCATGTATGACCACAGAGTACTAACACCAAACACTGGTCCATGTATGACCACAGAGTACTAACACCAAACACTGGTCCATGTATGACCACAGAGTACTAACACCAAACACTGGTCCATGTATGACCACAGAGTACTAACACCAAACACTGGTCCATGTATGACCACAGAGTACTAAACACCAAACACTGGTCCATGTATGACCACAGAGTACTAACACCAAAACACTGGTCCATGTATGACCACAGAGTACTAACACCAAACACTGGTCCATGTATGACCACAGAGTACTAACACCAAACACTGGTCCATGTATGACCACAGAGTACTAACACCAAACACTGGTCCATGTATGACCACAGAGTACTAACACCAAACACTGGTCCATGTATGACCACAGAGTATTAACACCAAACACTGGTCCATGTATGACCACAGAGTACTAACAGCAAAAACTGGTCCATGTATGACCACAGAGTACTAACAACAAACGCTGGTCCATGTATGACCACAGAGTACTAACACCAAATACTGGTCCATGTATGACCACAGAGTACTAACACCAAACACTGGTCCATGTATGACCACAGAGTACTAACACCAAACACTGGTCTATGTATGACCACAGAGTACTAACAGCAAAAACTGGTCCATGTATGACCACTGAGTACTAACACCAAACACTGGTCCATGTATGACCACTGAGTACTAACACCAAACACTGGTCCATGTATGACCACAGAGTACTAACACCAAACACTGGTCCATGTATGACCACAGAGTACTAACACCAAACACTGGTCCATGTACGACCACAGAGTACTAACAGCAAACACTGGTCCATGTATGACCACAGAGTACTAACACCAAACACTGGTCCATGTATGACCACAGAGTACTAACACCAAACACTGGTCCATGTATGACCAAAAAGTACTAACACCAAACACTGGTCCATGTATGACCACAGAGTACTAACACCAAACACTGGTCCATGTATGACCAAAAAGTACTAACACCAAACACTGGTCCATGTATGACCACAGAGTACTAACACCAAACACTGGTCCATGTATGACCACAGAGTACTAACACCAAACACTGGTCCATGTATGACCACAGAGTACTAACACCAAACACTGGTCCATGTATGACCACAGAGTGCTAACTCCAAACACTGGTCCATGTATGACCACAGAGTACCAACATCAAACACTGGTTCATGTATGACCACAGAGTACTAACATCAAGCAACACTGGTCCATGTATGACCACAGAGTACTAACACCAAACACTTGTCCATGTATGACCACAGAGTACTAACACCAAACACTGGTCCATGTATGACCACAGAGTACTAACACCAAACACTGGTCCATATATGACCACAGAGTACTAACACCAAACACTGGTCCATGCATGACCAAAAAGTACTAACACCAAACACTGGTCCATGTATGACCACAGAGTACTAACACCAAACACTGGTCCATGTATGACCAAAAAGTACTAACACCAAACACTGGTCCATGTATGACCACAGAGTACTAACACCAAACACTGGTCCATGTATGACCACAGAGTACTAACACCAAACACTGGTCCATGTATGACCACAGAGTACTAACACCAAACACTGGTCCATGTATGACCACAGAGTACTAACACCAAACACTGGTCCATGTATGACCACAGAGTACTAACACCAAACACTGGTCCATGTATGACCACAGAGTGCTAACTCCAAACACTGGTCCATGTATGACCACAGAGTACCAACATCAAACACTGGTTCATGTATGACCACAGAGTACTAACATCAAGCAACACTGGTCCATGTATGACCACAGAGTACTAACACCAAACACTGGTCCATGTATGACCACAGAGTACTAACACCAAACACTGGTCCATGTATGACCACAGAGTACTAACACCAAACACTGGTCCATGTATGACCTCAGAGTACTAACACCAAACACTGGTCCATGTATGACCACAGAGTACTAACACCAAACACTGGTCCATGTATGACCACAGAGTACTAACACCAAACACTGGTCCATATATGACCACAGAGTACTAACACCAAACACTGGTCCATATATGACCACAGAGTACTAACACCAAACACTGGTCCATGTATGATCACAGAGTACTAACACCAAACACTGGTCCATGTATGACCACAGAGTACTAACACCAAACACTGGTCCATGTATGACCACAGAGTACTAACACCAAACACTGGTCCATATATGACCACAGAGTACTAACACCAAACACTGGTCCATGTATGACCACAGAGTACTAACACCAAACACTGGTCCATGTATGACCACTCACACTACCAGTGTTATAAAGCACTAGCACGGCTCCTCCGTCCTGGTCTCACTGGCGTTCATAAATCTCGATAAGAAAGACACACAGTTTAACCCACCAGCGGACTCAAAAAAATTAATGAAAAAGTCAGCAAATAACTTTTTTACAGATCAAGTCAAAAGAGAGATTGATAACAGAGAGAAAACGGGATCTCTGTTGTCAATAACAGGAGAGGGAGAGGAGAGAGAGAGAGAGAGAGAGAGAAACTTCAATGTACGCAAGAAGCATAGTTTTAGTTGCAGCTCGAAACCCTCAAGGGGCTCAGGCGCTGCAGCTCAATTTGTTTAAGAGACCCAGGAGGTAGATGTCAACTGTTCCAGAATGCGATATCTATATAGACGTCTCCAGAGAATACTAGAGGGTCACCTTAGTGACCTCCCTCCAGCGTCTAGCATGTTGTGGTGTTGTAACTCGGTCACAATATTCTAGTCAAGTTATCATTTAAAATTAACAAGTTTCAATAACACTGAGATCACAACTGAACAATACAAACTAACTAAATACAAGTTGAGATCTTGAATAACAAAGTTGTCTTGGTGGTGATAATTATATTTCATGTAACTTGAATAATTAAGGAGAAGCTTCTATATAGTTCTTGGAGTATAACTTCGTGTACTTATATATCAAAGTTATTCTGTACATATAATCACATAGTGATAAGGGCACCATAGATAAAATGCTGTAGTACTCTTATGTACTGTCTGGTACATTGCTATGATGAGATGTACTCCTAAGCACAAGAGTAATGTGTGTGTGTGTGTGTGTGTGTGTGTGTGTGTGTGTGTGTGTGTGTGTGTGTGTGTGTGTGTGTGTGTGTGTGTGTGTGTGAGTACTCAGTAAGACTCGATTTAGATTTAAAAATATGAGTGACAAGTCCCTAAATAACCTAACTTGTGGACCATCGAGGCAATCAAACAGCTTGCTTGAACAATGTGATGACCCATTCACCAAACAATAATGCTGGAAGCAGCGGAGAACAGCACAGCGTCAGGCAGGGAGTCTAAGAGACTATCGACATTAACTATGGACCTTCAAAGATCCTACCCAAAACACATAAAACTCCCTTATTACTGAACCTGAGTTCAGCGATTCCAATTTTCCAACTATGACAATGTATAGATGCCAAAACAATGTAGGTCAAGAGTTGAACTTGGGACCAGAGATATAGTGTCTCCACTGCACACAACCTCTGAAAACGCCAAATATTGAAGTCTAAATAATGATCTGTAAACAGTTGCACAGAGTTACAAGTTGCATGTCCTGGCTCAGTAACACAGACACTCTACCAAAAATGGAGTCTCTTTCAGAGAGACAGAGAGACAGAGACAGAGAGAGAGAGAGAGAGAGAGAGAGAGAGAGAGAAGAGAGAGAGAGGAGAGAGGAGAGAGAGAGAGAGAGAGAGAGAGAAGAGAGAGAGAAGAGATGAGAGAGAGAGAGAGAGAGAGAGAGAGAGGAGGGAGAGAGAGAGAGAGAGAGATGAGGAGAGAGAGTGAAGGAGAGAGAGAGAGAGAGAGAGAAAAGAGAAGCATGACTGGCAGATCCAACGTCAAGTGACTGGTAGCAGCTCACCCCTGACACCAACTGTGAAACAAGTGGGTAGTAACTAGCAACACTGACAGCCAATTTCCACCAACGAGCACAATGATGTAGTTATATTCTATTTACATAAGTATTATGTATGTATTGTAAGTCAAATAATATAAAGCGTGAAACCTTCATTTTAGCTATTAATGAAAATAGCAATATAAAATTATATAAATAAAAAGGGTATACAATATTTACCGCATTCTTTCCCTGAGGTCACAATATCAACCCACCCAGGAGACCCAGAGCTTTAGCTTGCAGCTTAAGCCTCTGGCTTAGACACCTCAAAAAACCCAAGTGTTTCAGATCAACCCTCCACAGGACCAGGAGCTGGAAGCCATCTCACTCTAAACACCGAAGATATTTATGCAGTAATATTGTATAGAAGTGCCTGTGTATCATTGACCAACACATGTTCCATGGACCAACACATGTTCCATGGACCAACACATGTTCCATGGACCAACACATGTTCCATGGACCAACACATGTTCCATGGACCAACACATGTTCAAGAGAAACAAGCACTATGTCATCAGGTCTGGCTACTGAAGGTCGGCACCTGGACACTGTTGATACAAGTTCTGGAGTAGCAGCAGCAGCAGCAACAGCAGCAGAAATAACAGCCGGAGAAGCAGCAGGAGCAGCATTATTATTTACGGAGCACTTTGATAATCTACATCACTCAGTTGTTGTAGGCATAAAAAATGTATGAACACTTAAGGGGATTAAATTAATAAAAAACACAAAGTACTCAAAACATGACGGGGACTTAATTAAACATTTTGTTATAAAAGGTAAAGTTTAGTGAGGCGAGGGGCAGGGAGGGTCTCCGGCTCAGGTTTAAGACTAAGAAGGTAGGTAGAGGCCTTAACAAACACCATCACTGTCGTAGCAACGAGGAGTGTCAGCTACTTTGTAGGACGCAGGAGACTCAGGAGTACACTCGCCTGCCACTACCTCTGCACACAGATGTGGTAGTATTGATAATGGACGCACAGGTACGACAGCAGGTTCATTTGTCTACATGGTGTGACACGGTACACACTCGCTTGTTTGTCAGTTAAAAACTGGTCTGTGGAGCGGTGGTCATGGTAGCGGCGGCTTCATACACTTCCTTTCCAGCGAACTGCACAGATTCTGTGGAGAAATTTTCTCCAGGAGGGGGTATCAGTTCCTTTCAGCCCTTTCAGACCTCCCAGAAAGGGCAATGGTATCTTGCTTGCTTCTGCAACAACACTTTTAATTGAAAGCATATGACCGTGTGTCATGATCACGCTATATCTTTGCAAGAGACCAGTGTTGCAGATAGGTTGGGCTAATGAAAGACAATTCATCTTTTACCTTGGCAGGACAATTAGGGAAAATCCTGCAGCTGCTTTACCATGTTAAAGATAGCGTACAATGACGTCTATGGCCAGACAGCAAGAATCAAGTATTCTGTATTGCTTCCTGGGGAAAGTTTGGCAAGGAAAGGAAATATGCTTGACACTTCTGTGTATGGAAGAAGCCAGGGCAAGCTGGGGCAGCGGAAGGCTCCGCACGTGGGCAGATTGCCTTAGACCCTGCCAGGGGAAACATTAACGCCGTGATAATGAACAAAGAACAGTGATCCACGCGTTTTTGTGCATAAAGAACAATCCACAATCGTGGTATATTACGGAGAAGTGTGTGCAGCTTCCTGTAGTGACATTACTGTGAATTTAAAACGATTGAAAGACAAAGCAGTTTTCGTATATCGAGTTTTATTAAAAATATTTTTATGGATAGTGCACAGAAACTTTCTTCATCAAGTCAACGATACCTGTCAAAGGGCAGCCAACCCATACTCACACAAAAGAGCAAGGCAGGTTCGAATGATTGTTATGAGGGGACTGCACATTCTTGGTCGAAAGGGGGTTTCAAAACTCCTATAGTGGGCGTAAATTGGGGGCTTTGACCCCAACAAAGTGAGTATAAGGCCCTCGTCATATTCAGTTATTCAATAAAAAATATGACAAAAACCTTGGGGAATTATACTTAAAACCAATTTATTTACACACCAAGTGCGGTTGATCGTGGGGCTCAAAATGTTTGAAAGGGGCTGCAAAATGTTGAGTCGTCATAAAGCTAAGTCCCTTACAGTCCATTTTTTTTGGGTTTTTGCGTGTTTGACTAAAACCCCCCCAAATTTCGCCCTTAGACCTTAAAAGACACACTCTTTATACGTTTACATGTGGCTGGGGGGGGGGGAGATTGTAGCTGCAGAGAGCCCAACATCAAACTACTGCTTCACTGTAAGTAGAATCAAAAGGACGGGAAAAAACTGATGTAGAAAAAGGTTGAACCCAAAAACGCCTCAAATTTCCCACTGGAGCGGCTAAGAAAGGGGGAAGTTGGAAGGAGAATTAAATAAGTATAGGGAAAATTGTCACTGTGATCATTACTTACTACCCAAACCCAAATCGGGGGCTAGGGAGGAGGACAGATAGCTCTGCAAACGATAAGGTTTGTGTTTAGTCTAAATGGTAAAATATATAAGGGGCGTGGAGGTGAGGAAGACAAATTTATCTCTGGAAGAGTGCAGTGTGATCGCTGACAAAGGATGACGCAAAAAACACGATGGTTTAAGTAATGCTGAAGGGGGCTTTTTAAATACAAATAAAGGAACGTCAGGGTTTTAAAAAACAGAAAAAAATATACCCATTACAAATAGATCGTCGAAAAAACACGAAAGAAAATTTTTTGAATTTGGAACGTCGCTGAGCAACGAAAGTATGTTCTTGTTGCAGGATCCGCCAGGAAGGATACATAGTGAATGTAAAGGCACCTAACCAGAGGTAGGATCACCAACACTATTACGTAGTATTACGTGCAGGGGAAAAATGGAAAAAATATTTGGACGTCTGTCTGATTCCCTCCGCATATTTTCATATTCCACTGTCAAGGACCATTATGTTGAAGAAATAACAGAGTGGAGGTGCAGTGAGGTGGCCATGACTGGTGTGCTCATTGTAAGAAACATGTGAGGAGGAGTCTTCTGTTATGAAGCAGTGCCATTACTGCAAGCCAAGACGGTGTTAAAAGTATGATATAATTGACTAATAATTTGCCTATAGTTGAAGGCATGCTTATTGGGCTGTATAGTTGTTAAATATTGTGTAAGAATCACAGTCTACGAAGTCTCGTCGAACAACTGTGTGAGGGATGACTACAGTTCCTCGGCAGGAACTGGGTGTCGGTGGAATCATCAGGGTCATGATAACAGTGTGGACGTGTGTTAGGTTATTGGCTCATTTCTCATAACTGACTGTTAATGATTGTCTCGTTTTGCAATGAATGGAAACAGATATCTTGGCAGACATGAGACAAGGGGTTTAAAACGAGTGTGTGGTCGTTCAGCAGAGTCTAGTTGATCACTTGCTTGGGAAAATAATTGTGTTCGTTATTGTGTTTGGAAGAGTTCTGAAATTGAGAAATTACAAAGTTGTAATTATCTTGGTTTGTCGTCGGGGTTTGTTTATCGCGTCTGCATCAGTGTGTGTGTGTGTGTGTGTGTGTGTGTGTGTGTGTGTGTGTGTGTGTGTGTGTGTGTGTGTGTGGTGTGTGTGTGTGTGTGTGTGTGTGTTACTTTGCAGATGGCTTGGAGGCTGTCTCTTCTCTAGCATAGACTTCCTGTAAAGTCTCTACATCCTGAGTGAAGCCGATTCCATAGCCTAGGTCATGCAGGGGTCAGGAGTACTAAACACAGGCAGAACATCAGTCCGTGGTTTGGGCAACAAGCGGTTGTGCGAAAAACAATTCCGGGTTCTGAGGAAGGTCCGTGGTCATGCCGAGATCTGGTAAGGGGCCATACTTATCAGGGATCAGAGAAATTTAATCTCACTTTGATTGATGCATTAAAAACGAGAGGAGAGAACCCAGAGGATGAACGTCGATGAAGCTTGGTGTGTCAGGCACTGTTGGCGTTCCCAGGAAGCTTTCCTCAACCTTACCCGGCATACCGGGATGGTACCTCCAGAACTGACCAAATTAGGACTTAGGAAAAACGCTTCATTACACTGAGCACTGATTGTGAAGCATTTTTTAATTAATAAGATATATGGACGATCAGAAACGCCAGGAGTCGCACACTTTCGCCTACAAACCGCAGATTTGCAGACGACCTCCAGAAATATCTCAGTTACCCATGGACACGCGAGGTCGTCCTCCAGATAAACCCAAGGTAATCCTAGCCCCATTTCACGGCAGCAATAGTACTGAAGCCTGCACTAGGGTAGGTAATGGGTCGGGGTGAACCTAGGTTCCGTCCGTGGGAGGGAGCGAGAGGTTCAATTGTACAGAGCTGACCACTGTTTAAGACCAAGCTTCACTCTGGACACAGCTTTATCAAGTCACAAGAAGTAATGTAAGCTGATGCAACAATACACAGAGTCACAATACCATGACTGGAACAATACCGTGACTGGAACAATACACAAATAACCTGCACTTACGACACAAACTTATGATATTTCGGTCCAACTTGAACTAGTGATTGGTCCAAGTTTGGCCGAAATGTCGGCTTAAGGTTCGTTCTCCTCTGTGGGGTTTTTTTGTGTATTGTGTCACAGTACTGTGACGTTTTTGCTCTTCGTAAGGCAGCATGTCAGTGTCAGGCGTGACTGATGTCAGCAAGTGTCGTGCGTGACTGATGTCAGCAAGTATCAGCACAACCTCTTCGTGTTCACCTGTGTAAGAGAAGTTTAGCTGGTGGCTTGCTGATGCTGAATGATTTATTCTGTTCGTGGTTCCGTAGGTGTTCATGACTGATTCAGAATGTCTTCTACCCTGAGGTCTGTCTTATGACTGGGATCTGTACGTGTGTGTGTGTGTGTGTGTGTGTGTGTGTGTGTGTGTGGGGTGGTGTGTGTACTCACCCCTATTTGTATCCCCTATTTGTGGTTGCAGGGGTCGTGTCACAGCTCCTGGCCCCGCCTCTTCGCTGATTGCTACTAGGTCCTCTCTCTCCCTGCCCCATGAGCTCTATCATACCTCGCCTTAAAACTATGTATGGTTCCCGCCTCCACCACATCACTTTCTACGCTATTCCACGGCCTGACTACTATGACTGAAGAATATTCCTAACATCCTTTGATCATCGAGTTTTCAACTCCAATTGTGACCTCTTGTGTCTGTGTCCTTCTCTGGAACATCCGGTCTTTGCCCACCTTGTCTATTCCGCGCAGTATTTTTATATGTCGTTATCATGTTTTCCCTGCCCTCCTTCCCCCAGTGTCGTCAGGCCGATTTCCCTCAACCTTTCTCCGTAGGACAACCCCCGTAGCTTGGGACTAGTCTTGTTGCAAACCTTTGCACTTTCTCTAATTTCTTGAGTGCTTGACTAGGGGGCGGATTCCAACTGGTGCTGCATACTCCAGTATGGGCCTGACGTAAATGGTATAGAGTCTTAAGCGAATCCTCACTGAGGTATCGGAACGCTATCGTAGGTTGCCAGGCGCCCGTATGCTGCAGCATTTATCTGATTGATGTGCGCTCATGAGATATGCTCGGTTTTTATACTCCCCCCCAGATCTTTTCCTTGAGTGAGGTTTGCAGTCTTTGGCCATCTAAACTATATTGTGTCTGCGGTCTTCTTTGCCCTTCCCCAAAACTTCATGACTTTGCATTTTGGCAGGGTTAAATTCAAAGGAGCCAGTTGCTGGACCAGGCTTGTAGCCTGTCCCGGTCTTTTGTAGTCCGCCTGATCCCGATCCGATTTGATTCTTTTCATTAACTTCGCATCATCTGCAAACAAGGACACTTCTGAGTCTATCCCTTCCGTTATGTCGTTCACATATACAAACAGACAGGTCTAGGACTGACCTGTGGAACCCGCTTGTCACAGGCGCCCACTCTGACACCTCGTCGCGTACCATGACTCGTTGTTGCCTCCCTGCCAGGTATTCTCTGATTTCCCTTGCAGTGCCTTTCCTGTTATGTGTGCCTGATCCTCTAGCTTTTGCAGTAACCTTTGTGAGGAACTGTGTCGATCCTTCTTGCAGTCCAAAAAAATGCAGTCGATCCACCCTCTCTTCTTGTCTTACTTCTGTCCCTTGTCATAAAAAATCTAAATAGGTTTGTGACACAGGATTTTCCTTCCCTGAAACGTGCTGGTTGTCAATTATACACTTGTTTCTTTCCAGGTGCTCCACCACTCTCCTCCTGATGATCTTCTCCATGAAACCCTTTCATACTATACACGTTAGTGATACAGGTCTGTAGTTTAGTGCCTCATGTCTGTCTCCCTTTTTAAAAATTGGGACTACATTTGCCATTTTCCATTACCCAGGGAGTTGCCCCGTTTCAATTGATGTGTTGAAAAATCTTTGTTAATGGCTCACACAATATCTCTGCTCCCTCTTTTAAAGGGCCCATGGAGAGATGTTGTCTGGTCCCACCGCCTTTGAGGTGTTTAAGTTCGAATAGCAGCTACTTCACCTCCTCCTTGGTTATATGTACCTCATCCAGCACTTGCTGGTGTGCCCCTGTTCTGATTTCCTGGAGTACTACTGGTTTCCACTGTAAATACCTCTTTAAATCTTGTGTTGAGCTCCCGACATACCTCTCGGTCGTGTGAATTCCCCATCACCCTTCCTCAGTCTGATTACCTGGTCCTTGACTGTTGTTTTCCTCCTGATGTGGCTGTACAACAGCTTTGGGTCAGTCTTTACTTTTGATGCTATGTCATTTTCATATTGTCGCTGAGCCTCCCTATCTGTGCATATTCGTTTCTGGCTCTTCGGCTAATCTCTTTATTTTCCTGAGTTCTCTGTCTTCTGTACCTTTTCCATTCTCTAGTACACCTAGTTTTTGCCTCCCTACACCTTTGGGTGAACCAAGGACTTGTTCTGTTCTTCCCATTATTTCTGTTTCCATTGGGAACAAACCTCTCCTCTGCCTCCTTGCATTTTGTTGCCACATAGTCCATCATTTCTTTTACTGATTTTCCTGTCAGTTCCCTCTCCCACTGAATGTCTTGAAGGAAGTTTCTCATGCCTGGGTAGTTCCCCCTTTTGTAGTTTGGTTTTCCCAGCCTATTCCTGCTATTCTCTCCACTTGGAGCTCAACTATGTAGTCAAAGCACAGAACCACATGATCACTAGCTCCCAGGGGCCTTTCATACATGATACCCTCGATGTCCGAACTACTCAAGGTGAATACAAGGTTCAGTCTTGCTGGTTCATCCTCTCCTCTCTCTCTGGTAGTGTCTCTAACAAGTTGATGCATGAGGTTTTCCAGTACCACATCCATCATCTTGGCTCTCCATGTCTCGGGACCCCCATGGGGCTCCAGGTTTTCCCAGTCAATCTCCTTGTGATTGAAATCACCCATAACTAGTAACTTTGCTCCCCCCATGTGTGCTCTCCTGGCCACCTCGGCTAGTGTGTCGATCATTGTTCTGTTGCTCTCATCATATTCTTCTCTTGGCCTCCTGCAGTTCTGTGGTGGGTTGTACATTACTGCAATTATCACCTTATGTCACTCAGACTGGATTGTTCCTACTAAGTAGTCCCTTTCGCCCTTGCCATCCATTCCTTCCATTTTCTCAAAACCCCACTGGTTTTTAATGAGCAGTGCAACTCCTCCTCCCCCTTTCCTCCCTCTGTCTTTCCTGAGGGCTTGATATCCGGATGGAAAGATTGAATCTGTTATTATTCTGGTGAGTTTTGTTTCTGTGAGTGCTATTATGTCTGGGGATGTCTCCTTGATTCTTTCGTGCCACTCCTCATACTTGTTTGTTATTCCATCTGCATTTGTATACCACACCTTCAACTTCTTTTCTAAGACTGTGGTCTGGGAGGTGTATTGGGGTTGGGGAAGTGGGAGACCTGGTAAGGAACTATGGGTTGTTGCTGTGGGGGTGGAGTTTGTAATGTAGTGGGTGGGGGCATTGAATGTGGCATGGGTGTTTTGATTTAGAGTGTTTGGTTGCACTGGGGTTGACCTGGTTGGGAGGCTTCTATAGGAAGTTGTGAGGGAGGCTGTATTTGATCTTCCTGGGTCTGGGATCTCCTGTCTGTCTTCTCCATCCCCTCTCTTTCCTCCTTTCGCCTTTGTACCATCTCTCTCAGTTTCTGCCTTTGTGTTCTGTCGCAGTCGAGATACACCTTCCTGTATGCCGGCATGTCCCTTAATCGTGCTTTCTCCTGCAGGACCTTATTCCGAGTCGCTTCTGCCTTGAAGGTCACTTTCACTGGCCTGGTTTTTTTTTTACAAACCCCCCTATTCTCCGAAAATTTTCCAGCTGGGTCATGTCTTCTCCTATTGCTTTCATGCTTTCAATTGCTTTTTTTTCTCCTTGTTTTCTTGCTTCATATGTTTCCCCTTCAACTTCCTGGAGCCCATACACAAAGACTGACCTCACCCTTTCATTCTCCCACTGCATATCCCTGTGTATCCACTCATTTAATTTGGTTTCCTCCACTTCAGCTTTCCTTTCTTCAGTTTCACTGGCTAATGTACTTGGGCTCAGTGGCCTGTCATTTTCCCTTCTCGGCTTCCCTTGGGCTCTGTTGTCTGTTAGGGCCTCCACATAAAGCTTAGCTCTTTCATTTACTACAGTCTCCTCTGATAGAGCCTCTCCATGCAGTTGTGCTCCTTCTTTCCCTACAGTCCCCTTATTTGTGACTGAGGTAGCAGTCTCTGTTGTCAATCCCAAAATGTTCTTTAGTTCTTTAGGCTGTTTCAGATTTTTCAGTTCCTCTTCTAAACTCTGTATCCTAGCCTCTGCTGCTTTGACATGCACCTCCCACTTCCTGCTTTCCATATCTATTCTCTCTTCCATTCTCATGCTAAGTTCTTCTAGTTTCTTTTCCCATTCATCCCTTTTTATGAGCTCTGCTGCCCAATCTTCCTTTGCAGCTTCCTCCTCCTGTCCCTTGGTTTTTCTTGTTGCTCTCTGGCAACCCATTTTTGTTTTATCCTGATTGCCTCAGAGTGGGAAACCTATGTAGTTTTGTATGTTAGGTTAGTAGTGTGTATGTCAGAGTGTGCGGGGGGGAGGTAGTGGAGGAACTGTGGCTATGTGGGAGAGGAGTGGGGAGGGGTGGGGAGGAGGGTGAACGAGTGTGTGTGTGTGTGTGTGTGTGTGTATTCACCTAGTTAGTTACCATTTTGTCCTAGTACAGGTGTGTGTGTATGTGTGTATGAGGGGGAGATACTGTTAATACATACCAGTAATTCTGGGTTATAAAAAGTGGAAATTGCTACTAGGGTCTAAAGCTTCTATGAGTGTCTGCCCTTGTGTGTGTGTGTGTGTGTGTGTGTGTGTGTGTGTAATTATGTGTCGAATTGTGTGGGGGTTTATTATGTGTCTGAAAAGTAGGTGGCTTGTGCTTGGAGTGTAATGCGGATTCTCAGTGGTCGCTTGTGTCCACAACCTCTTGTGACCTGACTCCCACCCTCCTGGGACTTACGCTCACCTACCTACAATGTTGCCTATGCCTGACCTGCCACCTAGGTTATAGTAAGTTAATCGCCTTGTTCAATGGATTACCAATTGCTATTCCTTATTGAATACTTGAGTGCCTATTCTTTATCGTGCTATGAGAGTTAGACTATTCACATTCAGCTTGGCGGTTAATTGGAATCTGGAACCCCACACCCAAACAACCACTCATAGGGGGATACAGTACATGTGTGTGTGTGTGTGTGTGTGTGTGTGTGTGTGTGTGTGTGTGTGTGTGTGTGTGTGTATGTGGGTGTGGGTATATAACATACAGGTTGTGTTTGTGCTTCCACATGCATCCTTACGTTAAAGGATTCTGCCGTGAATAATACATGGTGTTACCTCGGTAGTGTGTCACCATCTACACGACACACTGTTCACACCTGTCTCTGTGTCCTGGTACTGATGGTGGACTTCTCAGCAGCCACAATGTCATGACTGCCACATTGTTGATGCAGTATCTGAGAGCCAGTGTGTTGATGCTGACTACGGCGCCAGCAAGCAGGATTACCCACTGGTTGTTGCCATGTGGTTAATTGGGCTTATATCCACGAGAATACCCAGAGGCTCATTAAGGCTGCATGTCACCTGTTTACCAACAGACAAGAATACTTTCATCCCTAAAAATAAGATGTCAGCTCCCAGTGTATAGACACAGACATCTTGGTGTCCTCCAGGATGTTTGAGTACCCGCTGTGTTTCACGTTAGCAACGCAAGATGAAGAAAGTTGATCTGGTCTTCATGATAGCGCTGTGTTACATGTTGTTACATGTTGTGTGAGACTGAGTGAGAAGACGATGATGATCCGTCTGGTACACTTGTATACAACCAGCCATGCTATAACCATGCTACAAACATGCTAGAGCCAGCCATGTTACAAAGATGCTAGAACCAGCTATGCTACAACCATGCTATGACCAGCCATGCTACAACCAGGCTATAACAAGTCATGCTACAATCATGCTAGTACCAACCATACTACAGCTAACCATGCTGCAACCATGCTAGAGCCAACAATGCTACAATCATGCTACAGCCATACAACCATGCTACAATCATTATACAACCATACTACAATGAACCATGCTACAGCCAATCATGCTTCAACCATGCTACAGCCAATCATGCTACAACCATGCTACAGCCAATCATGCTTCAACCATGCTATTGCCAATCATGCTTCAACCATGCTACAGCCAATCATGCTACAACCATGCTACAGCCAATCATGCTACAACCATGCTACAGCCAGTCGTGCTACAACCATGCTACAGCCAATCATGCTACAACCATGCTACAACCAGCCATGCTACAACCATGCTACAGCCAATCATGCTACAACCATGCTACAGCCAATCATGCTTCAACCATGCTACAGCCAGTCATGCTTCAACCATGCTACAGCCAATCATGCTACAACCATGCTACAGCCAGTCATGCTACAGCCAGTCATGCTACAGCCAGTCATGCTACAACCATGTTACAGCCAATCATGCTTCAATCATGCTACAGCCAATCATGCTACAACCATGCTACAGCCAATCATGCTACAACCATGCTACAGCCAATCATGCTACAGCCAGTCATGCTACAACCATGCTACAGCCAGTCATGCTACAGCCAGTCATGCTACAACCATGCTACAGCCAGTCATGCTACAACCATGCTACAGCCAACCATGCTACTGCCAATCATGCTTCAACCATGCTACAGCCAATCATGCTACAACCATGCTGCAGCCAGTCATGCTACAACCATGCTACAGCCAATCATGCTTCAACCATGCTACAGCAAATCATGCTACAACCATGCTACAGCCAGTCATGCTACAACCATGCTACAGCCAATCATGCTACAACCATGCTGCAGCCAGTCATGCTACAACCATGCTACAGCCAATCATGCTACAACCATGCTACAGCCAGTCATGCTACAACCATGCTACAGCCAATCATGCTACAACCATGCTACAGCCAGTCATGCTACAACCATGCTACAGCCAATCATGCTTCAACCATGCTACAGCCAATCATGCTACAACCATGCTACAACCAGTCATGCTACAACCATGCTACACCCAGTCATGCTACAACCATGCTACAGCCAATCATGCTACAACCATGCTACAGCCAATCATGCTTCAACCATGCTACAGCTAGTCATGCTACAGTCATGCTACAACCATGCTACAGACAGTCATGTTACAACCATGCTACAGCCAATCATGCTACAACCATGCTACAGCCAATCATGCTTCAACCATGCTACAGCCAATCATGCTACAACCATGCTACAACCAATCATGCTTCAACCATGCTACAGCCAATCATGCTACAACCATGCTACAGCCAGTCATTCTACAACCATGCTACAGCCAGTCATGCTTCAACCATGCTACAGCCAGTCATGCTACAACCAAGCTACAGCCAATCATGCTTCAACCATGCTACAGCCAATCATGCTACAGCCAGTCATGCTACAACCATGCTACAGCCAGTCATGCTTCAACCATGCTACAGCCAGTCTTGCTAAAACACCATGCTACAGCCAGTCATGCTTCAACCATGCTACAGCCAGTCATGCTTACAACCATGCTACAGCCAGTCATGCTCAACCATGCTACAACCAATCATGCTACAACCATGCTACAGCCAATCATGCTACAACCATGCTACAGCCAGTCATGCTACAGCCAGTCATGCTACAACCATGCTACAGCCAGTCATGCTACAACCATGCTACAGCCAGTCATGCTACAACCATGCTACAACCATGCTACAGTCAATCATGCTACAACCATGCTACAGCCAATCATGCTACAACCATGCTACAGCCAATCATGCTACAACCATGCTACAGTCAATCATGCTACAACCATGCTGCAGCCAATCATGCTACAACCATGCTACAGCCAGTCATGCTTCAACCATGCTACAGCCAGTCATGCTACAACCATGCTACAGCCAATCATGCTGCAATCATTCTACAGCCAGTCATGCTACAACCATGCTACAGCCAATCATGCTTCAACCATGCTACAGCCAATCATGCTACAACCATGCTACAACCAGTCATGCTACAACCATGCTACACCCAGTCATGCTACAACCATGCTACAGCCAATCATGCTACAACCATGCTACAGCCAATCATGCTTCAACCATGCTACAGCTAGTCATGCTACAGTCAGTCATGCTACAACCATGCTACAGACAGTCATGTTACAACCATGCTACAGCCAATCATGCTACAACCATGCTACAGCCAATCATGCTTCAACCATGCTACAGCCAATCATGCTACAACCATGCTACAACCAATCATGCTTCAACCATGCTACAGCCAATCATGCTACAACCATGCTACAGCCAGTCATTCTACAACCATGCTACAGCCAGTCATGCTTCAACCATGCTACAGCCAGTCATGCTACAACCAAGCTACAGCCAATCATGCTTCAACCATGCTACAGCCAATCATGCTACAGCCAGTCATGCTACAACCATGCTACAGCCAGTCATGCTTCAACCATGCTACAGCCAGTCTTGCTACAACCATGCTACAGCCAGTCATGCTTCAACCATGCTACAGCCAGTCATGCTACAACCATGCTACAGCCAGTCATGCTTCAACCATGCTACAGCCAATCATGCTACAACCATGCTACAGCCAATCATGCTACAACCATGCTACAGCCAGTCATGCTACAGCCAGTCATGCTACAACCATGCTACAGCCAGTCATGCTACAACCATGCTACAGCCAGTCATGCTACAACCATGCTACAACCATGCTACAGTCAATCATGCTACAACCATGCTACAGCCAATCATGCTACAACCATGCTACAGCCAATCATGCTACAACCATGCTACAGTCAATCATGCTACAACCATGCTGCAGCCAATCATGCTACAACCATGCTACAGCCAGTCATGCTTCAACCATGCTACAGCCAGTCATGCTACAACCATGCTACAGCCAATCATGCTGCAATCATTCTACAGCCAGTCATGCTACAACCATGCTATAGTCAATCATGCTACAACCATGCTACAGCCAGTCATGCTGCAACCATGCTACAGTCAATCATGCTACAACCATGCTACAGCCAGTCATGCTACAACCATGCTACAGCCAATCATGCTACAGCCAATCATGCTACAACCATGCTAGAGCCAATCATGCTACAACCATGCTACAGGCAGTCATGCTACAACCAAGCTACAGTAAGTCATGCTTCAACCATGCTACAGCCAATCATACTACAACCATGCTACAGCCAATCATGCTACAACCATGCTACAGCCAATCATGCTTCAACCATGCTATAGCCAGTCATGCTACAACCATGCTACAACCAGTCATGCTACAACAATGCTGCAGCCAGTCATGCTACAACCATGCTACAGCCAATCATACTACAACCATGCTACCGCCAGTCATGCTTCAACCATGCTACAGCCAATCATGCTACAACCATGCTACAGCCAATCATGCTACAACCATGCTACAGCCAATCATGCTACAACCATGCTACAGCCAATCATGCTAAAACCATGCTACAGCCAGTCATGCTACAACCATGCTACAGCCAATCATGCTTCAACCATGCTACAGCCAGTCATGCTACAACCATGCTACAGCCAATCATGCTTCAACCATGCTACAGCCAGTCATGCTACAACCATGCTACAGCCAATCATGCTTCAACCATGCTACAGCCAGTCATGCTCGACCATGCTACACCAGTCATGCTACAACCATGCTACAGCCAATCATGCTACAACATGCTACAGCAATCATTCTACAACCATGCTACAGCCAATCATGCTACAACCATGCTACAGCCAGTCATGCTACAACCATGCTACAGCCAATCATGCTTCAACCATGCTACAGCCAGTCATGCTACAACCATGTACAGCCAGTCATGCTACAACCATGCTACAGCAATCATGCTACAACCATGCTACAGCCAATCATGCTTCAACCATGCTACAGCCAATCATGCTAATACCATGTTACAGCCAATCATGCTAAAACCATGCTACAGCCAATCATGCTACAACCATGCTACAGCCAGTCATGCTACAACCATGCTACAGCCAATCATGCTAAAACCATGTTACAGCCAGTCATGCTACAACCATGCTACAGCCAGTCATGCTACGACCATGCTACAACCAGTCATGCTACAACCATGCTACAGCCAATCATGCTACAACCATGCTACAACCAGTCATGCTACAACCATGCTACAGCCAATCATGCTACAACCATGCTACAGCCAATCATGCTACAACCATGCTACAGCCAATCATGCTACAACCATGCTACAGCCAGTCATGCTACAACCATGCTACAGCCAATCATGCTACAACCATGCTACAGCCAATCATGCTTCAACCATGCTACAGCCAGTCATGCTACAACCATGCTACAGCCAATCATGCTTCAACCATGCTACAGCCAGTCATGCTACAACCATGCTACAGCCAATCATGCTACAACCATGCTACAGCCAGTCATGCTACAGCCAGTCATGCTACAGCCAGTCATGCTACAGCCATCATGCTTCAACCATGCTACAGCAACCCATGCTACAACCATGCTACAGCCATCATGCTACAACCATGCTACAGCCAATCATGCTTCAACCATGCTACAGCCAGTCATGCTACAACCATGCTACAGCCAATCATGCTTCAACCATGCTACAGCCAGTCATGCTACAACCATGCTACAGCCAGTCATGCTACACAACCATGCTACAGCCAATCATGCTACAACCATGCTACAGCCAATCATGCTACAACCATGCTACAGCCAATCATGCTACAACCATTCTACAGCCAATCATGCTACAACCATGCTACAGCCAATCATGCTACAACCATGCTACAGCCAATCATGCTACAACCATGCTACAGCCAATCATGCTTCAACCATGCTACAGCCAATCATGCTACAACCATGCTACAGCCAGTCATGCTCCAACATGCTACAGCCAATCATGCTACAACCATGCTTCAGCCAGTCATGCTACAACCATGCTACAGCCAATCATGCTTCAACCATGCTACAGCCAGTCATGCTACAACCATGCTACAGCCAGTCATGCTACAACCATGCTACAGCCAGTCATGCTACAACCATTGCTACAGCCAATCATGCTTAAACCATGCTACAGCCAGTCATGCTACAACCATGCTACAGTCAGTCATGCTTCAACCATGCTACAGCCAATCATGCTACAACCATGCTACAGCCAATCATGCTACAACAATGCTACAGCAGTCATGCTAAACCATGTACAGCCAGTCATGCTACAACCATGCTACAGCCAATCATGCTACAACCATGCTACAGCCAATCATGCTTCAACCATGCTACAGCCAATCATGCTAATACCATGTTACAGCCAATCATGCTAAAACCATGCTACAGCCAATCATGCTACAACCATGCTACAGCCAGTCATGCTACAACCATGCTACAGCCAATCATGCTAAAACCATGTTACACCCCATGTCATGCTACAACCATGCTACAGCCAGTCATGCTACAACCATGCTACAGCCAATCATGCTTCAACCATGCTACAGCCAGTCATGCTACAACCATGCTACAGCCAATCATGCTTCAACCATGCTACAGCCAGTCATGCTACAACCATGCTACAGCCAATCATGCTTCAACCATGCTACAGCCAGTCATGCTACAACCATGCTACAGCCAATCATGCTTCAACCATGCTACAGCCAGTCATGCTACGACCATGCTACAACCAGTCATGCTACAACCATGCTACAGCCAATCATGCTACAACCATGCTACAGCCAATCATTCTACAACCATGCTACAGCCAATCATGCTACAACCATGCTACAGCCAGTCATGCTACAACCATGCTACAGCCAATCATGCTTCAACCATGCTACAGCCAGTCATGCTACAACCATGCTACAGCCAGTCATGCTACAACCATGCTACAGCCAATCATGCTACAACCATGCTACAGCCAATCATGCTTCAACCATGCTACAGCCAATCATGCTAATACCATGTTACAGCCAATCATGCTAAAACCATGCTACAGCCAATCATGCTACAACCATGCTACAGCCAGTCATGCTACAACCATGCTACAGCCAATCATGCTAAACCATGTTACAGCCAGTCATGCTACAACCATGCTACAGCCAGTCATGCTACGAACCATGCTACAGCCAGTCATGCTACAACCATGCTACAGCCAATCATGCTACAAACCATGCTACAACCAGTCATGCTACAACATGCTACAGCCAATCATGCTACAACCATGCTACAGCCAATCATGCTACAACCATGCTACAGCAATCATGCTACAACCATGCTACACCCAAAGTCATGCTACAACCATGCTACAGCCAATCATGCTACAACCATGCTACAGCCAATCATGCTTCAACCATGCTACAGCCAGTCATGCTACAACCATGCTACAGCCAATCATGCTTCAACCATGCTACAGCCAGTCATGCTACAACCATGCTACAGCCAATCATGCTACAACCATGCTACAGCCAGTCATGCTACAGCCAGTCATGCTACAGCCAGTCATGCTACAGCCAATCATGCTTCAACCATGCTACAGCCAATCATGCTACAACCATGCTACAGCCAATCATGCTACAACCATGCTACAGCCAATCATGCTTCAACCATGCTACAGCCAGTCATGCTACAACCATGCTACAGCCAATCATGCTTCAACCATGCTACAGCCAGTCATGCTACAACCATGCTACAGCCAGTCATGCTACAACCATGCTACAGCCAATCATGCTACAACCATGCTACAGCCAATCATGCTACAACCATGCTACAGCCAATCATGCTACAACCATCTTACAGCCAATCATGCTACAACCATGCTACAGCCAATCATGCTACAACCATGCTACAGCCAATCATGCTACAACCATGCTACAGCCAATCATGCTTCAACCATGCTACAGCCAATCATGCTACAACCATGCTACAGCCAGTCATGCTCCAACCATGCTACAGCCAATCATGCTACAACCATGCTTCAGCCAGTCATGCTACAACCATGCTACAGCCAATCATGCTTCAACCATGTTTACAGCCAGTCATGCTACAACCATGCTACAGCCAATCATGCTACAACCATGCTACAGCCAGTCATGCTACAACCATGCTACAGCCAATCATGCTTCAACCATGCTACAGCCAGTCATGCTACAACCATGCTACAGTCAGTCATGCTTCAACCATGCTACAGCCAATCATGCTACAACCATGCTACAGCCAATCATGCTACAACCATGCTACAGCCAGTCATGCTACAACCATGCTACAGCCAGTCATGCTACAACCATGCTACAGCCAATCATGCTACAACCATGCTACAGCCAATCATGCTTCAACCATGCTACAGCCAATCATGCTAATACCATGTTACAGCCAATCATGCTAAAACCATGCTACAGCCAATCATGCTACAACCATGCTACAGCCAGTCATGCTACAACCATGCTACAGCCAATCATGCTAAAACCATGTTACAGCCAGTCATGCTACAACCATGCTACAGCCAGTCATGCTACGACCATGCTACAACCAGTCATGCTACAACCATGCTACAGCCAATCATGCTACAACCATGCTACAACCAGTCATGCTACAACCATGCTACAGCCAATCATGCTACAACCATGCTACAGCCAATCATGCTACAACCATGCTACAGCCAATCATGCTACAACCATGCTACAGCCAGTCATGCTACAACCATGCTACAGCCAATCATGCTACAACCATGCTACAGCATATTGCTTCAACCATGCTACAGCCAGTCATGCTACAACCATGCTACAGCCAATCATGCTTCAACCATGCTACAGCCAGTCATGCTACAACCATGCTACAGCCAATCATGCTACAACCATGCTACAGCCAGTCATGCTACAGCCAGTCATGCTACAGCCAGTCATGCTACAGCCAATCATGCTTCAACCATGCTACAGCCAATCATGCTACAACCATGCTACAGCCAATCATGCTACAACCATGCTACAGCCAATCATGCTTCAACCATGCTACAGCCAGTCATGCTACAACCATGCTACAGCCAATCATGCTTCAACCATGCTACAGCCAGTCATGCTACAACCATGCTACAGCCAGTCATGCTACAACCATGCTACAGCCAATCATGCTACAACCATGCTACAGCCAATCATGCTACAACCATGCTACAGCCAATCATGCTACAACCATTCTACAGCCAATCATGCTACAACCATGCTAGAGCCAATCATGCTACAACCATGCTACAGCCAATCATGCTACAACCATGCTACAGCCAATCATGCTTCAACCATGCTACAGCCAATCATGCTACAACCATGCTACAGCCAGTCATGCTCCAACCATGCTACAGCCAATCATGCTACAACCATGCTTCAGCCAGTCATGCTACAACCATGCTACAGCCAATCATGCTTCAACCATGCTACAGCCAGTCATGCTACAACCATGCTACAGCCAATCATGCTACAACCATGCTACAGCCAGTCATGCTACAACCATGCTACAGCCAATCATGCTTCAACCATGCTACAGCCAGTCATGCTACAACCATGCTACAGTCAGTCATGCTTCAACCATGCTACAGCCAATCATGCTACAACCATGCTACAGCCAGTCATGCTACAACCATGCTACAGCCAGTCATGCTACATCCATGCTACAGCTTCATGCACACATGCTACAGCCAATCATGCTACAGACGTATGCTACAACCATGCTACAGCCAATCATGCTAGCATGCTAAGCCAGTCATGCTACAACCATGCTACAGCCAGTCATGTACATGACAGCCAGTATGCTACAACATGCTACAGTCATGCTACAACCATGCTACAGCCAGTCATGCTACAACCATGCTACAGCCAATCATGCTTCAACCATGCTACAGCCAGTCATGCTACAACCATGCTACAGCCAATCATGCTACAACCATGCTACAGCCAATCATGCTACAACCATGCTACAGCCAATCATGCTACAACCATGATACAGCCAGTCATGCTCCAACCATGCTACAGCCAATCATGCTACAACCATGCTTCAGCCAGTCATGCTACAACCATGCTACAGCCAATCATGCTTCAACCATGCTACAGCCAGTCATGCTACAACCATGCTACAGCCAGTCATGCTACAACCATGCTACAGCCAATCATGCTACAACCATGCTAAAGTTGATCATGCTACAACCATGCTACAGCCAGTCATGCTACAACCATGCTACAGCCAATCATGCTACAACCATGCTAAAGTCAATCATGCTACAACCATGCTACAGCCAGTCATGCTACAACCATGCTACAGCCAATCATGCTACAACCATGCTAAAGTCAATCATGCTACAACCATGCTACAGCCAATCATGCTACAATAGCGGGTAGCACTGAGCGATCACGTACACAGTATCACAGAGATCACGTACACACTATCACAGATCAAGTACACAGTATCACAGATCACGCACACAGTATCACAGATGACGCACACATTATCACAGATCACGTACACAGTATCACAGAGATCACGTACACAGTATCACAGATCACGCACACAGTATCACAGATGACGTACACAGTATCACAGAGATCACGTACACAGTATCACAGATCACGTACACAGTAGCACAGCGATCACGTACACAGTAGCACTGAGCGATAACGTACACCGTAACACAGAGATCACGTACACAGTAGCACAGAGATCACGTACACAGTAGCAGAAAGATCACGTACACAGTAGCACTGAGAGATCATGTACACAGTAGCACAGAGATCACGTACACAGTAGTACTGTGAGATCACGTACACAGTAGCACAGATATCACGTACACAGTAGCGCTGAGCGATAACGTTCACAGTAGCACAGAGATCACGTACACAGTTGCACTGAGAGATCACGTACACAGTAGCACTGCGAGATCACGTACACAGTAGCACTGATAGATCTCGTACACGGTAGCACTGAGAGATCACGTACACAGTAGCACTGAGATCATGTAAACAATAGCACAGATCACGTACACGGTAGCACTGAGAGATCACGTACACAGTAGCACAGAGATCACGTACACAACACAGAGATCACGTACACAGCACAGAGATCACGTACACATCACAGAGATCACGTACACAGCACAGAGATCACGTACACAGTAGCAGAAAGATCACGTACACAGTAGCACGGAGCGATAACGTTCACAGTAGCACAGAGATCACGTACACAGTTGCACTGAGCGATCACGTACACAGTAGCACAGAGATCACGTACACAGCACAGAGATCACGTACACAGTAGCACAGCGATAACGTACACAGTAGCACAGATCATGTACACAGTAGCACAGAGATCACGTACACAGTAGTACTGTGAGATCACGTACACAGTAGCACAGAGATCACGTACACAGTAGCACGGAGCGATAACGTTCACAGTAGCACAGAGATCACGTACACAGTTGCACTGAGCGATCACGTACACAGTAGCACAGAGATCACGTACACAGTAGTACTGTGAGATCACGTACACAGTAGCACAGAGATCACGTACACAGTAGCACGGAGCGATAACGTTCACAGTAGCACAGAGATCACGTACACAGTTGCACTGAGCGATCACGTACACAGTAGCACAGAGATCACGTACACAGTAGCACAGAGATCACGTACACAGTAGCACAGCGATAACGTACACAGTAGCACAGAGAGATCATGTACACAGTAGCACTGAGCTATCACGTACACAGTAGCACAGAGATCACGTACACAGTAGCACAGAGATCACGTACACAGTAGCACAGCGATAACGTACACAGTAGCACAGAGAGATCACGTACACAGTAGCACTGAGCTATCGCGTACACAGTAGCACAGAGATCACGTACACAGTAGCACTGAGCGATCACGTACACAGTAGCACAGAGATCACGTACACAGTAACACAGATCACGTACACAGTAGCACTGAGAAATCACGTACACAGTAGCACTGAGAGATCACGTACACAGTAGCACAGAGATCACGTACCTAGTAGCACTGAGCGATCACGTACACAGAAGCACTGAGCGATCACGTTCAAATTAGCAGAGATCACGTACACAGTAACACAGAGATCACGTACACAGTAGCACTGAGAGATCACTTACACACTGTAAGTATCGCTGGGCACTGACTTCAGGGTACTGGGTACTGCCCTCTGTCCCGCCCTAGATGGGGTTAATGGGGAGTTTCAAGACTATCTACTACACGAGGGTCATTAAGGCTGCTTGTCAACGGTTCACCACCAGTCAAAAATACACTGAGATATTCACCCCTACCAGTGTATATACACTGCGATTTACATCTCTACCAGTGTATATACACTGAGATATACACCTCCCAAACCTTTCAACACCTGTGCACACCTTCCCACATCTTCCCACTCATTCTCACACCTTTCCACACCCCGCCCACACTTTCCACACCTTGCGTGTATCAGAAATTTGAGGTACGTCCTCTAATACGTCTCAAAGACCTCCCTCGCTCTCCTCTACGATCATCTTCCAAGAGTAAGATACCAAAACAGAGATACCCAGATGTTGCACATGTGCCAAATTTATCATCTTCCTGGACCACATATCCGACACTATCTCTATCGCCTAAGAGGCACGTAACCCTGTCTTTTCCCACTATAATCTACCTTGTCCATAATTACTATATCATTTGCTTTGCCTGTTTCGTAAGGTGAAGTCCAGGATCTTCCCTTAACTCATGGTATGACTTAACAGATCTTTGAGGACAACTGTGTTGTAGAGGTGTGAGCTTAACTTAGAAATGGCCATGTTATTAGAAGACAGGGGTATTTACGTGCCTGTAAGGTAGTAGCGGTCAAGGCTGATAGGAAGTCACCGTCTGGTGAATCACACTACCGTGGCTAGAACAATTCACAACTAATTCATCAGTTTCACAATTCTAAGAGGGAATACTGGAAGACATCTCGTTCTGTCCACATTGTGAAGTCACGAGTCCAGGAGGGACCGAAATGTCATGCGGAGTTTTCTCTCCAAATTGTGGGTCAGTTGTGAACGCTGCTGATGCCTGGTGAGTCAATCTGCCGGAGATAAAACATGGATTGTTAAGAGGAGACAGAAAAGTCGCCGTAACAGAAGAGTTAAAGGTGGAAAGAGAGGTTACTGGCTTTGATTTTGCCTGCGTCCCAAGTCAGGTATGTGTGTCAGGCTCGTAGGTGACCCATTCCAGCATGTCCCTCCATAACTTACATCAATCTAGCATCATAATCCAATCCAGCAGGTAGCTAGTCCAATCTTGCTTCTATTACAATCCACCATGTGTGTATATCTAGAAATTATTCCAATCTAGTCTTGTGTCAGTCCCGGTCTGGGACTAAGGGACAGTATGCCAGCGTCAGAGCATCAATTCCACAAGTCATAATTGATGTCAGATTGACGCGAGCAGAAGCCAGGTCATTGTCTAGCTAATAATTACTAGAATAAGGGACGCTCTTAGATTAAGGTTCCTTGACGGGGAGTGTTGATGGTTGTGTGTTGATGGTGTGTTGATAGTGAGCGTTGATGGTGTGTTGATGGTGCGTGTTGATGGTGTGTTGATAGTGTTTTAAGGGCGTTCAAACATCACTGCCCTTATCTAGTTCACAACATCAATGCCTTCCACTGATCTGAATAAGATCACTTACGTACCCAAAACAGGATGTGTGCCCCTAGTAATGTTTGTGTGTGTACTCACTTATTCATGGTTGCAGGGGTCGATTCACAGCTCCTGGTCCCACCTCATCGTTGGTTGCTACTAGGTCCATTCTCTCCCTGCTCCATGAGTTTTATCATACCTCTTCTTAACGTTATATATGGATCCTGCCTCCACTACATCACTATCCAGATTATTCCACTTCCTGACAACTCTGTGACTCCTCTGATTCTTGAACTTCCAGTTGTGACCCCTCGTCGCTGTGTCCCATCTCTGCAACATTCGCCTTGTCAATTCCTCTTAGTATTTTATATGTTGTTATCATGTCATCCCTATCTCTCCTGTTCTCCAGTGCCGTCAGGTCGATTTCCCTTAATCTTTCTTCGTAGGACAGTCCCCTTAGCTCCGGGACTAGTCTTGCTGCCAACCTTTGCACTTTCTCTAATTTCCTGACGTGCTTGACCAGGTGTGGGTTCCATACTGGTGCTTCATACTCCAATATGGGCCTGACGTACACGGTATACAGAGTCTTGGATAATTCCTTACTCAGGTATTGAAACGCTATTCTCAGGTTTGCTAGGCGCCCATATGCTGCAGCAGTTATTTGGTTGATGTGTGCCTCAGGAGATGTGCTCGGTATTATACTCACCCCAAGATCCTTTGCCTTGAGTGTGGATTGCAGTCTTTGGCCTCCTAGCCTGTGCTCTGTAATTTTCTTTGACCTCCAATCTTCATTACTTTGCAATTGGTGGGGTTAAACTCCAGGAGCCAATTGTTTCACCAGGCTTATAACCCGTCCATATCCCTTTGTAGTCCTGCCTGATCCTTATCCACTTAAATTCTCCTCATTAACTTCACATCGTCTGCAAACAGCGACACCTCTGATTCTATCCCTTCCGTCATGTCATTCACATATTCCAGAAACAGCACCGGCCCTAGGACTGACCCCTGTGGAACCCCGCTCGTCACAGGCGCCCACTCTGACACCTCGTCAAGTATAATGACTCGTTGTTTCCTTCCTGTCAGGTATTCTCTAATCCATTGCAGTGCCTTTCCTGTTATTCCTGCCTGCTCCTCTAGCTTTTGTGTGGAACTGTGGTGTCGAAAGTCTTCTTACAGTCCAAGAAATTGCAATCTACTCACCCCTCTCTCTCCTGCCTTACTTCTCTCACCTTGTCGTACAACTCCAGTAAGTTTGTGACACAGGATTTTTGCCTTCCCTGAAACCGTGCAGGTTATCGTGTATAATCTCATTCCTTTCTAGGTGCTCCAACACTCTTTTCCTGACAATCTTCTCCATGACTTTGCATACTATACATGTTAAGAACACTCATCTGTGGTTTAATGCAATCTACCTGTCTCCTTTCTTTTTCGATAAATGTATTGAAGATTGTTGTTAGTGGCACACACACCACCTCTGCTCCCTCTCTCAGGACCCACGGAGAGATGTTGTCTGATCCCACTGCCTTTGAGGTGTCTAGTTCGCTTAGTCGCCTCTTCACCTTCTCCTTGGTTGTGTGTAGTGTGTCCAGCACTTGCTACCTGGAGGTTACCTGGAGGTTATTCCGGGGATCAACGCCCCCGCGGCCCTATCCATGACCAGGTCTCCCGATGGATCAGGGCCTGATCAACTAGGCTGTTACTGCTGGCCGCACGCAGTCCAACGTACGAACCACAGCCCGGCTGATCCGGCACCGACTTTAGGTATCTGTCCAGCTCTCTCTTGAAGGCAGCCAGGGGCTAATTGGCAATTCCCCTAATGCTTGATGGGAGGCTGTTGAACAGTTTTGGGCCCCGGACACTTATGGTGTTTTCCCTTAGTGTACCAATGGCGTCCCTACTTTTTATTGGGGGCATTTTGCATCGCCTGCCCAGTCTTTTACTTTCGTAGGGAGTGATTTCTGTGTGCAGATTTGGGACCATTCCTTCCAAGATTTTCCAAGTGTAGATTATGATATATCTCTCCCTCCTGCGTTCCAACGACTACAAGTCAAGTGCTTCCAAGCGTTCCCAGTAGTTAAGGTGCTTGACAGAACTTATACGTGCAGTAAAGGATCTCTGTACACTCTCTAGATCTGCGATTTCACCTGCTTTGAATGGAGATGTTAATGTGCAGCAGTATTCCAGCCTATAGAGAACAAGTGATTTGAAAAGGATCATCATTGGCTTGGCATCTCTCGTTTTGAAAGTTCTCATTATCCATCCTATCATTTTCTTTGCACGTGCGATCGTGGCACTTTTGTGATCCTTGAAAGTGAGATCCTCAGACATTACTACTCCCAGGTCCCTTACATTATTTTTCCTCTCTATTGTATGGCCGGAGTCAGTAGTATACTCTGTTCTAGTTATTATCTCCTCCAGTTTTCCATAACGGAGTAGTTGGAATTTGTCCTCATTGAACATCATATTGTTTACCGTTGCCCACTGGAAAACTTTGTTTATATCTTCTTGGAGGTTAACCGCGTCCTCAGCAGATGACAGCCTCATGCTGATTCTAGTATCATCCGCAAAGGATGATACGGTGCTGTGGTGTATATATCTGTCTATGTCTGATATGAGGATAAGGAATAAGATGGGGGCGAGTACTGTGCCTTGTGGAACAGAGCTCTTCACTATGGCAGCCTCCGATTTAACTCTGTTGACCACTACTCTTTGTGTTCGATTTGTTAGGAAGTTGAAGATCCATCTCCCCACTTTCCCAGTTATTCCTTTAGCACGTATTTTATGGGCTATTACTCCATGATCGCATTTGTCAAATGCTTTTGCAAAGTCTGTGTATATTACATCTGCATTTGATTTTCTTCCAGTGCATCCAAGGCCTTGTCATATTTGATCCAGTATTTGTGGAGGCGGAAAGCGACCTGCCCTAAAACCCATGTTCCCCTGGATTGTGCAGTTTTTGGGGAAAATCCAGGTGTTTTGCAATCCTGCTTCTTAGCACTTTTCAAAGATTTTTATGATGTGGGACGTCGAGCTATTGGTCTATAGTTCTTAGCTAATGCTTTGCTGCCACCTTTATGGAGCGGGGCTATATCCGTTTTTTAAAGCGACTGTGGAATTTAAACCCCATGTCCAAGCTCCTCCTCCATAGTGTACTTAGGGCCCCACGAGAGGGGTTTCTTGCAGTTCTTAATGAAAACAGAGTTCCACGAGTCTGGGCCCGGGGTCTGAGTGCATAGGCATTGTTGTCAAGGGTTTTCGAAAATCTATCGGAGTTAGGGAAATTTGTCGGAAATCTGGCATACATTTATGGATTTTTTGAGGCTCATTCATGAAGAAATCATTTGGGTCGTCGATCCTCAGACCGATTAGTGGTTCGCTAAAACAGAGTCGTACTGGGATTTCAATATTTATCATTTCCTTGTTGTATCTGTGTAAGTCACTTTCCTGTCTGAGTAAGGGGCCGATACTAGATGTGCTATTTGCCTTGTTTTAGGCATATGAAAGAAATATTTTGAATTTCTTTCAATTTCACTAAAGCTTTAAGCTCCATCTGCCCTCCTGGTTCCTGTATGAGTTTTTAGCTTATGTTCGATAGATTTCCACTTTCCTGGTCAGCGCTTCCTTTCGATGTATCTGATATTTCTAGCCCAACTCTGAGGAGCTCAGTGACTCTACGTCTGATTTGCTAGATGGGGAATCCGTCTTCTTCTCCAGTTTACTCCTTCTTTTCTTAGTGGATATGGCTCAAAATCATTTGCATCTGGCTGCGAGGACGTTGATCCTGTTAAGCGACTGGTTTGGATCCCATGTCATTTAAGACGTACTTGCCAACAGTTTCTTTTTAGGCATGTAACACAGGTTGTTACCACAGTGATGTAAGCACGTGTTGTAACAGTGTTTGTAAACACAGTGTTGTAAACACATTGGATGTTGTTACTATGTTGAAACAACAGGTGTTGCAACACAGTGTTGTAAACACAGGCGTCTGATTAACTATGTTGTAACGCAGTGCTGTAACACGTGTTGTAACAACCAGCTGCTGTAACACAGTGTTGTATCCAGTGTTGTAACACAGGGCTATTTAAGTGTCTGTAACACAGTGTTGTAAGCACGGGCTGTAATCCGGTGTTGTAACAAGTGTTGTAACTTAAGTGTATGTTCACAGTGCTGTAACTCCTGTTCGTGTATCAGTGTTTACACCAGTGTTGTACCACGTGCTGTAAGCACTGTGTTTGTAACACGTGCTGTACATCGTGTTGTAAACAGTGTTGTCAACAGTGCTGTAAGCACAGTGTTGTAACTCAGTGCATGTTAACACAGTGTTGTAACAGTGTTGTAGACAGTGTGTAACACAGTGTTGTAACTCAGTGCTGTAACACAGTGTTGTAACAGTGTTGTAACACAGTGCTGTAACACAGTGTTGTAACTCAGTGCTGTAACACAGTGTTGTAACAGTGTTGTAACACAGTGCTGTAACACAGTAACATGTTGTAACTCAGTGCTGTAACACAGTGTTGTAACTCAGTGCTGTAACACAGTGTTGTAAACAGTGTTGTAACACAGTGCTGTAAACAGTGTTGTAACTCAGTGCTGTAACACAGTGTTGTAACAGTGTTGTAACACAGTGCTGTAACACAGTGTTGTAACTCAGTGCTGTAACACAGTGTTGTAACTCAGTGCTGTAACACAGTGTTGTAACACAGTGTTGTAACAGTGTTGTAACACAGTGCTGTAACACAGTGTTGTAACTCAGTGCTGTAACACAGTATTGTAACAGTGTTGTAACTCAGTGCTGTAACACAGTGTTGTAACTCAGTGCTGTAACACAGTGTTGTAACAGTGTTGTAACTCAGTGCTGTAACACAGTGTTGTAACTCAGTGCTGTAACACAGTGTTGTAACAGTGTTGTAACACAGTGCTGTAACACAGTGTTGTAACAGTGTTGTAACACAGTGCTGTAACACAGTGTTGTAACAGTGTTGTAAACAGTGTGTAACACAGTGTTGTAACTCAGTGCTGTAACACAGTGTTGTAACTCAGTGCTGTAACACAGTGTTGTAACACAGTGTTGTAACAGTGTTGTAACACAGTGCTGTAACACAGTGTTGTAACTCAGTGCTGTAACACAGTGTTGTAACCAGTGTGTTGTAACATCAGTGCTGTAACACAGTGTTGTAACTCAGTGCTGTAACACAGTGTTGTAACAGTGTTGTAACTCAGTGCTGTAACACAGTGTTGTAACTCAGTGCTGTAACACAGTGTTGTAACAGTGTTGTAACATCAGTGCTGTAACACAGTGTTGTAACTCAGTGCTGTAACACAGTGTTGTAACAGTGTTGTAACTCAGTGCTGTAACACAGTGTTGTAACTACAGTGCTGTAACACAGTGTTGTAACAGTGTTGTAACACAGTGCTGTAACACAGTGTGTATTGTAACAGTGTGTTTTGTAACACAGTGCTGTAACACAGTGTTGTAACAGTGTTGTAACACAGTGCTGTAACACAGTGTTGTAACTCAGTGCTGTAACACAGTGTTTGTTAACTCAGTGCTGTAACACAGTGTTGTAACACGTGTTGTTGTAACAGTGTTGTAACCAGTGCTGTAACACAGTGTTGTAACTCAGTGCTGTAACACAGTGTTGTAACAGTGTTGTAACTCAGTGCTGTAACACAGTGTTGTAACTCAGTGCTGTAACACAGTGTTGTAACAGTGTTGTAACTCAGTGCTGTAACACAGTGTTGTAACTCAGTGCTGTAACACAGTGTTGTAACAGTGTTGTAACACAGTGCTGTAACACAGTGTTGTAACAGTGTTGTAACACAGTGCTGTAACAAGTGTTGTAACAGTGTTGTAACTCAGTGCTGTAACACAGTGTTGTAACTCAGTGCTGTAACACAGTGTTGTAACTCAGTGTGTAACTCAGTGCTTGTAACACAGTGTTGTAACAGTGCTGTAACACAGTGTCTGTACACAGTGTTGTAACTCAGTGCTGTAACACAGTGTTGTAACCAGTGTGCCGTGTGTAACACAGTGTTGTAACTAGTGTTGTAACAGTGTTGTAACACAGTGTTGTAACTCAGTGCTGTAACACAGTGTTGTAACAGTGTTGTAACAGTGTTGTAACACAGTGTTGTAACTCAGTGCTGTAACACAGTGTTGTAACAGTGTTGTAACATCAGTGCTGTAACAAAAGTGTTGTAACTCAGTGTTGTAAACACAGTGTTGTAACTCAGTGCTGTAACACAGTGTTGTAACAGTGTTGTAACAGTGTTGTAACACAGTGTTGTAACTCAGTGCTGTAACACAGTGTTGTAACAGTGTTGTAACTCAGTGCTGTAACACAGTGTTGTAACAGTGTTGTAACACAGTGTTGTAACTCAGTGCTGTAACACAGTGTTGTAACAGTGTTGTAACTCAGTGCTGTAACACAGTGTTGTAACAGTGTTGTAACACAGTGTTGTAACAGTGTTGTAACTCAGTGCTGTAACACAGTGTTGTAACAGTGTTGTAACACAGTGTTGTAACAGTGTTGTAACTCAGTGCTGTAACACAGTGTTGTAACAGTGTTGTAACAGTGTTGTAACACAGTGTTGTAACAGTGTTGTAACTCAGTGCTGTAACACAGTGTTGTAACTCAGTGCTGTAACACAGTGTTGTAACTCAGTGTGTAACACATGTGTTGTAACACAGTGTTGTAACAGTGTTGTAACCAGTGCTGTAACACAGTGTTGTAACTCAGTGCTGTAACACAGTGTTGTAACAGTGTTGTAACTCAGTGCTGTAACACAGTGTTGTAACTCAGTGCTGTAACACAGTGTTGTAACAGTGTTGTAACTCAGTGCTGTAACACAGTGTTGTAACTAAAGTGCTGTAACACAGTGTTGTAACAGTGTTGTAATTACACAGTGTGCTTGTGAACACAGTGTTGTAACTCAGTGCTGTAACACAGTGTTGTAACAGTGTGTAACATGTTTCAGTGCTGTAACACAGTGTTGTAACTCAGTGCTGTAACACAGTGTTGTAACAGTGTTGTAACACAGTGCTGTAACACAGTGTTGTAAACCAGTGTTGTAACACAGTGCTGTAAACAGTGTTGTAACTCTGTGTTGTTGTAACACAGTGCTGTAACACAGTGTTGTAATCAGTTGCACGTGTAACACAGTGTTGTAACTCAGTGCTGTAACACAGTGTTGTAAACAGTGTTGTATGTTGTAACCAGTGTTGTAACACAGTGCTGTAACACAGTGTTGTAACTCAGTGCTGTAACACATAACAGTGTTGTAAACAGTGTTGTAACTCAGTGCTGTAACACAGTGTTGTAATCAGTGCTGTAACACAGTGTTGTAAACAGTGTTGTAACTCAGTGCTGTAACACAGTGTTGTAACTCAGTGCTGTAACACAGTGTTGTAAACAGTGTTGTACACAGTGTGTAACACAGTGTCTGTAACAGTGTTGTAACACAGTGCTGTAACACAGTGTTGTAACAGTGTTGTAACTCAGTGCTGTAACACAGTGTTGTAACTCAGTGCTGTAACACAGTGTTGTAACAGTGTTGTAACTCAGTGCTGTACACAGTGTTGTAACTCAGTGCTGTAACACAGTGTTGTAACAGTGTTGTAACTCAGTGCTGTAACACAGTGTTGTAACTCAGTGCTGTAACACAGTGTTGTAACAGTGTTGTAACAGTGCTTGTAACACAGTGTTGTAAACTCAGTGCTGTAACACAGTGTTGTAACAGTGTTGTAACAGTGTGTACACAGTGTTGTAACTCAGTGCTGTAACACAGTGTATTGTAACCAGTGTTGGTAACTCAGTGCTGTAACACAGTGTTGTAACTCAGTGTTGTAACACAGTGTTGTAACTCAGTGCTGTAACACAGTGTTGTAACAGTGTTGTAACAGTGTTGTAACACAGTGTTGTAACTCAGTGCTGTAACACAGTGTTGTAACAGTGTTGTAACTCAGTGCTGTAACACAGTGTTGTAACTCAGTGTTGTAACACAGTGTTGTAACTCAGTGCTGTAACACAGTGTTGTAACAGTGTTGTAACTCAGTGCTGTAACACAGTGTTGTAACAGTGTTGTAACACAGTGTTGTAACAGTGTTGTAACTCAGTGCTGTAACACAGTGTTGTAACAGTGTTGTAACACAGTGTTGTAACTCTTCCAGAATGTTGTAACTCAGTGCTGTAACATACAGTGTTGTAACAGTGTTTGTAACAGTCGTATGTTGTAACGGCAAGTGTTGTAACAGTGTTGTAACTCAGTGCTGTAACACAGTTGTATGTTAACTCAGTGTGTAACCAGTGTTGTAACAGTGTTTGTAACTCAGTGCTGTAACACAGTGTTGTAACTCAGTGCTGTAACACAGTGTTGTAACAGTGTTGTAACACAGTGCTGTAACACAGTGTTGTAACAGTGTTGTAACACAGTGCTGTAACACAGTGTTGTAACTCAGTGCTGTAACACAGTGTTGTAACAGTGTTGTAACACAGTGCTGTAACACAGTGTTGTAACTCAGTGCTGTAACACAGTGTTGTAACAGTGTTGTAACTACAGTGCTGTAACACAGTGTTGTAACTCAGTGCTGTAACACAGTGTTGTAACAGTGTTTGTAACACAGTGCTGTACAAGTTGTAATCAGTGCTGTAACACAGTGTTGTAACAGTGTTGAACAATCTGTAACACAGTGTTGTAACTCAGTGCTGTAACACAGTGTTGTAACAGTGTTGTAACACAGTGCTG
The DNA here is from genome assembly GCF_026875155.1 of Cherax quadricarinatus. Taxonomy (NCBI): domain Eukaryota; kingdom Metazoa; phylum Arthropoda; class Malacostraca; order Decapoda; family Parastacidae; genus Cherax; species Cherax quadricarinatus. The sequence continues at coordinate 5,473,493 of NC_069456.1, forward strand.
TAACACAGTGTTGTAACTCAGTGCTGTAACACAGTGTTGTAACAGTGTTGTAACACAGTGCTGTAACACAATGTTGTAACAGTGTTGTAACACGGTTCTTTTTTCATTGGCTGTCATGACTGTCATTAATGTTACTCGTGTATACACTGAGAGGAATGTATATCTCTGTGTATACACTGAGAGTATACTGTAACCTCTATATCAGGTATTGGCTGGTGGTGCACAGGTGACACGCAGCGTTATGATCCCCCCTTATTACCTGGAGTATACCTGGATAAGGTTTTGGGGGTCAACGCCCCCGCGGCTGGGCCCATCAACAGGCTGCTACTGCTGGCCGCACGTAAACCAACGTACGAACCACAGCCTGGCTGATCAGGTACTGCCTGTCCAGTGCCTTCTTGAAGACAGCCAGGGATCTTGAAGACAACCAGGGGTCTTGAAGACAACCAGGGGTCTTGAAGACAGCCAGGGATCTTGAAGACAGCCAGGGATCTTGAAGACAGCCAGGGGTCTTGAAGACAGCCAGGGGTCTTGAAGACAACCAGGGGTCTTGAAGACAGCCAGGGGTCTTGAAGACAGCCAGGGGTCTTGAACAGCCAGGGGTCTTGAAGACAGCCAGGGGTCTTGAAGACAGCCAGGGGTCTTGAAGACAACCAGGGGTCTTGAAGACAGCCAGGGATCTTGAAGACAGCCAGGGATCTTGAAGACAGCCAGGGGTCTTGAAGACAGCCAGGGGTCTTGAAGACAACCAGGGGTCTTGAAGACAGCCAGGGGTCTTGAAGACAGCCAGGGGTCTTGAAGACAGCCAGGGATCTTGAAGACAGCCAGGGGTCTTGAAGACAGCCAGGGGTCTTGAAGACAGCCAGGGGTCTTGAAGACAGCCAGGGGTCGTGAAGACAGCCAGGGGTCGTGAAGACAGCCAGGGGTCGTGAAGACAGCAGGGATCGTGAAGCAGCCAGGGGTCTTGAAGACAGCCAGGGGTCTTGAAGACAGCCAGGGGTCTTGAAGACAGCCAGGGGTCTTGAAGACAGCCAGGGGTCGTGAAGACAGCCAGGGGTCTTGAAGACAGCCAGGGGTCGTGAAGACAGCCAGGGGTCGTGAAGACAGCCAGGGATCGTGAAGACAGCCAGGGGTCTTGAAGACAGCCAGGGGTCTTGAAGACAGCCAGGGGTCTTGAAGACAGCCAGGGGTTCTTGAAGACAGCCAGGGGTCGTGGAGACAGCCAGGGGTCGTGAAGACAGCCAGGGGTCTTGAAGACAGCCAGGGGTCTTGAAGACAGCCAGGGGTCTTGAAGACAGCCAGGGATCTTGAAGACAGCCAGGAGTCTTGAAGACAGCCAGGGATCTTGAAGACAGCTAGGGGTCTTGAAGACAGCCAGGGGTCTTGAAGACAGCCAGGAAACTTGAAAGCAGCCAGGGGTCTTGAAGACAGCCAGGGGTCTTCAAGACAGCCAGGGGTCTTGAAGACAGCCAGGGGTCTTGAAGACAGCCAGGGGTCTTGAAGACAGCCAGGGATCTTGAAGACAGCCAGGGGTCTTGAAGACAGCCAGGGGTCTTGAAGACAGCCAGGGGTCTTGAAGACAGCCAGGGGTCGTGAAGACAGCCAGGGGTCGTGAAGACAGCCAGGGGTCGTGAAGACAGCCAGGGATCGTGAAGACAGCCAGGGGTCTTGAAGACAGCCAGGGGTCTTGAAGACAGCCAGGGGTCTTGAAGACAGCCAGGGGTCTTGAAGACAGCCAGGGGTCGTGAAGACAGCCAGGGGTCTTGAAGACAGCCAGGGGTCGTGAAGACAGCCAGGGGTCGTGAAGACAGCCAGGGATCGTGAAGACAGCCAGGGGTCTTGAAGACAGCCAGGGGTCTTGAAGACAGCCAGGGGTCTTGAAGACAGCCAGGGGTCTTGAAGACAGCCAGGGGTCGTGGAGACAGCCAGGGGTCGTGAAGACAGCCAGGGGTCTTGAAGACAGCCAGGGGTCTTGAAGACAGCCAGGGGTCTTGAAGACAGCCAGGGATCTTGAAGACAGCCAGGAGTCTTGAAGACAGCCAGGGATCTTGAAGACAGCTAGGGGTCTTGAAGACAGCCAGGGGTCTTGAAGACAGCCAGGAAACTTGAAAGCAGCCAGGGGTCTTGAAGACAGCCAGGGGTCTTCAAGACAGCCAGGGGTCTTGAAGACAGCCAGGGGTCTTGAAGACAGCCAGGAGTCGTGAAGACAGCCAGGGGTCTTGAAGACAGCCAGGGGTCTTGAAGACACCCAGTGGTCTTGAAGACAGGCAGGGGTCGTGAAGACAGCCAGGGGTCGTGAAGACAGCCAGGGGTCGTGAAGACAGCCAGGGGTCTTGAAGACAGCCAGGGGTCTTGAAGACAGCCAGGGGTCTTGAAGACAACCAGGGGTCTTGAAGACAGCCAGGAGTCTTGAAGACAGCCAGGGATCTTGAAGACAGCCAGGGGTCTTGAAGACAGCCAGGGGTCTTGAAGACAGCCAGGGATCTTGAAAGCAGCCAGGGGTCTTGAAGACAGCCAGGGGTCTTGAAGACAGCCAGGGGTCTTGAAGACAGCCAGGGGTCTTGAAGACAGCCAGGGGTCTTGAAAGCAGCCAGGGGTCTTGAAGACAGCCAGGGGTCTTGAAGACAGCCAGGGGTCTTGAAGACAGCCAGGGGTCTTGAAGACAGCCAGGGATCTTGAAGACAGCCAGGGGTCTTGAAGACAGCCAGGGATCTTGAAGGCAGCCAGGGGTCTTGAAGACAGCCAGGGGTCTTGAAGACAGCCAGGGATCTTGAAGACAGCCAGGGATCTTGAAGACAGCCAGGGGTCTTGAAGACAGCCAGGGGTCTTGAAGACAGCCAGGGATCTTGAAAGCAGCCAGGGGTCTTGAAGACAGCCAGGGGTCTTGAAGACAGCCAGGGGTCTTGAGGACAGCCAGGGATCTTGAAAGCAGCCAGGGGTCTTGAAGACAGCCAGGGGTCTTGAAAGCAGCCAGGGGTCTTGAAGACAGCCAGGGGTCTTGAAAGCAGCCAGGGGTCTTGAAGACAGCCAGGGGTCTTGAAGACAGCCAGGGATCTTGAAAGCAGCCAGGGGTCTTGAAGACAGCCATGGGTCTTGAAAGCAGCCAGGGGTCTTGAAGACAGCCAGGGGTCTTGAAGACAGCCAGGGGTCTTGAAGACAGCCAGGGATCTTGAAAGCAGCCAGGGGTCTTGAAGACAGCCAGGGGTCTTGAAAGCAGCCAGGGATCTTGAAGACAGCCAGGGGTCTTGAAGACAGCCAGGGATCTTGAAAGCAGCCAGGAGTCTTGAAGACAGCCAGGGGTCTTGAAGACAGCCAGGGGTCTTGAAGACAGCCAGGGATATTGAAAGCAGTCAGGGGTCTTGAAGACAGCCAGGGGTCTTGAAAGCAGCCAGGGGTCTTGAAGACAGCCAGGGGTCTTGAAGACAGCCAGGGATCTTGAAAGCAGCCAGGGGTCTTGAAGACAGCCAGGGGTCTTGAAGACAGCCAGGGGTCTTGAAAGCAGCCAGGGGTCTTGAAGACAGCCAGGGATCTTGAAAGCAGCCAGGGGTCTTGAAGACAGCCAGGGGTATTGAAGACAGCCAGGGATCTTGAAAGCAGCCAGGGGTCTTGAAGACAGCCAGGGGTCTTGAAGACAGCCAGTAATCTTGAAAGCAGCCAGGGGTCTTGAAGACAGCCAGGGGTCTTGAAGACAGCCAGAGGTCTTGAAGACAGCCAGAGATCTTGAAAGCAGCCAGGGGTCTTGAAGACAGCCAGGGGTCTTGAAGACAGCGAGGGATCTTGAAAGCAGCCAGGGGTCTTGAAGACAGCCAGGGGTCTTGAAGACAGCCAGGGGTCTTGACGACAGCCAGGGATATTGAAAGCAGCCAGGGGTCTTGAAGACAGCCAGGGGTCTTGAAAGCAGCCAGGGGTTTTGAAGACAGCCAGGGGTCTTGAAGACAGCCAGGGATCTTGAAAGCAGCCAGGGTCTTGAAGACAGCCAGGGGTCTTGAAGACAGCCAGGGATCTTGAAAGCAGCCACGGGTCTTGAAGACAGCCAGGGATCTTGAAAGCAGCCAGTGGTCTTGAAGACAGCCAGGGGTCTTGAAGACAGCCAGGGATCTTGAAAGCAGCCAGGGGTCTTGAAAGCAGCCAGGGGTCTTGAAGACAGCCAGGGATCTTGAAAGCAGCCAGGGGTCTTGAAGACAGCCAGGGGTCTTGAAGACAGCCAGGGGTCTTGAAGACAGCCAGGGGTCTTGAAAGCAGCCAGGGGTCTTGAAGACAGCCAGGGGTCTTGAAGACAGCCAGGGGTCTTGAAGACAGCCAGAGATCTTGAAAGCAGCCAATGGTCTTGAAGACAGCCAGTGGTCTTGAAGACAGCCAGGGGTCTTGAAGACAGCCAGGGATCTTGAAAGCAGCCAGGGGTCTTGAAGACAGCCAGGGGTCTTGAAGACAGCCAGGGGTCTTGAAGACAGCCAGGGGTGTTGAAGACAGCCAGGGGTCTTGAAGACAGCCAGGGGTCTTGAAGACAGCCAGGGGTCTTGAAGACAGCCAGTTGTCTTGAAGACAACCACGGGTCTTGAAAGCAGCCAGGGGTCTTGAAGACAGCCAGGGGTCTTGAAGACAGCAAGGGGTCTTGAAGACAGCCAGTTGTCTTGAAGACAGCCACGGGTCTTGAAAGCAGCCAGGGGTCTTGAAGACAGCCAGGGGTCTTGAAGACAGCCAGGGGTCTTGAAGACAGCCAGGAGTCTTGAAGACAGCCAGGAGTCTTGAAGACAGCCAGGGGTTTTGAAGGCAGCCAGGAGTCTTGAAGACAGCCAGGGGTCTTGAAGACAGCCAGGGTTCTTGAAAGCAGCCAGGGGTCTTGAAGACAGCCAGGGGTCGTGAAGACAGCCAGGAGTCTTGAAGACAGCCAGGGGTCTTGAAGACAGCCAGGGATCTTGAAGACAGCCAGGGGTCTTGAAGACAGCCAGGAGTCTTGAAGACAGCCAGGGGTCGTGAAGACAGTAAGGGGTCTTGAAAGCAGCCAGGGGTCTTGAAGACAGCCAGGGGTCTTCAAGACCCCTGGCTGTCTTGGGTCTGACTAATGTCTTGGGCCCCTGACACTTATTGCCTGGAGTTTACCTGGAGAGAGTTCCGGGGGTCAACGCCCCCGCGGTCTGGTCTGTGACCAGGCCTCCTGGTGGATCAGAGCCTGATCAACCAGGCTGTTACTGCTTTCTGCACGCAAACCAACGTACGAGCCACAGCCCGGCTGGTCAAGTACCGACTTTAGGTGCTCGTCCAGTGCCAGCTTGAAGACTGCCATGGGTCTGTTGGTAATCCTCCTTATGTGCTGGGAGGCAGTTGAACAGTCTCGGGCCCCTGACACTTATTGTATGGTCTCTTAACGTGCTAGTGACATCCCTGCTTTTCATTGGGGGGATGTTGCATCGTCTGCCAAGCCTTTTGCTTTCGTAGTGAGTGATTTTCGTGTGCAAATTCGGTACTAGTCCCTCTAGGATTTTCCAGGTGTATATATTCATGTATCTCTCCCGCCTGCGTTCCAGGGAATACAGGTTCAGGAACCTCAAGCGCTCCCAGTAATTGAGGTGTTTTATCTCCGTTATGCGCGCCGTGAAGGTTCTCTGTACATTTTCTAGGTCAGCAATTTCACCTGCCTTGAAAGGTGCTGTTAGTGTGCAGCAATATTCCAGCCTAGATAGAACAAGTAACCTGAAGAGTGTCATCATGGGCTTGGCATCCCTAGTTTCGAAGGCTCTCATTATCCATCCTGTCATTTTTCTAGCAGATGCGATTGATACAATGTTATGGTCCTTGAAGGTGAGATCCTCCGACATGATCACTCCCAGGTCTTTGACGTTGGTGTTTCGCTCTATTTTGTGGCCAGAATTTGTTTTGTACTCTGATGAAGATTTAATTTCCTCGTGTTTACCATATCTGAGTAATTGAAATTTCTCATCGTTGAACTTCGTATTGTTTTCTGCAGCCCACTGGAATATTTGGTTGATGTCCGCCTGGAGCCTTGCAGTGTCTGCAATGGAAGACACTGTCATGCAGATTCGGGTGTCATCTGCAAAGGAAGACACGGTGCTGTGGTTGACATCCTTGTCTATGTCAGATATGAGGATGAGGAACAAGATGGGAGCAAGTACTGTGCCTTGTGGAACAGAGCTTTTCACCGTAGCTGCCTCGGACTTTACTCTGTTGACTACTACTCTTTGTGTTCTGTTTGTGAGGAAATTATAGTTCCATCGACCCACTTTTCCTGTTATTCTTATAGCACGCATTTTGTGCGCTATTACACCATGGCCACACTTGTCGAAGGCTTTTGCAAAGTCTGTATATATTACATCTGCATTCTTTTTATCTTCTAGTGCATCTAGGACCCTGTCGTAGTGATCCAATAGTTGAGACAGACAGGAGCGACCTGTTCTAAACCCATGTTGCCCTGGGTTGTGTAATTGATGGGTTTCTAGATGGGTGGTGATCTTGCTTCTTAGGACCCTTTCAAAGATTTTTATGATATGGGATGTTAGTGCTATCGGTCTGTAGTTCTTTGCTATTGCTTTACTGCCCCCTTTGTGGAGTGGAGCTATGTCTGTTGTTTTTAGTAACTGTGGGACGATCCCTGTGTCCATGCTCCCTCTCCATAGGATGGTAAAAGCTCGTGATAGGGGCTTCTTGCAGTTCTTGATGAACACGGAGTTCCATGAGTCTGGCCCTGGGGCAGAGTGCATGGGCATGTCATTTATCGCCTGTTCGAAGTCATTTGGCGTCAGGATAACATCAGATAGGCTTGTGTTAACCAAATTCTGTGGCTCTCTCATAAAAAATTCATTTTGATCTTCGACTCTCAGTCTGGTTAGCGGCTTGCTAAAAACTGAGTCATATTGGGACTTGAGTAGCTCACTCATTTCCTTGCTGTCATCTGTGTAGGACCCATCTTGTTTAAGTAGGGGCCCAATACTGGACGTTGTTCTCGACTTTGATTTGACATAGGAGAAGAAATACTTTGGGTTTCTTTCGATTTCATTTATGGCTTTTAGTTCTTCCCGCGATTCCTGACTCCTATAAGATTCCTTTAGCTTAAGTTCGATGCTTGCTATTTTCTCCCTGCGCATTTCAGATATATTGACCTCTTTTAGCAGCTCTGTTATTCTTTTCCGTCGCCTGTAAAGGAAGCGCCTGTCTCTTTCTATTTTACATCTACTCCTCCTTTTTCTTAGAGGAATAAGGCTTGTGCATACATCGAGTGCCACCGAGTTAATCTGTTCTAGGCATAAGTTTGGGTCTGTGTTGCTTAGTCTATCTTCCCAGCTTATATAGGTTAGGACTTGGTTTACTTGGTCCCACTTTATGTTTTTGTTATTGAAGTTGAATTTGGTGAATGCTCCCTCGTGACTAGTCTCATTATGTCGGTCTGGGGCTCCGTGCATACATGTCTGAACCTCAATTATATTTTGATCTGAGTATATTGTTTTTGATATGGTGACATTTCGTATGAGATCATCATTGTTAGTGAAGATGAGGTCTAGTGTATTCTCCAGTCTAGTAGGCTCTATTATTTGCTGGTTTAAATTGAATTTTGTGCAGAGATTTAAAAGCTCGTGTGTGTGTGTGTGAGCTCTCATCAGAGCTGCCTCCTGGTGTTATTACTGCAACAACATTATTTGCTATATTCCTCCATTTTAGGTGCCTTAAGTTGAAATCCCCCAGGAGCAAGATGTTGGGTGCAGGAGCTGGCAGATTTTCCAGACAGTGGTCAATTTTTAACAGCTGTTCCTGGAATTGCTGAGATGTTGCATCCGGAGGCTTGTAGACTACCACAATGACTAGGTTTTGGTTCTCGACCTTTACTGCTAAAACTTCCACTACATCATTTGAGGCATTAAGCAGTTCTGTGTAAACAAGTGACTGCGATGTACAGGCCAACCTCCCCCTTTTGCCTGTTCACTCTGTCGCATCTGTATAGGTTGTAACCTGGGATCCATATTTCGTTGTCCAAGTGATCCTTTATGTGGGTCTCAGTGAAAGCTGCGAACATTGCATTTGCCTCTGCAAGCAGTCCACGGATGAAAGGTATTTTGTTGTGTTGTCTCTTAGCGTACTCCTGGCACCCCTGCTATTCACTAGGGGGATGCTGCATCTCCTGCGAGTCCTTAAACTTAATACATGAACCAAGGCGCTGAGATAAGGAGGCTGCGTCTTCCAGGATGGAGGCAGAGAAAAGTGCTTCTCTTACTTTCTTCTGTGTTGTTAGTCCTGGAGAAAAGAATTTGTCTTAAGGTAAGATTCTGTGGTCAATCTTTAAGTTGTATCGGGTGTGTAGACGCTGTCTACGGTCATCACATAACGCTATCTAGGGTCTCAAAATAACCTATCTACGGTCATCACATAACCTATCAGGGTCATCACATGTACTCCTACTGTCATCAATAACGCATCTACGGTCATCACATAACGCTATTAGGTCATCACAAACGCTATTACGGCATCACAACGTATTTGGCATCAATAAGGTTTTGGCACATCGGGGGGTCTAGGTTCCCCAAAAAACGCTATTAGGCATAAAAACGTAAAACGGTTTCACGACACACTACCAAACATAACGCTATCTACGCACACATACCTGCATGGTCACACATAACAAAATCACCCATCAATAAAACGCATTACTCATCACAAAAAACGTTCTAGGTATCACTGCACTTTTTACCCTCACAACCTGTCTACGGTCATCAAATAACGCGTCTAGGTCTCCATAAAGAACCACTCATCAAAAAACGCTATCACGGCATGCTCCGATACGGTCAACACTAAACGCTTCCTATTTCCAAAAGCTATCACGTCATCAATACCTATCTACGCATCCATAACCTACACCATAAAACCAAACCCCGGCTCACATAAACATCCGCTACAAAAACATCTTGGCTCAACAAACCCTTCCCCAAAACATGACGCTCTAGGCATCCCTCATTTTCAAGTAACTAATTTCCTCGCAAGGGCTTCCCATAAATTCTAGTCGTAATCAACCCGGGGTTGAAAGTATATTTCCTTTTCCCTTTTGAGATGTATTTTCCCCTGTTCACTGTTGATGTTATATTTCCTGTGTCACTGTTGATGGGTAATTTCCTGTTCATTTTTTGATGGTAAATATTTCCTTGTCACTTTTTAGGGGTTATTTTTCCTGTGTCCTTTTGATGGTAAAATATTTCCGTGCCCTTTTTGTTTGGGTATATTTCCTGGCCCACGTTGATGGTGAATATTTCCTGTTCACTGTTGAGGTGTTATTTTTTGTGTCACTGTTGATGGGTATATTTCCTTTGGTCACTGTTGATGATGTATATTACCTGTGTCACTGTTGATGTGTATATTCCTGTGTCAACTGTTGTTGATGTATATTTCCTGTGTAAATGTTGATGAGGAAAAATATTTCTGTGTCACTGTTGATGATGTATTTTAACTGTGTCACTGTTGATGGTGTATATTTCCCTGTGTCACTTTTGATGATGTATATTACCTGTGTCATGTTGAGATTGTATATTTCCTGTGTCATGTTGATGATGTATATTTCCTGTGTCACTGTTGTTTGATGTATATTTCCTGTGTCCTGTTGATGATGTATATTACCTGTGTCACTGTTGATGGTGTATATTTCCCTGTGTCACTGTTGAGGGTGTATATTTCCTGTGTCACTGTTGATGATGTATTTTTTCCTTGTTCACTGTTGATGGTGTATATTTCCTGTGTCACTGTTGATGGTGTATATTTCCTGTGTCATGTTGTTTGGTGTATATTTCCTGTGTCACTGTTGATGGTGAATATTTCCTGTGTCACTGTTGATGGTGTATATTTCCTGTGTCACTGTTGATGGTGTATATTTCCTGTGTCACTGTTGACGGTGTATATTTCCTGTGTCACTGTTGATGGTGTATATTTCCTGTGTCACTGTTGATGATGTATATTTCCTGTGTCACTGTTGATGGTGTATATTTCCTGTGTCACTGTTGATGATGTATATTTCCTGTGTCACTGTTGATGGTGTATATTTCCTGTGTCACTGTTGATGATGTATATTTCCTGTGTCACTGTTGATGGTGTATATTTCCTGTGTCACTGTTGATGGTGTATATTTCCTGTGTCACTGTTGATGATGTATATTTCCTGTGTCACTGTTGATGGTGTATATTTCCCGTGTCACTGTTGATGATGTATATTTCCTGTGTCACTGTTGATGATGTATATTTCCTGTGTCACTGTTGACGGTGTATATTTCCTGTGTCACTGTGAGGGTTTGTATATTTTCTGTGTCACTGTTGATGATGTATATTTCCTGTGTCACTGTTGATGGTGTATATTTCCTGTGTCACTGTTGATGGTGTATATTTCCTGTGTCACTGTTGATGGTGTATATTTCCTGTGTCACTGTTGACGGTGTATATTTCCTGTGTCACTGTTGACGGTGTATATTTCCTGTGTCACTGTTGATGGTGTATATTTCCTGTGTCACTGTTTATACTTTCTGCTCATCTGAAAATGTTATTATGTTTTTCTAGTATAAAAGTTTAAATATGTTAGGAATTATTTTTTCAGCAAGTGTGATTAAGTTGTGTATAATATCCGACACTTGAGTCAGGCGGGAAGAATGTTATGGTCAGTGTACAGTGAACACGCTTAGTAATTATCATGTGTTTATAATATCGTTGTTAAGGTCAGGACATGTCGCTACACGAACACCTTCGTTATATTACTGCTTGGGCACGAGCACCTTCGTTATATTACTGCTTGGGCACGAACACCTTCGTTATATTATTGCTTGGGCACGAACACCTTCGTTATATTACTGCTTGGGCACGAACACCTTCGTTATATTACTGCTTGGGCACGAACACCTTCGTTATATTACTGGTTGGGCACGAACACCTTCGTTATATTACTGCTTGGGCACGGAACCCTTCGTATATTATGCTTGGGCACGAACACCTTCGTTATATTACTGCTTGGGCACGAACACCTTCGTTATATTATTGCTTGGGCACGAACACCTTCGTTATATTACTGCTTGGGCACGAACCCCTTCGTTATATTACGCTTGGGCACAAAACACCTTCGTTATATTACTGCTTGGGCACGAACCCCTTTCGTTATATTACTGCTTGGGCACGAACACCTTCGTTATATTATTGCTTGGGCACGAACACCTTCGTTATATTACTGCTTGGGCACGAACACCTTCGTTATATTACTGCTTGGGGCACGGAACCCTTCGTTATTATTGCTTGGGCACGAACACCTTCGTTATATTACTGCTTGGGCACGAACACCTTCGTTATATCACTGCTGTGCACAAACACCTTCGTTATATCACTGTTGTGCACAAACACCTTCGTTATATCACTGTTGTGCACAAACACCTTCGTTATATCACTGTTGTGCACAAACACCTTCGTTATATCACTGTTGTGCACAAACACCTTCGTTATATCACTGTTGTGCACAAACACCTTCGTTATATTACTGGTTGGGCACGAACACCTTCGTTATATTACTGCTTGGGCACGAACACCTTCGTTATATCACTGCTGTGCACAAACACCTTCGTTATATTACTGGTTGGGCACGAACACCTTCGTTATATTTCTGCTTGGGCACGAACACCTTCGTTATATCACTGCTGTGCACAAACACCTTCGTTATATTATGGTTGGGCACAAAACACCTTCGTTTATTACTGCTTGGGCACGAACCCCTTCGTTATATCACTGCTGTGCACAAACACCTTTCGTTATATAACCCCGTTGGCACAAACCCCTTTTCTTTTAAAATCCTGTTGTGCACAAACACCTTCGTTATATCACTGTTGTGCACAAACACCTTCGTTATATCACTGTTGTGCACAAACACCTTCGTTATATTACTGGTTGGGCACGAACACCTTCGTTATATTAAATGCTTGGGCACAAAAACACCTTCGTTATATTACGGGTTTGGGGCACGAACCCCTTCGTTATATTACTGGTTGGGCACGAACACCTTCGTTATATTACTGGTTGGGCACGAACCCCTTTTCGTTTTTATTACTGCTTGGGCACGAACACCTTCGTTATTTACTGTTTGGGCACGAACCTTCGTTATATTACTGGTTGGGCACGAACACCTTCGTTATATTACTGGTTGGGCACGAACACCTTCGTTATATTACTGCTTGGGCACGAACACCTTCGTTATATTACTGCTTGGGCACGAACACCTTCGTTATATTACTGCTTGGGCACAAAACCCTTCGTTATATTATGGTTGGGCACGAACACCTTCGTATATTACGGGTTTGGGGCACGAACACCTTCGTTATATTACTGCTTGGGCACGAACACCTTCGTTTATATTACTGCTTGGGCACGAACCCCTTTCGTTATATTACTGCTTGGGCACAAAACACCTTCGTTATATTATTGCTTGGGCACGAACACCTTCGTTATATTATTGTTTTGGGCACAAACACCTTCGTTATATTACTGCTTGGGCACGAACACCTTCGTTATATTACTGCTTGGGCACGAACACCTTCGTTATATTACTGGTTGGGCACGAACACCTTCGTTATATTACTGCTTGGGCACGAACACCTTCGTTATATTACTGCTTGGGCACGAACACCTTCGTTATATTACTGCTTGGGCACGAACACCTTCGTTATATTATTGCTTGGGCACGAACACCTTCTTTTTTATATTACTGTTGGGCACGAACACCTTCGTTATATTACTGTTTGGGGCACAAACACCTTCGTTATTTTTACTGCTTGGGAAACGAACACCTTCGTTATATTACTGCTTGGGCACGAACACCTTCGTTATATTATTGCTTGGGCACGAACACCTTCGTTATATTACTGCTTGGGCACGAACACCTTCGTTATATTACTGCTTGGGCACGAACACCTTCGTTATATTATTGCTTGGGCACGAACACCTTCGTTATATTACTGCTTGGGGCACGAACCCCCTTCGTTATATTTTGCTTGGGCACGAACCCCTTCGTTATATTATTGCTTGGGCACGAACACCTTCGTTAAAATTACTGTTTGGGGCACGAACACCTTCGTTATATTACTGCTTGGGCACGAACACCTTCGTTATATTATTGCTTGGGCACGAACACCTTCGTTATATTACTGCTTGGGCACGAACACCTTCGTTATATTACTGCTTGGGCACGAACACCTTCGTTATATTACTGCTTGGGCACGAACACCTTCGTTATATTACTGCTTGGGCACGAACACCTTCGTTATATCACTGCTGTGCACAAACACCTTCGTTATATCACTGTTGTGCACAAACACCTTCGTTATATCACTGTTGTGCACAAACACCTTCGTTATATCACTGTTGTGCACAAACACCTTCGTTATATCACTGTTGTGCACAAACACCTTCGTTATATCACTGTTGTGCACAAACACCTTCGTTATATCACTGCTGTGCACAAACACCTTCGTTATATCACTGCTGTGCACAAACACCTTCGTTATATCACCGTTGTGCACAAACACCTTCGTTATATCACTGTTGTGCACAAACACCTTCGTTATATCACTGCTGTGCACAAACACCTTCGTTATATCACTGTTGTGCACAAACACCTTCGTTATATCACTGTTGTGCACCAGGCTCTGGTGTCCTGGTGGTTAACGCTCTCGCTTCACACGGTGAGGGCCTGGGTTCGATTCCCAGCCAGAGTAGAAACATTGGACGTGTTTCTTTCCACCTGTTGTCTATGTTCCCCATCAGTAAAATGGGTACCTGGGTGTTAGTCGACTGGTGTGGGTCGCATCCTGGGACACTGACCTAAGGAGGCCTGGTCACAGACCGGGCCGCGGGGGCGTTGACCCCCGGAACTCTCTCCAGATAAACTCCAGAAACACCTTCGTTATATCACTGTTGTGCACAAACACCTTCGTTATATCACTGTTGTGCACAAACACCTTCGTTATATCACTGTTGTGCACAAACACCTTCGTTATATCACTGTTGTGCACAAACACCTTCGTTATATCACTGTTGTGCACAAACACCTTCGTTATATCACTGTTGTGCACAAACACCTTCGTTATATCACTGCTGTGCACAAACAACCCTCAAGTCTGGGCGAAGCCTCGTGGTAAGCTCCTTTCTCTCCTATGTGCGGGTTATCTGTGTATTCTTCCAGTCACTGTATTGTTCCAGTCACAGCATTGTTCCAGTCACGGTATTGTTCCAGTCACAGTATTGTTCCAGTCACGGATTGTGCTATTTTGTTCATTGCGATTGCTGTGGGGGCTTCACTGCACTCGTGTGAGTGACACTGGCAAGTGCTGGAGCTATCCTCACACACTACACTGGTCCCTCAACACTTGCTTAGTTTTCAAGTGTTCCAGGAGCATCGCAGTGAACTCGGACGTTGAGGCATGTAAGTCTTGTAAGACTAAATATAACTGAGCCGCTTAACCTTCCTTTCCACACTAACAAGACCTTCCAGATCTTAACTGAGCATCTCAAGCTTCCTTTCAACAGCAGTACGACCTTCCAGATCTTGTTTTGCTGTCACAAGAGATCATACGCAACATTTTGGCTAGGACAACTGACTAAACTGTCTGGTATGTCTAATTATATGTCACTTGCTGTCTCTCTTCGTCCACATTCTAGGGAAGATATTTGATTTTCCAATCTGCTGTTGCACAACGGACTGGCAATGCTTTATGAATGAAATGTGGCTGCTGCGCTTGCAGGAGGCAGTGATCTGATGTTCAACACAGAGAACATAGATCCTTCATTGACTGATCGACTCTACATGACGTGGCGCTGATCATTCAGTAACTTTAGCCTCACTGATTTATATATTCGCAGGCTAAAAGCTTCCCAAACTCATGTTTTTTTGGATGCTGTTGGTAGCCTTAATGTTTACAGTACACTCCATTCTACTCCAGAACTGTTAACATCCGGAGCTTTTAAATTCTCTTTCATGCAGATGGTAGAGGTCGTGTGGGTGTCAGTGGTACCATGCACAGATAGGAGATGATACTTGGCACTGGTACTGGTTGATTGTGTCATGAATCATGGAGAGTTGGATTGGGTTTCGACGGTAGAGCATTTGGATATTTGCATTAGGGGATGTTTGAGACACTGGCGTTATCAAAATGTCTGACTCTGTTTCAACTACATTGACTGACCTCTCAGTCTTGTCACTCATATTCAGTGCTGTTGTAACTAGGAGGAGAACAGTAAAAGTTGTATGTTGTTTCACTAGACTCCTACTGTTTTGAAGGTCCTCAGTCAGGTAGTTGATCAGTCAGGACTTGTTCTGGATGTTTGGGAATTGTGAGTAGTGAAGCTCGTGTATGTCAACTGGTGTACATTGTACAGCAGGGCGCTGTTGCTCTGCAACTGTCGTTATCAGGAAGTCACTGTATCCAGCAAACACCACAACTGATCCCATAATAATGTCTTACATAAGTTACATATGTATCACACACTTGCTCGTAGCATCATTTGACAATGACATGTGTGGAGGTCGTGCCTCCCATATATAATTTCAGGACTGGCACTACAGACTTGAAACGTGTCCCTGGTATATTTGTATTGACTTTTCTCACTAACGTTTAATCGGAAAGTGAGAAAGCTTGCTGAGCCACCTCGTAGTATAAGTGCTCCTCCGGGAGCATCTTAGTGGAGTCTTTGATGACACATGTTAGGTACATGCAGAGAAGTGCTGGACTGACTATACCATCTTATCATCTTACTGTGATGGTGTTTGTTGACGCAGATATACCGGACACAGTCTTTGTCACTGAGTTTTACACGAGCCAGTCATCTGCCCTCCAGACTACACCTCGAAGTCACGTCAGTAACACAGTCTTCAGCATTCTTGTTCAGGAACAATGGCAGTTGATACTGAGACGAGGGACTCACGGTTGATACTGAGACCAGGGACCTACGGTTGATACTGAGACGAGGGACTCACGGTTGATACTGAGACCAGGGACCCACGATTGATACTGAGACGAGGGACTCACGGTTGATACTGAGACCAGGGACCCACGGTTGATACTGAGACCAGGGACCCACGGTTGATACTGAGACCAGGGACCCACGGTTGATACTGAGACGAGGGACTCACGGTTGATACTGAGACCAGGGACCCACGGTTGATACTGAGACCAGGGACCCACGGTTGATACTGAGACGAGGGACCCACGGTTGATACTGAGACGAGGGACTCACGGTTGATACTGAGACCAGGGACCCACGGTTGATACTGAGACGAGGGACTCACGGTTGATACTGAGACGAGGGACCCACGGTTGAGACTGAGACAAGGGACTCACGGTTGAGACTGAGACAAGGGACTCACGGTTGAGACTGAGACGAGGGACTCACGCTCAGGATGGACAAAGGGTGAATGATCTCACAGCCACAGACAGGAATCTCAGTCTATTGCATCTCTGCTGTGCTGCTGACCCGTAGGTCTCTGTGTTGTTGGGATAATGTGTCGTGGTCCCTTGTGAATACCTCCAGTGGATCTTAGACCGAGATTCTATAGGAAGAAGTATATACTCAGTGTGTCAAGGAAGTGTTTGTGGTCCATGTACCATGTGTCATGTATCCTGAAGTCTTCAGTAACAGCATAAGCTCTTGTTCAAAAGTTTGTTCAGAGAAGTTTCCTTCCCAGAAATGAGCTGAGAGGTGAAGAGTGAAGTATCCCTCTCAGTGAACTTCTGGTTCTCCTCAGGTTTTCCACGTCCTGAATGTAAATAATGGTTCAGAGAACCGACAGGATGATGAATTACACACTTGTGTAACACTTGGGTATCATTATTGGGGAAACGTTTCGCCAACCAGTAGCTTTCTCAGTCTAATACAGAAAAGAATGGTTGAAGATCACGAGGAGTTTGAGGTAATCAGTCCCTCAGCCTGAGGTCGATGTAATCAGTCCATCTATTTTGAAAAGAGTACTGCAAATGCGCGGTAAAGGGGCTTATGTACAGCAGACAGGCGAGATGTAAGCAGTCGTAGGCAGTGTGTCACCTTGGACAAATCCACAGGTGGAAGTAGTTCATGCATGTGCAAAGCAGCACACTGTAAAGATGTAGCTCCCGGTCTCAGAAAGTGCTGGAAAACATTGATATACTTGACGAGACTGATACAGTTTAGCCATACGACTCTAACGAGGGAGCTGAGCTGTGAGGTTACTGATACCATTGCTCAGCTGCTGGATAACGCTGTCATGTTCAGTGTCAGCTGTAGTGATTGATGTGTCTCAACTAAACACTCCATGTCAATCCCAGCCATGCCACAGTGGGTATTCCGAAGGATGGATATCATGGCTGCGGATGACAAGAGATGTGCTCCCAGTGTTGAGACATGCATGACCACTTAACATGTGGATCACTGTGTTGGAGGTCCCACACAGTCTCTTCTCATAAAGTTTTCAACTACCATCACATGATCTAAGGAACCAATGTACGACATAAATAAGTGGAATCTTCCTAGTCTTACTGATGGGTCAGAGCTGGTGAAGATGCCACTCTCAGCGGCCTTCGTGTAAAGTTGTCAGTCACAAGTCACTGGACAAGTTCCAGGCTCACACTCTTCACTCTGCTTTTGTACAAAACTCAGTGTTGTGCAGACTGTGTTTGGGTTGACAGGATCCTGATTGATGGGTGGAAAAGATCATATTGGTTTCACGGTGACCTGTACTGGCGGCCATTTACCTGAACCCACCCATGATGGCCATTGGCTCAGCTGGAGTCGTAGAGTGAACCTGTATCACCACAGAGCATCAAGGACCTTGGACATTTTAAGGTGAAACGGAAGTAACAGAGATCCGGTAGTCACATACCTGAGTCCAGGTGCAGCTATTCTCTTGCATGGATGTTCACTTGAACTCTGCACATGGAATGTCTCTGAGGCGATGAACTCTTTTGGATGATGACCTCTACGAGACGAATGACACAGGCTATAGTTTCCAAAGCATGAGGAGTTAGATACATATCATGGATACATCATGACCTGTTAATGTACAGACATTAAACTCGGTTTTGTTAAAATTGAACTGTGTGAGCCCTTTTAAACATTATCCTGGTTGTGTTCCCTTGACAAGTGCACCAGCGAGTCTCTGAACTTCTCTCTAGTTATGTGAGTGTCAGGCTACTGAACCTGTCATTATGTGAGTGTCAGGCTGCTGAACCTGTCATTATGTGAGTGTCAGGCTACTGAGCCTGTCATTATGTGAGTGTCAGGCTACAGAGCCTGTCATTATGTGAGTGTCAGGCTACAGAGCCTGTCATTATGTGTGTGTCAGGCTACTGAGCCTGTCATTATGTGAGTGTCAGGCTACAGAGCCTGTCATTATGTGTGTGTCAGGCTACAGAGCCTGTCATTATGTGTGTGTCAGGCTACAGAGCCTGTCATTATGTGTGTGTCAGGCTACAGAGCCTGTCATTATGTGTGTGTCAGGCTACAGAGCCTGTCATTATGTGTGTGTCAGGCTACAGAGCATGTCATTATGTGTGTGTCAGGCTACAGAGCCTGTCATTATGTGTGTGTCAGGCTACAGAGCCTGTCATTATGTGTGTGTCAGACTACTGAGCCTGTCATTATGTGAGTGTCAGGCTACTGAGCCTGTCATTATGTGTGTGTCAGGCTACAGAGCCTGTCATTATGTGTGTGTCAGGCTACAGAGCCTGTCATTATGTGTGTGTCAGGCTACTGAGCCTGTCATTATGTGTGTGTCAGGCTACAGAGCCGGTCATTATGTGTGTGTCAGGCTACAGAGCCTGTCCTTATGTGAGTGTCAGGCTACAGAGCATGTCATTATGTGTGTGTCAGGCTACAGAGCCTGTCATTATGTGTGTGTCAGGCTACAGAGCCTGTCATTATGTGTGTGTCAGGCTACAGAGCATGTCATTATGTGTGTGTCAGGCTACTGAGCCTGTCATTATGTGTGTGTCAGGCTACAGAGCCTGTCATTATGTGTGTGTCAGGCTACTGAGCCTGTCATTATGTGAGTGTCAGGCTACAGAGCCTGTCATTATGTGTGTGTCAGGCTACTGAGCCTGTCATTATGTGAGTGTCAGGGTACAGAGCCTGTCATTATGTGTGTGTCAGGCTACTGAGCCTGTCATTATGTGAGTGTCAGGCTACCGAGCCTGTCATTATGTGTGCGTCAGGCTACCGAGCCTGTCATTATGTGAGTGTCAGGCTACCGAGCCTGTCATTATGTGAGTGTCAGGCTACCGAGCCTGTCATTATGTGAGTGTCAGGCTACCGAGCCTGTCATTATGTGTGTGTCAGGCTACCGAGCCTGTCATTATGTGAGTGTCAGGCTACCGAGCCTGTCATTATGTGAGTGTCAGGCTACTGAGCCTGTCATTATGTGAGTGTCAGGCTACCGATCCTGTCATTATGTGAGTGTCAGGCTACTGAGCCTGTCATTATGTGAGTGTCAGGCTACCGAGCCTGTCATTATGTGCGTATCAGGCTACCGAGCCTGTCATTATGTGAGTGTCAGGCTACTGAACCTGTCATTATGTGAGTGTCAGGCTACTGAGCCTGTCATTATGTGTGTGTCAGGCTACTGAGCCTGTCATTATGTGTGTGTCAGGCTACTGAACCTGTCCTTATGTGAGTGTCTGGCTACTGAGCCTGTCATTATGTGAGTGTCAGGCTACTGAGCCTGTCATTATGTGAGTGTCAGGCTACCGAGCCTGTCATTATGTGCGTGTCAGGCTACTGAGCCTGTCATTATGTGAGTGTCAGGCTACTGAGCCTGTCGAAGAGTTCATGATATATATATTTCCTCTGGATATAAATGGCAGTCAACAACAGAAGTGGTCGTGAAGACTGAGACACCTGGGTATCACTTGGGAATTTTTACTGAGATAACGTTCCTCCAGCCAGTGACTTCGTCAGTCCAATACAGAGAAGAACGATGGATTGAAGAAGTTACTGGCTGGCGAAACGTTGCCTTAATAAAGATTCCCAATATTGCACAAGTGTCGTAGTCTTCAACTTGTCAGTTTTCTAACCCATTTACATCACAGAACTGGTTATGTGAATAACCCTCAGCTGTGTATGTGTGTGTGTGTGTGTCATTGACTTGATAATGCCACAGAGTCAGCCAACAACAGACTCTGCTATCATTGATTTAACGTTATTAAAGTCATGTATATTAAGGTATTCTCAACCTCCAGACGACTGAGTTCTGGTTCCATCACGTAATAACGATGCTGGTATAACTACGTCACTGTCTTCAGCACACCAGGATGTGGAGTTAGTGCCGCCTCGTCCACTTCTCCCTCAGAAGTCTCTACCCAAGGTCAACAAAGCTCTGCATATCTGACTTCTCACTGACGTCCTTACCGCTTCGTTTTGATTATAATAATTCTCACTGACGTGGTAATTATAAGACCATAAGAAAGAAGGAACACTGCAGCAGGCCTACTGGCCCATGCGAGGCAGGTCCAAGTCTCCAACCAGCAACATCTGGGTATGTGATGAATGGTTTGAAAAACCGACAAGTAGAAGATTGACTGATGAAGCCACTGTGTGGCGAAACGTTTCCTGAATAAAGATTCCCATATGCTGCATAAGTGTCTCAATCTTCTACTTGTCGGTTTTTCAAACCATTCATCACAACTGTCAGACACTGCAGCATCATGGGATCTTGTTACAAAGAATTCTTCAACACTTGTTCAACCTTTGGACGAAGACCTACTTCGACTAGTGGATGGTACCACTATGACCCCGCCTCCGCCTGCTTCACCTCACCTCACTACAGTATATAAGCCACGTCTACGGCCCTATGCTGTACATTCTACAAGATTGATGGACTGAACACATCGACTCCAGGTTGAGGGACTGATTACCTCATACTCCTCCTCTCCTTACGCCTTCCTCTTTGTATTGACTGATGAAGCCACTGTGTGGCGAAACGTTTCCTGAATAAAGATTCCCATATGCTGCATAAGTGTCTCAATCTCCAACATCTGGGTATCTTTATTGTAGACGTTTCGCCCTCCAGTGGCTTTATCAATACAATAGGACATAATGTGAAGACTGGTACTTAGATACTGGCGTCGTGTACAGTCACTGTATCACCGTAAGGCTGAAGATTAAGACACATGTGCAGCTGCTGGATGTATTTATTACTGAAATGTTCCTCCTACACGGTAGGCTCAGTCAAATACAGAGGCAGCAGATGTAGTAGCGAAGTAGAGATGATGTAACCGGTCGATCAGCCTTGGAGAAATAGCATTTGAGGTGGTCAGTCACTGCTACACCTTCTGCCTCTGTAATTGACTGAAGAAGCCGACTGTGTAGACTTGTTGACCCTGACAGTTCTCTGTGTCAAGGGTCTGCAACTTGCAACTCTCAACATAATCCAGGTGTAAAGTAAAAGGACACAAGTGCAACTAATGTGACTTTTTATTGTGGCAACGTTTCGCCCACACAGTGGGCTTTTTCAAGTCACAAACAGATCTGAAAGTTAAGACACATGTGCAACATCTGGATATCTTTATTGTAGTAGACGTTTCGCCATCCAGTGGCTTTATCAATACAGATTCTAGGACATAATAGGAAGACAGTAGAACTATATACAAAAGATGAGGTAATCAGTCCCATCTCTTTGGGAAGGACCTACTTCCACTGGGGAATCCCGCCTGGAAGGTATCCACCCCAGGTAGATCTGTTTGTGACTTGAAAAAGCCCACTGTGTGGGCGAAACGTTGTCAATAAAGGATCACATTATACTGCATATGTGTTTATATTTCCATTGTGTAGGAATTTTATACCATTTATTTCCATTTGGGAATTTTTATTGATGCAATCAGTCCCTTAGCTAGGCTGAGGGACTGATTACCCCATTCTCCCCCTCATCTTTCACCGTTCTTCTCTCTACTGGACTGAAGAAGTCACTAGCTGGAGAAACGTTTTCTCAGTAAAGATTCGCAGATGCTGCACGAGTGTCTCAGTCTTCAAGAGAAAGAAAATCAGAAGTTTAGTTTATTAAACACTACGACATATTTAATAGAAAACGTTTTTTGATAAATACGTCCTAGTGATCGCTCACTTATGTTCGTAAATTATCTTGTGGGTATTTACCTACGGTGGCCCGTGGCCTGGTGGCTAAAGCTCTCGCTTCACACGCCGAGTGTCTGCGTTCGATTCCCAATGAGAGTAGAAACATTGGGCGTGTTACTTTACACTGGTTGTCTATGTTCACACATCAGTAAAATGGGTACCTGGGTGTTAGTGGACTGGTGTGGGTCTCATCCTGGGTGTTAGTGGACTGGTGTGGGTCGCATCCTGGGTGTTAGTGGACTGGTGTGGGTCGCATCCTGGGTGTTAGTGGACTGGTGTGGGTCGCATCCTGGGTGTTAGTGGACTGGTGTGGTCGCATCCTGGGTGTTAGTGGACTGGTGTGGTCGCATCCTGGGTGTTAGTGGACTTGTGTGGTCGCATCCTGGGTGTTGTGGGGACTGGTGTGGTCGCATCCTGGGTGTTAGTGGACTGGTGTGGTCGCATCCTGGGTGTTAGTGGACTGGTGTGGTCGCATCCTGGGTGTTAGTGGACTGGTGTGGTCGCATCCTGGGTGTTAGTGGATGGTGTGGTCGCATCCTGGGTGTTAGTGGACTGGTGTGGTCGCATCCTGGGTGTTAGTGGACTGGTGTGGTCGCATCCTGGGTGTTAGTGGACTGGTGTGGTCGCATCCTGGGTGTTAGTGGACTGGTGTGGTCGCCATCCTGGGTGTTAGTGGACTGGTGTGGTCGCATCCTGGGTGTTAGTGGACTGGTGTGGTCGCATCCTGGGTGTTAGTGGACTGGTGTGGTCGTTATCCTGGGTGTTAGTGGACTGGGTGTGGGTCGCATCCTGGGTGTTAGTGGACTGGTGTGTCGCATCCTGGGTGTTAGTGGACTGGTGTGGTCGCATCCTGGGTGTTAGTGGACTGGTGTGGTCGCATCCTGGGTGTTAGTGGACTGGTGTGGTCGCATCCTGGGTGTTAGTGGACTGGTGTGGTCGCATCCTGGGTGTTAGTGGGACTGGTGTGGTCGCCTTCCTGGGTGTTAGTGGACTGGTGTGGTCGCATCCTGGGTGTTAGTGGACTGGTGTGGTCGCATCCTGGGTGTTAGTGGACTGGTGTGGTCGCATCCTGGGTGTTAGTGGACTGGTGTGGTCGCATCCTGGGTGTTAGTGGACTGGTGTGGTCGTATCCTGGGTGTTAGTGGACTGGTGTGGGTCGCATCCTGGGTGTTAGTGGACTGGTGTGGTCGTATCCTGGGTGTTAGTGGACTGGTGTGGGTCGCATCCTGGGTGTTAGTGGACTGGTGTGGTCGCATCCTGGGTGTTAGTGGACTGGTGTGGTCGCATCCTGGGTGTTAGTGGACTGGTGTGGTCGCATCCTGGGTGTTAGTGGACTGGTGTGGTCGCATCCTGGGTGTTAGTGGACTGGTGTGGTCGCATCCTGGGTGTTAGTGGACTGGTGTGGTCGCATCCTGGGTGTTAGTTGGACTGGTGTGGTCGTATCTGGGTGTTAGTGGACTGGTGTGGGGTCGCATCCTGGGTGTTAGTGGACTGGTGTGGTCGCATCCTGGGTGTTAGTGGACTGGTGTGGTCGCATCCTGGGTGTTAGTGGACTGGTGTGGTCGCATCCTGGGTGTTAGTGGACTGGTGTGGTCGCATCCTGGGTGTTAGTGGACTGGTGTGGTCGCATCCTGGGTGTTAGTGGACTGGTGTGGTCGCATCCTGGGTGTTTAGTGGACTGGTGTGGTCGCATCCTGGGTGTTAGTGGACTGGTGTGGTCGCATCCTGAGTGTTAGTGGACTGGTGTGGGTCGTATCCTGGGTGTTAGTGGACTGGTTGTGGGTCGCATCCTGGGTGTTAGTGGACTGGTGTGGTCGCATCCTGGGTGTTAGTGGACTGGTGTGGTCGCATCCTGGGTGTTAGTGGACTGGTGTGGTCGCATCCTGGGTGTTAGTGGACTGGTGTGGTCGCATCCTGGGTGTTAGTGGACTGGTGTGGTCGCATCCTGGGTGTTAGTGGACTGGTGTGGTCGCATCCTGGGTGTTAGTGGACTGGTGTGGTCGCATCCTGGGTGTTAGTGGACTGGTGTGGTCGCATCCTGGGTGTTAGTGGACTGGTGTGGTCGCATCCTGGGTGTTAGTGGACTGGTGTGGGTCGCCATCCTGGGTTGTTAGTGGACTGGTGTGGTGCATCCTGGGTGTTAGTGGACTGGTGTGGTCGCATCCTGGGTGTTAGTGGACTGGTGTGGTCGCATCCTGGGTGTTAGTGGACTGGTGTGGTCGCATCCTGGGTGTTAGTGGACTGGTGTGGTCGCATCCTGGGTGTTAGTGGACTGGTGTGGTCGCATCCTGGGTGTTAGTGGACTGGTGTGGTCGCATCCTGGGTGTTAGTGGACTGGTGTGGTCGCATCTGGGTGTTAGTGGACTGGTGTGGTCGCATCCTGGGTGTTAGTGGACTGGTGTGGTCGCATCCTGGGTGTTAGTGGACTGGTGTGGTCGCATCCTGGGTGTTAGTGGACTGGTGTGGTCGCATCCTGGGTGTTAGTGGACTGGTGTGGTCGCATCCTGGGTGTTAGTGGACTGGTGTGGTCGCATCCTGGGTGTTAGTGGACTGGTGTGGGTCGCATCCTGGGACAAAACTGACCTAATTTGTGGGAAATGCTCAGCATAACAAGCGGCTTTATATATAGTAGTATGTCACTGATGTCAGCTATGGTCTGTATACCTTGTACATGTACTGGTAGAAAATGAAAATTATTATTATTATTATTATTATTATTATTATTATTATTATTATTATTATTATTATTATTATTATTATTATTATATTAAGGTTTATACCAAGAAAGTTGAACACAGAGTCTGCGATGTTTCTGCTCTGTGATGTTTCTGCTCTGTTATGTCTCTGCTCTGTTATGTTTCTGCTCTGTTATGTCTCTGCTCTGTTATGTTTCGGCTCTGTTATGTCTCTGCTCTGTTATGTTTCTGCTCTGTTACGTTTCTGCTCTGTTATGTTTCGGCTCTGTTATGTTTCTGCTCTGTTATGTCTCTGCTCTGTTATGTTTCTGCTCTGTTATGTTTCTGCTCTGTTATGTTTCTGCTCCGTTATGTTCCTGCTCTGTGATGTTTCTGCTCTGTGATGTTTCTGCTCTGTGACGTTTCTGCTCTGTTATGTCTCTGCTCTGTTATGTTTCTGCTCTGTTATGTTTCTGCTCTGTTACGTTTCTGCTCTGTTATGTTTCTGCTCTGTGATGTTTCTGCTCTGTCATGTCTCTGCTCTGTTATGTTTCTGCTCTATTATGTCTCTGCTCTGTTATGTCTCTGCTCTGTTATGTCTCTGCTCTGTTATGTTTCTGCTCTGTGATGTTTCGGCTCTGTTATGTTTCTGCCCTGTTATGTCTCTGCTCTGTTATGTCTCTGCTCTGTTGTGTTTCTACTCTGCCACCACTGAATCAAAAGAGAAGTGTGTATGGAGTGTTTCAGCCTCTAAACCCTGAAGAATTTCCTCTTGATTCAGCAGTTTTTAAACAGCTCAAATGATCCGGTTTCAATGGAACTTGAAGCTGATTCTTTTACCTCGTTTTCCTCTCGACCGATGAACCTAGAACGCTCTCCTCCGTCAGATTTTAAAACTCACTCTCCAGGGGGTTCAACCACCCCATTCGTTCCCTGTTTTTTCCATCTGTACAGAGAGATCTAGAGAGAAACCTGACGGGGTTTATATCTCTCTCTTCTTCCTCTTCTGGTATTGAAGCCTCGTATATTTCCCTCTGGTATTGAAGCCTCGTATAGTTCCCTCTGGTATTGAAGCCTCGTATATTTCCCTCTGGTATTGAAGCCTCGTATAGTTCCCTCTGGTATTGAAGCCTCGTATATTTCCCTCTGGTATTGAAGCCTCGTATAGTTCCCTCTGTTCCTGAAGCCTCGTATAGCTCCTTCTGGTATTGAAGCCTCGTATAGTTCCCTATGTTACTGAAGCCTCGTATAGTTCCTTCTGGTATTGAAGCCTCGTATAGTTCCTTCTGTTACTTAAGCCTCGTGTAGTTCCTTCTGGTATTGAAGCCTCGTATAGTTCCCTCTGTTACCGACGCCTCGTATAGTTCCTTCTGGTGTCGAAGCCTCGTATAGTTCCCTCTGGTATTGAAGCCTCGTATAGTTCCATCTGGTATTGAAGCCTCGTATAGTTCCCTCTGTTACTGAAGCCTCGTATAGTTCCCTCTGGTATTGAAGCCTCGCATAGTTCCTTCTAGTACTGAAACCTCGTATAGTTCCTTCTGTTACTAAAGCCTCGTATAGTTTCTTCTGGTATTGAAGCCTCGTGTAGTTCCCTCTGTTACTGAAGCCTCGTATAGTTCCTTTGGTATTGAAGCCTCGTACAGTTCCCTCTGTTACTGAAGCCTCGTATAGTTCCTTCTGGTATTGAAGCCTCGTATAGTTCCTTCTGGTATTGAAGCCTCCTATAGTTCCCTCTGTTACTGAAGCCTCGTATAGTTCCTTCTGGTATTGAAGCCTGGTATAGTTCCCTCTGTTACTGAAGCCTCGTATAGTTCCTTCTGGTACTGAAGCCTCGTATAGTTCCTTCTGGTATTGAAGCTTCGTATAGTTCCCTCTGTTACTGAAGCCTCGTAGAGTTCCTTCTGGTATTGAAGCTTCGTATAGTTCCCTCTGGTATTGAAGCCTCGTATAGTTCCTTCTGGTATTGAAGCTTCGCATAGTTCCCTCTGGTATTGAAGCCTCGTATAGTTCCTTCTGGTATTGAAGCTTCGTATAGTTTCCTCTGGTATTGAAGCCTCGTATAGTTCCTTCTGGTATTGAAGCTTCGTATAGTTCCTTCTGGTATTGAAGCCTCGTATAGTTCCTTCTGGTATTGAAGCTTCGTATAGTTTCCTCTGGTATTGAAGCCTCGTACAGTTCCTTCTGGTATTGAAGCCTCGTATAGTTCCCTCCGTTATTGAAGCCTCGTATAGTTCGCTCTGTTACTGGTATTGAAGCCTTGTATAGTTCCCTCTGTTATTGAAGCCGCGTATAGTTCCCTGTGGTATTGAAGCCTCGTAGACTGAACTCTAGACTGAGGGACTGACCACCTCAAAACTTTAAGGGTGATGGACTGATTACATCGTCTTCAAGTCTCTTCTGCTTCTATCAACTTTTCTGTACTCGACTGAAGAAGCCTACTGTGTAGGCGAAACGTTTCGAAATAAAGATACCTAACTGTTGCATATGTGTCTTACCTAACAACCTGTCGGTATTTTATACCATTTTAATGTACAATAGGTTTCTTCAGTCGCTAACAAAGGCAGCAGTAATAATGAAATAAAAATGATATAATCAGTCCATCAACCTTGGAGAAAAAGTATTTGAGGTGGTCAGTCCCTCAGCCTGGAGAAGAGTTCGGCTCCATGAAGCTGAAACTATTTGCTATGCTAACCTCCATAGTGGGAAAATTTATGGAATCAGTAATTGCCGAGGCAATTCGTAGCCATCTTGAAAAGTATAAATTAATCAGGGACGTTCCTGTCTTACGAATTTACTAACTTTTTTCACTAAGGTGTTTGAGGAGGTAGATCATGGTAATGAATATGATATTGTGTATATGGACTTCAGTAAGGCTTTCGATAGAGTTCCACATCAGAGGCTGTTGAGGAAACTTAAGGCACACGGAATAGGAGGAGAAATTTTTTCCTGGGTAGAGGCATGGTTGACAAATAGGCAGCAGAGAGTTTGCATAAATGGGGAGAAATCAGAATGGGGGCACGTCACAAGCGGTGTTCCTCAGGGGTCAGTGTTGGGCCCGTTGTTGTTCACAATTTACATAAACGACATAGATGAGGGAATAAATAGCGACATAAGCAAATTTGCTGATGACACCAAAATAGGCCGTCCAATTCATTCTAATAAGGACATTAGAGCACTGCAGGAAGTGCAAGACAGGTATACAATACCGACAGATGAAAGTTAAGACACTTGTGCAACATCTGGTTATCTTTATTGTAGACGTTTCGCCATCCAGTGGCTTTATCAATACAAATTCTTGGACATAATTAGGAAACAGAAGAACTATATACAAAAGATGAGGTAATCAGTCCCTCAGCCTTGGAGGTGATGTTTACAACACCGTGGTTGTAGAGATTCTGAAGCACAGGTAAGGAGACTGGCGCTTATATAGGCGTCAGTGAAGAGAGACGTGTAGCAGACGTGTATATCTGTCTTGCACAACTTGTCAGGCACTGCAACATCATGGTATCTTGATTCTGAGGACATGTACATAACCTTCACGACTACGACAACTACTACTACAACTAACCCATCTCTTTGGGAAGGACCTACTTCCACTGGGGAATCCCGCCTACCAGTGAATATGCCCTCGTCTGCTACACCTGACGTTACTATATAAGCGCCAGGCTCCTTTCTTCTGCTTCAGAATCTCCACGACTATAGTGTTCTTCGCACCTACTCCAAGGTTGAGGGACTGATTACCTCATCTTCTGTACATAGATCTACTGTCTTCAAGTTATGTCCTAGAATTTGTATTGATAAAGCCACTGGATGGCGAAACGTCTACAATAAAGATACCCAGATGTTGCACATGTGTCTTAATTTCATCTTGTCGGTATTGTATACCATTCTTACACAACGGAACAAGTACACATAGGTATTATTACATAACAGGTATACACTACCCAGAGGATAATGAGCAAGACAGCCGTGTGTATCACTAGTGTGGAAACCTCTCGTCTACGCGGAAGGCTTCGCCAGTCCATTGTTCCTCCACTGTTTGTATTATCTCCAGTATTTGGGTTACCTCTGTGTTGGACTGAAGAAGCCTGCTGGGCAGGCGAGAAGTTTCGATAATAAAGACGGTCGCAAAAACCATGGGTGTTTTCAAATTTGAGGAAAAGCAAATAAAGGTGGGTTAAAAGGGCAAAAAGAAAAGGGACTGGAAGAGTGTATTCCACAACCAGGGGTCTGATTGTTCTGGGGAATTCCCCAACCCCGTTTTAAAATTTTAAAATTTCTTAAGGATATTTTTATGGGGTGTTTTAAAGGTTGGTATTGAAGATTTAAAGTATTTTTTTTAAAATTTTTGGGGGGCTTAGTGGCATTTTAAGTTGTGGATTTTATATTTTTTTTAATTAGTTATGTTAAGATGTTTTTTATTAGTGGGGGAGTTTTTTAGGTAAGTGTTGATGTGTTATTTGGTGTTGAAAATTTAAAAAAAGTTGGTATTTGAAAAGGTTAGGGATTGGGTTGTGTTATGTGGGGATTTTAAGAAGGTGGTATGTTTATGTGTTTTATTATTGGTGGTTTGTGTTTATGTTGGGGGTTGGAAAAGGGGTTAATATGGGTATTTTAAAGTGTGGTATGTAATAGGGGAGTTAAATGGGTAGGAATAGGGGATGAAAGTGTTAATCTAAAAAGTGGGGTTTGTGGTGGATTTTTAGTAGGTGATGTTTATTTTGGTTTTAAAGGGTTTTTTTTAGTATGGGGTTTAGTGTTAAGATTTGGGGAAAGTAGTAGTGGGGATGTTAAGTAGTGGGAGTTTTAGTAGTGTGGAGTTTAAGTATGTGGTTTTTTAAAGTAGTGGGGTAGTTTAGATTTTTTAAAGGTTAGTGTTGGTATTTTATATTTATTTTTAAGTATTGTTGTTTGGTAGTGTTTTTAAAGTATTGGTATTTTAAGATTTATTTTTAAATATTTATTAAAAAATATTTTTTAGTTTTAAAAATGGGTATTTTTATATGTTATTTAATATTTATTAATATTTATTTATATTATTTAATATTTATTTAATAAAAAAAAAATATTTTGGGGGTTTTAAGTAGTGGGTAGTTTAAGTAGTGTGGAGTGTTAAGTAGTGTGGATTTTGTAAAGTGTGGTAGTGTTAATAGTGTGAATTTAAGGTGGGGTTTTTAAAGTAGTGGGTAGTTTTAAGTGGGGTTTGTAGTTTTAAAGTGTGTGGTAGTTTTAAAGTATGTTGATGTTAATTAGTGTGGAGTTTAATTGTGTGGTAGTTTAAAGGTATGTGGTATGTTAAGTAGTTGGTATTTTAATAGTGTGGTAGTGTTTAAGTAGTGTGTATGTTAGGTAGTGGGTATTTTGTTGGGTTGGTAGTGTTAATAGTGTGGTATTTTTAAAAGAAGTGGGGTAGTTTTAAGTAGGGGGGTATTTTAATAGTTTTGTAGTTTTAAGTAGTGGGGTAGTTTTAAGTAGTGTGGTAGTTTTTAAGTAGTGGGGGTAGTTTTTTCTATTTAAAGTAGTGGGGGTGGTTTAAGTAGTGTGGTAGTTTTAAAGTAGTGTGGAAAAGTTTTTATGGGGTAGTGTTAAGGTTGTGGTTTTAAGTAGGTGGTGTGTTAAGTAGTTGGAAGTTAAGTAGGGGGTAGTTTAATATGTGGTATTTGTTAAGTATGTGGGTTTAAGTAGTGTGGTAGTGTAAAGTGTTTATTTTTTAAAGTGTGGTAGTTTTTTAAGTATTGTGGAAGTTAAAGTAGTGTGGTAGTGTTAATGTTGGAGTGTTAAGTATTTGGGGGTAGTTTAATAGGGGGGGGAATTTTAATTGGGGGGATGTTAAGTATGTGGAAAGGTTAATAGTGGGTAGTGTTAAGTAGGGGGGAAAGGTAAGTAGTGTGTGTGTTAAGTAATTGGAAGTTAAGTGTGTGGTATTTTTAAATAGGGGGTGTGTTAAGATGTGGTGTTTTAAGTAGTGTGGTATTTAAGTAGTTTAGTGTTAAGTAGTGGGGAAAGTTAAGTTTTTGGGGGTATTTTAAGTAGTGTGGAAAGTTAAGTAGTGGGTATTTTTAATAGTGTGGGTTTAAGTAGTGGGTGGTTAAGTAGGTGGTAAGGGTAAGTAGTGTGTAGTGTTAAAGTAGTGTGGTATTTTTAAAGTAGTGTTAGTGTGTAAGTAGTTGTGGTAACGTTAAGTAAGTGTGGTTGTGATTTAAGTAGTGGTAGATGTTTAAGTAGGTGGTAGTGTTAAGTAAGTGTGGTAACGTGTAATTGTGTGGTAATGTTAAGTAGTGTCGGTAGTGTTAAGTATGTGTAGTTAAGAGTGTGTAGTTTAAGTAGTGTGGTAGTGATTAAGTATTTGGTAGTGTTAGTATGTGGTGACTGTAAGTAGTGTGGTAGATGACTCATAGCGAAGTCTCTTGCTTCAATTCCGACTAGTGTGGCTATCGTTAAGTAGTGTGTAGTGTTTGTAGTGTAGTGTTAGTAGTGTGTAGTTGTTGATAGTGTGGAAACGTTATAAGTAGTGTTGGAGTGTTAAGTAGTGTGGTATGTAGCATTGTGTACAGTGTTAAAGTAGTGGTATAGTTAGTAGTGGTATGACTAAGTAGTGTGGTAAGTTAAGTGTGGATGTATAATAGTGTGGTAACGTTAAGTTAGGTGAAGTTGTAGTACGTGTGGTAGTGTTTGTATTATTAGTAGTGTTGGTAGTGTGTGTTGGGTTGAAGTAAGTGTGCGTAAGTGTTAGTAGTGAGGTAGTGTTAATATGTGGTTGTTCTTGAATGTAGTGTGAGTAGTGTTAGTAGTGTGGTTGTATAAGTAGTGTGTAGTGTTAAGTAGTGTTTTACGAAGTGTGGTGTGGTATGTGTTTAAGTAGTTGATGGTTATAGTGTTATGTTTAAGTAGAGTGTAGTATGTGTTAGTAGTGTGGTAGTGTTAGGTAGTGTGGTGTGTTAAGTAAGTGTGGTAATGTAAGTAGTGAGTAGTGTTAAGTAGTGTGGATAAGTGTTGTAGTAGTGTGGAGTGTTAGTAGTGTGGTAGTGTTTAGTAGTGGGTAGTGTTAAGTAGTGTGGTAGTGTTAGTAGTGTGGTAGTTTAGTAGTGTGTAGTTTTAGGGTAGTGGAGTGTTGAGTAGTGGGTAGGTTGAGTAGTGTGGTAGTGTAAGAGTGTGGAAAGTGTTAGTGGTGGTAGTGTTGAGTAGGTGGTAGTGTGTGTTGAGTAGTGTGGTAGTGTTGTTAGAAGTGGGGGTATGTTGAGTAGTGTGGTAGTGTTGAGTAGTGTGGTAGGTTAGAGTAGTGGTAGTGTTAAGTATGTGTTGAGTGTTAATAGTGTGGTAGTTTAAGTAGTGTGGTAGTGTTAAGTAGTGTGGTAGTGTTAAGTAGTGTGGTAGTGTTAAGTAGTGTGGTAGTGTTAGTAGTGTGAGTGTGAGTAGTTAGTAGTGTTAAGTAGTGTGGTAGTGTTAAGTAGTGTGGTAGTGTTAGTAGTGTGGTAGTGTTAAGTAGTGTGGTAGTGTTAAGTAGTGTGGGTAAGTGTTAAATTGGTAGTGTGAGGTAGTGTGTAGTGTTTAGGGTGGAGTGTTAAGTAGTGTGGTAGTGTTGAGTAGTGTGGTAGTGTTGAGTAGTGTGTAAGTGTTAAGTAGTGTGGTAGTGTGTGAGTAGTGTGGTAGTGTTAGTAGTGTGGTAGTGTTAAGTAGTGTGGTAGTGTTAAGTAGTGTGGTAGTGTTAAGTAGTGTGGTAGTGTTAAGTAGTGTGGTAGTGTTAAGTAGTGTGGTAGTGTTAAGTAGTGTGGTAGTGTTGAGTAGTGTGGTAGTGTTAAGTAGTGTGGTAGTGTTGAGTAGTGTGGTAGTGTTGAGTAGTGTGGTAGTGTTAAGTAGTGTGGTAGTGTTGAGTAGTGTGGTAGTGTTGAGTAGTGTGGTAGTTTAAGTAGTGTGGTAAGTGTTAAGTAGTGTGGGTAGTGTTAAGTAGTGTGGTAGTGTTAAGTAGTGTGGTAGTGTTAAGTATGTGGTAGGGGGTGTTAGTATTTAGGGTTTTAGTGTTAAGTAGTGTGGTAGTGTTGAGTAGTTGGGTAGTGTTTAAGTATGTGGTAGTTTAAGTATGGTGGTAAGTGAAGTAGTTGTGGAGTATAGTGGTGGTATTAAGAGTGTGGTAGTAATTAGTGGTAGGTTAGTAGTGGTTAGTGTTAAGTAGTGTGGTAGTGTTAAGTAGTGGGGTAGTTTTTAAGTAGTGTGGTAGTGTTAAGTAGTGTGGTATCTGAATTGTTAAGTGGGGAGTGTTAAGTATAGTTGTCATGTCGCTTAAGTAGTGTGTAGTGTTAAGTAGTGTAGGTAGTGTGGTAGTGTTAATAGTGTAGTATTAGATATGACTTATAGTATTATGATAATGATATAGGTTAAGATAGTGTTAAGTTAGTGTTACGTAATAGATGTTAAGTAGTGACTAAAAGTGGGTTATGTTAAGTAGTGTGGAAGTAATTAATATTAGTATTGTTTAAAGTATGTGGAAAGTGTTAAGTAGTGTAAAGTAGTGTGGTAGGTTAAGTAGTGGGTATGTTAATTATGTGTAGTAATATATGTGTATTATATAAGACGTTAGTGTTACGTTTAAGTAGGTATAGTAGTGTGTATGTTTTAAGTATGGGTAGTGTTACGTAGTTGGTAGTTTAACTAGTATGTAATAGTAATTGTCTAAATAGTATATGTTATAGTAGTTTTAGTGTATAATTACGTTGGTATAAATTTATTTAAACTAGTGTCGTAGTGTTAAGAAAGTGTGGTTATAAGTAGTTAATATAGTAGTGTGGTATAATTACTTTAGTGTCGAAGTAACAGTGTTAAGTAGTGTGGTAGTGTTAATAGTATGTTAGTATAATGAGAGTTTAATATGAGTAGTGTTAAGTAAGTTGTGAAAGTGTTAAGTAGTGTGTATAAACAGTGTTATGATATGTGGTAAGTGTAAGTATTGTGGTAGTGTTAAGTAGTGTGAAATTATATATAGTGTGGTATGTTAAGAGATGTGGTAGTGTTAAACATATGATACTGTAGGTAGTGTGATTTAAGTTAAGTGTGAGTAGTGTTAAGTAGTGTTAGTGATAAGTAGTGGTATGTTAAGTAGTTGTATGTTAATATCTGTATAGTGTTTAAGTATGGATATGTAAGTAGGTGTAGTGTTAAGTAGTGTGGTATGTTAAGTAGTGTGGTAGTGTTAAAAAGTTTTTTTAAGTTGGTTAGTATTACTTGTGAGGTACAGTATCAAATACCTTCTTGTAGTCCAAGAATATGAATTCCACTCTTCTCTCCCTCCGTCTTTCTTGCCTCACTTCCCTCAGTTTGTCACAACTCCAGCAGGTTTGTGAGTATATGCCATCTTTAAATCCTTACTGATCATTGTACATGCAAGCAACTTCTCTGCACTACTCTCCCTCTGATCACCTTCTACACTACCTTGTAAGTTAACATAATCTCAGTGATGCTGCTCTGTATTTCAACGCTTCCTGACTCACTCTCTCTCCTAAATGTAGAGAGAATATCTCTTGTCCTCCACATCTCTGACGTATGTCTTGTATCCGTTGACCTGTAGATTGTAGCTAGTGGATTAAATAGTGCTTATGCTGGCTCTCGTAGACTCTATAGTGATCTCTGTGTTTCTAGCATGTTGTATGTATGTTGTGTCCGTGTGTGTGTGTGTGTGTGTGTACTCACCTATTTGTGGTTGCAGGGGTCGAGTCTTAGCTCCTGGCCCCGCTTCTTCACCGGTTGCTACTGGGCCCTCTCTCTCCCCGCTCCATGAGCTTTATCAAACCTCGTCTTAAAACTGTGTATGGTTCCTGCCTCCACTACGTCATTTTCTAGGCTATTCCACTGCCTTACAACTCTATGACTGAAGAAATACTTCCTACTATCTCTCTGACTCATTTGTGTGTGTGTGTGTGTGTGTGTGTGTGTGTGTGTGTGTGTGTGTGTGTGTGTGTGTGTGTGTGTGTGTGTGTGTGTGTGTGTGTGTGTGTGTGATGCATATTGTATAATAACTCCAGTGGAAATAAGTCACTTTGTCTGACTTTTTATGGTCCTCCCAGGTAATCTACACATATGCTGCTCTGTACGATAATGTAACTATTTATGCGTACCTGTACCTGAATGAACATACTTGCAAGTGTTGGGCAGTGTTTCTATATGAGCACGCGGATGTGTCTGCTCTTAGACCTGGGGCTGGCAGCCAGCAGGCCGGGGTGCGCTCCCTGACCAGGTAACTTTAAGTTTATACCTGTCAATAAAGTAAAGGGGCTGTGAGGTAGCCTGCATGACTGAACCACTTGCATATGTGGCTCTCATCTCTCTCTCTCTCTCTCTCTCTCTCTCTCTCTCTCTCTCTCTCTCTCTCTCTCTCTCTCTCTCTCTCTCTCTCTCCCTTCCTACATCTGTCAACACAGTATCAGTACTGTATGACAGATGGTGGAGGGGGAACTCGATACATTTAGCAGGTGGTTATCAATACACAAACACAACCACACACACACCCACACACACCCATACACACACACACACACACACACACACACACACACACAGACACACACACACACACACACCCATACACACACACACAGACACACAACACACACACACACACACACACCCATACACACACACACACACACACACACACACACACACACACACACACACACATGATGTTAGGAAGTATTTCTTCAGTCACAGAGTTGTCAGGAAGTGGAATAGCCTAGAAAGTGTTTCAAGACGAGGTTTGATAAAGCTCATGGAGCAGGGAGAGAGAGGACCTAGTAATGACCAGAGTAGAGGCGGGGCCAGGAGCTATGAATCGACCACTGCAACCACAAATAGGTGAGCACAAACACACACACACACACACACACACACGCAGAGGGGACACCCCTGTACTGGAACACACAGAGGACACTCCTATACTGGAACACAAGAGGACACCCATGTACTGGAACACACAGGAGGACACTCATGTACTGGAACACACAGGGGACACCCCTGTACTAGAACACACAGGAGGACACCCATGTACTGGAACACACAGGGGACACCTCTGTACTGGAACACACATGAGAACACCCTTGTACTGGAGCACACAGGAGGACACCCATGTACTGGAACACACATGAGAACACCCTTGTACTGGAACACACAGGGGACACCCCTGTACTGGAACACACACATGGACACCCATGTACTGGAACACATAGGAGGACACCCATGTACTGGAACACATATGAGGACACCCATGTACTGGAACATACAGGAGGACACCCCTTTACTGGAACACACAGGGGGACACCAATGTACTGGAACACACATGAGAACACTCTTGGACTGGAACACACAGGAAACACCTTGTACTGGAACACACATGAAAACACATTGTACTGGAACACACAAGGAAAACCCATGTACTGGAACACACAGGGGACACCCCTGTACTGGAACACACATGAGAACACCCTTGTACTGGAGCACACAGGAGGACACCCATGTACTGGAACACACAGAGGACACCCCTGTACTGGAACACACATGAGAACACCCTTGTACTGGAGCACACAGGAGGACACCCATGTACTGGAACACACATGAGAACACCCTTGTACTGGAACACACAGGGGACACCCCTGTACTGGAACACACACAGAGGACACCATGTACTGGAACACACATGAAAACACATTGTACTGGAACACACAAGGAAAACCCATGTACTGGAACACACAGGGAACACCCATGTACTGGAACACACACAGAGGACACCATGTACTGGAACACACACAGAGGACACCATGTACTGGAACACACACAGAGGACACCATGTACTGGAACACACACAGAGGACACCATGTACTGGAACACACACAGAGGACACCATGTACTGGAACACACACAGAGGACACCATGTACTGGAACACACACAGAGGACACCATGTACTGGAACACACACAGAGGACACCATGTACTGGAACACACACAGAGGACACCATGTACTGGAACACACGGGGAACACCCATGTACTGGAACACACACACCACCTGCAGGCAGGATGATCCTCTCCTTCAGTTGAGAGCTGGACAAAGTCCTGCAGACGCTAGTCTCCCTTTCCTGAAGACCTACTCGCTGGAATCTTCATTCCAGCACCACCTGTGAACTTTCCCCGGCTCACTGATTCACGGAGGGTATCCCCCCAG
Organism: Cherax quadricarinatus; assembly: GCF_026875155.1. Classification (NCBI taxonomy): domain Eukaryota; kingdom Metazoa; phylum Arthropoda; class Malacostraca; order Decapoda; family Parastacidae; genus Cherax; species Cherax quadricarinatus. The sequence goes on from NC_069456.1 coordinate 5,510,477, forward strand.
TATCCCTTAGCATCCACTATTTCCCCAGCACTCTCGTCCTCTACTCACGTCGGAGGTATAACAGATAAGACTGACAGCCTTCAGGAGGCTGGGGAGCTGTGTCTTAATTCTCTGTATAGACATAGGAGTTACAATTAAAGAAAAGGAGGTCCAGGAACTGTTGATCAACACTTCCAGGGGGAAAAAAGGGTTGTGGGGTTACTTGTTTCCAAGGACATTGTGATATTGTTTCTATTTCTTTGTGGTGAAATCACCTGTTTTTGTGTTTGCAGGGGTCGAGGTCACGTTCCGGGCCCCCTCTTAACTGATCGCTCTGGGGCCCCTCTTTTTCCTTGCTCCATTGAACTTTATAAAACCTCGTTTTAAAAAATTGTGTATGGTTCCTGCCCCCAAACGTAACTTCCCAAAGGCATTCCCTTCCTGAAAAACCCTCTATGACAAAAAGGAAAAAAAATTCCTAACATCCCTTTTGACTTTTTCCTGTTTTTCTTAAAATTCCCAATTGTGATCCTTTTTTTTCTGGGGTTCCCATCTCGGGAAACATCCTGTCTCTGTCCATCTGTGTGTTTTTGTTTGTGTTTGTGTGTGGGTTTTTTGTGTGTGTGGGGTGTGTGTTTTTGTTTTTGGTGGTGTGTGTGTGTGTTTTGTGTGTGTTGTGTGGGGTTTGTGTGTTATTTCACCTAATTGTACTCCCCCTAATTGTGTTTTGCGGGGCCCGGATTTCAGCTCCGGGCCCCCGGCCCCCTTCACGGGTCGCTACTGGTCCTTCTTCTCTGTTTCCCTGAGCTTTGTCCTCCCTTTTTTAAAAACTATGTTGGTTCCCCCTCCACACTTCATTGCTAGGTTTATTCCACTTGAAAAAAATAACAAAAAGGCAAAATTTTCCCGGGGACGGGAAAAACGTACACAAATAACCCGCACATAAGACAGAAAACTTACGCGGGGTTTCGGTCCCAAACTTTTTTCAATGGTTTCCCAAATCGGACCGAAAAAGTCGTCGTTTTAAACTTTTTGTCTTTTATGTGCGGGGGTTTTTTTGTGTATTATTTCCCCTTGCTGGGCAAACCCAAGACTGAAGAAAATTTCTTTTCCCAACGTCCCCGTGAATGTCTGAGTCTTGCTTCCAGTTGTTTACCCCTTGTCCCTGTGTCCCCTTTTCTGGGAAAAATCCTATCCCCTGTCCACCTTGTCTATTCCCGCAGTATCTTGATGTCGTTATCTGTTCCCCGACCCCTTTTGTCCTCCCGGTCGGTTTAGTCCATTTCCCTTAACCTGTGTGTGTGTGTGTGTACTCACCTAATTGTGGTTGCAGGGGTCGAGACTCAGCTCCTGGCCCCGCCTCTTCACTGATCGCTACTGGGTCCTCTCTCTCTCTGCTTCCTGAGCTTTGTCATACCTCTTCTTAAAACTATGTATGGTTCCTGCCTCCACTACTTCACTTGCTAGGCTATTCCACTTGCTGACAACTCTATGACTGAAGAAATACTTCCTAACGTCCCAGTGACTGGTCTGAGTCTTCAGCTTCCAATTGTAACCCCTTGTTCCTGTGTCCCCTCTCTGGAACATCCTGTCTCTGTCCACCTTGTCTATTCCCCGCAGTATTTTGTATGTCGTTATCATGTCTCCCCTGATCATTCTGTCCTTCAGTGTCGCCAATCCGATTTCCCTCAACCTTTCCTCGTACGACATTCCCCCGAGCTCTGGAACTAGCCTTGTTGCAAACCTTTGTACTTTCTCTAACTTCTTGACGTGCTTGACCAGGTGTGGGTTCCAGACTGGTGCTGCATACTCCAGTATGGGCCTAACATACACAGTGTACAGTGTCTTGAACGATTCCTTATTAAGGTATCGGAACGCTATTCTCAGGTTTGCCAGGCGCCCGTATGCTGCAGCAGTTATTTGGTTGATGTGTGCCTCCGGTGACGTGCTCGGTGTTATGGTCACCCCAAGATGTGTGTGTGTGTGTTGTGTGTGTGTGTGTGTGTGTGTGTGTGTGTACTCACCTAGTTGTACTCACCTAATTGAGGTTGCGGGGGTCGAGTCCAGCTCCTGGCCCGCCTCTTCACTGATCGCTACTAGGTCACTCTCCTGAGCCGTGAGCTTTATCATACCTCTGCTTAAAGCTATGTATGGATCCTGCCTCCACTACATCGCTTCCCAAACTATTCCACTTACTGACTACTCTGTGGCTGAAGAAATACTTCCTAACATCCCTGTTTCATCTGTGTCTTCAGCTTCCAACTGTGTCCCCTTGTTACTGTGTCCAGTCTCTGGAACATCCTGTCTTTGTCCACCTTGTCAATTCCTCTCAGTATTTTGTATGTCGTTATCATGTCCCCCCTATCTCTCCTGTCCTCCAGTGTCGTCAGGTTGATTTCCCTTAACCTCTCCTCGTAGGACATATCTCTTAGCTCTGGGACTAGTCTTGTTGCAAACCTTTGCACTTTCTCTAGTTTCTTCACGTGCTTGGCTAGGTGTGGGTTCCAAACTGGTGCCGCATACCCCCATATGGGCCTAACGTACAGGGTGTACAGGGTCCTGAATGATTCCTATTAAGATGTCGGAATGCTGTTCTGAGGTTTGCTAGGCGCCCATATGCTGCAGCAGTTATTTGGTGATGTGCGCTTCAGGAGATGTGCCTGGTGTTATACTCACCCCAAGATTTTTTTCCCTTGAGTGAGGTTTGTAGTCTCTGACCCCCTAGACTGAAACTCCGTCTGGGGCCTTCTTTGCCCTTCCCAATCTTCATGACTTTGCACTTGGTGGGATTGAACCCAGAGCCAATTGCTGGACCAGGTCTGCAGCCTGCCCAAACCCTTTGTAGTTCTGCCTGTCTTCGATCGAGTGAATTCTTCTCATCAACTTCACGTCATCTGCAAACGGGGAAAACCTCAGAGTCTATTCCTTCCGTCATGTCGTTCACAAATACCAGAAACAGCACTGGTCCTAGGACTGACCCCTGCGGACCCCGCTGGTCACAGGTGCCCACTCTGACACCTCGCCACGTACCATGACTCGCTGCTGTCTTCCTGACAATTTATTCCCTGATCCATCGTAGTGCCTTCCCTGTTATCCCTGCTTGGTCCTCCATTTTTTGAAACCAATCTCTTGTGTGGAACTGTGTCAAACGCCTTCTTGCAGTCCAAAAAAATGCATCCACCCACCCCTCTCTCTCTTGTCCTTACTGCTGTCACCATGTCATAGAATTTCCATGGGTTTGTGACCAGGTTTCCCGTCCCTGAAACCATTTGCTGCTGTTGATGAGATCATTCCTTTCTAGGTGTTCCACCACTCTTCTCCTGATAATCTTCTCCATGATTTTTGCATACTATACATGTCAGTGACACTGGTCTGTAGTTTAATGCTTCATGTCTTCTCCTTTTTAAAGATTGGGACTACATTTGCTGTCTTCCATGCCTCAGGCAATCTCCCTGTTTCGATAGATGTATTGAATATTTTTTGTTAGGGGTACACATAGCGCCTCTGCTCCCTCTCTCAATACCCATGGGGAGATGTTATCTGGCCCCATTGCCTTTGAGGTATCTAGCTCACTCAGAAGCCTCTTCACTTCTTCCTGGGTTTGTGTGCACGGGTGTCCAGCATTTGGGTGGTGTCCCCACCTCTCCGCTTTCGGGAAAGTCCCTTCTGTCTCCTCTGTGAACACTTCTTGAATCTCTTGTTGTTTCTTCACATACTTCACCGGTCATTTCTTGTTTTTCTCTCCCTCCTTCCTTCCTTAGCCTGATTACCTGGTCCTTGACTGTTTTTTTTTCCTCCTGATGTGCTGTACAACATTTTCGGGTCAGTTTTGGCTTTCGCTGCTATGTCTTTTTCATTTTGTTTTTTGGGCCTCCCTTCTTATCTGTGCATATTCGTTTCTGGCTCTACGACTGTTCTCCTTATTCCCCTTTGGGTCCTTTGCCTTCAAATATTTTCTTCCATTCCCTAAAACACTTGGTTTTTTGCCTCCCTGCACCTTTGGGTGAACCATGGGCCATCCTGGCTTTTTCATTAATCCTGTTTACCCTTGGGTACAAACCTCTCCTCAGCCTCCTTGCATTTTGTTGCTACATATTCCATCATCTCATTACTGGCTTCCCTGCCAGTTCCTCTGTCCACTAAACCCCCGTTCAGGTAGTTCCTCATTCCTGTGTAGTCCCCTTTCTTGTAGTTTGGCTTCATCGTCCTGGCCTTCCTGCTTCTCCCTCCCTTTTTTTAGCTCTACTGTGATTCGAAGCTTAAAACCACATGGTCACTGGCCCCAAGGGGTCTTTCGTATGTGATTTTCCTCGATATCTGCACACTCAAGGTGAATACAAAGTCCAGCCTTGCTGGTTCATCCCCCTCCTCTCTCCTTGTAGTGCCCCCCTTACGTGTTGGCACATGAAGTTTTCCAGTACCACCTCCATCACTTAGCCCTCCATGTATCTTGGCCCCCATGTGGGTCCAAGTTCTCCCAAATCGATCTCCTTGTGGTTAAAGTCACCCATGATCAGGACTTTGCCCTGCATGCATGAGCTTTTCTGGCCACTCTTAGCCATGTGTCAACCATCGCTCTATTGCTCTTGTCGTACTCTTGCCTTGCCTCCGCTGTTCTGTGGTGGGTTATACATCACTGCTATTACCACCTTGGGACCTCCAGAGTGAAGTGTTTCCCACTATGTAATCACTTTCCTTCTCCGCTGTCCCCCCTCTCTCCAGCTCATAAAAATTTCCAGCGATTTTTGATCAGCAACGCCAGTCCTCCACCCCCCCTGTCCCTCTGTCTTTCCTCGGGATTTGGGTACCCGTTGGAAAGATGGCATCTTTATCATACCTGTAAGCTTGGTTTCTGTGAGAGCTATGATGTCCGGTGATGCTTCTTTGACTCTTTCATGCCACTCCTCCCACTTATGTGTGTGTGTGTGTGTGTGTGTGTGTGTGTGTGTGTGTGTGTGTGTGTGTGTGTGTGTGTGTGTGTGTGTGTGTGTGTTTTGTGTGTGTGTGAGTCTGTTACATTGATAGTTTTAAGCATACATATAATATTTATATTTAAAAATTTATCGGCTGGTATCGGCTGTTGTTTCACCGATACCGATGTCGTAAGAATGGGTGATACCCGCTGATACCCGCTGATACCCGCTGATACCCGCTGATACCCGTTGATACCCGCTGATACCCGCTGATACCCGCTAATACCCGCCGATACCGATGTATTAGTACGTAAGGAGTGTCCAGGGAGACTCTACCAGCAGACTCAAACCTCGTATTGTTGTTCTCAATGGTCAGACTGTCGTTATGGTCTCCCTGTCTCATAAACACTTACGATGACTACTCTACTATTACTACTACTGCTGCTACTACTACTGCTACTACTGTTACTAGCACTACTACTATTACTACTACTACTATTATTACTACTACTACTACTAATATCCAGTACATACTATACATTACGGCTATGCATATATGTGTAAAAAAACACTGAGATTTCTTCTAGTGTGTAAGTAAGTCAGGTCCTGACAGTGTTCCTCTCCTCCTGACAGACAGGTGCTCTACAGACCTTCCCTCGTTACAAGTGTGGTGAGATCACTGGTGTACTGGGAGCAAGCAACTGGTAACTCCTCCTGAATTAAAGACTAGAGAGAGAGAGAGAGAAATACGTAAACAGGAAAGGTGTATTGTGGACGTAGAGAAGAAAGAATTGATAAAGTTGTGGATGAGAAAGAAAAGAGTGCGAGCCTTGAGCAAAGGTAAACAGGATGGGAAGTTTTTAATGGGGAGGAAGGAATGGGGTTAAGAAATGGGTGTATGTGAGGGAACTGGAGATAAGGAAGGAGCGGCAAGAGGAGATATAGGTGTTTAAATTTAAGAATTAAGTGTATTAGAATAAGAGCGGGAGGTGAGAAGTGGGTTGTTGTAAGAGACCCGAATCTTGAAGTAACAGACACACTGTTGTAGAAGGTAGACTACCTAAAGGAAAGTAGAAAACATACCGATAATATGGATGAAAGAACACTTAGACACATGTGCAACAACTGTGTATCTTCATCTGTAGACGTTTCGCCATCCAGTGGCTATATCAGTACAAATTATGACATGATTGGAAGATTGTAGAACTATATATAAAACATGAGATAATCAGTCCCTCAGCCTTGGAGGTGGTGAAGATCACCGTAGTCTTGAAGACTACGGTGCTGAGGGACTGATTACCTCGTCTTTCGTATATAGTTCTACTGTGTATCCATTATGACTATGAATTTGTACTGATAAAGCCACTGGAGGGCGAAACATCAACAAATAAAGATGAAAAGATGCTGCACATGTGTCTAATTCTTTATCTTGATACTGTGTACCATTCATGTGCAACTTAAACCGTCTTTACTGAAGACGTTTCGCTCATGGGACTTCGATCTCACCAAATGATTAGTCTGGAAGTGGAAGACGAGGAGGATTTTGAGGTAGTCAGTCCCTGAGTCTGGACGTGTTCAGTCCATCAATCTGGAGAAAATACTTGACTGGTGAAGGTGAGGTGAAGGTGTCAGGTCACCCAAGAGTCGTGTCAGGTGACAAGACTCTTGGGTGACCTTGTGACCTCTCATCTACAGCTTAGTAAGAGTGGAGAGGCAGGAGTAAGTGACAATAGACGACCTCTAAGTGAATTATGTATAGAAAATACGACCTCTAAGTGAATTATGTATAGAAAATAAAGTTTGAGAGTAGGTAATGTATATTTTAAGAGAGAGGAGATATAATTACAGGAGATATGTTGTAGAGAATATTGACAACAGTTTCTTGAACAATGTGTTGGTGGATATAAGGTTGATGAGTAGACTTGTGGATGTGTATGTTTATGGAGGGGTAACAGGTGTACGTGTTTATGGAGGGGTAACAGGTGTACGTGTTTATGGAGGGGTAACAGGTGTACGTGTTTATGGAGGGGTAACAGGTGTACGTGTTTAAAGGAGGGGTAACAGGTGTACGTGTTTATGGGGGGAACAGGTGTATATGTTTATGGAGGGTAACAGGGGTACGTGTTTACGGAGGGGTAACAGGTTAAAGTTTTATGGAGGTAACAGGGGTATATGTTTATGGAGGGGTAACAGGTGTACGTGTTTACGGAGGAAAAAGGTGTACGTGTTTATGGAGGGGTAACAGGTGTATATGTTTATGGAGGGGTAACAGGTGTATATGTTTATGGAGGGGTAACAGGTGTATATGTTTATGGAGGGGTAACAGGTGTATATGTTTATGGAGGGGTAACAGGTGTATATGTTTATGGAGGGGTAACAGGTGTATATGTTTATGGAGGGGTAACAGGTGTACATGTTTATGGAGGGGTAACAGGTGTACATGTTTATGGAGGGGTAACAGGTGTACGTGTTTATGGAGGGGTAACAGGTGTACATGTTTATGGAGGGGTAACAGGTGTACATGTTTATGGAGGGTAACAGGTTACGGTTTATGGAGGGTAACAGTGTACAGTTTATGGGGGTAACAGGTGTACTGTTTATGGAGGGGTAACAGGTATAACGTGTTTTTTGGAGGGGGGAACAAGTGTACGTGTTTATGGAGGGGTAACAGGTGTACATGTTTATGGAGGGGTAACAGGTGTACGTGTTTATGGAGGGGTAACAGGTATACGTGTTTATGGAGGGGTAACAAGTGTAAAGTGGTTTATGGAGGGTAACAGGTTTTAAATAAATTTTTGGGGGGGTAACAGGTGTACGTGTTTATGGAAGGGTAACAGGTGTATATGTTTATGGAGGGGTAACAGGTGTACGTGTCTATGGAAGGGTAACAGGTGTATATGTTTATGGAGGGGTAACAGGTGTACGTGTTTATGGAGGGATAACAGGTGTACGTGTTTTATGGGGTAATAGGTGTAAATGTTTATGGAGGGGTAACAGGTGTACGTGTTTATGGAGGGATAACAGGTGTACGTGTTCATGGAGGGGTAACAGGTGTACGTGTTTATGGAGGGGTAACAGGTGTACATGTTTATGGAGGGGTAACAGGTGTACGTGTTTATGGAGGGATAACAGGTGTACGTGTTCATGGAGGGGTAACAGGTGTACGTGTTTAAAGAGGGGGAACAAGTGTAAAGTGTTTTTTTTTGAGGGGGGGGGGGGGAACAGGTGTACGTGTTTATGGAGGGGTAACAGGTATACGTGTTTAAGGGGGGGTAACAGGGGTATATGTTTAAAGGAGGTAACAGGTATATGTTTATGGAGGGGTAACAGGTGTACGTGTTTATGGAGGGATAACAGGTGTACGTGTTCATGGAGGGGTAACAGGTGTACGTGTTTATGGAGGGGTAACAGGTGTACATGTTTATGGAGGGGTAACAGGTGTACGTGTTTATGGAGGGATAACAGGTGTACGTGTTCATGGAGGGGTAACAGGTGTACGTGTTTAATGGAGGGTAACAATGTACGTGTTTATGGAGGGGTAACAGGTGTACGTGTTTATGGAGGGGTAACAGGTGTACGTGTTTATGGAGGGGTAACAGGTGTACGTGTTTATGGAGGGGTAACAGGTGTACGTGTTTATGGAGGGGTAACAGGTGTACGTGTTTATGGAGGGGTAACAGGTGTATATGTTTATGGAGGGGTAACAGTGTACTGTTTATGGAGGTAACCAAGTGTACGTGTTTAAAGGGGGGAACAGGTGTACTGTTTATGGGGGGGTAACAGGTTGTAACGTGTTTATGGAGGGTAGCAGGTGTATATGTTTATGGAGGGGTAACAGGTGTACGTGTTTATGGAGGGGTAACAGGTGTATATGTTTATGGAGGGGAAAAAGGTGTACGTGTTTATGGAGGGGTAACAAGTGTACGTGTTTATGGAGGGGTAACAGGTGTACGTGTTTATGGAGGGGTAACAGGGGTTTCGTGTTTATGGGGGGGTAACAGGTGTACGTGTTTAAAGGAGGGGTAACAGGTGTATATGTTTAAGGAGGGGTAAAAAGTTTACGTGTTTATGGAGGGGTAACAAGTGTACGTGTTTATGGAGGGGTAACAGGTGTACGTGTTTAAAGGAGGGGTAACATGTGTACGGTTTATGGAGGGGTAACATGGTAATATTTTATGGAGGGTAACAGGGGTACGTGTTTATGGAGGGTTTAAAAGGGTATAGTTTATGGAGGGTAACAGGTGTACGGTTTATGGAGGGGGAACAAGTGTAAAGTGTTTATGGAGGGGTAACAGGTGTCGGTTTTTTGGGGGGGTAACAGTGTACGTTTTTATGGAGGGTAACCAGGTGTATATGTTTATGGAGGGGTAACAGGTGTAATTTTAGGAGGGTAACATGTAATGTTATGAGGGGTAACAGGTGTATATGTTTATGGAGGGGTAACAGGTGTATATGTTTATGGAGGGGTAACAGGTGTATATGTTTATGGAGGGGTAACAGGTGTATATGTTTATGGGGGGGTACCCGATGTAATGTTTTTTGGGGGGTAACAGGTGTAATGTTTATGGAGGGGAACAGGTGTATATGTATATGGAGGGGTAACATGTGTACGTGTTTATGGAGGGATAACAGGTGTACGTGTTTATGGAGGGGTAACAGGTGTACGTGTTTATGGAGGGGTAACAGGTGTACGTGTTTATGGAGGGGTAACAGGTGTACATGTTTATGGAGGGGTAACAGGTGTACGTGTTTATGGAGGGGTAACAGGTGTAAAGTGGTTTATGGAGGGGTAACAGGTTACAAGTTTATGGAGGGGTAACAGGTGTACGTGTTTATGGAGGGGTAACAGTATAAATGTTTATGGAGGGGTAACAATTGTAAAGTGTTTATGGGGGGGTAACAGGTGTACGTGTTTATGGAGGGGGAACAATGTACGTGTTTAAAGGGGGGGTAACAGGTGTACGTGTTTATGGAGGGTAACAATGTACTGTTTATGGAGGGGTAACAGGTTTACGTGTTTATGGAGGGTAACAGGTGTACGTGTTTATGGAGGGGGAACAGGGGTACGTTTTTATGGAGGGTAAAAGGTGTACGTGTTATGGAGGGTAACCCGTGAACGTTTAATGGAGGGTAACAGGTGTACGTGTTTTATGGAGGGGTAACAAGTGTACGGTTTTTGGGGGGGAACAGTATACGTGTTTATGGAGGGTAACAAATGTACGTGTTTATGGAGGGGTAACAGGGGTAACGTTTATGGAGGGGTAACAGGTGTACGTGTTATGAGGGGAATAGGTGTACTTGTTTTTTGGAGGGGTAAACAGGTGTATGTGTTTATGAGGGGTAACAGGGGACGTGTATATGGGGGGGTAACAAGTGTACGTGTTTATGGAGGGTAACAGGTTACGTGTTTATGGAGGGTAACAAGTGTACGTGTTTAATGAGGGTAACGGTATACGTTTTTTTATGGAGGGTAACAAAGTTACGTGTTTATGGGGGGGTACAGGTGTACGGTTTATGGAGGGGTAACAGGTATACGTGTTTATGGATGGTAACAAGTGAAAGTTTATGGAGGGTAACAGGGGTACCGGTTTATGGAGGGGTAACAAGTGTACGTTTTATGGAGGGTAACAGTGTAAAGTGTTTAAGGAGGGTAACAGTGTACGTGTTTATGGAGGGGTAACAGGTGTACGTGTTTATGGAGGGGTAACAGGTGTACGTGTTTATGGAGGGGTAACAGGTGTACGTGGTTTTTGGAGGGGTAACCCGGTGTACGTGTTTATGGAGGGTAACAAGTGACGTGTTATGGAGGGTAACAGGTGTACGTGTTTTATGGGGGGGTAAAAAAAGTGTACGTGTTTATGGAGGGGTAACAGTATACGGTTTATGGAGGGTAACAAGTGTACGTGTTTATGGGGGAACAGGTTACGTGTTTATGGAGGGGTAACAGGTGTACGTGTTTATGGAGGGGTAACAGGTGTACGTGTTTATGGAGGGGTAACAGGTGTACGTGTTTATGGAGGGGTAACAGGTGTACGTGTTTATGGAGGGGTAACAAGTAAATGTTTTAAGGAGGGTAACAGGTGTACGTGTTTATGGAGGGGTAACAAGTGTACGTGTTTATGGAGGGGTAACAGGTATACGTGTTTATGGAGGGGTAACAAGTGTACGTGTTTATGGAGGGGTAACAGGTGTACGTGTTTATGGAGGGGTAACAAGTGTACGGTTTATGGAGGGTAACCCGGGGTACGTGTTTATGGAGGGGTAACAGTGTACGTGTTTATGGAGGGGTAACAGGTGTACGTGTTTATGGAGGGGTAACAGGTGTACGTGTTTATGGAGGGGTAACAGGTGTACGTGGTGTTTATGGAGGAGCAACGGATTTATTTGATCATAATTTAGTTGTAGCTACAGTTAGAGAAAGAGGTAGATGGGATACAGGGAGAATAACAACAGTAAATGGGAGAGGAGAAAGTGAATAAATTAAATTACGACATAGTTAGGATAAGATGAAAGCAGCTACTGAGTGAAAGAGAGAGAGAGTGAGAGAGAGAGAGAGAGAGAGAGAGAGAGAGAGAGAGAGAGAGAGAGAGAGAGAGAGAAAAGAGAAAAGAGAGAGAGAGAGAGAGAGAGAGAGAGAGAGGTAATGAGGAAGGTTGCAATGTCAGACAGTATTGTATAACCTGTACTCACCTAGTTGTACTCACCTAGTTGTGGTTGCAGGGGTCGAGACCTAGCTCCTGGCCCTGCCTCTTCACTGGTCACTACTAGGTCACTTTCTCTGAACCGTGAGCTTAATCATACCTCTGCTTAAAGCTGTGTATGGATTCTGCCTCCACTACATCGCTTCCCAAACTATTCCACTTACTGACTACTCTGTGGCTGAAGAAATACTTCCTAACATCCCTGTGATTCATCTGTGTCTTTAACTTCCAACTGTGTCTCCTTGTTGCTGTGTCCAATCTCTGGAACATCCTGTCTTTGTCCACCTTGTCAAATCCTCTCAGTATTTTGTATTTCGTTATCATGTCCCCCCTATCTCTCCTGTCCTCCAGTGTCGTCAGGTTGATTTCCCTTAACCTCTCCTCGTAGGACATACCTCTTTGCTCTGGGGCAGTCTTGTTGCAAACCTTTGCACTTTCTCTAGTTTCTTCACGTGCTTGGCTAGGTGTGGGTTCCCAAACTGGTGCTGCATACTCCAATATGGGCCTAACATACACGGTGTACAGGGTCCTGAATGAATTCCTTATTAAGATGTCGGAATGCTGTTCCCGAGTTTGCTAGGCGCCCATATGCGCAGCAGTTATTTGGTCGATGTCGCTTCAGGAGATGTGCCTGGTGTTAACCACCCCAAGATCTTTTTCCTTGAGTGAGGGGTGTAGTCCCCTGGGTCCCTAGACTGTACTCCGTCTGCGGGCTTTTTTGCCCTTCCCCAATCTTCATGACTTTGCACTTGGTGGGATTGAAACCCCCAGGAGCCAATTGCTGGACCAGGTCGCAGCCTTCCAGATCCCTTTGTAGTTCTGCCTGATCTTCGATCGAGTGAATTCTTCTCATCAACTTCACGTCATCTGCAAACAGGGACACCTCAGAGTCTATTCCTTCCGTCATGTCGTTCACAAATACCAGAAACAGCACTGGTCCTAGGACTGACCCCTGTGGGACCCCGCTGGTCACAGGTGCCCACTCTAACACCTCGCCACGTACCATGACTTGCTGCTGTCTTCCTGACAAGTATTCCCTGATCAATTGTAGTGCCTTCCCTGTTATCCCTGCTTGGTCCTCCAGTTTTTGCACTAATCTCTTGTGTGGAACTGTGTCAAACGCCTTCTTGCAGTCCAAGAAAATGCAATCCACCCACCCCTCTCTCTCTTGTCTTACTGCTGTCACCATATCATAGAACTCCAGTAGGTTTGTGACACAGGATTTCCCGTCCCTGAAACCATGTTGGCTGCTGTTGATGAGATCATTCCTTTCTAGGTGTTCCACCACTCTTCTCCTGATAATCTTCTCCATGACTTTGCATACTATACATGTCAGTGACACTGGTCTGTAGTTTAATGCTTCATGTCTGTCTCCTTTTTTAAAGATTGGGACCACATTTGCTGTCTTCCATGCCTCAGGCAATCTCCCTGTTTCGATAGATGTATTGAATATTGTTGTTAGGGGTACACATAGCGCCTCTGCTCCCTCTCTCAGGACCCATGGAGAGATGTTATCTGGCCCCATTGCCTTTGAGGTATCTAGCTCACTCAGAAGCCTCTTCACTTCTTCCTCGGTTGTGTGCACTGTGTCCAGCACATGGTGGTGTACTCCACCTCTCCGTCTTTCTGGAGCCCCTTCTGTCTCCTCTGTGAACACTTCTTTGAATCTCTTGTTGAGTTCCTCACATACTTCACGGTCATTTCTTGTTGTCTCTCCTCCTTCCTTCCTTAGCCTGATTACCTGGTCCTTGACTGTTGTTTTCCTCCTGTTGTGGCTGTACAACAGCTTTGGGTCAAGTTTGGCTTTCGCTGCTACGTCATTTTCATATTGTCGTTGGGCCTCCCTTCTTATCTGTGCATATTCATTTCTGGCTCTACTACTGCTCTCCTTATTCTCCTGGGTCCTTTGCCTTCTATATTTCTTCCATTCCCTAGCACACTTGGTTTTTGTCTCCCTGCACCTTTGGGTAAACCATGGGCTCATCCTGGCTTTTTCACACAGTATTACCATACTGTGTATCAGACAGTATGGTATAACCTGTGTTAGAAGTGATCAAGTTCCATCTCAAGTGCTAATCTGCCCTTCTAAATCAATGAGGAGTTTGAAGAGGTGTGGGGTAGGAGGTGCCGGGTAGGAGGTACGGGGTAGGAGGCACGGGGTAGGAGGTGCGGGGTAGGAGGTGCGGGGTAGGAGGTGCTGGGTAGGAGGTGCGGGGTTGGAGGTGCGGGGTAGGAGGTGCGGGGTAGGAGGTGCGGGGTAGGATGTGCGGGGTAGGAGGTACGGGGTAGGAGGTGCGGGGTAGGAGGTGTGGGGTAGAAGGTGCGGGGTAGGGGTGCGGGGTAGGGGAGGTACGGGGTAGGAGGTATGGGGTAGGAGGTGTGGGGTAGGAGGTGCAGGGTAGGAGGTATGGGGTAGGAGGTATGGGGTATGAGGTGCGGGGTAGGAGGTGCGGGGTAGGAGGTGCGGGGTAGGAGGTGCGGGGTAGGAGGTATGGGGTAGGAGGTATGGGGTAGGAGGTGCGGGGTAGGAGGTATGGGGTAGGAGGTATGGGGTAGGAGGTGCGGGGTAGGAGGTGCAGGGTAGGAGGTATGGGGTAGGATGTATGGGGTAGGAGGTGCGGGGTAGGAGGTGCGGGGTAGGAGGTGCGGGGTAGGAGGTGCGGGGTAGGAGGTGCAGGGTAGGAGGTATGGGGTAGGAGGTATGGGGTAGGAGGTGCGGGGTAGGAGGTGCGGGGTAGGAGGTGCGGGGTAGGAGGTGCGGGGTAGGAGGTATGGGGTAGGAGGTATGGGGTAGGAGGTGCGGGGTAGGAGGTGCGGGGTAGGAGGTAGGGGGGTAGAAGGTATGGGGCAGATTTAAGGATATAGTGTTAATGTTCAACAGAAGTTTGTAGATACAGAAGGGTGGGTGAGGGAGGGAAGAATACTTGGTGGAAAGAGGAGATAAAGAAGATGATAACAGCAACAGTCATAATGTAGAGAGAAGTGTAGGAGCACAATTATTGGTTAATTATTAAGATTGACAAGAGAATGGAAGAGGAGAGCCAATGAGAGCACGGGTGAAGATTTATCAACAATATTTTTCCCGACTCTAACAAAAAGTTTTGAGGCGAGATTATAAGTCAAAATATTAAGAAACAAATGAATAATAAGAGAAACGAAATAAGAGAGAATCTAGACGAAGAGGTGGAGGTGCTGGGAAGATGGTGGGAATGTTTGGAGTTGTTAAATGTTGATGAAAAGAGCGAAACTGATTTCGTGCACTGGACAGGGAGGTATAACACTTCGTAGGAGTAAGGAAGAGTCTGGTGTGGGGGAGGTGCTTGAGGCTGTGGGTAGAATGAGAGCAAGTAAAGCAGCTGGGATAGATAGGTTTAAGAATGATACATTAAAAGAGGGTTGGGATATTGTGTTGAAGTGGTTGGTGTATTGCCATATATATATATATATATATATATATATATATATATATATGTCGTGCCGAATATGTAAAACTGGTCAATTAGCAAGAACTCATTTAAAATTAAGTCCTTTCTGAAATTTTCTCCTACACGTTTAAAGATATATATTTTTCATTAATGTTAATGTAAAAAAATTTAATTTTGCACCAAAAGAATCTTAGAAAACTTACCTAACCTTATTATAACAAGAGCAATTTATTTTAGCCTAACCCAACTAAATAAATTTTAGATTTGTTTACAGTAATTTAATACTAAACAAGCACAGTGAAATATATTTTTTTCGTTAGGTTCAGAATGATTTTGGCGAAATTATTGCATACACAAATTTTCACTTGTCCTATATGGCAAGATGAACGTTGCTATTTAAGCCAAGATCGCAAATTCTGCCTATTCGGCACGACATATATATATATATATATATATATATATATATATATATATATATATATATATATATATATATATATATATATATATATATATATATATATGTTATTAAGAACTATGATGTGACAGCATAATTATGACCAATACTTTTATCATAGGGTTAACATTATTATTATGAGCTGGAGGCAATTAAGACTGATCCCAGGAAGGAGAGAGGAAATTGGAAATTCTTGGGATCAAAGCCTGCTTTACCAGCATCAAAGCGATCCAATCCTCCATGACTGGTGTGTTGATGTAACATCCCGGTATTGATGTTATGTGATCAGAGACCATAACTGATGACCTTCATCACTCCACAATAAACTGATAATGACGGTAGCTTGACATCAATGACCTTTACTGAGTTTTAATGACTGACAAAATAGAGCAGCCCACTAATGACCCATAAATTGATTAGTTGGTTAATTGAGCGTAAAGCCAGTCTACTACACCAGGGTCATTAAGACTGCATGTCGACTGTACACCACCAGTCACTACACCAGGGTCATTAAGACTGCATGTCAAGTGTACACCACCAGTCACTACACCAGGGTCATTATGACTGCATGTTAACTGTACACCACCAGTCACTACACCAGGGTCATTATGACTGCATGTTAACTGTACACCACCAGTCACTACACCAGGGTCATTAAGACTGCATGTTAACTGTACACCACCAGTCACTACACCAGGGTCATTAAGACTGCATGTTAACTGTACACCACCAGTCACTACACCAGGGTCATTAAGACTGCTTGTCAAGTGTACACCACCAGTCACTACACCAGGGTCATTATGACTGCATGTTAACTGTACACCACCAGTCACTACACCAGGGTCATTATGACTGCATGTTAACTGTACACCACCAGTCACTACACCAGGGTCATTAAGACTGCATGTTAACTGTACACCACCAGTCACTACACCAGGGTCATTAAGACTGCATGTTAACTGTACACCACCAGTCACTACACCAGGGTCATTAAGACTGCATGTCACCTGTACACCACCAGTCACTACACCAGGGTCATTAAGACTGCATGTTAACTGTACACCACCAGTCACTACACCAGGGTCATTAAGACTGCATGTCAAGTGTACACCACCAGTCACTACACCAGGGTCATTAAGACTGCATGTCACCTGTACACCACCAGTCACTACACCAGGGTCATTAAGACTGCATGTTAACTGTACACCACCAGTCACTACACCAGGGTCATTAAGACTACATGTCACCTGTACACCACCAGTCACTACACCAGGGTCATTAAGACTACATGTTAACTGTACACCACCAGTCACTACACCAGGGTCATTATGACTGCATGTCACCTGTACACCACCAGTCACTACACCAGGGTCATTAAGACTACATGTTAACTGTACACCACCAGTCACTACACCAAGGTCATTATGACTGCATGTTAACTGTACACCACCAGTCACTACACCAGGGTCATTAAGACTGCATGTCAACTGTACACCACCAGTCACTACACCAGGGTCATTATGACTGCATGTTAACTGTACACCACCAGTCACTACACCAGGGTCATTAAGACTGCATGTCAACTGTACACCACCAGTCACTACACCAGGGTCATTAAGACTGCATGTTAACTGTACACCACCAGTCACTACACCAGGGTCATTAAGACTGCATGTCAACTGTACACCACAAGTCACTACACCAGGGTCATTAAGACTGCATGTCACCTGTACACCACCAGTCACTACACCAGGGTCATTATGACTGCATGTCAACTGTACACCACCAGTCACTACACCAGGGTCATTATGACTGCATGTCAACTGTACACCACCAGTCACTACACCAGGGTCATTAAGACTGCATGTCAACTGTACACCACCAGTCACTACACCAGGGTCATTATGACTGCATGTCAACTGTACACCACCAGTCACTACACCAGGGTCATTAAGACTGCATGTTAACTGTACACCACCAGTCACTACACCAGGGTCATTAAGACTGCATGTTAACTGTACACCACCAGTCACTACACCAGGGTCATTAAGACTGCATGTTAACTGTACACCACCAGTCACTACACCAGGGTCATTAAGACTGCATGTCAACTGTACACCACCAGTCACTACACCAGGGTCATTAAGACTGCATGTTAACTGTACACCACCAGTCACTACACCAGGGTCATTATGACTGCATGTTAACTGTACACCACCAGTCACTACACCAGGGTCATTAAGACTGAAGGTCAACTGTACACCACCAGTCACTACACCAGGGTCATTAAGACTGCTTGTCAAGTGTACACCACCAGTCGCTACACCAGGGTCATTATGACTGCATGTCACCTGTACACCACCAGTCACTACACCAGGGTCATTAAGACTGCTTGTCAAGTGTACACCACCAGTCACTACACCAGGGTCATTAAGACTGCATGTTAACTGTACACCACCAGTCACTACACCAGGGTCATTATGACTGCATGTTAACTGTACACCACCAGTCACTACAC
This sequence comes from Cherax quadricarinatus, assembly GCF_026875155.1. Lineage (NCBI taxonomy): Eukaryota > Metazoa > Arthropoda > Malacostraca > Decapoda > Parastacidae > Cherax > Cherax quadricarinatus. The sequence goes on from NC_069456.1 coordinate 5,528,470, forward strand.
CAGGGTCATTATGACTGCATGTCAACTGTACACCACCAGTCACTACACCAGGGTCATTAAGACTACATGTTAACTGTACACCACCAGTCACTACACCAGGGTCATTAAGACTGCATGTTAACTTTACACCACCAGTCACTACACCAGGGTCATTATGACTGCATGTTAACTGTACACCACCAGTCACTACACCAGGGTCATTAAGACTACATGTTAACTGTACACCACCAGTCACTACACCAGGGTCATTAAGACTGCATGTTAACTGTACACCACCAGTCACTACACCAGGGTCATTAAGACTGCTTGTCAAGTGTACACCACCAGTCACTACACCAGGGTCATTAAGACTGCTTGTCAAGTGTACATCACCAGTCACTACACCAGGGTCATTAAGACTGCTTGTCAAGTGTACACCACCACTCACGAGTACTTTAGTACCTAACATAAGGACTAAAATATACAGGTGTATATACACAGAGAAACATACAGCTCTTCATGTATACATCCTGTGTACATGCATACCAATGGTGTGTGCTTGTGTGCCACAGGTGTGCACATGTGTCCCACAGGTGTGTATATGTACACCACAGGTATGTACATGCGTTCCACAGGTGTGTACATGTGTGGAACAGGTGTGTACATGTGTACCACAGGTTCGTACGTGTGTACCACAGGTGCGTACGTTTGTACCACAGGCATGTACATGTGTACCACAGGTGTGTACATGTTTACCACAGGTGTGTACATGTATACCACAGGTGCGTACGTGTTTACCACATGTGCGTACGTTTGTAACACAGGCATGTACATGTGTACCACAGGTGTGTACATTTGTACCACAGGCGTGTACATGTGTACCTCAGGTGTGTACATGCGTATCACAGTAGTGTGCATGAGTACCACAGGTGTTTACATGCGTACCACAGGTGTGTACATGTGTACCACAGGTGTGTACATGCGTACCACAGAAGTGTGCATGAGTACCACAGGTGTTTACATGCGTACCACAGGTGTGTACATGTGTACCACAGGTGTTTACATGCGTACCACAGGAGTGTGCATGAGTACCACAGATGTGTACATGCATACCATAGGTGTGTACATGTGTACTACAGGTGTGTACATGGGTGGGCGTGCACTCTCACCTGCTGACGACTCATTAAAACACTCGGGTTTAAAATTAAAACATTATTTATCACAGGTATTCAGCGGGTTTGCAATAAAACCATAAATTACGAAATTCTAGACTAATTTAATCTTATTTTCCATTTATTGACGGTTTTTGTCGTTTAGGCAGATTTATTGTTCAGTGTGTGTCAAGTCTCTCTTATATATATATATATATATATATATATATATATATATATATATATATATATATATATATTTTATTATCACACTGGCCGATTCCCACCAAGGCAGGGTGGCCCGAAAAAGAAAAACTTTCACCATCATTCACTCCATCACTGTCTTGCCAGAAGGGTGCTTTACACTACAGTTTTTAAACTGCAACATTAACACCCCTCCTTCAGAGTGCAGGCACTGTACTTCCCATCTCCAGGACTCAAGTCCGGCCTGCCGGTTTCCCTGAACCCCTTCATAAATGTTACTTTGCTCACACTCCAACAGCACGTCAAGTATTAAAAACCATTCGTCTCCATTCACTCCTATCAAACACGCTCACGCATGCCTGCTGGAAGTCCAAGCCCCTCGCACACAAAACCTCCTTTACCCCCTCTCTCCAACCTTTCCTAGGCCGACCCCTACCCCGCCTTCCTTCCACTACAGACTGATACACTCTTGAAGTCATTCTGTTTCGCTCCATTCTCTCTACATGTCCGAACCACCTCAACAACCCTTCCTCAGCCCTCTGGATAACAGTGTGGAGTAAGTCATGGCAGAGACGGCTCGGCAAAACATCTGGGAGTCATAACATCATACACCATACTGCAATGAGTGGGCTAGCAGTCAAAGTGACATCATCTTTGTGCAGGCTGCTCACTGAAGCTATGACAAGAGGCTGACATAACTCCTGCTATCAGGGTCTAACTGTGGCTTGACGAGTGTCATTCTCTCGGCAGTTGGAGTCATAGCAGAGGTTAGTCTAAGTGTCCCCAGACTTGTTTCTCTACATATAACTGCATTCTGAAGGTCAGGAGGTGAAGTGAAACAAATCCCGATGGGAATTGTAGCAGGAACGATTCTGCAGGGTATCACGAGCGACGGGCATAAGAGCTTTCTGTACAAGAAGCTCAGACGCTCGGGGCTGACTAATATCAGCTGTCAAACGTGCAGGTCACACCGGGTGACAAGAAACACAGTGGTGCTACACAGTGGTGCTACACAGTGGTCTGGGCTCAAGACCACACAGGGCACACACAAACTGCACATACAGTACTAAATAACGTTTTTCTGTGCAAAAATCGACACTAAGCTATACACGAACATGTGAGAACACTGACTGAGGAATTAATTATCACATGACATGTATCTTCTCTCCATCTTCTCGACAATACTGAAATAATTACTAGAACACTCGATGTGACATCATGAGGGATGTCACGGGGTGACATCGCGAGGTGACGTCAGCAGCATGGTGACGTTAGCAGACGTCTCGGGGTGACGTCAGGCAGACATCGTGATGTCATGAAGTCGGGCAGCATCGTGGGTGACGTCATGAGGTGACGTCAGTGGAGTGATGCGGCAGCAGACCACACCATGGGGCTTGGGACGTCTGGCTTGGTAACTCACAAGGCTTGTAGATCCATGTGACATCGTCCATACCCCACGTGGCTTGCTCCACGTGACTTCGTGATTCACGTGGCTTGGTGATTGTTATATCTTCGATATTGGTCATCCTGTGTTATTTAAATATTGTAAGAGAATATGTTCATCACTAAATATTATAGCGTGAAAGTCCCCATTTATAGCTAAAATAGAGACTTTCGGCGTTATATTATTATCTGTTAATATATGAAAAATACCATGGTATTATTGTTATTATCACTATTATCACTATTATCGTTATTATCACTATTATCACTATTATCGTTATTATCACTATTATTTTAGTATTATTGTTAGGTAGGATTTCTTGTGTATATAGAGTAGAGTTTAAGTCTCGGAACCATCCGGTGAATTGTTCAGTTGTTTATGTCCGGCTGGCTGATGTGGCTCAGCTGATCCAACCTGACGACACGTCAACAGACTGGCAAGTAGTCAGTCTGCTCCCAGCTCTAGCCCTGACAACTGATCGTATATTGGCTCTTACGGTGTACAATTTGAATGGTTTTGAGAATTGGACTCTAGAGCTGACTCACTTTGTTCCTCATTACTCTGAAAGATTCTTTTGATATTTATATTCTTGGTCAGTTCAGTAATCCATAGAGATACTTTACGGCCAGATTCAAAGGTCTTGTTAAATCTTGTACCTTTTGTATTTTGAGTTTACAGTCTTGTTAAGACAAAGACGTAAATGTTATTGAAGACATAATTACAGGAAGAATAATTAAACTTCCTTATTAATGTGACATTTCCATGATTTTGAACTAAATGTATATGGTAATTTTATTGTACAAAGTATTAAGTTACATTAACTACAAAGAGAAGATAAAGTATTGTATTTAAATACTTTAATAAATTTGAATATTATTCTATGGAGTTTCCCAGTTGAAATTATTTCCCCTAGACTCTAAAACTTTAAATAACTCGGATCCAAAAATCTTGTTGCATAAGAAATGAATGGTAACAGGCCACATTCTGAAGTTCTTAAAAAAAAAAAAATTCTTATTCGCAACAGTGATCCATGTGGCTTCAAGTGGCCTCTGGCACTCGGATACACAGCTCTGGCAATGAATTCACACGGAAAACAGCAGAAAACACAACAGAGGGAGTGAGAGCAACGGTGAGTGGTGTATGGTGTGGTGTACAGTAGGGCGAGAGTGGGCCAGGCAAGGAACGGCCACTTCCTCCTCTTCCACCCACAAACACGGGGAAACTCACACTGGACGCAGAAATCACCACAAACTCACCTCTGACTTGCTGAAATAGCCGTGCCGAGCTGACAACAACAGCAGCAACATACAAGTGACACTAAACACGTGACTTGAGAAACAGCGTGGGATGCTGTGGCGTGGAGTCACAGGGATGCCACTTACAATTCTCGAAGAAATTCGGTAAATTTCGGCCAAATCCTGCTTGTACCTGTGTCTGGTTGCTGAAACATGCAGACACGACATCAGGATAACTCGTTGAGAGACGGATACTTCTTCTGTGGGTGATGAATGGAGACGACTTCATTCTGTACCCAGGGTACATGCATACTCACCTTGGGTATGTATTGTACCCAGGGTGCATGTATACTCACCTTGGGTATGTACCCTGAGTATTTATTGCACCCAGGGTGCATGCATACTCATCCTGGGTATGTACTATACCCAGGGTACATGAATACTCACCCTGGATATGTATTGTACCCAGTGTTCATGCATAATCACCCTGGGTATGTATTGCACCCAGGGTACATACATACTCACCCCGGGTATAACTTTAGTCTTTCAGAGCAGGTATTTGAAATATTAAGAGAGAGAGAGAGAGAGAGAGAGAGAGAGAGAGAGAGAGAGAGACAGACAGACAGACAGACAGAGAGAGGTTAAGACACGGAAGGAGGTCCGTGTAGAGATAGTGAGAAATGTTGGAAGAGAATTCAGTGATAAGGATGAAATACTGAGAGGCGAAGAGGAGGTGAGGGAGATGGAACGACACAACTAAAAGGAGAGAGAGAGAGAGAGAGAGAGAGAGAGAGAGAGAGAGAGAGAGAGAGAGAGAGAAACATTAACCTGGGTGGGAGCTCTGGCAATACCGTACATTGATCATGCCGAGTGGAGTTGTTTACCAGCGTCCAGCCACCACACACACACATGACCAGGCACTGAGTACTGGACCACCAGCGTCCAGCCACCACACACACACATGACCAGGCACTGAGTACTGGACCACCAGCGTCCAGCCACCACACACACACATGACCAGGCACTGAGTACTGGACCACCAGCGTCCAGCCACCACACACACACATGACCAGGCACTGAGTACTGGACCACCAGCGTCCAGCTACCACACACACACATGACCAGGCACTGAGTACTGGACCACCAGCGTCCGCCACCACACACACACATGACCAGCACTGAGTACTGGACCACCAGCGTCCAGCCACCACACACACACATGACCAGGCACTGAGTACTGGACCACCAGCGTCCAGCTACCACACACACACATGACCAGGCACTGAGTACTGGACCACCAGCGTCCAGCCACCACACACACACATGACCAGCACTGAGTACTGGACCACCAGCGTCCAGCTACCACACACACACATGACCAGGCACTGAGTACTGGACCACCAGCGTCCAGCCACCACACACACACATGACCAGGCACTGAGTACTGGACCACCAGCGTCCAGCAACCACACACACACATGACCAGGCACTGAGTACTGGACCACCAGCGTCCAGCAACCACACACACACACATGACCAGCACTGAGTACTGGACCACCAGCGTCCAGCCACCACACACACACATGACCAGGCACTGAGTACTGGACCACCAGCGTCCAGCAACCACACACACACATGACCAGCACTGAGTACTGGACCACCAGCGTCCAGCCACCACACACACACATGACCAGGCACTGAGTACTGGACCACCAGCGTCCAGCTACCACACACACACATGACCAGGCACTGAGTACTGGACCACCAGCGTCCAGCCACCACACACACACATGACCAGCACTGAGTACTGGACCACCAGCGTCCAGCTACACACACACACACATGACCAGGCACTGAGTACTGGACCACCAGCGTCCAGCCACCACACACACACATGACCAGGCACTGAGTACTGGACCACCAGCGTCCAGCAACCACACACACACATGACCAGGCACTGAGTTACTGGACCACCAGCGTCCAGCAACCACACACACACACATGACCAGCACTGAGTACTGGACCCCCAGCGTCCAGCCACCACACACACACATGACCAGGCACTGAGTACTGGACCACCAGCGTCCAGCAACCACACACACACATGACCAGGCACTGAGTACTGGACCACCAGCGTCCAGCAACCACACACACACATGACCAGCACTGAGTACTGGACCACCAGCGTCCAGCAACCACACACACACATGACCAGGCACTGAGTACTGGACCACCAGCGTCCAGCCACCACACACACACATGACCAGCACTGAGTACTGGACCACCAGCGTCCAGCTACCACACACACACATGACCAGGCACTGAGTACTGGACCACCAGCGTCCAGCCACCACACACACACACATGACCAGCACTGAGTACTGGACCACCAGCGTCCAGCAACCACACACACACATGACCAGGCACTGAGTACTGGACCACCAGCGTCCAGCAACCACACACACACACACATGACCAGCACTGAGTACTGGACCACCAGCGTCCAGCCACCACACACACACATGACCAGGCACTGAGTACTGGACCACCAGCGTCCAGCAACCACACACACACATGACCAGGCACTGAGTACTGGATCACCAGCGTCCAGCCACCACACACACACATGACCAGCACTGAGTACTAGACCACCAGCGTCCAGCAACCACACACACACACACATGACCAGCACTGAGTACTGGATCACCAGCGTCCAGCCACCACACACACACACATGACCAGGCACTGAGTACTGGACCACCAGCGTCCAGCCACCACACACACACATGACCAGCACTGAGTACTGGACCACCAGCGTCCAGCAACCACACACACACACATGACCAGCACTGAGTACTGGACCACCAGCGTCCAGCCACCACGCACACACATGACCAGCACTGAGTAATGGATCACCAGCGTCCAGCAACCACACACACACATGACCAGGCACTGAGTACTGGATCACCAGCGCCCAGCCACCACACACACACATGACCAGCACTGAGTACTGGACCACCAGCGTCCAGCAACCACACACACACATGACCAGCACTGAGTACTGGACCACCAGCGTCCAGCCACCACACACACACATGACCAGGTACTGAGTACTGGACCACCAGCGTCCAGCAACCACACACACACATGACCAGGTACTGAGTACTGGACCACCAGCGTCCAGCAACCACACACACACATGACCAGCACTGAGTACTGGACCACCAGCGTCCAGCAACCACACACACACATGACCAGCACTGAGTAATGGACCACCAGCGTCCAACCACCACACACACACATGACCAGATACTGAGTACTGGACCACCAGCGCCCAGTCACCACACACACACACATGACCAGATACTGAGTACTGGACCACCTGCGTCCAGTCACCACACACACATGACCAGATACTGAGTACTGGACCACCAGCGTCCAGCCACCACACACACACATGACCAGCACTGAGTACTGGACCACCAGCGTCCAGCTACCACACACACACATGACCAGGCACTGAGTACTGGACCACCAGCGTCCAGCCACCACACACACACACATGACCAGCACTGAGTACTGGACCACCAGCGTCCAGCAACCACACACACACATGACCAGGCACTGAGTACTGGACCACCAGCGTCCAGCAACCACACACACACACACATGACCAGCACTGAGTACTGGACCACCAGTGTCCAGCCACCACACACACACATGACCAGGCACTGAGTACTGGACCACCAGCGTCCAGCAACCACACACACACACATGACCAGGCACTGAGTACTGGATCACCAGCGTCCAGCCACCACACACACATGACCAGCACTGAGTACTAGACCACCAGCGTCCAGCAACCACACACACACACACATGACCAGCACTGAGTACTGGACCACCAGCGTCCAGCCACCACACACACACATGACCAGCACTGAGTACTGGACCACCAGCGTCCAGCAACCACACACACACACATGACCAGCACTGAGTACTGGACCACCAGCGTCCAGCCACCACGCACACACATGACCAGCACTGAGTAATGGATCACCAGCGTCCAGCAACCACACACACACATGACCAGGCACTGAGTACTGGATCACCAGCGCCCAGCCACCACACACACGCATGACCAGCACTGAGTACTGGACCACCAGCGTCCAGCAACCACACACACACATGACCACACTGAGTACTGGACCACCAGCGTCCAGCCACCACACACACACATGACCAGGTACTGAGTACTGGATCACCAGCGTCCAGGCACCACACACACACATGACCAGGTACTGAGTACTGGACCACCAGCGTCCAGCAACCACACACACACATGACCAGGTACTGAGTACTGGACCACCAGCGTCCAGCAACCACACACACACATGACCAGCACTGAGTACTGGACCACCAGCGTCCAGCAACCACACACACACATGACCAGCACTGAGTAATGGACCACCAGCGTCCAGCCACCACACACACACATGACCAGATACTGAGTACTGGACCACCTGCGTCCAGTCACCACACACACATGACCAGATACTGAGTACTGGACCACCAGCGTCCAGCAATCACATACACACATGACCAAGTACTGAGTACTAGACCACCATCGTCCAGCAACCACACACACACATGACCAGCACTGAGTACTGGACCACCAGCGTCCAGCCACCACACACACACGTGACCAGGTACTGAGTAATGAACCACCAACGTCCATCCAGTCACCACACACACACATGACCAGGTACTGAGTAATGGACCACCAACGTCCAGCCACCACACACACACATGACCAGCACTGAGTACTGGACCACCAGCATCCAGCAACCACACACACACATGACCAGGTACTGAGTACTGGACCACCAGCGTCCAGCAACCACACACACACATGACCAGCACTGAGTACTGGACCACCAGCGTCCAGCAACCACACACACACATGACCAGCACTGAGTAATGGACCACCAGCGTCCAGCAACCACACACACACACATGACCAGCACTGAGTACTGGACCACCAGCGTCCAGCCACCACACACACACATGGCCAGGCACTGAGTACTGGACCACCAGCGTCCAGCCACCACACACACACACATGACCAGGTACTGAGTAATGAACCACCAGCGTCCAGCCACCACACACACACACATGACCAGGTACTGAGTACTGGACCACCAGCGTCCAGCCACCACACACACACATGACCAGGTAAAATGGTTGGCGAAATGTTTCGCCAACCAAGACAGGCTGGTTGTGCAGGCGAAATGCTTTAGACTACAGTTGTTTTTGATAACCTAAGCTAACTTATCCTAATTTAACCTAGTCTGAACTAACCTAACCCGACCTAACCTAACTTAACCTGAGCTAAGCTGAACTAACCTAACTTAACCTAACCTAACCTAACGTAACCTAACTTAACCTAACCTAACCTAACGTAACCTAACTTAACCTAACCTAACCTAACCTAACTTAACCTAACCTAACCTAACCTAACTTAACCTAACCTAACTTAACTTAACCTGACGTAACCTAAACTAACCTAACTTAACCTAACCTAACTTAACCTGACCTAACCTAAACTAACCTAACTTAACCTAGCCTAACCTAACCTAACCTATCCTAAGCTAGCCTAACCTAATCTATCCTGGTCTAACCTAACCTAACCTAACCTAACCTAACCTTGCCTAACGAACCTAGCATAACCCAACCTCACACAACAAACCTAGACTAGGAGTCAAAATCTAAGCGATGGTAGTTGGGGCTTTGATCTATTTACTTCTTTTGTATTTTGGTTACCAGAAATAAAGCTTTTAACCCACAGACCCAAAACAGTCTACTAAACTTAATATTAGTCGAGCATGCATCGAGGGGAGACTTGATCACGACATACACAATATATATTAGGGACAATTAGGATTGTTAATACAGACTTGAGGTTGATCGATGGTCTGTCTGTTGCCTTATGGACAATCTCTCTCTCTCTCTCTCTCTAACACACAACGCTAATGAGGTGTTTACTCTCTCATATATATGTCAAGTAATACTTGGGTGGTAACTAGCGGCAAGACAGCTCTAAGTTAGAGCTCTTGGCCACTGCTCTATATAAGCTACAATAATATTCTTCCAGCCAAGTATATTTATGAACTAAAGAGACCAGCCAGGGACGTCCTGGATACTGGCCATCAGTCTTCCTTTATCAACTCACTACATTATGGTAGAAACAGTGTGTTTTATTCTTCCATCTGGAATGCTGGACATCTTGAGCTGATGTGACTTCGAAATGGTTCATGCTGGACATCTTGAGCTGATGTGACTTCAAAATGGTTCTTGCTGGACAACTTGCGCTGATGTGACTTCGAAATGGTTCTTGCTGGACAACTTGCGCTGATGTGACTTCGAAATGGTTCTTGCTGGACATCTTGCGCTGATGTGACTTCGAAATGGTTCTTGCTGGACAACTTGCGCTGATGTGACTTCGAAATGGTTCTTGCTGGACAACTTGCGCTGATGTGACTTCGAAATGGTTCTTGCTGGACATCTTGCGCTGATGTGACTTCGAAATGGTTCTTGCTGGACATCTTGCGCTGATGTGACTTCGAAATGGTTCTTGCTGGACATCTTGCGCTGATGTGACTTCGAAATGGTTCATGCTGGACATCTTGCGCTGATGTGACTTCGAAATGGTTCATGCTGGACATCTTGCGCTGATGTGACTTCGAAATGGTTCATGCTGGACATCTTGCGCTGATGTGACTTCGAAATGGTTCATGCTGGACATCTTGCGCTGATGTGACTTCGAAATGGTTCACACACCGAGAGTCTTTCCTCAGAGTAAACAAGGCGAGGTCTTCTCATAGCTGTAAGCAACCTGTAACCAGCGAAACTATGAACCCATTCACTGTAACCTCTCTGTATTCTAAAGTATTAAATATGTTTATCTCTCTCATACAGCAGCGTCGCGTCTCTTGATATCAGCGGAAACATCTAAGGGAAAAGTAACACAAAACCTCTTGAACCATTCTTAATGGCGCTTATTGTTACACTAACTCCCCTAAAAATTTCACCTTAATTTTGCCTTTTATTCGGGTAACATATATCACAGATCAAAAAAAAATGGTTACCAAAGATATTTGAAAGTATTGAGGGTATTTTGGGGTTGCCGAATTTAAAAAATTCTCTAGTTTGTGAGGTATTGCATACCTAGCCTTAATTAACATGGAACTTAGCCATAATGCCTGTGTATGTATGTGTAGTGACTATTTGTATATCTAGATAGTGTTAATGAAGAATTATTTTTTTAAATTATTTAGTATTTAAGGGAAGGAGTTATATCATCAACGACCACCTCACAATATTGTAATGTTTATTTTGTTATTTTTTTCCAGATAAACATGAGGTCTTCACGAAGAGTCTGCTTAAACAATCCCAATGTGGCGATTACTCTTTGCAAAAACAAAGTAAAAGCATTATAGATTTTGTAAAACGAGTTTATCTTGCTTATTTTGGAGTGGCGCTGAGAACAAGACAAGTCTTGGGCTCTCCATATGGTCTGGAAAACCTGTGTAGAATGATGATGACAGCGGAAACATAGGCGAAGAAAAGTTTAAACTTGGGTATGATTATGGTGCAGAGAGAACCAAAACATCACCATGATGATTCTTATTTCTGTATGGTGAATGTGAAAGGTTTCAGTCGATACATGAAAGTGGGAATATCCTGATGTGGAGTCAGCAAGGAGACCTGTGACACACAGTGATGACGTTACCACACCAGTGTTTACAACACTGCCTCACCTTTCATTGTCAGATGTTGAAGAAACTCAGAGTTTAGGATGTAACACAAGTGATAGCAGTGGAAGTGAATATGGAGTAAACATTCCAGCACCCCAGCAGTTCTCCCAATTATTATTATTATAATCAAAAAGAAGCGCTAAGCCACAAGGACTATACAGACAGTTCTCCCAAGAAGAACTCAATGATCTGATACATAACCTCAGTCTGTCAAAGCAAGCATCTGAACTTTTAGCATCCAGATTTAAAGGAAAAAAACTGTCTATAACAAGAAGTTAAAGTAACAGCTTATTGGACAAAAGAGGTTGAACTCCTTCCTTACGTCAGCCAAGATAAAGAACTTTTGTACTACAATAGCATCACTGGACTTCTTCCAATGGGTCTTGAATATCAAGCAGGAGGTTGGTGGCTGTTTATAGACAGCTCCATCAGAAGCTTAAAATGTGTCTTATAGCATAATGGTAGCCAATATACATCTCTTCCAATTGCTCACTTAACAAAACTGCTGATGTCCAACATAGAAGAAAATCGTACAGTGTTTTCACGTGCTGTAATTAGTGGCATCAGAATTATCTGACTATGTTAATCTGCCCTTAATTGGACACTCATAGTAAAAATTAGAATTTCGAAATGAATTCCGTAGAGTGGATAGAGTTTCTCAATGTAAGGGAAATGAGCCCATATAAATGGAACTGTGATAGTTTTCGAGCAATTACTAATATGTGAAGACTTTCTGTACTAGGACCTGCCCGATAAAGTGCGTAAAATTTTGAATTTTGCGAAGTTGCAATTGTTAATAATAAAATACCAAATAACTATTTTTCTAACTTATTATACAAATAGACAATATCAAAAAACATAAATGGAACTTGTTTCCAGACATTTTGCAAGTATAAAAAATAAAAAAATGAACCAAAGAGCAACATAGACACATAGCAAAGGGATAAAGCTTCCAAGTCTCATATTCTTGAATTTCCTGAGAAAAAAACAATCATTCTACATCACTAAGTGCTACAATTATAAGCTATAAAGCAATTTATTTCCTTGATGCATAGATTTATTTTGCCTATGACAGGAAAATGAGGATGTGACAGGATTTTCTGCTGCAATGCTTGCATGTAAATATATGGGCATTCAGTGGGCTTTTTAGATGGCCTATCTTCCTCCTCCTCATCACTTGACACCTCTGCACCCGGTGGCAAGTACTCATCACCACTGTCAAGCAATTCCAGGTCATCTGGCTCTGAAACCTGAGTCACTTTCCTCCAAAATGCAGACATATTTGGACTTCTGTTTTGAGAACTCACCATGAAACAATTCCTCATTGATCTGGAATGACAATAACAACGTTCTGTACACACCCAGACCACTACAGAATTCATATATGCATTAGAATTTTTTTTATAAATATTTATTTACTGAAATTTGAATTTGGGCCTAAATGGGCAGTGCTGAGTGTACTCATGCCTTTTTTTTCTGCACTTTTTTCAATTACATGGTGCACTCATATTATGCTTCACACAGGCTTTATATATATAACAAAATATGCCTAAACTATTCATTTATGCACTAGACACAACAATCAGTACTTACCGACATTGTAGAGGGTAAAATCCAAGACTATGTGAGTGTCACTAGATGGAAAAAACCGCTCTCGGCGATGCCAAGCTAGAAGTGTTTACATTTTGGCCTCTCAACCAATGGGAAGCGAGCAGACGCCATCACCACTTAGCTGGAGTGCTTCAGGGAAGGCTTGTGATTGGTCAGAAATAGAGAATAGGAATCTAGATGTGCGGCGGGAGTAGAACACGTGCTAAAAACCACGCGTTTAGGCGCGAGTAAACTAGCGCCTTGCATGTTCTAAAAAAATACTTTCAATGCTATTTGCAAGTTAACCTGATCAATATATTTTTTCACGTCTTTTATCTTTTTTTCAATGGGAGACCAAAATTATCAGAAACTAGAGCCAATCAAACCAAACCGGTGACATAACCGGAATCAACACCACAAACTGACCCTAAAATCAGCGTAATGTTATTGGCCAGTAAATGGGTGTTGACCAGTGCTCACAAAAAGGGATAAATACGTATTTCTTTTGGTAGACTCTTGAAGCAACTGTTGAAGTGTTGTGGCTGCTTCTGCACTGATACTGGCAGCGATGGGTTAATTCCTATTAGTTTAAGAAATGCTTCGCCTCTAGTGTTTTGCTGTTAGTGGCGAAACGTATCATGTTTAAACACCCTGAAATGTATCTAAATATCTAATCCTACACGTACCGATGTTTCTGACAGCCAGTAAGGCGGAGGTTGTTACCTATGGCAAGGAGCCAGAATCTCTATCTCTTTTTAATTAGAGAGCACAGAGATACTCACAGAAAATGATTAATTTCGTCTGTATTTAGACTAATCTAAAACTGGCCATTATGTTCTAGCATCCGCCAGGCCACTATGTTGTAGCGTCCGCCAGGCCACTATGTTGTAGCATCCGCCAGGCCACTATGGTGTAGCGTCCGCCAGGCCACTATGTTGTAGCGTCCGCCAGGCCCCTATGTTGTAGCGTCCGCCAGGCCACTATGTTGTAGCGTCCGCCGGGCTGACTGGTGACAGCACCACAGCTTGGTGAAGGAATGAAGGCGCAGCTGTTAAGTCACTGACCTCCTCCTTACTCACGGCCTTCGCAATAAAGAGTTTAGTACACTGCCAGGAAAGTTGATCTCTAAATCTACTCCCACTCAACTGTCTAGCTCCATCACTCGCAATCACTGTACACTCTGATTACTACTACTGCTTCTGGCTACTCTGTACTATCATAGCTGCTATTGCTAATATTTTACTATTAGACTGCTCGACTGCTAGAAGATGTCGACGTCTTGACCCTAGTGTGACCCCAACAGAGACACAGAAAGGTGTCGAGGTCATAATCCAAACTAACTGGAAACAGACCTAGAGGGGAATAACTCAGCAGCTCCGTGAGCAAGTAAGTCTTATACACAAAGCGGATGTTAGATTATGATGATAGTGGAAGGAATGGTGTTTAAACAACTGCCGTAAATCAGTGTGCGTGTTTTTTCCTCCCAGGATCAGACATCTCTGATGGACGAGTTATCCTCTTTGTTAATTATCCTGATCGCTCCAACTGCGTTACCTTCTGTGGCTCATCAGAGCTCTGTTTCCCTCGTTGTTGGTAGAACACTTGACTTTCCCTGGGGGAGGAAAGTTTGTGTTGGCGGAGACAGGGATCCAGTTGTCCATTCTGATGACCGCTTGTGTTGCTGGCACAGCTACCAATGGCAGCAAGTTACTTCAGTATGTACAATGACTTTAATGGTATATAATGCAAATAAGTTAATGATTATGTTCCACTACCATGATCTGGGTAACTTTATTTTGCAAACTGCTTTACCAATCTTTGTGTCGGACATTACGAAATATAGACGGATGTTGGACATGTGGATACTTCAGCGTAGGTCCTAGTGCAATCTGCTTCACTAGTTCACCTGCGTTATGTCTGAGCATTTCCTTGCTACACTTGGCAGATGATGATGATGATGATGATGATGATGATGATGATGATGATGATGATGATGCATTGAATGGTTCTGATGACTGAGGCTGTGAGAGCCTTCACGGGGGTCACCTAGTGAGATGAGACTAGCCAAGATGCCTTCAGATGCTGGGTCACCACTGTGTGTCACTGCTGTGTGTCACTGCTGTGTGTCACTGCTGTGAGTCACTGCTGTGGGTCATCATTGTGGATCATCGCTGTGGATCACCACTGTGGGTCACCACTGTGGGTCACCACTGTGGGTCACCACTGTGGGTCACCACTGTGGGTCACCACTGTGGGTCACCGCTGGCTACATCCTGAGGAGAGCCCCAATGTTGTTGATGCTAGGAAATTATTCACAATATCGACAGATGCCGGTCCTAGCAGTGCTGGGTGCTCCACTATTCTGCCTAGCAGTGCTGGGTGCTCCACTATCCTGCCTAGCAGTGCTGGGTGCCCCACTCTCCTGCGTAGCAGTGCTGGGTGCTCCACTATCATGCCTAGCAGTGCTGGGTGCTCAAATTCTGACAGAGACAACAAATTAGGTAGTTTGTGTGGGGGAGTGGAACAGTGTTTACGATACAGACGTAGTCCTACTACTTATGTTCCGTTCACATCATTGTACATACAGGAGCTGTGTGCTGATACAATAGCCTCATACATTATAGCTTATATGATATAACAACCTCTGTTAGTCGGAGCTGGGTTCTGTAGCTACCACAGTCCTCACACACACACACACACACACACACACGCAGAACTACAAAGGGATCTGGACAGGCTGCAGACCTGGTCCAGCAATTGGCTCCACCAAGTGCAAAGTCATGAAGATTGGGAAAGGGCAAAGAAGACCACAGACGGAGTACAGTCTAGGGGGCCAGAGACTACAAACCTCACTCAAGGAAAAAGATCTTGGGGTGAGTATAACACCAGGCACATCTCCTGAAGCGTACATCAACCAAATAACTGCTGCAGCATATGGGCGCCTAGCAAACCTCAGAACAGCATTCCGATATCTTAATAAGGAATCGTTCAGGACCCTGTACACCGTGTACGTTAGGCCCATATTGGAGTATGCGGCACCAGTTTGGAACCCACACCTAGCCAAGCACGTAAAGAAACTAGAGAAAGTGCAAAGGTTTGCAACAAGACTAGTCCCAGAGCTAAGAGGTATGTCCTACGAGGAGAAGTTAAGGGAAATCAACCTGACGACACTAGAGGACAGGAGAGATAGGGGGGACATGATAACGACATACAAAATACTGAGAGGAATTGACAAGGTGGACAAAGACAGGATGTTCCAGAGATTGGACACAGTAACAAGGGGACACAGTTGGAAGTTGAAGACACAGATGAATCACAGGGATGTTAGGAAGTATCTCTTCAGCCACAGAGTAGTCAGTAAGTGGAATAGTTTGGGAAGCGATGTAGTGGAGGCAGGATCCATACATAGCTTCAAGCAGAGGTATGATAAAGGTCACGGTTCAGAGAGAGTGACCTAGTAGCGATCAGTGAAGAGGCGGGGCAAGGAGCTCGGACTCGACCCCCGCAACCTCAACTAGGTGAGTACAACTAGGTGAGTACACACACACACATATATAAACACCGGTGAAGAGGCGGGGCCAGGAGTTATGAATCGACCCCTGCAACCACAATTAGGCGAGCACACACACACACACACACACAAAGAGCAAAGAAGACCGCAGACAGAGTACAGTCTAGGAGGCCAAAGACTACAAACCTCACTCAAGGTGAAGGGTCTCTGGGTGAGTATAATACCGAGCACATCTCCTGAGGCACACATCAACCAAATGACTGCTGCAGCATACGGGCGACCAGCAAACTAAGAACAGCGTTCCGACTTCTCGGTAAGGATTCGTTCAAGACTCTGTACACCGTGTACGTTAGGCCCATATTGGAGTATGCAGCACCAGCTTGGAACCCACACCTAGCCAAGCACGTTAGGAAACTAGAGAAAGTGCAAAGGTTTACAAAAGTAGTCCCAGAGCTAAGAGGTATGTCCTACTAGGAGAGGTTAAGGGAAATGGACCTGACGACACTGGAGGACAGGAGAGATAGGGGAGATATGATAACGACATATAAAATACTGAGAGGAATTGACAAGGTGGACAGAGACAGGATGTTCCAGAGATGGGACACAGTAACAAGGGGTCACAATTGGAAGTTGAAGACTCAGATGAATCACAGGGATGTTAGGAAGTATTTCTTTAGTCATAGAGTTGTCAGGAAGTGGAATAGTCTGGGAAGTGATGTAGTGGAGGCAGAATCCATACTTAGGTTTAAGAAGAGGTATGATAAAGTTCATGGAGCAGGAAGTGACCTAGTAGCGGCCAGTGAAAAGTCGGGGCCAGGAGCTGTGAATTGACCGCTGCAACCGCAACTAGGTGAGTACAACTAGGCGAGTACTTCCTCACACTCACACTGACTCACACATCTTCCCTACTCTCACACCTGTCTCTTCCTCACTCCTACAAGTTGTTATACCTCCCTGTCCA